>JAJMCS010000005.1:0-600000 GCA_030573155.1 Ogataea xyloterini | reverse complement strand
GAGATGGACACTTCCAAGATTCAATCGTCTTTGGAGTTGATATTCCGTAGTGGAGAACTTCTATTACACATCTTGACGCAATTACTGACATTTAGCAAGAACCAATTACAGAACTCGAAACTTCAAAAACGTACATTCCAGATTGATGAATTAGTTTCTCAAGCTAAATCTATTTTTGGCAAGACTGCTCATGATCAAAAAGTCGAGCTCAAAACGCTCATCAAACCAGAATCTTTACGTCGGATGGTTCTCTTTGCCGATTGTAATAGATTGATGCAAGTGATCATGAATCTGGTTAGCAACTCGCTTAAATTTACCCCTGAACAAGGTACAGTGGCCTTATCTATGAGGATTCTTGGTGAATATGATAAGGAACGATCTGAGAAAGCTGGTTATGAATCTGTTTATGTGCTTGGGAATGAGGAATACTCTTCTGCCGCAAAGCTTGATTCTGAAACTAGAAGTATCAATACTTTGAATACGGTCGGATATGGAAACGTTTTAGCCGACGCGTATAATCATGGAACAGAGCTCAATGCCAGCGTTGAATCGGTTACTAGTTTGGATGATGATGGATATTTAACATCTGAAAAGGATAAGCGAACTTATTCCAAGTTTACAGAGCCTAAATTTTGGGTTCTGGAGATAACAATTGCTGATACCGGAACAGGAATTGAAGAATCGTTGCAAGAAAAGATCTTTGACGCTTTTGTTCAAGGAGACCAAACTCTTTCACGATCTCATGGAGGAACAGGATTAGGACTTTCTATTTGCAAACAATTTGCTAAAATGATGAATGGAACGTTGACTTTGAAGTCAGAGGTTGGAAAAGGGTCTATTTTCACTTTCACTATACCTATTCCTCAAATTGGTGAATTGGAACCTGAAGATCAACCTAAGAAAGTTAGTTTTGCTGATGAATCTTTGGCTAATGAATCAGCTTCTTATATGAAGAAGCCTCCATTAATAACCAAAGCATCCACTGGAACTGCCCATTCAAACAGGAAATCGTCCAATGGATCAGAACTCTCTCATTCGTCCTCGTCCTCCAAATCCTATAATTTACGATTCCTAATTGCAGAAGACAATCTGGTCAATCAAGAAGTGATCAAAAGAATGTTGAAATTAGAAGGTATTACCGATATGGTCTTAGCTTGTGATGGAACAGAGGCAATCGAACTTGTGAAAGAAGCTCAAGCCAATAATGAGACATTTGACTTGATTTTCATGGACGTTCAAATGCCGTTGATGGATGGTCTTACTGCCACCAGATACATCCGTAAAGAACTTGCATATTCTGGTCCAATCGTTGCTCTTACTGCTTATGCTGATCAAAGCAATAAGGAGGATTGTTTAAGTGCAGGAATGTCTGGATTCCTTTCCAAGCCAATAGGAAGGGGACTTTTAAGACGAATCTTATTGGAATTCTGTCCGATATTAAGTTCTGATTCAGGCTCTGATGAGTTTAACGAAACGAGCAAGCCAAGACCAATACAATCGGTGATTGACGAGGACCCTAAATAGATAGATTAATCTTCGTCTGAGCTACTTAGTTCAATCATTTTTTTCTCGGCTTTACCGAACATTTCTTTGCGTCGGAGGATCTCCTCTTTGGTTCGTTTTAGAGATTTCTCGGCATTTGCTGATTTTAGTAGATCTGCAACCAGTTCGGACTTTTTGACATTTTTTTCTCTCTCTCGAGACTTTTCAAACATTCTCTGTGTAGGATTGAATCCGATTTTAGTCATTGTGATTGGATCAAAGGCCACTTTGACTGCCACTTTACGACTTTCTTGAGCTTTTTCCGATGCCAAATTGAGATCTTTTAAAGAATCTCCTCCAGCTACAGTAGAAAGCTTTTGTCGTAATTTCTTTTCAGTTTTAACTCGTTTCATCTTCATCTTTGCAGAATGTAGTTCTTTCATGATCTTTGGGTTAGTATAAGAATCATCAAAGAATGCTTTTGAAGAGTCTGGATTGGAGAAATATAATCTTCCAACATCCTGTTTAGGAGCATATGAATCTTCCACCATTTGTCCTGTCAATTTTTCTCGACCATTTTCCTGTTTAGTTGACATATATATTGCCTGTTTAACACCTCCTTCTTTTGGAGAGAACATTTGGAAATTTCCCGTCAATTCGAGTCGTTTTGATGCTGTTCGATTCACAGTCATTTCTGTATGATAATCACAATATTGAGTTTTCAAAATATCAATTGGAGTATTACAAGTTGATCCATCTTTCTTAATGGATTTGCACAATCCAAAGTTCTTGGAATGTCCAATTTCCAAGATCGATTCAAAATCTTCTTTCAATGATAATGCAAAGCCTGATCGTTCTTTAAATACCCAAATATTCGGATTCAAAACTGCAATTACGTCTCCTAATGTTAATTTGTAGTATTTCTTGAAAGCTTTGGCAAATAAAGTCAACGTGATCTGTTGTTTGAAGTTGGATAATTGAATAGACATATATTTGGATTTATCATTAGTTGATTGTTTGGCTTCTGATTTGGATACTATCACTCCAATAACTGCAAAATTGGCATATTTAGGAGGATCGAAGTTGGGAGGATGGATTTTGGCCAAAGTATGATGGATTCGTAAAGGTTCAATGTTGTTAAATAATGTTTCTAATGTAGTTTGATTATAATATCGTTTGGATAACAAGGTTTTGGAAAAAGTATCAATTTCATCAACCTCAAGTCTGGATTTTTGTCTTATAAGATCTTCATCAAATGAAATGATTCTCATTTCTCGAATCGAGTCCTCATATTTACGTCGTTTGACTGATTCATCAGAAAGTTGTTTATTGTATAATTCCAATCTTTGAGCAAAAGAATCCGTTGGAGGTTCTTTTAATCGTATTTTCTGTTTGATCTTATTCTCCATTGCCTTTTGTTTACGAAAATAGGTCGTTTGACCACCTTCTCTTGGATCTTCTTCATCAGATTCAATAACACTTTGTGCTTTCTTATCTTCCTTTAAAGAACGGATCTGATGTAATTGATCCAAGATTTTATCTTCCAAATCAGAAAGGTCTTTGTTAGTGATATCAATTCCCAATTTAAGGCGCTTATTACACGCTTTATAACGTACCATGTTCTTCTTCCATGATGATTTAAAATGATAGACACCTAACACCGAAGCAAGCCATTTTTTGTTAAAAATTCAATTTAAACATTTCTCTATATTGTACATGGAGATTGGCAATGAAATTGAGTTTAGAAATCATGAGAATTCCGAAACAATGGATTCTCATGATATTGAAATAGTGAGCTCGTTTTTTCAGCTCGATCAAAGCTTTGTTTCTCAACCAGATGTCGTGGGGAAACTTTTAAGTCGATTGAATGAGTTTCAAGAATTGAAAGCATCTAAAGAAGTTTTGGAACTGGAATTTGAACAATATAAACATTCAACAGGTAAAAAGATTGAACAACTTAATGATGAATCCCAAAAATTGATTGATAATTCTTCAAATCTTCAAAAACAAGTGGATCTCTTAAAACAAGAGAAAGTTCTTGTGGATAATTCTAACAAGGAAACTCAAGATAGAATCCAGGAATTGGAATCAAAGATGACTCAAGAAATTGAATCGAATAAGAAAGCTTATCAATTGTTGGATAAAAAACAACAAGAAGTGATAGAATTAGGTCAAGATATTGGACGATTGTCTGAGATAAATAAATCTTTACGTCAACAGATGTTTGAAGCTGAAAGTGGTAAAGAATCTGCCAATTCTGAATCATTGAAATCCAAATTCGAAACCACAAGACTCGAACAAGAGCTTGAATTGACCAAACAGACTTCTTCTTGGTTTGAAACTGAATTACAACGTACAGCTGATGAATTGGCTCGGTTACGTGAAGAAAAACGATCTCAGACTACATCTTTACAGACAGAATTGGAAAAAGTGAAACAAAAATACACGGTTGCCAATGGTTCTGTTCAAAGTCTTGAGGATTCTCTTAAAGAGATTAATGTGAAATACAATCGGACATTGATTGAAGTTAAAAAACTGACCGATAAAATATCCAGTCAACATCATGAGTTTGCGGAAGAATTAGCAAATAAGGATCGGATGAATCAGGTTTTAAAGAAATCCGCTGAGGATCGTAAACAACGAGTGGAGGAGTTGGAAAAAATGTATTCCGAACTGAGCGATAGAATTTCCACCGAAGAGGCCGATTACAAGACACAATTCGAGACTTTGAAAGAAAGATTGATAGCCAAAGAAGAAGAGTTGAAAGAAATGGAGACTACCATTGCAAATCATACCGATTATGATACAACTAATGTCCTTGGAGACTTGGGCCGTGCAAATAATATGATGTTGACTCCATCATCACAAAAAGTCCTGAAAAACATGGGAGATACTTATTCAGTTACGGATCTCATTTCAGAGAGCAACAGATTGCGTAAAGAACTGACAAAAGAGAAACGGTTCCGTACCAGAGTGGAAGCTGAACTGGGTACGATTTTCAGAGAATTGGAGGCTAGAATGCCACTTCTTCAATCTTATAAGGACAAATGTGAGGATTTTGAAGCCAGACAGAGTCATTTGAGTGCAATTATTGACTCAATGAAGAAAGAGAATACAGTTTTGCTTGATCAGCAAGAGTCTCTACGAAAGAAAAACGATGAAACCTTGATGCAATTACGGGTAGTGACTCAGTATAATACGGATTTGAAACGCCAAGTTGGTGTTTTACTTGCACAGGTGACTTTGAGAGCATCTGGAGAGGATCCATTGACCAAATCTGAAAAGCAACAACTTGGAGATCTTGTTGAACATCCAGAGGAAACAGATACTGCTAAATTGATTACTGAAAGGCTTTCCACTTTTAAGGATATTCCTGAACTCTTGGAGAAAAATAGACAACTTCTTGAGGTTTCCAGACGACTTGGAAATGAATTGGAACATGGAGAAAATGAAACTAATGAAGAAGAAAGTGCAGCTCTTGAAAAAGCTTTCAAAGCCATTCAAAAACTTAAACAACAACTTCAGCAAACTGAGGTTCGTCTGGAAGCAGTAAGTAATAGCAGAGATATGCTTCAAAAACTGGTGGAAGGACACGAGCCTGAAACCAATCCTGCCACTTCAGATCTCACACGTTTGCAGACTTTAGCTGAGGAACAACAGAAACAGATAGAATCTTTAAAGAAAGAGTCTGGAGTCACTATTGATAACCTGAATGTTCAAGTTCAAACTTTAACGGCCGAAAAATTACAACTTTCGCTCGATTTGTCGAGATCCAAGTCTTCTTATGAGTTGTTGACTGAACAAAGCAAATCTGCTACTTATTTGCATGATTTGGCAAAATCTGAGGTTGTTGAATTGAAAAGAATGGTTGCTACCATGCAAGATAGCCTTGGTAAGCTTGAGAACCGGGCTCAACAATTGACAGAGGAACTCTTGGCTTCTCGTAGTTCCCAAAGTGGACTAGAAGCCCGTGTCAAAGCTTTGACTGCAGAGAAGTCATTGTGGCAGAACATGGAGTCCAAATTACGAGCTGATATTAATGGATTGGTGGATGAAAAGTCTCGTTTATCCATGACTATTGCCAAAATGCAGGCTTTGGAGAATGAAAGGACCTCAAATTATGAAGCATCTAGTCAAAGACTCACACAAAATCTCGAGACCATGGAGAAAGACCTACAGAGTATTCGGTCCAAATTGGAAATCGCTAATGAGGAGACCAAACGGGTCTTGCACTCAAAGAATTCTGATTCGCATACTTATCAGAAACGTATTGATGCTCTTGTTGCTGAAGTTAGCAGTTTGCGGGAGAGTCTTGCATCCAAGACCAACAATGTTGAACAATTGAGTGGTCAATTAGAGATGGTGAATAAGAAATACTTGGAGATTTCGAATCGTAAGAATTCTGCCATGGCTGCCATTTCTGCTGCAGGTGATTCTAATGATGATGCTATGAAATTGAAACAAGAGTTGGCACAAACTCTTGAAGATTTGGAGTTAGCCAATACTAATACAGAACAATATAAGGAGATTGCTAATGCTGCAGAAAAAGAGCTTGTTTCTTTGAACGATACCTACGATCGGTTCCGTACAGCTTCTGAACAAGATCAAGCAGAGAAGAGTCAACAGATTGAGTCTTTAAATAGTGAGGTTGACAATTTGAAGAATGAGAAGACAGAAGCAGAGAATAGGCTTTCTGAAGTGGAATCTGCGAGAAAAGAGTTGGAGATCAAGGTCAACGAGTTGAATGCAGTTATTGAATCATTTGAAGGTATTAAGAGCGATTATGAGTCTCAATTAAGTTCTATGCGTACGGAGATTGAGAGTTTGCAAAATATTTTGAACGATAAACAGCAGGAATATCAAGGAAAAACAGGTGAATGGCAAAAGATTGTTGATCAACGTGATTCTGCGTTGACTAATGTTAGCGAATTAACACAACAAGTTCAAGATTTGAAAACCCAGGTTGAAAATGCTAAAATTGATATTTCTACTACACAAGAACGGTTTGAACAGGAAAAAGCAGCTCTTTCGGAGGATTTAGCTGCCAAAGATGTTCGGTTAACTGATCTAGATGTTCAAAATAGAACTTTGATGAACCAGCTTGAAAGTCGTATGAATGTTGGAGATGTTTCTGATAGCTCTGACATGAAGAGTTTGATCACTTATTTACACAGAGAAAAGGATTCTTTATCTCAACAATTAGAATATTCTCGTCTGGAAGAGAAACGACTTCGACAGGCTGTTTCTCTTGCTGAAAGTGAGCTTTCGGAGAGTAAAGCCGATCTATTAAGACTTCAAGAAGAAAATGCTTCTAGTTCTAAATACACACAAGTTTTAGCCGAGATGAAAGAGACCAGTCATGAATTGGAACTATTCAAGGATAACAACAGACAATTGAGAGAAGAGAATTCCAGCTTGAAGATTAAATTAGAACAGTTGGAACAACGTGTTGTCACTGCTGAACAAAAATGTGGACCACTTGAGAACCAAGTGAAACATTTACAAGGAGAAGTTGAAATCAGAGAGTCTCAACATAAATTGGTGACAGAACAGCTTGAAAGTTGGAAGAAAAAGGCTGGAGATAATTCTAACGAGGTTGAGACTGAGAAACTTCAAAAGGAGTTAGAACAACTCCAAGAGCGGTACGATAAATTACGTGCTGAAGCTCAAGACAAGTTGAACAAGAGTCGTGTTGCACGTCAACAATTGAATAGTGAAAAGGAGAATCTTGGATCAAGAGTAAAGGAACTAGAGAAAGAACTAGAGCAAGCTCGTGAAAACAATGCACCTGTCAATGAGAACAGTACGGAAGTTGAAGAGAAGTTGAAACAAGCTATTGCTGTCAATTCCAAGATCAAAGTTGATTATGATATCAAGATTAACCGGTTGAACTCTGAAATTAGTAGATTGAAATCCGAAATCAACAAATTGGGTTCTCAAGATCAAAGTTCTGTTGATGTTGAAGAAATTCGCCGCAAGATCAAGGAGGAATGTGATGCCGAACTAGAAGCACATAAAAAGCGGATTAGAGCTCCTGTTCAAGCGAAAATTAATGAGGTGATTGAACAGAGATGGAAGGTCAGAAAGGAAGAGCTTGAGAAAGAACATTCCCAAACTGGATCCGAGGAGTTATTGAAACGGTTTGAACAAGAAAAGGAACAACTCAAGAAAGACACAACTGCTGCGATCCGTAAGGAAACTGAGTTTAAGGAAAATATCTTTAAGAAGCAACTGGCTTCTCTTAGAGAGAAGGTCAAAGTGTTAGAAGCTGCTAAAAGGCCAGCTGAAGAGGAACTAGAGGAGGGCCAGAAACGGGTCAAAACGGAGTGAAAAATGTATTATTAATCTAATTTAACGATAGATATTGTAAGCTATGAGATTCAAGACAGGCGAAGACGACTTTGGAGCCGGCTATGGCAACTATTGTACCGTCAATACAAATTCGCCGCAAGTATGGGTCATGTTCGGTAATTTCCAGCTCGACCGTGCGGCCTTTAATGTAACCCACACGTTCGTCTCGAACGTGTTCTCCCTTGTTATAAGCTTTTGTAAGGATTTCGACTGCTGCTTCTGAGGAGAGATGATGGAAATACACCACATGTAAAGCAAGTTCCTCTGGTTTAGATTCCGGTGAAATTTCAAAAGTTTGTTCGAATCTTGGAACAGCAGCAACTACAAAGTAGCCTAGATCAGCCTGTGTCTCGATAGTCTTGTTATCTATCGTGAATGATCCATGGAAAATAGGGTTCTTTTCTAAAATTTGCCGCGCAGCTATTTGGAATCGTTCGTTACCTAATTTCCGCATCTCTGGTAAGTCAGAATCTGCAACAAGACAAGCATGTAATCCCCAAGATCCAACAACAAAGAATTTCATTGATGAAACGTCTTGAAGATCACCCTCGGGATGAATGATCTTAGATCCAGACTCGAAATTTGCCGTGTATAACCGCATTGGGTGTACAGTTCCGTTTGTGAGAGATTCAATGGCAGAAACCGCAGTTGACAATCCAATTGAGTGACAAAATGCGTTACCGGTGCCCATTGGGATATTCAACAGAGTGACCTTTGTGTTTGAAGGCAACGAGTTGATCAACTCCGAGATCGAGGTGTCTCCTGAGATCACCACAAGCAATAACGGTTCTAACCCTATATTAGAGGCATATTCCTTGACTGAGGAGTTACTAGTGGTTGCAATGTATGAGTGAGCAAGATCCCATGACTCAAATAACGGTTGAAGAAGCTGTTTGTAAGCATTCTTGGAATCAATACGTTTACCGGACTTGATGGAGTCCAAAACAACGATCTTGTTTGTAGATAGAATCAGAGGCACTGGGAATGATGTGTTGGTCTTTTGGTGCCAAACATATTCAGTGTCTGTCTCCGAGATCTCAACGGTGCCTGTTCCGGTGTTGATCAAAGACATGAGTAATATAATGCACAGCCACTTCTTTCTTACAAATACTTTTGTGGGATGTGGCTAATGGGGGTGTAAATCACTTAACCCCCCGGAAAGACGATAAGAACCCATCATGTGGAGGTGGGTCTTGAATTCAACCACATCACTCTAAAGATCGAGCTCCCCAAACTCAAAACCATCATCTACTCAACTTCGATCCAGCCAATCATCTCCACTGTATTTCACTTACTTAATCAAGTTTGTCGTGTACTGGTCACGATGAAAAATTATTGTCGAAGCACTAGCCAAAAAAAAAGTATATTGTATTTGTTATTAACTATGGAGTCTTTAGCTCGCCAATCTCGGGCAGTTTGTCCATTTATGAAGAACAAGTCTGCTTCAGCATTAAGACAGATGGCACAGTCGTCCAAACTGGCTGCCACTGCACACGGTTGTCCTGTTATGGGACCTGCTTTGGAGGCTAAACGGTCGTATAGCACTCCTTCCCAACCGCTTAAGGCACAAGCCGTTGTTGAAACAAAGGTTGCAGAATCCACTGGTCCTGTTTTTTACCATGAATCATCTAACGAAACTGGATTTGATTATGAGGGAATTTTCGAGGAACAAGTGGCTCAGAAACGGCGGGATAAGTCGTATCGGTTCTTCAACAACATCAATCGGTTGGCCAAGGAATTCCCTAAGGCACATATGGCCAAGGAGGATGATAAGGTGATGGTTTGGTGTTCCAATGATTATTTGGGAATGGGAAAGAACTTGGAGGTGTTGGAGACAATGAACAAGACCATGTTGAAGTATGGTACCGGAGCTGGAGGAACTCGTAACATTGCGGGTCACAATCAACATGCCATTGCTTTGGAATCTGAACTTGCTGCTTTGCACAAGAAAGAAGGAGCATTAGTATTCTCGTCCTGTTTTGTGGCTAACGATGCTGTATTGTCGTTGTTAGGTCAAAAAATGAAGGACTTGGTGATTTTCTCGGACCAATTGAATCATGCATCTATGATTGTTGGTGTTCGGAACTCCAGAGCCAAAAAACATATCTTCCAGCATAACAATTTGCAGGAGTTGGAGTCTCTTTTGGCTCAATACCCTAAATCGACTCCAAAGTTGATTGCTTTTGAGAGTGTCTACTCCATGTGTGGATCGGTTGCACCAATCGAGAAGATTTGTGATCTTGCCGAGAAATATGGTGCTCTTACTTTCTTGGATGAGGTCCATGCTGTTGGAATGTACGGACCTCATGGAGCTGGAGTTGCCGAACATCTTGATTTCGAAGCTCATTTGAAATCTGGTATTGCTTCTCCGGATTCCAAGACAGTTATGGATCGTGTTGATATCATTACTGGTACTTTAGGTAAATCTTTTGGAACTGTTGGTGGATATGTTGCTGCTTCTGGAAGAATGATCGATTGGATTCGGTCGTTTGCTCCTGGATTCATCTTCACCACCACTTTACCTCCAGCTTTAATGGCTGGAACCACTACTTCCATCAGACTTGTGAGAAAGAACATTATGGACAGAATTAATCAACAGAAGAACGTTGGTTATGTTAAGAAGCAATTTGAACATTTGGGTATTCCGGTTATTCCTAATCCATCCCATATTGTTCCGTTGTTGGTTGGTAATGCTGCGGAAGCCAAGAAGGCTTCGGACATTCTTTTAGATTATCACAAGATCTATGTTCAAGCCATCAACTTCCCTACTGTTGCAACTGGAGAGGAACGGTTAAGAATCACTCCGTCTCCTCATCATTCTAAGGACGTTTCTGATGCAATGATTGAAGCTGTTGACAATGTCTGGACTAAGCTGGGACTTAAGAGAGTTCCTGAATGGGAACAAGAAGGTGGCCATTGTGGAGTCGGATCTCCAGTTGCTTTGGAGGACAATTTATGGACTCCAGAGCAATTGAAGTTACAGAATTCTGATCTCAACGTCAATGTTATTGATCCTGTTATTGATCAATTGGCCACCTCTTCAGGTGTTACTGTCTAAAGGCCTTAGTTTGCCCAATGTTCTTTGTCTGTATTGGAAATAAATTATATCTTAAGTCTTGAATATAATATACTTAAGCTCTACTTAAGCTCTGGTAATTGGTCGTAAGGAACAGTGAACAATTTTGGAGGATATTCTGGATTATGAACTAATTCCATTTCATCCCATGAAGTTCTAAGATACTTCTCCATCTCGAGACATTCAGTGATGAATTCTTGTTGATCGAATTGCTTACCGTTTTCCAGCTCCGAGACCAATTTCTCCCGATAATACTTCAAATGGTTCTCCAAATTGGCCAATCTGAATTCACACC
This sequence comes from Ogataea xyloterini, assembly GCA_030573155.1. NCBI lineage: Eukaryota > Fungi > Ascomycota > Pichiomycetes > Pichiales > Pichiaceae > Ogataea > Ogataea xyloterini. The sequence goes on along the minus strand of JAJMCS010000005.1, from coordinate 588,796 downwards.
AATCTCTGTAAAACTCATTGTAATTTGCTCTTGGAAGAACTGAAGGCTTAACAGTGGTCAATAAATTATTATCAAGACTACCTGGACCAGCAGCATAATATCCTCCAACAATGGTGATTCTATTGGAATTGGTGACTGGCTTGGTAGCAACATGTCTTAAGACAATTCCTTGAATCAATGTAGCATATCCAATTTTTGGATCAGGAACACGGAAAACTTTGTCATCACCAGTAATGACTCCAGTTTCTCCTCCAATAGCATTTTCGCCGATATCCAACATGACAACCAAAGCGAAAGCCGAGGAATCATAATGAAGACCCAAAGTAGAAGGAATCTCATCTCCTTTCTTTGAATTTTGTTCTTCATAGATCTTGATTTGTTCAGCTCTGGACTTTTCATTTTGGGCGATATCCTCTGGCTTTTGACTAGCCAATGAAACGTTCAAATGACCATATTCATTATTATAAACGTTTTTCATTGGAACTTTAGTGAACCCTTCCAAGATCTTGTGTAAAGCTGGAGAATTGAAAAAAGCATCACTAAAAGGAGCCATTGTACGACAATGACCACCAATATGGAAATCCAACCTAGTAGCACCTTTAGCTAAGTTTGGAAGCTTGCAATATTTCTCAAGAACTCGAGGTTGTATAGCTTCCCAAAGAAGCATATCAACAGCTTCTTGAGAAAGTAAAGGAAATGGATAAGTGGCAGCAAAGTCAGAAACAGGTTGACATCTGTAATTGTTGATATTGAGTTCTTTCAATGTCTTTTGAGGAATGGTTTTATAGTATTCCTTTTTGAAAACCAAATGTTCCTCGGGATTGAACTTGAGATTAGGATTGAATGTTGGCTTATCCTCCAATTTCTTCCGTAAAAGAGCAACTTCAAGATCAACAGTTTCTTGAGGAAGCTTGTAATCGTCGTTTCCTTCTAAGAAGTTAGGACATAGTCCAAGTTCTTTCTTAAGAACAGGAAAAGTAGATGGAATTTCAACAGTCATCAAATAGAAAAAAAAGATAGATAACAACCAAGAGAGATTAAGTATTTTTATAGTAGATCTGAAAAATGTCGCCTATACCTAATTTGGGAAAAGATGTCTGATAAGGATTTTCTTGATAAAGAAAATTAATCGTTGCATCGGCCACCAGAAACCTTGTCTATTTGACTAAACAACCACGCACTAGTAAACGTAGTCAATCCAATGGCTTTACTTTGGATGCCCATATTCCGATCATCAGTCACCAGAACATTGTATCGGAAAACACTGGCTTCTAAACGATTCAAAGCATGGGACCCTGCATTGATGGACGTCTCAAATCCCTGCAGCATGCTCTTTCCCAAATCATCATTTAATTTGATTGCCTTCATTATAATCTCATCTGTATTACTGCGCCAATTCTGGTTTTGCTCAAACTCCAAAGTTTCGTTCAAAGAAGATGCACGAGATCCATCTGCACGGATCGGCACAATTAACTTATCTGTGTAAAGTTGGCGAACAATGATCACAGCGCGCGTAGCGGAATCAGCAACCGAAGAATCTGCAGACCGTCTAAGAGATCGTAATTCTTGAAAAACAGTCAATGGAATGGACAATCGGAATAGCTCGGACCGAGTACATTTGAAAACCTTACCACAATGTTTCAACCATGTATTGGTGTCCAGAGAAATGAATGTCACCGCCGTGTCCATTTTTTCTCCCAAATTACCGGTCACCATCACCGTCGCAGGAGTAAATGCTGTCATCGGCTTATCAGAACTGTCTGTAGAATTCTCGTATTCCTCGTCTTCTAGATCCTCAACACCTGCAATGTTGCTGTAATCAGATGCGGATCCTGAAACCGAGCCCATTCCTTGTTTATTAACATACTCGGTCATGAATCCATTCGAATTGAAATTCCAACTTGGTAGTTCACTAGTAGTCTTCAATAACCACGTGTCAAGCTCCTCCTCAATAGGTCCTTGATCTTGTTGAACACACAATTTCGGACTAACTGGTTCGATGAGTCCTTGTAAACGTGCATCTTGAGAAAAATATCCAACACTTGCATTGCTTTGTTCATAACGTATAACCGTTGATGAATCCGAGTTGAATTTGAAGATAGATCCCGATTTGACTAAACCAAACTCTGGAAAGTTGTCGGCAAGATACGAACTCAAACAGCAAATCCGCAAATATCTATCCACGTCCTTTTTGGAGTCGTAACGAATTCCCGCAGTTGGAATATCAAATATATCACCAACAACTCCAGTATCGAAAACTGAACCATAATCTTCCTTCAAAGAAATTTGATCGAACCACACAGAGCCCCAACATTTCCAAACTTCCCAGAGATTCTCATTCTCGGAAAAACTAGTAAATATCTCGTTGGAATTGCGGCCAAACACTTTCGACTGTTCTTGAACAATAGCGCGTATCTCCCAAGAAGACCGAACCATGTGAAGTATATCGTTCAAATATGGAACAAGTCGAGCCCAGGGAACGTAACGAACCACCAAATAGACAAACAATGGCCGTGAGCTTGGATACTTTTTAGTAGCTGTTCCAACAGCGATAATGAAATAGAGCCAAACAATCACATGAGGAGTAGATGATTGTAATGGTCCACTTAGATATTGTTTCAACATCTTCATACTGAGTTCCAAAACTCCTTTATTGATGAAATCCAACATGGTGAACCATGAATTCTCATCCTGTTCAGCTGCAAGAGAGTTGTAAATAGCCTCAGAATCGATGTTCTTGCCTAGATCCTCTCTGGTATCCGATTTGGACTTTCTGCGCTTGTCCTTCTTATCCCTGCGTTGTTTCAAAGCCTCGGGAAGTTCGAATAGCTTGGCAAATGGGTTTCTACAGTCGCCAAACCCAATCAGATGATTGATATTGCAAAGAGCAAAGTTGGTGCCTTTCTGGAACCAAAAGTCCACCTTTTCGATCGAAAGAGCAGATCCTAGATCTCCACGAAGTTGGAAATAGTCTATACTGGAACTGTCCAGTCCGAAATGGGAAGAATAATGCGAAACCAAATTGGTCATCTCCAAATTGGAATTGTAATTGGGCATGAGCAGAATCTTATGAATCTTGACAAAGTCAATCATAGCCATCTCGATAGAGCTCAGTATGTTGCGTTGGGCACAAACATTGTCCATAATGAGTCGCAGGTATTGTAATGTTGGTACAAATGGATCACGACATGTAACACTTTTTCCAATATCCACTAAAGCCTCTAAATTGTCGCTCTCAACAGTGCACATATGATAGTAGATCTTACCATGGCCGAATTGGGTCCTCAGAGCCAATTGATACCAGTAAACAGATGAAATCTTCCAGTCCATAAACCGGGCTGGATATAATGCAATGGCCATTCTAGAAAGATCTCCAAGCTTTTCAGCCCACCATCCTTCGACACCTAGTTGAGCATCGGTGAGACAACTGATGATATTGAAGGCATAGGCAATGAAGCAACCACAAACCTCATGGTCTACAAAGATAGCAGCAACATTCTTCAACACCTCGAGAAATGAGACAACTCCATAAACCCACATTCTGCGAAGAATCCGATAATTAGTCACCAAAGGCTTTCCAGCACGTGCAGAAGTCGGCGATAGTGCATATAGCAAAAAATCATAGTAATGGTCAAGTAATTGTATAACGTTCTTGTAGACACTCCATAACTCGGGTGTAATCTCTGTACTGGCATCGTTTTCAATGAGTCTCTCGTTGACCTCTGCACAGCCTTGTTGTGTCTCCACCTCGAGTTTCAAGATGGATTTGTACGTTTCTTGGAGATTTGAGGCCAATATGTGTTCTTCCTCTGTAATCACACGTTGTGGTTGCTGTTGAAGTGCTACTGGTGGTTGTGAAATCACTGTGTCTGTGCTGGGCCTTCGATTTGGTGGCGGTTTCTCGGAAATGGATTCCGGAGAATTGGACGGTAAATTAGTATCTCTAGTTCCTGGTACATCATTCAGTTCACTTGAGTTCTCAATGCTCATGTCGGGCTCCACCAACTTACCAATCACCTTGCTTCGGGGTGACCCCGGAACATCTACGGTAATTATTGTAGGAGTTGGTGTCTTGACGACTTTTCCACGTGATTGGAGCTTCGAATTGGGTATACAAAATGCTCCTCTCTTAGTAGACATCCCTTGAACAGCATAACTCTGCGAGTTGTGTCGTTTTTGTTGGATCGCAGGCTGAGACGGTGTTAAGTTGGCAGGCCGTGTTCGAGTTCCCTGTTGAGGACTATGTGGTAATGAATGCCGAAATCCATTCTGTTCTAGACTGTCCTTCTGTGGAATCATCTCAACAGACGCAAAAACGAACTACCAACAATTTGGACCACTAAACTTCTAAATTGCTAGTGAGCCCACTCGTTCTGCTCAAAGTAAAATAAAATTACTAAATCGGGCGGTGCTACGCCTTTTAAGTGTTTTTATTTCGTATCTATTTACTGTCCTAGAACAGATTCGAACAAGGTCTTGGTCTGGCCAAGGACCAATTCGTTGACATCCAAGTCGGTTGTAAACACGGAGATGGTCGACTCGCATTGCTTGTTGCCGGTAATGGTGAAATCATCAGGGAGCTCGCAGTCACCAGCAGCACAGTTTTGAACTGCTAGGGAATATAGAGTTGTCTGTTGCATGTTTTCCAAGGTCTCATTGTAGAACACCTTGTAGGCCAGACTGTTAGAACCGGTGAATCTAACTTGTCTCCAAGTTAGGGATTCACAAGAAGCACCAATGTCGGCACCAGCAGCAGGATAGTTGACGTTCAGTCCAAATCCTTCAGGAAGAAGTCTTTCACCATCAGCTTTGCTACCGATCAAGGTGTTCACCAATTCAACAGAGTATTTTGAGTAGATGTTGAAAGCGGTGTTTGGATCATCACTCAAATTGTCCTTGAAGAATGAGTTGTTACCATTGGCACCAGAGATAGCGATAGCAGGGTATCCTCTCTCGGTGGCATAGTAGGCGGATCCAATGGTTCCAGAAATAACAAAGTCTCTCTCTCCAAGATTGTCTCCCTCATTAGGACCTCCAATGACAAGATCGATGGTCATGTTGTTGAAATAGGTTGGAATGATGTAATCCAATCCAGCAGCAACACATGCGGCTGGAGATCCGTCGAAGTACCACACGTTTGAGTCGTCTTCTTCGTGACCCCAAGCTGGAGCATCAGCTCCTGGAGGATAGTTGAAAAGTGCAGGCGAAGTAATAGTGGCTGTATCAGGAACCACGAATCTTCCTCCATTACCGGAATATTGTCTTGCAGGTGCAACCATGACAACCTCGTGACCGGAAGCCTTGAGATCTCTGTAGAGAGCTCTGATGTTAGTAGCAGCCCAACCATCATCGTTAGTGATTAAGATGTTCTTGGCGGAGGCTGCAACCAAGGCGGTGGCTAAAGCGAAAAGAGTAGCAAACTTCATGGATTAATTGACTGGCAAAGTATGCAGAATCTCGGGTCTTTATAAAAGCGCTTCGAAGGCAATCGTTATGTCCTTGCCACCAACATCCCAATGCTGCAACCACTTAGGCTGAAATTGGATAAACGTGTCAAAACCTTTGTAACTCGAACATATTTTACTATTCTATTTCTTATTTGGGTAACGCTGACGATAATACTGAGCACGTGTAAAGAGCCGCGCGGAGTGTGCCTGAATTTTGCTGGGCAGAACATTTTTTTTCTAGGCAACTAAAATCAATATCAATGGAGTATATTGTGGCAAGCCGAATGTAGTGAATCAGTGGCGAGTTCTTCCGAGGCCAAGATTCAATCGCTAGATCGAAAATCTCTGATACTCATACCCGGGGCCCGTAGATCTGGCTTCAGTACTCGATGCATCGCCTAATTAACTGCATTTGATTCACAACGTGTACTTCATTTGAACCCTTTGGGTACTGGTTATTATCCAAATACGGCTCTCTTCGAAGGCAATGGAAGTCAAAATTGATTTCTGTCCGGTTGAGAAAGGTGAACGGCTATGCGGCGCACAAATTACTTTGGCCTTCGACCAATCTCAACCACCCTTTATAACCTGCACATTTGCTCAATTCCCAACACAGCACTCATGAACTTCAAGACACTCGCTGCTCTTGCAACCGTTTTGGTTGCCACTTCCGCTAAAAACATTTTGCTCACCAACGATGACGGTTGGGCCGCTACTAACATCAGAGCTCTTTACAGAGATCTCAAGGCTTCCGGTCACGAGGTTGTCATGGTTGCACCTGCTATTCAGAGATCTGGTAACGGAGGAAAATTCCTTCTTGCTGCTTCTAATACATTGGAAACTGACGCTCTCTTCTCGTACCCTGTCGCTGGCTCTCCATCTTGGGGTCACGAAGTTGATGATTTGAACGTGTGGTATTACAACGGTACTCCTGCTGCTTGTGCTGCTGTTGGATTGGATTACATCATTCCAACCTATTTCAACAACATGACCATCGATCTTGTCATTGGAGGTCCTAATGAGGGAGACAATCTTGGAGAGAGAGACTTTGTTCTTTCTGGAACCATTGGTGCTGCCAATTACGCTGTTGAGAGAGGATATCCAGCCATCGCTTTCTCTGGAGCCGACGTCAACAATTCATTCTTCAAGGATAACCTTGATGATGATCCACAACACTCCTGGAACATCTACTCTGCTAAAGCAGTCCAACTTGTTAACGCATTGTTTGACAAACAAGGAGACAACCCAAGAACTCTTCCACTCTCGACAGGTTTGAACGTCAACTTCCCTGTTGCTGGTACTGATCTTGATTCCGATTGTTTCAATCCAACTTATGTTCATTCCAGACTCACTGGTGATGGAATTTATGTCTACGGTCTTCTTTACAACGAGACTACTGGATATTTGGATTATGCTTCAATTTATGATAACACCTTGAATCTTTGTAATGCTGGTGACTGTTCTCTTGCTGCCGAATTCAATGTCGTCGAAGGTTGTGCTTCTTCCGTCACAGTCTTTACTTTGGACAGTGACGCTAACAAGGAAACAACCGACAAGATCATGGAAAGTTTTTCTTCCATCTTGAGCTAGACTCCATAGACTAAAATAAACTAAACGTTCTATTGATCCATTGCTCGGGTTAAATACTCGCCAAAAAGCACTCCTATTCTGTCCACTCCAACATTTCTCATCCGATTCAAACTAATGTATGCTCTTCTAAATCGTTGTAATTGGGCAATTGAAACTTCTCGTGTAGGCATATCCACCACACATTCTCCTCCTTCCACTGTCAATCTAACTTGTCCTCCAACTCCATTGATTTCCTGATATTGAATTACTTCCTGAACAACTTTTGCTGTCACTCTATCCAATTCCTGTAAGAAGTTCATTTCCAAAGCAGGTTTGGTTATTGTAGATTGATTTGGTCTTAAACCTTTTTTCAATGCGATTGCATTCCAAATCTCATCGAAAGGAAGATCCAGATCATCATAAGCTATTGGAATCAATGGACTATCCCATTTATTTTGTCCATCGGGCTCTTCATATCTTAAAACCAATTCCTTTATCACTTGTTCATCCCATTTTTCTCCTTCAGATCGTTCTCTATTCCATTGTAAACATTTTTCCACTGGACTAATCACCTGTATAACACAATGAGGAGTACTTAAAGCTTTACTTTCACAATGTAATTGATATCTGAATCCCTTAATATATGCCATAGAATCCAATATCACTATTGTTGATTTGGATATATCACGTTTGACTGCCGAAATCTGTGTTGATCTTGCAGATTTTTCTTTTATCGAATCATTATAAGAATCATGAGAAATTCCTAAACTTTGATCATTATGTAGAATCACTTTCAAATTAGCGCCCAATTCGGATTTTTCTAAACTGGCTATCTTTTCCTCTAAACGCTGAGCCAATTTAACCGCCCAAGTTGTTTTCCCACTCGATGGATATCCTGCAAACACAATAAGGGGCATTTCTATAATTTTTTGATATTTTTTTTTTCCACTTTCTTTTAAACTCTCTTGTCTCCATGTCAAGGCTTTCAAAAGCCGTCAAAGAAATTCAAAATGGATACTCAAAGTTATCACGACATCAGATAAGTTATTCTGACTTTGAACCAAGAATAACTTTCCCCAATTATAATGTTCCATTGACGAATTTTCAAGGTCATCAAGTTTCAGCATTCAAGAAAATGAAATATTTGGCACCAGAAGTAAACTTATTGATCGAAATAAGAGACTCTAGAGCTCCTTTGACAACTACAAACTTTATACTCGATCGAATCTTTCGATCGACTCCTAAAATTGTACTTTACAGCAAATCAGATCGAAGTCTTATAACAAAAGAAATACTTGAAAAATGGAACGTCAATAACGAAACTTTCCTTCTAATAGATAGACACAAACGTTCAGATATCACCCGAGTAGCCAATTTGATCAAAGAGAAATTCAATGACATGTTTCCACCACCACCATTGGGAATGAAAATTATGGTGGCAGGAATGCCAAATGTTGGTAAATCAACCTTGATCAATAACTTAAGAGGAAACATGATTGGTACATTCAAAAATCCAGGAAAAAAGACAGCCATTGCCAAAGTTCAAAAAGGTGCAGGTACCACTAGATCAACATCAGAATTGATTACATTGAGCAAATCTCCTTTAATTTACATTCATGATACTCCTGGAGTGATGCTTCCTACAGTGACCAATTCAAAGGCAATGTTAGTTCATTCTTTGATTGGAACAATTGGAAGCAGTTCGATTGATACCCGTATTGCTGCAGATTACCTACTTTATGTCATGAATCTGTTAAGTCCAGATGGATTTCTGTACAAGTCCTTCATGAACTCGCCTACAAATGACATTGAAACGTTCCTGAAACATGTGGCAAAGAAACAAGGATACGTGATCAACAATATTGGAGGCAAACGATTAAAACAAATGAAAGTGAATCAAGAGAGTAAACAGTATGATTTAACAGCTGCAGCAGTTCACATGCAAGAATTCCTCTACATTTCCTCTAAAGAGAAACATATATTGGATCTTGATATGTTACGTGATTTGTCAACCGAAGAAATGAGACAAATCATCGATTCGGAACGATCAAGAGTGATGGAGATGGATCTAAGTTTTCTGGAATAATTTGAAAAAAAAATATTAACATCTCTACACCATATCGAATTCCAACGAATAAGAATTTGCCCTTGTAAATAATAATAAACAAATAAAGTCTGTCAACGTATTTAAGTTCCATAACTAGCACACGTATCGCTCGTCAAGTCCGTTCTTGCTGTCAACATGGAGGCCATCTTGGATTTTAACAAAGAATTGGACATCAAGTTGCTCGATTCTGTTGTTGAGGCGTTCTACAAGGGATCGGGACAAACACAGAAACAAGCACAAGAAATTCTCACAGCTTTTCAAAACCATCCAGAAGCATGGACTCGCGCAGATCAAATTCTTCAGTTTTCATCTGACCCTCAGGCCAAATACATTGCCTTGTCGATTTTGGATAATTTGATCAAAACAAAATGGAAAGCGCTACCTGAAGAGCAAAGACTTGGAATTCGTAATTTTGTTGCTAGTATGATTATTGCAATGTGTGATGACGATAGTCAATTTGTGTCTCAAAAGGCTTTGATCCAGAAAAGTGATCTAACATTGGTCCAAATCATCAAACAAGACTGGCCTGCAAATTGGCCCAATTTCATTCCAGAGATTGTTCAGTCGAGTCGCGCGGGGTTCAATGTGTGCGAAAACAACATGGTAATCCTCAAATTGTTATCTGAAGAGATTTTCGATTTCTCTGCAGAGCAAATGACCCAAGCGAAGGCCAAGAGTTTGAAGACGAGAATGTGTGATGAGTTTTCCGAGATTTTCAAGTTGTGTTTCGAAGTCCTTGACAAAGCTTCCAAACCTTCTCTCATAATAGCCACACTAAAGTCTTTACTCAGATACATTCCTTGGATTCCACTAGGATACATTTTTGAGACTGATTTGTTGAATCTTCTTTCTGTCAAGTTCTTACCAGTTGATGAATTTAGAAGCATCACTCTTAAATGTCTTACTGAAGTCTCTCAACTCATTGCCTCCCAATATGATGAGAAGTTTGTAACTATGTTTGGATTGACAGCTGAAAACTTGCTCAAAATCATCCCCATCGACATAGATCTCAAAAAAACATACAAGTATGCAAATTCCATGGACCAGGAATTCTTGCAGGATTTGGCTATGTATTTAGTCACTTTCCTATCCAATCATTTAGCTCCTTTAGAGCAGAACACAAATTTGAGAGAGCTTCTTTTGGCCGCTCATCAATACCTGGTGAATCTGTCCAGAATAGAAGAGAGAGAGTTATTCAAGACCTGTTTGGACTACTGGACCAAACTGGTTGCCGGATTATACCAAGAGATTCAAACTCTACCTTTGCAGGATGCATCGCCATTAATGCAACTCCAATTCAATGGTAGAGCGGGTGCTCCAAACCCTGAACTTCTCAGAAACTATAATCTAAGAAAAAACATTTACAGTGATATACTCTCCAAATTGAGAGTGGTGATGATCGAAAACATGGTGAGACCAGAAGAAGTTTTGGTTGTAGAGAATGATGAAGGAGAGATTGTGAGGGAATTTGTCAAAGAGAGTGATACCATCCAGCTTTACAAATCTATAAGAGAGGTTTTGGTTTACTTGACCCATTTGGATATCAACGATACAGAAGCCATTATGTCAGCAAAACTTGCTAGTCAAATTGACGGTTCAGAGTGGTCTTGGCACAACATCAATACCCTTTGTTGGGCTATTGGTTCTATCTCTGGATCTATGGATGAGGAAAGAGAAAAGAGATTTTTGGTCACTGTCATCAAAGATCTGTTGTCTTTAACTGAAATGAAGAGAGGTAAGGATAATAAGGCCGTTGTTGCATCCAACATCATGTACATTGTTGGACAATATCCACGGTTCCTGAAAGCACATTGGAAGTTTTTGAAAACAGTGGTGAACAAGCTGTTTGAATTTATGCATGAGACACATGAAGGTGTTCAAGATATGGCATGTGACACTTTTATCAAAATCACTCAAAAATGTAAGAGACATTTTGTTATTCAGCAGCAAGGAGAAACTGGGCCTTTCATTGACGAGATTATTCGCAATATTCAAGAGACCACTTCTGATCTTCAACCTCAACAGGTTCATACATTTTATGAGGCTTGTGGTACTATATTGTCTGCCCAGAATTCTACTCAAACCAGAAACAAACTCCTTTCTGATTTGATGAGCTTACCAAATGTTGCATGGAGAACGGTTGTCCAGCAAGCCGGTGAAGATCCCCAGCTATTGTCCAACTCTGACCTGGTTAAAATAATTGCAAATATCATCAAGACCAACGTTGCTGTGTGCACTCCGTTGGGTCCTGGATTTTACACTCAATTGGGTCTGATCTACGTTGATATGCTGTCTCTTTACAATGCTGTGAGTGGGTTGATCTCTAATGCTGTTGCCACAGACGGTCTTATTGCCACCAAGACGCCAAAAGTTAGAGGATGGAGAACCATCAAAAAGGAGATCTTGATTTTAATTGAGATTTACATTTCTAAAGCCGATAACCAGGAAGAGATCGTGCGGGACTTGGTTCCTAATCTTCTTTCTGCGGTTCTTGAGGACTACAAGACCAATGTTCCTGATGCAAGAGATGCAGAAGTGCTGAATTGTTTGTCCACAGTGATTGAAAAGGTTGGTGAGTTGATTGGTGATGAGATCGTGTTAATTCTGTCCAATGTTTTCCAGGTTACCTTGAATATGATCAATAAGGATTTCACCGAATATCCTGAACACAGGGTGGAATTTTACAAGCTTTTACGTGAAATCGATTTGAAGGGATTTAATGCGCTAGTTCAATTTCCTCCAGAGGCTTTCCAGTCGTTTATCGATGCAATTCTTTGGGCATTCAAGCATAATAACAGAGATGTCGAAAATACCGGTTTGACTTTATGTGTTGAATTACTCAAAAACATTGAGGACTTGGGTTCTAATCCATTTGCACTTGGATTCTACAAAAACTTTTACTTCCCTATTCTTAGCGATATCTTTTATGTTTTAACTGATTCTGATCACAAGGCTGGGTTCAGACTTCAATCTCAATTGTTGGCCAAGTTGGTGGAATTAGTTTTAGAAAACAAGATCACAGAACCAATATACCAGAAGGACTCTGCTCCTGAAGGAACTCCAAATTCTCTTTATTTGAAGGAGTATATTGCCAACATGTTGACTAGTGCCTTCCCTCAATTGAATCAAGAGCAGGTTAATAATTTCCTACAAGCGTTGTTCACCTCATATAACCAACAGAACAAGTTCAGAGGCACATTAAGAGACTTCTTGGTGCAAATCAAAGAGATCGGAGGTGATCCGACCGATTATCTTTTTGCAGATGACAGAGAACAAGAGTTGATGGAGAAACAAAAGCAACAGATTGAGAAAGCACGTTTAGTTGGTGGTTTATTGAAACCATCCGAGATGGATGATGCGATCTGAAGAACAAAGGGAAACTCATGAGTGTGTCATCATTGGCCCGCCATTACAAATAATTGACTTGATCATGTCTTCACATGATTCCCCGATGATAAAATGTTAGATTACATCCACTGATAAGCCAAATTGGACGAGCTGATAACGATCGGAAGTAGACAATATTTTGGAGGTATATAGATAATCAGATTACCTATTGAGAACTAGTAAAGAGGTGATTAGTTGATTGTTTATCTCAATGGATGTTGGATAAAGTCAATTGGGTAGGTGTACCATTTCTTATTGGTAGTATCTTCCTTTTGTTCAAATTCAACTGCATTTTGATGATCAGTCAAGTAGAAGTTTGTTTGGAACAGACCAGCAATTAGACCAGCAGAACTAACTCCAAGAGCACCACAGAAGAGATAGTAACAAGTATCCTGATAAGCTTTGATACAAGCAATTCTATCAGGGGATCCCCATGGAAGAGCATAGATTGTATTGATGCTCTCGAAGTATCCATAAGCAGTGGTTGCATCACCAACATATTCGGTAAGATACTTTGGAAGTTTAGAACTCCAAACGGCAGCAGTAATAGCTTGACCAATACCAGCACCAATAGAACTGTACAATGAAAGAACAGCAATAGTGGATGCCATATCTTGATGAGGCACACAAGCTTGAGCAGCCAAACCAGTTCCCATAGCATCACCAGCGTCACCTATAGAGACAATAACGACACCAGCAACAAGAACACCAAGACTTGGACCATTCTTCATCAAAGTAGAATGGACCATCAATCCCATACCAATAAGTCTAATGGATTGACCAAAGACTTGGAAGACCTTGTAACGACGAGCAACTCTGAACAACAATCCAAAAATGAATCCAAAGAAACACAGACCCATCGTCTCGGTGTTACTCAGATAAACCCAATCTCTGTAGGATAAGTTTGTAGCAATCATTGTATAACTAGTCCAATACAAAAGCCACATGTATCCTCCGAGCATGTAACAGATGTCAATGAAAACGCAACAGATGAAAGTTCTATTCATAAGGACTCTTTTTGGAAGCAAAGGATATGGTGCAAACCAGATATCATAAACAATGTAAGTAATCACCAAGACTCCACCAACAACTTCCATAGCGATCATAGATGGATTTGACCATCCACCTTTAGCGTATGAGTAAAGAGAGAATGGAAGCAGGATCAAAGAGAATCCAAATCCAATAAGAATCAATCCGATTGCATCAATTTCAATTAAAGCAGCTTTGAGTTTAGACATGTCAAGTTTGAGCTTGGATAAAGAGAAATCTGAGATATGGATAGTTTTGAACATCTTTTCTCCTGGAGCACTATTATGACGATGATCAATCCAGAAAATCACCACAATGGCAGGAAGCAATGCTGCTGGTGTAATGATAGCAAACATTCCATAACCCCATCTCCAGTTCTCTGCAATAATATCACTAACGATGTAACCAGAAATCCAAGTGGTCACAAGATAAGGAGTAGTCATGAAACCATTAACTGCTGCTCTCCATTTCAATGGAGTCAAATCTCCAATGACAATGCTATTTAAGAGTCCCAATCCTGATTTTCCAATTGAAATGAACACAGTACCGATAACATAAGCAGATATGGTTGAAGAACTAGAAGCAACGACAAATCCAATGACATAGAAAAAAAGAATGATCACATAGGTAAAAGCTCTGGATGTAAGATCGGAAATCTTTGCAATGAACGGTTTACAAACAGCTGCAATGATGGACGAAGCAATTTCCAAAGTAGCCAACATCGAGTGTCTATTAAACGAAGAAGTGGCATAAGGTTGGTAGTTATAAGTTGTACTACTGTCCAGATCCAATGTCCATGAAGAGAAGTAGAGAGAGAAGAGGAATAGCAGCAAATACTTTCTGCTCATTCCATTCTTAACGGCTTCGATTCTAGAAACTCCTCTTGGTTTATTTTCCTCGTCGTGACCATTTTCAGGTGACTCGCTAGCAGAGATTTCAGATTTGTGATCGTCAGACATTTTGGGGCTCCACAAATGGCAGAAGTTGCTTCATTTAACATGAGCTGAAGCTTCTTGTGACCGATAAAATCAGCTGCAAGAGTCATCATGCACATATCATTGTTTAATTGGAACAATTGTATTTATTCTCGGCTCTCCATGACTTTCGGATCGTTTTTGTAGGAACAATTGCCGAAAAGTGCTTACTCCCCAGATTTTGCTCAATAGCAGCCAACAATAAGGCAATTCCGTTGATCCCAAACAGGTGATATTGTCTTGACGATGAAAGCCACAACTCGTACAATTCGTGCATTGAAAGTTTTTTTTGAACCTGAGACCCTGCAGACGTTGATAATTAAAAAGACTCGAGTACAATACCATTTGTAATTAATTCCTGCAACTTTTCCCTATATGCAGGAAGGAAATAATTTGAGGATCTCAATTGGTGTTCGTGTAGGTAGTGAGCTGCGCGTTATCTTTGTCATCAGTCGGAACATCCGAGGATGAAAGGGGTGAGAGGAGTATGAAGAGAAGCATGAAAAGCATGAATCTCCTGTTGTAAATCACCTCTTTAACATATCCTTCCCTTCTCTCACTGCCCAAATCCTGCTTCTTCTAGTTCATCTCATTCGTACAATCTCAACTGTTGTTTTTTGGTCACGTGACACGTACATTGAAGCGGGAAGAGCATAATTCTTGGCTCAGGATTGAGGACAGTGATTTGTCCAGCATTTCCAGGTGGATTCGAGTTCTCCATTTGGCAAACCCGAGATAAATCCTGGTCGTTCGTTCGGTTATAATAAGATGTAGGAAACTGCATAAGCATGTCCAGAGGTTGAATGTAATCATGCAGATTATGAAGGAATGGGGTGTTGATTTGAAGTAGATGGTATAAGTAACGCTTCCATAACATGATCCTCTAAGTGTGTCCCATCATGTTCAGGAAACACCATTTTCATTTCAGATCAAGAAACGACATCTTAGAATAATATTATTTATTATTAAATAATCTTAAATAAATGCAAGATGGGTCACAATTGGGTAGACATCTGATTGATTTATTAGGAAAATCGGACGGGAAAAAACGTCTTCAGATTTCAACCTTTGATATCTATCCAGATCTGTTTTCATCTGGACCGATTGTTGATGTTTTAGATGAAAAAACTGGAGTCTTTGAAATACTCGTATTAAAGAAAGCTTTAGGATTGATCTTTGTTGCTGGAAAAAAGATCTTAGATGATCATGAAAACATTCATGATGATTGGTTACTATATTACAGTTCAATTAGTGTTTTATTAACTACTCCTGAAGATCATAAGGCAATATTGATTAATGAATCAACAGTGAAAAGATTACAAAAATCCCCCAATTCAAAGATTCAGCAATTCCATTACAATTGTTTATGTGCCTTGTTGACTAGTGATCTAGCCAAAACTAACAAATCACCAAATTTATGGTTCTATTTCAAAAAAATCACTATAAGCAAACTTCAAACATTGAATGAACAAATATTGAACCAAATCCTTGATACCATATTCGCTTCCATTAGTTTACATCCAAGAAACTATTATGCAACAGGATATTTACGATATCTTGCTGCCATTTGTCATTGTAAAGAATTACTGAATGATCTATATGAACGTGTATGGAGCCATTGTCAACTAAATATCCATGATTTTTCACTTTGGTTGGCCCTTCTAGACATTCTCATTGGAAACCAAAGCTTTCATCTTGAAGAATACAAAAGATTGGGTGGAACTCTAAACACAAATCCAAAACCAATCAATGTTCAATACATTGCTACCAAATTTAAAGAAATCCAAAATTGGGGAAACAAACTCAATTGCAACACTTATTCATACTTATTCGTTCTTCTTCATCTAGGATTCCATCTCAATTTGAATCTTTTAAAGGACTTCAAACAATCAGTCCAAACATTCGAAACTCAAAATGATTACGTAATCGATGTTACGAGGAAAAGATTGACTCTTCATGAACAGGTGGTGGATTTGGAAGCGGATGGTGCTTTGAAACAGCAATTTGAGGGAATGCTAGTGAAAAAACAACTTTACATTAAATACGCGGCCATTAAAAGTTCGAAATAAGGGTCCATTGAAGCGTGCAGTCTAAGAATATCCGAAAGGCGTAGCTAAGATTTCTGGAAAGCCGGGATCTCAAACTGTGAACTGAATTGCTGTCCAGGAAGAAAAGGAGCAAGTTCAAGTACGTGTCTTTGTAGATCCTCTGGGTCGTGCCTTCTAAGATCTTTATTGAGGAGTTGATCTTTGTAAATAACGAATTCCAAGCTTTCATTTCCATGGATAGCTCTTTCTTCAGGGCTGAGTTGTTTGAATAATTTAGGGTGAAATTCTAACCCTTCTTCTTCGCGTTTTTTCTGTTGCACTCTTTGGTCTTCTTCAATTTTGAATTTCTCATCTGTGGCCACGGTATGGTCTCTTTGTGCCAACGCGTCAGTCACCTTTTTCCACAAGCGTCTACTTTCGAAAACTCCCTGTTCTTGGATGTCTCTGACTTTTGGCTTAAGTGGGTTACTTGAAGCGCAATCGAAGAACACGGATTTCTCACCTGTCTTGGTGTTTTTAATAAACATTTCACTATTCCATTTTCCACTCAATTCATAAAACACATGACCCGTTTTGGAATCCTTGATAGTTCCCTCAATAACATTGTATGTGCCAGAAATGAATCCCTTGGTCTTAAATTCAATATCTGCAACCAGATTATTATGAGGACATTGAAGAACCAAATGGTCTCCCAATTCAAACTTAAGACCTCCAAACAAAATGCCTCTGGCATACATATTTGGTTGAGTCATGGTATAATATTCAGATTCACCTGAGGTTTCATCAACAAGGTCCAAAAATGAGAGTTTGGTAACTCCTTCCATGATTGCTGCGGTAGAGTTGCCCAAAAATTTGGATTTAGGAACAACCATTCCATCCACACGGATGTTCTCGCTCGGAATGATATAGAAATAGGATGATTTGGGAGGATGATGAGATGTTTGTTCGGCAACATAATAAGCTTGTGATCCGTTGGGAAGATCCCAATAGCATGTGAAATACTCTCCCAAAATAGGGTTCAATGGCTTCTTCACAGCTTTCGGAGCAATATGCCAACATGACATATACCATTTGACCACCAAAATGAATCTTTCAAGAGGATCTGGAGTCTTATGGGCAGCAAGAATAATATCCGGTTGTTGTAATTGGTTGGTGATACGTTCCAACATGCTTTTTCTTTCAAGAATGAATGTGGGAAGCGTGATTCTTGACAAATCGGCACCCGGTCTCAACTGGGAAATAATTCCCATCAAAATTGATTGTCCTTGATCATCAACCTCATCAATGTCTTCGATGTCATCGGAATTAAGCCTTTCTGGAACTTTGCCCTTGTCTGAGCTAGATTTGCCTTAAAATTAGTGTTTCAAGCCGGATCCGGCACTTAATTGCAAACTTACCTAGAATTTTGGCTGTGAAGGAAGGCATTGAAAACAATTGGTGTTTAATAGTTACTAAAGAACCTAATTATAACTTTATTTCCTGTCTGGAGCAATTTTGCGAAAAGCCTAATATAAGAAAGTCTTGTTGACACGAGATCTATTTTGACTGAGATTACGACAAAATTATATGTTGTGATTACGCCGTGGCAGGCTCCTCGAGCGGCTTACTAACTCCACTAGCACTACTGCCGCTACTGAGCATTCCTCCAATTCTGGAGTCTTCGTTACTCTTGAGCTTCTTGCTGCTTGTCAAGTCCTTATCCCCCTTCCGCTTTTTGCTCTCTTTCTTCACTGGTCGTTGTTCATCCTCCGTGTACACGTCGTTCGGCAAATCGTATAGTTTGACATGTTTGATACTCAATGAGTAAATATCTTTGTCGAAGTTGACCCAGTTTCTGCAAATGGAATCAAAGTCCGAGCATGGAACTTGAATATCCATTTTCTTGTCACGACCTTTCAAATCCAAGTCAAGTCCAATATACAACTTCAATAAGTGTACCAAATGTTTTCCTTCTTTCTTAACCTCTTCTTCCATCTTGACCATATCCGTATCATCGTCAATTTCCACCAATTTTAAGTTCTCCTCAGCGTATTTCTCTCCGTCCAGAGATCCATACAATTCTCTAATCTTAAACACTTGTTCCTCTGTATCACAGATATATGAGGCAGTGAAAGGTTTCACATATGGATGAGAAAGCACAATTCCATTGATTATTTCCAATTTTTGGACCAATAAACGCAATTTCGACTCCACCATTCCACTCCATTTCAAATGGGCCTCATATGAATCTCTGGTAGCTGTGATGATTGTGAGATAAAACTTGTATGCGAAAAAGAAATCGTGTTTCTCAAACAGATCGTTCCATGTCTTGTTGCCAAATTGTATGTCATTCATGATCTCTAGACCTCGTTGCATCTCCTTGAGTATGATTTTTTGAGTAGAGGCAGTAATATTGTGAGTAGCACACATTGAAGGGTAAGCAGGAGTGATAACCGGCATCCTGTGTAATCTATCTTGACCATAAAGTTTAGGATTCCAAATTCTCACAGGTAATGGACCATCTTCAATGGCTTTTAACAGAACTGGTTGGGGCCATTTCCATTGTAAATATATTTGGAAAAACTTGGCAACAATGACTGCTCCAACAGCATTTGGATATAATTGGCATATTCGTGCCACCAACATGGCCCAAGCAACACCTCCAGGAAATCCAAACATGTTCGCATAAATTGCTCGTCTTTGAGCCCAAAGTTTGATGGTTCGTAAAGCATGACGAAACACCATTTTTTGAGGAACAAGTTGTAGGATTTGATCTGTCACTCTAGTACCATTAAGAGCACGCAAATCTCTATCATCAATATTTCTAAGTAAATTGTTATCTTCCAAGGTCAAATCCAAAGAAATTTGTGGGATATCTAAACGACCACAAATTAAATCGATATCGACTCCATCGAAAACGGTTTTGATAATTGGAACAAAAGCATCGGGAACAGGTTGGATTTTATTCAATTCCGGTCGTTTTCTTAACAATTCTTCAAAAACAGTGAAAAAGTCTTCTCTGGTGATATGTTTAGGAACAACAACAAGAGTATCAATATCTGAACCTGGTCCATAAACACCAAGTCTATACGAACCAAAAGTGAAGATCTTTCCTCCCGCATCTTTAGCCATTCCTTCGCTCATATTCTTGCGTAATGACACTGTATAAACGAATTCTTCAGTGAGTTTTTGTAAAGTGGCCAAAACCTCTCTCCGTTTCTGCGTTTCACTTTCACTTTCAAACGATTTCTGATTTCTAAGTTCTTCGATCATCAAATCATTCAACTCATTCTCCTTACTTGTTGGTCCAGCTGTTGAGATTGGAGCTGTCACACCGAATTGCTTGGTTGTGCTCATTTTATAATACTTTCCCTTTGTCTTTGCCTCGCGAACAAGAAAATTAAAAAAATTAAAAAAATATAAAGGCTTTTAAAGTACACTATTTTCTATCAAATGAGGTTTGGAAAATCCACTCAAAAAAATCGGCGATTTTGAGTTTTCACTTGTTGACGTTTTCATTAACAATCCTTCACTTGTTCCTAATAAGAAATCATTTCCATTGGATTTCATCGTAATCAAACTTCCACTGCCTAAATAAGTTTGTTGTATCATCTTTAACTCTCCTAGAGTTAATATATATATATTTCCAATCACATCTCCAATTATAAGATAAGATTGATATAATTCAAAATCACTAATCATAACATTCTTCAAAATCAATTGAGTTTCAACTTTTCGTTGATTTAAATCAACTTTCAATAAATATAATCCTGTAAATGCATCTCCAATAAGTAAATTCCCATTTTCAAGTTTCTTCCAACTTGAAAAATACATTATTGGAATGAAATTGGTCTCTTGTACTTTGAAATGATATCCAGAACCTCCATAAACATTTATCCATACTAATGAATTGGATCCAATTAATAATAATTCATGCTTCTCAATTTGAATAATATCATCATAAACTTTATTGAATACTGAATGTCCTTCTTGTTTCCATTCTAAATCTTCAAATTTCATCAACATTAATCCACTATGATCTTCTTCATCATTCACAAGAATAATCACACATTTCTTTAAATCTTGATCAATTAATCGTGTCTTATTATCCTCATATCGACACTCTAATTCAAAAACATCAAGAACCTTACGTACATTGATTCCAGAATCAAACCAATGTTCTCCAATTTTCTCAAACTTTTCATAAACTTCTATTCGATCAGTTCGTTTAATCTCCTCGATCTCAATGTCGATTTCTCGTTGTTCAATAACAATTAATATTAAATCTCCCTTGACTTCAATCTCTTTCACCAATCCATCCACACGAATCGGATTCGGAAATTCAATATTTGAATACAAATATGTTCCTTGAGCATATATCCCAGCATTCATAGCACAAACAGGTAGATTTGTAGGCATTTGATAGATTTCATCCTTCAATTGATCATCAAATTTCATAATCAATCCATAATGATTGAATCCAATAATTTGTCCATTAACAACCAACATCCGATGGAAAACATCAAGTTGACCTTTTCGTTCAATTTTCCATTGATCAATATCCAGTTCAATTAAAGGTAAATTTGTTGTTCTTCTTTCAGCAATTGATAAATTAAAATGAGTCTCTGCAATCTTCATAGTCTCAGATTCAATGCTAATCTTTAGTAAGAACAAATCTCCATATTCTGAACATAACCAGTAATATTTCCCATCAAAACACCAAGAAACAAATCTTGCTAATCGACCTTCTTGTTCAGATATTATTTCTTTGGTAACATATTGTCTTGTCAGTTTAGTCATTGAGTTGATAATAGTTTTGACACAAGTACTTGAATAAATGTATTGAATATCTTCACAAATCACCAATAAACTACCGTAATCCAAAGGAATGATCAAACTAGGAACAGATTTCATTTGAGGAAATCGTTTAATCTGTTCAATTTCATTGGTGATTCCATAATAAACCACAGAATATCGGATATTTGCATCTCTCATAACAATTGCAATTGTGGTACCTTCTTGATCTGATTTCAATAAACGAGAAGTAAGGAAAACTGCATCTTGTACAATTCCATGACCAATATAGAAAACTTTTGGGATTTCAAAAACTCTATTAACTTGTAATTTGGTAGCATCTGGACGTTTCTGAACCTGAGTAGGAGCTTTATTTTCTAAAGCAAGACGATACAAATCTCCCTTTGTACGACTTAATTCAATAATTGTCATATATCCTTCTGTGGAATATATCAAAATATATCGATTCAATGGATCAACTTGAAGAATAGGTAACACATCAATAATATCATTTGATTTGAATTTGAATTGTTGAATAACAATGAATCCATCATTCCATCCAATAACAATCAATTGATTGGTTTGTGTCAATACTAAAAGCCATTCTTGATTCAAATCACAAGGTTGAATATGATTGATAGCCATTATTCTATCTTCTATCAAAATAGAGTCAAACAACTCAAATCTTTCATCATAAAGCTCAATTGTATATGGACGAGCCACAACAAAAGTCTTGTCGCGACAAAAGTTAATATAGAACGAATCTATGATAGTAGTGTCATTCTTTTTAGTAAAACAAAAGGACATAAATAAAAAAGGAGTTTTTTTAATTATTAAAGGCATGTCTGCCATTTTTTAGAACGTGAACACAGAGCTATACAAATTGACGGCGTCTGGATTTATGCTGTTGAGGATATCTGGATCCGGGAGTTCGACATCAGGGAAGAGAAACTGGTCAATGACGACTGGCTGAGATAGGGGGAGAAAAGGTGTTTCTGGGGAGCTTGGGGTGTCGACCTCTGGGAAGGTGAATTTGTCGATGATCTCGAGGGAGGGGAGGTGGTGGTGGTGGTTGGGAGGGTTTGGGAGGTTGATGTGGTTAACGTGGTTGTGATTTAGAGGGGGGTCTAGATGAGGGACTTCTAGTTCCTGTTGATCATCTTGGTCGTCCTCGTCTTCGTCTTCATCTGCCTCACCAACATCAACGTCTTCCTCTTCAACGTCTTCCTCTTCTTCCTGCTCTTCCTCTTCCTCTTCCTCTTCTTCCTGCTCTTCTTCTTCCTCATCAGAATCAATCTCAATCACCTCAGGTTCCTCAACCTCCTCATGGTCCTCAACTTCCTCAGGTTCCTCAATCACCTCTTCCTCCTCCTCAACCACGTCAACCTCCTCAGGCTCCTCAGGCTCCTCAGGCTCCTCGTACCCCCTTCCCCCTGATGGTTCTTCCCCCCTGTTCCCCCCCTCTAAAATACTCAACACCTTATTTGCAGTACGACTCATCACCTCTCGCTGCTCCACCTTCACCACAGGCGTATCGATCCGCATTCGATATGGGGACGGCAAATTCTCATACTTCACCACCCGTTTGCGCACCGTGGCAGGAAACTGTTGAGGATGTCTCACAATAGTCTTCACTTTAGGAGTATATGTTGGAATATCAATTTTCGACGATGGACCTGAAGAAGACCGTAAAACAGCCGACTTGTTAAAGAAACTATTATCAGACCGTTGAGGTGATGATAGAATTTGTGAATCTATTAATTGGGAATTGCGACTTGTTTCCAATTGAGATTGGTTTTGTTGATGAACTTTATTTATGAGTGAAAGAACACCTTCAACCTCAATATCACTTAATGGATTATCTCCTTTAGTTTTGAAGAACTCAGCAAGAGTTTCATTTGGATTTCTATCACTCAAAATCGACAAGTTCGACACGTTCGATATATTTGAAACCTCCATCATTGAAGAGTCTCCTTTCTGTTTTGAAGATCTTGAAAACATCCTTTTCAATCGATCCATCAATCCTGATGGATTCGATCCATTTGACTCGATTTTGTCATATGGTTTAGGATTTCTGGTTTCTCTTCTAATCATTAAATCTGAGACAAGGAGAAAGAAAATCTTTTTTTTTAAATCAACTTTTTTTGATGTCAATCATTGGAGCTTTGGCTTGTCAAAAAGATTCATATTTAAGATCTCTTACAACAAAAGTTGTGTCATGTCATCAACAAGGAAATAAATATGAACTTGAATTGGAAGATACCATTTTATTTCCAGAAGGAGGAGGACAACCTTGTGATAATGGTAAGATTATAAATGGAGATGAGACATTGACTGTTGAAAATGTTATTAGAAATGGTTTAAAAGCTTTACATATTGTTGAAAAACCTTTGGAATTAGGAAGTTTAGTTGAATTATCAATTGATTGGCAAAGAAGATTCGATCATATGCAACAACATACTGGTCAACATCTTCTTTCTGCTATTTTAGATAAATTCGATTTACCTACTTTAAGTTGGAATATGGGTGAAATGATCAATTATGTTGAACTTCCAAGAAAATTGAGTGATGATGAGAAACAACAAGTTTCTAATGAAGTCAATTTACACATAACCAAGAATCTGGATATATTTATTGAAGTTCCTAAAGATAAGAAGATTGATGAGATGAAAGGAGTTATGAGAATTGTTCATATTGGAGATTTGGATTCTAATCCATGTTGTGGAACTCATTTGAAGAATTCGGGTCAAATTAAAGGGATAGTTCTTTTGAATCAAGTTTCTGGTAAAGGTGGTAATTCTAGATTGAATTTTCTTGCTGGAGATCGTATTTTCAAGTATGTTGAATCTTCAAACACAATCTTACGTTCTTTAACTTCATCAACATCTGTTCAAACTGAAGATTTGGTTGACAAAGTTTCAAATTTGGTGATTTCTAATAAGAAGCTTCAAAATAGAGAATCCAGTCTTTTAAAGGAAATAGCCATTTTGACAGCTTCCAATTTGAAGAATCTTGTTGAGCCTGGGAAAATCATCGTTTTCCATAGATCAGATGTGGGATTGGATTTCTTGATGCAAATCCATAGGGAATTGAAGGATTGTTCAGGAACAATGGTTCTAATTTCTGGAGAAGGAAAGACTGGTGGAACAGTAATTGTTTTTGGTGAACAAACAGAATCAGTTAGTGGAGAATTGAAGCAAATGCTTTCTGGATTAAAAGGAGGAGGAAAAGGAAAGTTTCAAGGTAAGGTTTCTAGTTTTGAGAAAGGAGAATTGGAAATGGTCAAACAGAGATGGATTTAGCTATTTAAACTTGAGTATGTTGGCGAGCGATTTACGAGTTGTTAAGGACCGTTCTCTTGCAATAGCGTCGGCAATTTGAAGCCTTTTCAATGTGGAAATGATGACATCAAAGGTTTTGGATTCCAATCCGGTTGTTGGATGAATTTGAATGGTATCTATGGTTTCATCAAAAGTTTGGTGTGTTTGATTAGCGTTGGAAAAATCAACATTGATAGTTTCGAGGTCGGATTCATTATCAAAGGATTGTTCAATCAACTCTGGTTCAAGTTTTTTCAGAGTATGTTGGAGGTTTTCGTACTCCTCAAAACAATGACAACATACAATTTCTTCACAATGAGTTGATGGCAGAATTGAACTAACATCATAAAGCGGTCGATCACAAACCACGCAATATCGAAGATTGGATTCTGAATTCTTCACGTAAACTTCTTCGGTTTCACTATGAAGAGTAGAGCTTGAATTTACACTTCGATTTGCCGGTAAAACTGGGAAAACGATATTAGAAGGTGTGAGGTTGTTATCAATCGCGCGTTTGAGGTCCAAAATCGATGCCTTCTTTCGAAATCCTTTGGGATAATGAATATAATCTTCCACAAGTAGCAGCTCTCCAGATGGTCCGATTCCGTTAGTTTTTGGATGAGCAAGAGGAAATGAGGTGAATTGCGTATTATCAATAAGATCAAGCCTTGAAGGCTTATAAGACAGTGAATGAATAGTATGGTCAAGCATTCATTTATATTGTGATAAATAATATTCGAAAATTTAGAACTAACTGAAATTAAATGAAATATGGGACAACTTCCTAAAATGGAACAAAACATAAATAAATAAAAAAAATATGAGCCGCACGATGATTCGATAAGCGCCGTCGAAAAAGATTCAAAACCGAAAATTTTCGGTGTTAAGAATATATTTTGCGGGATTGATTAGAAATGGGGAAAATATATATAACTAGGGTTTCTATCGGATGATTACATTTGTATAACTTGAAATGACAAAACTAACAATCATTGGTGGAGGACAATATGGTGTCGTTGCTGCTCTGAAATTGAGTAAAGTTGGTGGATTTGAGATTACATTGATTTCTCAGAAGGATTTTCTCTATATGATTCCAGCTGCTCCAAGATTATTGATGACTCAGGACTTCTCCAGACATTCGAGACAAATAACTGATATTATTGATAAATCGGTGAATTTTGTTTGCGATAGGGCAATTTCGTTTGATGAGAAGCAGGTTATAACCGAACATAATGGAACCTTTGAACATGATATTTTGGTTGTTGCTACCGGATCTAAGCTACCAGAGATTCTCAACATTCCAGATACAATTGATGAATCCGTTAAACATTATAAATCATGGTATGATCAAATCAAAGAAGCATCCAATGTTGTAGTCATTGGTGCAGGAGTTACTGGTTGCGAGATTGTTGGAGAAATTGCGCAAAACTTTAAAACCGAAATTGAATCGGGTTTAAAGACCGTGAGTATTGTTCATTCGGAGACAAAACTATTGACTTCTTCTCAAATCGATTCAGTTAGAGATTCTGTCAAATCTCAGTTAGAGGAAATGAAGGTGAAGGTCTATCTTGGAGCAAGAGCTGAATGTAAAGAAAAAACCGTTATTGTTGGAGAAACCGAGATTCCTGCCGATATAGTCATTAAGTGTACTGGTGTTAGTGCAAATGTTCCCGAGACTTCAATCGAAGGACTCCAGAACGAGAAGGGAGAGATCATTGCAAATGACACGTTTCAATCTCTTGTTGCACCTAACATTTTTGCTTTTGGAGATTGTATGGATTGTGCAGATAAATCGATGGCGCATTGTATCGACTATGCTGCAATTCTTGTTAAGAATATTCAAACCTTTATTAAGGGAGATACACCAACTAAGAAAGCCAACTTGACAAAACCTGGTGAGAAATTCACTTTTGGCGTTTCCCTTGGAAGTGAACATGGAACAGGTCAAATAGCTACTTATTTTGGAACATTTGGAGCTCCAAAATTTTTGGTAGTTTCAAGGAAGTCCAAAAACATGTTTGCAGGCTATCTTGACCATCTTGACCATCTATGACGAGCTAATTATTGATTTTTTGAGTCTTTTATGTAAAGATAACTAACATCACAATCGAGCCGAACTAAAAATGGAACACAATTTTACCGATTTTTTCTTTGCTGCATAATGACCGATTTGGAATGCCGAAAATATATAAATAGTGGGATCAGGTGAAACCTTTTTGTAAGTTTAAAAATGAAGATCACAATCATCGGTGGAGGACATTATGGCGTTTCTGCTACTAGGAAGTTAAGTAAAGTTGGTGGATTTGAGATTACATTGATTTCTCAGAAGGATTTTCTCTATATGATTCCAGCTGCTCCAAGATTATTGATGACTCAGGACTTCTCCAGACATTCGAGACAAATAACTGATATTATTGATAAATCGGTGAATTTTGTTTGCGATAGGGCAATTTCGTTTGATGAGAAGCAGGTTATAACCGAACATAATGGAACCTTTGAACATGATATTTTGGTTGTTGCTACCGGATCTAAGCTACCAGAGATTCTCAACATTCCAGATACAATTGATGAATCCGTTAAACATTATAAATCCTGGTATGATCAAATCAAAGAAGCATCTAATGTTGTGGTTATAGGAGCAGGAATTACCGGTTGCGAGATTGTCGGGGAAATTGCCCAAAACTTTAAAGCCGAAATCGAATCGGGTTTAAAGACCGTGAGTATTGTTCATTCCGACACCAAATTATTGGGTTCATGTCAACTCGATTCAGTTAGAGACTCTGCAAAGTCTCAGTTAGAAGAAATGAAGGTGAAGGTCTATCTTGGAGCAAGAGCTCAATTTAAAGAAAACGCCGTTATTGTTGGAGAGACCGAGCTTCCAGCCGATCTAATTATTAAATGTACTGGTGTTAATGCAAATGTTCCCGAGACTTCAATCGAAGGACTCCAGAACGACAAAGAAGAAATCATCGCAAATGCAACGTTTCAATCTACCGTTGCACCTAATATCTTTGCTTTTGGAGATTGTATGGATTGCGCAGATAAAGCGATGGCGCATTGTATCAATTATGCTGCAATTCTTGTTAAGAATATTCAAACCTTTGTTAAAGGAGGTACACCAACTAAGAAAGCCAACTTGTCACAACCTGGTGAGAAATTCAGTTTTGGCGTTTCCCTTGGAAGTGAACATGGAACTGGCCAAATATCTAGTTATTTTGGAACAATTGGAGCTCCTAAGTTTTTGGTGGTTTCGGCCAAGTCCAAAAACATGTTTGCAGGGTATTTTGACAATCTATGATGGAGCTAATGATTTGATTTTTTGAGTATTCTAGGTAGCCGAACGGAGTTAAATTATCGCCGATTTTTTACTGCATAATGACATATGCCGATGACCGATTTGGAATGCCGAAAATATATAAATAGTGGGATCCGGTGAAGTCTTTTTGTAAGTTTAAAAATGAGGATCACAATCATCGGTGGAGGACATTATGGAGTTACTGCTACTAGGAAGTTAAGTAAAGTTGGTGGATTTCAAATTACATTGATTTCTCAAAAGGATTTTCTTTACATAGTTCCAGCTGCTCCCAGATTATTGATGACTCAGGATTTCTCTAAACATTCGAGACCAATCATTGAAATGATTGATAAATCGGTGAATTTTGTTTGTGATAGGGCAATTTTGTTTGATGAGAAGCGGGTTATAACCGAGCATAATGGAACTATTAAACATGATATTTTGGTTGTTGCTACCGGATCTAAGCTACCAGAGATTCTCAACATTCCAGATACAGTTGATGAATCTATTAAACATTATAAATCATGGTATGAACAGATCAAAGAAGCCTCCAATATTGTGGTTATAGGAGCAGGCATTACTGGTTGCGAGATTGTTGGAGAAATTGCGCAAAACTTTAAAACCGAAATCGAATCGGGTTTAAAGACCGTGAGTATTGTTCATTCCGATACCAAATTATTGAGTTCATGTCAATTAGATTCAGTTAGAGATTCTGCAAAGTCTCAGTTAGAGGAAATGAATGTAAATATTCATTTGGGAGCAAGAGCTCAATTTAAAGAGAACAGTGTGATTGTTGGAGAAACTGAGATTCCAGCCGATTTAATCATTAAATGCACTGGTGTTGATCCAAACGTTCCTGAGACTTCAATTGAAGGACTTAAAAACGACAAAGGAGAAATCATTGCAAATGAAACATTTCAATCTCCTGTTGCAAACATCTTTGCTATTGGAGATTGTATGGATTGTTCAAATAAAGGAGTGAGACTTTGTGAAGAATATGTTGAAGTTCTTGTTGAAAACATTCAAACCTTTATTAAAGGACTTAAACCAACTAAGAAAACCAATTTACCACAACCTGGTGAAAAATTCACTTGCGGTATTTCTCTTGGAAGTGAACACGGAACTGGTCAATTAGTTACCTCAGATGAAATAATCTCTCTTTCAAAGACTTTTATGGTTGCAAGAAAGTCCAAACCCATGTATGAAAACTATATGGAAGAGAAGTTCCCTGAGCATCTAGATTAATACAAATTGATTCTTATATACTTTAGTTATGTTGTCTCCATTGAAAGTAGTTCATTTCTGGGCTCATCCAGGTGAATTTAGGTTTAGTAATCTCTTTAGAAGCAGGAACAACCTGTTTGATTGCAACCACTTCCTCAGAAACACCTAAAACCTTACCAGTCTTATCAACAGACTCAACAATAACCTTTTCCTCGACTGAAGCCAACTCAAACTTGGTCTCAAATCCAGTACGTTCTTTAGAACCAATGAAATGTTTATCACCATTCTTCACAGAGTAAAAGTTCCAAGTCTTGGTCTCAGTATCTCCATTCCAAGAAACATAGACAACAGTTTGACCATCATCGGTGTATTCAGATAGTAATGCAATAGATTCGGTTGGGAATCCATGCCAATCAAACTTGAAAGCTCTATAGTTCTCAACTTTGGGTGCCAAGTCTCCAGAATCCATAAAAGCATGGAACACTATCTCACCATCATCAGTAAATTCTGTCATGGCTCCTTCAGATCCCCAATTGACTAAAACATTACCAGATTCAAGAACATGAGTAGATCCTTGAGATTTAGCTAAAAGTCCATATGGAGCTTCAAAGTTTCTCAAAAGTTTGGCTTCCCATTTCTCAGTGTCAACTTCAACAATCTTACCACTGGAAACTTTGTTGATATGGACTTCTCTACCTTGACGATCTTCAGTTCCATGAGCCGAGTTATCAAAGAAAGAGATGATTTGTTTCTTTCCATCAGGAGAAGTCCATAGATATCTAGCATGGTGTTGGAATCCGAATTTGAAATCTCCAATGCTCTTAAAGCTTGAACTGGTAGTTCCAGGAATTCCACCCAATTTCCAAATAACCTCACCGGTTTTACCATCAATCTTGTATAATGAAGCTGCATCTCTAGCAGAAAGCAAATAGTCTCCATTTTCATCTTTATCAACCGAATTGATATGGAAATAATCCCATGCATCACTAGAATTGTAGCCAGATCCAGCTTGGCCTGGATTAATTGGTAGCACAGATTCTGCAGGAGAAACATGTTCCAAAGACGACCATTCAAACAATAATTCACCAGTTTCCAAATCAAGCTCTTGGAAAATTGCATCAACAATCCATTGTTGATCCTCTGAAGCACCAAAAGCACTCAAATCCCGAGGAACAGGTTGATAGACTTGTAAAAGTCCTGTTTTCTCGTTCTTGATATGGAACTCATGTTTGTCAGACATTTTATGATTTCCAGCTCTCAATTGCTTCACAAGTTCATACTTGTTGTTCAAAATAGTCTGATGACCATGTCCATGACCATACGCAGGATTGTGGTCACCTTCAAAGCAGAATAGAATGTCTTCACCATTCATTTTGGCAGCCTGGAAATTGGCATCCCAAATAGAGAAGATACTGTAGCCAGACCAAACCAATTGACCATCAGAAGTAAAGATATATGGAGCAGCTTGTCTTGGACCATGCAAAGTGTTGTCTGGGAATCCAGAAAACGGAGCAATGAAAAGGTAGCCAGGAGTGGTTTTTTCTGCATCATAAACGGTGATGTTCAGTACTGGAGGAGCAAGGTCCGACCGACTGCGATATTGCCAATCGGCAAAGACAGGAAGAATAAAGAGAACTAGTGCAAATAGCATGAGTGTGAAGAACTGTGGAGTCCCTGGGCTGGGGGTTTATATATAGCCTTAAGATGGAAATGAAAAAAGCCGCTCCACCGCACGATTTATTTTTTCACCCGACCCGAGATAGCTACAGCTGTGGTGGAGATCTATCTATTAATTCAATATGAAGATCTAGATGAGACTTTACCAATCTTCTTGATTGCGCAAAGCACCAAGCAAAGAAAGCAGCACACACATGATATGATTTGGGCCTTTCTAATTGCCGAGCCATAACCGAGAACAACTATTTTGCGAATCTCTGGGTCTAAATCGTTGATCAGAGAAAGGTCTCTAGCCACAGATTTAACGATGGCTTTGATTTTGGAATTGGATAGTTCTGGCAATTTCTCAAGTTCAGATTGAGCCTGTTTGGCAAAAGCTCGTTGGATCACTGCTGCCGATCCAGTGACTCCCCAAACAGAACCAATGCTTCTGAACAAATATGCTGTTGAGGTAGCTATTGCTTGGTTCTCCTTATTGAAGTTATAAATAAAGGAGAATAATGAGGTTGGGAACACCATTCCTTGACCAATGTTTGCTGGGATTAGGAATAATGCAATGATCCATGGACTGAGGTCTTTATTAATGAAGAGAATTAAGATGTTTCCTAATAATAATAAGGAACAACCAATTGTGACCAAAGAGAATAGAACGTTATTGGATCGACTCATATAATGACCAGCAATGAGTCCTCCAACTGGAGTGAATAATGATGGAATGGTTAATCTCAAACCTGCTGTTGAAGCGGAATCTTGTAGAACGATTTGAAATAATAGGGGCAGGATAAATAGGAACGCATAAGTAGAAACACCAACAAACACACCAATTCCTAGAATAATATAACTGAAGGAGGAATGAAGAAGAATAGGAGGAATGATTGGGATAGCTTTTGTCCTAAGTTCTATTAGGACAAATAGTAGCAATAAGATCACACTGAATACTAAAAGTAATTGCAACCGATAATCATCCCACTTTAATTCGTTTCCACCCAATGAAAGAACAATCATTTGGAAGCCTAAAGATAGAACCAATGTGATAGAACCACTGAGATCAATTTGATGGAAAGGATGAAGAGACACATGGAAATGGGTGGGTTTTGGGTTATGAATAAATAAATAGCCAATAACCAAGCCAGTTAAGGCAATTGGAACTTGGGCAAGAAAACACCATCTCCAACCAAAAGTATCAGCAATAACTCCACCCAAAGATGCACCACAAATTCCTCCAAATCCAAGCAACAAATTCTGTATTGCTTGCCAATTTCCCCTGTTCTCTGGGGCGATTATGTCTGAATTCACAATGGTAGCCAAAGTAACTAGACCACCACCACCAATACCCGTGATTGCACGCATGATATCAAGCATCAAAATATCTGTTGATAATCCACAACCAAGACATCCTACGATAAAGAAACTAGTTGCACCGATCAGACAGGCTTTACGGCCCAGAACATCAGAAAAGGATCCATAGAGTGGCTGGAAAGCTGTGCTGGTGATCAAGTAAGATGAGGTAATCCAGGAAGCGGTATTTGCTGATTTGAATTCATTTCCAATTGTGGCATAAGTAGATGCAGTAACAGTTCCATCAAATCCAGACAGGAAAACGTTGGCTAAGAGAGAAATCTCTATCCACCAAAAGTTTGGAGGCAGACGTGAATTTGGGGTTGCAACCTCCTCATCGATCAGTTTAAGAGAGCCGTAACGTGTACTTTCTGGTCTTACAACTTGATCTGGTTCTATTGGATTTGGTAAAGACATGTAAAGAAATGGAAGTTGGAAATGAACGTTCTTGGTTAGAAAGAATTATCTTCGGGTCGGGTGAAAATTGGTTAAAAAATTAATATGCATCGGGTCGGATAAAAATCAACTAGATAACAAGAAATAACACATGAGATGGTAGCACAACTATCAAGAAAACTGCCTGAGCACGCAAATTCAGCTTTGATGTTCTTATCGTAGTTTAGCAGACATTATTTGACCAAATAGTATAAAAATGCAGATCTACCTATGTATCAATCCATTATGTCTGTTTCTATTCACGAGAAGGAGCCCGCAGGTGTGGCTCTAGCTAAAGAGCTAGTCAATTCTGCAGATGACTCTGATATTGAAAATGGGAGTACAAATCCATTTGCAGACCCTGTTGTTGCTGAGAGATGGCGGCAAGTTTATGAGAATGCCAATTATGAGAACTTGGCCTGGTTTGACCCCACGATGAAATGGACTCCGGAGGAAGAAAAGCAATTGCTCCGTAAACTTGACAGGAAAGTGTTTCTATGGGTGTTTGTGATGTTCTGTTCATTGGACTTGGTGAGAAGAAATATCAACAGAGTTGTTTCCGATAACTTTTTGAACGATCTTAATATGACCACCAATAGTTATAACCTGGGAACGACCATCTATTTGGTTTCATTTCTTAGTGCAGAATTGCCATTGAACCTGGCTTCAAAAAGATTTGGACCCGAACGTATCATCCCACTTCAAATTCTTTCCTGGTCAATTGTCTGCATTTGTCAGGCGGGATTGAAGACTCGTGCGCAATTCATTGGTACCAGGGCATTATTAGGATTCTGTCAAGGTGGATTCATTCCCGATCAGATTCTTTATATGTCATATTATTATACTGGAGTTGATCTACCTTTGAGATTGGCTATGTTTTGGGTAGCCATCCCACTTTTCCAAATCTTGGGATCACTTTTGGCCTCAGGTATACTTGAGATGCGTGGGATTCATGGTTTAGCAGGTTGGCAATATTTGTTCATTATTGAAGGATTTCTGAGTCTTGGAGTCGCTATTCCAAGTTTCTATATAATGAGAGGTGGTCCAACATTGACTCAAAATAGATTCTTCAAGAGCCGTGGTAAATGGTTCACTGAGAGAGAAGAAAAGATCCTTGTTAATAGAGTCTTACGAGATGATCCATCTAAAGGTGATATGAATAACAGAGAAGGACTCAGTCTTAAATTGATTTACAATACCGTGATTCAACCTGATTATTGGCCTCTTTTGATCCAAGGAATTCTTGCCTTCATTCCATTCCAACCTGTTTCATCATATATCTCATTAATTCTCAAGGAAATGGGATATTCTACGTTCTTATCCAACGTTCTCGCTATTCCTGGCCAATTCTGGTTCCTTATAAACTTACCCATAGTTGTTTGGATCAGTCATTGGACCAAAGAGAAAAGTATCTGTACCGGATTATCCAATTGGTTCATCCTTCCATTTGTAATTGGAATTGTCGCATATCCAGCTACAGGAAACAATTGGGTCAAATACTTTCTACTCACCGCAATCACCAGTCAACCTTATAGTCATGCTATTTTGGCAGCATGGATATCCCGCATCTCTTACAACGTGGGATCACGTGCCGTTGCTACTGCCACTTACAACATGATGTATCAGGTTGGTAGTATATGTGCTGCCAATATCTATCGAACAAGTGACCAGCCGTACTATACAAGAGGAAATAGGATAATTTTGGGTATCGTGTGCTTCAATATCTTTTTCTCTTTTGTCACCAAGTTCTATTACATTTTCAGGAACCGTCAGAAAGATGCTAAATGGAATTCCATGACTTATGAACAACAACAAGATTATCTAAACACTACAACTGACGTGGGATGTCGTCGGTTGGACTTCCGGTTTGTTCATTAGGGTGTATACAGTTTTTTCTCTTATTTATGGATCAACATGCATAAGATCGTACCAACCAGGAAGTAAGGATCCAATGTCTAAGGATTCAAACGATTCCATAGTGATTGGAAGTTCGAATTCTCCACTAATGAGTTCTTGTTGCTTTTTCATCATTTCAGTACGTTTTTTATTGGCACTTGTCTCGTTTTCGTCCTGAATAATAGATGAACCATAATCCAATAATCCGTTTCGTAAAGATCGTCCTTCTGGTGAATGAGGTCCAAAAAACCCTCGCATCTCCAAAATCCATTCCATCCAAGTGTTTGCAAGAGTCCAAACATCACCCCATTTGCGTAAAAGACGAATATTCTGTAAACTTATCTCTTTAAACTCTTCTCTAAGAGCTTCACTATCAGTCACCAAATGGGCCTCCAAAACGTTGGCCGGAAATGCTGAAAAATATAGAGCTGTTCCAGCATTGGTGAAGATCTCAAACCCTGTAAACGGAGCAACCACCATCAATCCCAAAGATGAAAGAGTATTTATCAAACTTGAACTCTTGCGAATAGCATCTAATAAGTTTCTGGTAGATCCAGCCCACCATCCTTTCGCTAAAAGTTCAGGACTCATAAAGAAATACTCTCGATTCAGAAAGATTCGACTCAAAAATAACAAACAATGTAGATATCCAAATGACCCTGAAGATCCTTTACTTATCTGTGCCACTAAATTGCCAGAAGTGTACTTCAAATCTTCCGGTAACTTGGCCTCCAAAAATCCCAAGTCACGTGACAGTTTAAAATAGACGGAGCCTTCAGTCCAAGGGTTGCTATGTTGAACACGAGCACCTCCATTTCCTGCCCATTTAGCTATTTGAGCCCAGATTTCGAAGCCTAAGATTGTAAAACAACAAGTTGTTAGATGATTTTCGAGACCGTTGATTTCTCCAGGTTCCAATACACAACGTAACATTTCATGATAAGTCATACAATTAGTTGGAGTGCCTGATGTAAAGGAGTTTTCCGAGCATGGTAAAGGGATATTAATATCATCAATTCGGATACTTGAGGATCGGTTTCTTCCACTTGAGATACATCGATCCATCATATAAACTGACCATAATGTTCTTCGTTTAGTTTCGTTTGCGATGAATGTAGTTTTGTTTAACACGTTATTATAGCATAAAGAATCCGATTCTCCAAGACCTAGAACTAATGACATTCTTGCAGCTATTCCAACATATAGAAAGCTTCTAGCTACATTTTTTTCTCCCCATTCATGACTGCTTAACATTGTTAGAGCTTGAACTCTTTGAACTGAGGGTCGATCGAATATATCTCCTAGAAGGTTTCTAGCGTGCCAACCGAAATATTTGGAAGCATTTGAAGCTGCTGATTGTGAGATGATTTGATTTCCAGGAACAAATGATTCTGGATGATTTTTCTCATCGAAAGCACCATAAATTGATACCAATGAAGGATTTAAACGCGCACATAATGATAGAATACCCAATAGAACCAATGGATCGGGCCATTTAAGTAGAGTTTCATCATTTGCTTTTTGAGCATAATCAGTAATATATGTGGCTGGAGAGAAGTTTGAAGATTGAATGAAGTCCAAGAATGAAGGACGATGAACGAAAGGGAAGATACCTTGATATTGATTATTGAAGAAAGTATCTGCGATCTTAGTCCAATGTTCTTTAGCAGGAAGAACAACTGATGAAGTAGGATGAGTTCTAATTGGTTTACGGTATTTTCTTTTCAATTGAGATTCTGTAGGAGTATAAGTACAAGAGATTTGTAAACGATCACATCTTTGACAAGGGATTTTGTTATTTC
This sequence comes from Ogataea xyloterini, assembly GCA_030573155.1. Lineage (NCBI taxonomy): Eukaryota > Fungi > Ascomycota > Pichiomycetes > Pichiales > Pichiaceae > Ogataea > Ogataea xyloterini. The sequence continues at coordinate 552,475 of JAJMCS010000005.1, read as the reverse complement.
CGGCGTTTAAACATCTTAATTTGAGATCTCGACAGTGATTACAAGCCAATTTTGTTCTGCCCATGATAAAAAAAATTGTGGCATATTTTTGTTTTTTTTGTTATGACTAAAGATTCTCCTTTATGGATTGTTGGATATGGTTCACTCCTCTGGAAACCTCCATTACATGAACTAGAATGTTCTAAAGAGTTTGTGAGATTTCCAGGATATTTACAAGGATATATTAGACGATTTTGGCAAAGTAGTTATGATAATAGAGGAACCCCTGAACAAAAAGGAAGAGTTGTTACTATAATTCCAAGTGATGAAATTATTACCAACTCTGAATTCAAAAATGATGTATTGAAATATGAATTACGATCCAATAAACATGCTAAGGAAATCATCAACAATCATTCATTATTATATTCCGAGTTAAAAGTATGGGGATGTATTTATTATATTCCACCTCAATATGCTTCACAAGCAGCAGAATATCTTGATTTTCGAGAAAAAGATGGATATACTACACATAAAGTTCAATTCAATGTGACAAACGTTGGAGATCATAAGGATTTATTTACAGATCATACAATTGAATCTGTAATCTATATTGGAACAGTTGATAATGAATCATTTATAGGACCCGAAGATATCAATGATACAGCAAAGATAATCCGGATCAGTTCAGGAGAATCCGGTCCAAATGATGAATATTTGAAACTTCTTCATCAACAAGTCAACAAAATGGGAGGTGATCCATATCTGGACGATCTGGTAGCTCGTCTGTAAGAGACAATGAAAGAAATTTTTTCCCGCGCAATTGGTTATCGGCTTTTTTTCCCCAACTCTATTTAAATAATCCATGCCTTGCTTTCCTCCAAATGGGCAATAATACTGCTGCCAATGTTCTTAGCACGATAGGAACAGTCTTATGGTGTATTCAATTGACTCCTCAAGTTTATCTTCTATGGAAAACTAAAGATGCCACTGGATTTCCACCTATGTTCATGTTTCTTTGGATATTATCAGGTATTCCTTTTAGTATCTATTTCATCACCTCTGATTCATACATTCCTCTTCAACTTCAACCTCAATTATTCACAATATTATGTTCTATAGCATGGATTCAAAGCATGTATTATCCTCCAAATAATGTTCCCAAGAAACGAGTCATCTTATACGCAATCTTATATTTTAGTTTCAATTTGGCTATGCAATTAGGATTCGGAATCCCTTTAAAACATCTCTATTCAAAAGGAATCAAATGGCCAACTACAACGTTTGGAATTATTGCTGCTGTTTTACTAGCTCTCGGATTATTACCTCCATATTATGAATTATTCAAACGTCAAGGTAAAGTGGTTGGAATCAATTTTCTATTCTTGGCACTGGATACTTCTGGTGCTGTTTTTTCAATGGCTGGTACATTAGTTGGAGAATTCGATTTAATGGGAATGATTCAATATGCTGTGGTGATTGCATTAGAGGTGGGTTTATATGTCAGTCACATTATATGGTATATTAGATTTAAAAGTGGGTCTATAGAAGGAGTGAAGCCGGAAGAGATAGAAAATGAAGAGTTCGATAAACAGCCACAACCCATTCAAGTATGAACTCTCGGCCTGGTCGGCCATGTCCAAGTTTTCACCACTTCCCAGTTCAATTCCAAACCTTGCAAGAAATCTAGAAAATTGCCAGGAGCAAATTTCAACTGTTCAGTCCGTTTTAAATCAATCAATTCCTTCTCTGTTCGTGAACTGGACAATTTAGATTTATGGTTATAATATGCGTTCAAACCATTCAATAATTGTCGACAATCTTCCTCCGGTATATATGTCAAATATGCATCAAATAATTCTTGAGTCATTGGAAATCGTAAATCAACTAGATGAGACAATAATTCAATCAATTGAGTAGATCTTTGGAATTCACCCAGAACTTTGATATAAACAAGAATCAAACTTTCTGATGGATAAATCAAGTCTGATGAATCTTTATATGAATGACTGATTTTGGATTTCAATTGATTTATTGAATAATTCAATGGATCTTCATTATTCCAAAGAATAGTATCATAAATATCCAATTCTTTAAGTCTTAAACATGCTAAAAACAATGAACAAAGACTTAAACAATCTGATTCTTGAACATGAACTTGATATCGATTCATTGCTCCAATTGGATCAATCAAACATTCTCCTAATAAATAACTTGCTACCATTCTGGAAGATTTTTCACTCTGATTGAAAATATCTTGAGCTAAACCCACCAACGAAACACCCAATTCTAAATGTTCAATTTGTTTTCTGCTCTTTAAGATTTCTCCACGATTCATTTCATATTCATCAACCATATTATGTTCTCGACAAGGACCTTGTACTTGTGGTTTTTTATAAAATTTATTCCATCGGTATAATTGTGCTACCAAATGTGCTTTATTGGTTTCATCTAATTGAATATCTGTGTTTTTGATTCTTGAAACAAAATCTTGAAATGATGAGAATTGACTGATTAGAATATCCAAAACTCGAGGATTCTTATTGGGGTCTCCTTTTTGTAAAAATAACGACCAAATTGGAAACAATCTATTTTTCGAAACCTGTGTACTGTAAATCTTGTAAACGACAAAATACCAAATTTCGGGATATCTTTCCAATAATCGTTTATCTAAGGATTTAATCATATCCAAAAGTTGATCACAAAATGAATTGGCCCAATCCATATCTTGATTTGTTTGTAATAATAATATTGAAGCACATAAAGATTTGACATTAAAATCTGTTCTTAATCGACGAACTTGATCGATATTAAGTGATTTTGAAATTGGTTGATTTAGAACTCTTTCGAATCCATCAATATCAAAACTATCCAATTGCCAACGATCGAATTTAGTTTGAGCAGCTTTAAATAATTGATATGATTTGGAACGGTCATTAAAATATGACATGATTGAAGCAGATAAGATGGTTGAAACATCAATCGAATTATCCTTAGTGTTTATCACATTGATTAGTTTTGATTGAGTTTGATAATAATATTGACAAGGCCAATTATTATTTAAACCAGAAATATCCATTGAAGTCCACCAAAGAATCTCTTTAATTTGATCAATTTGAGAACCATTAGAAAGATATACATCTAATATTGATTCCAAATATTGAGGATAATTCCTTAAAGCTTGAAAATAGAGATTGGAAAATACTGGTGGCAGAAGTAAATCTCGTTGAAGAATAGGGTCTGATGATTTTTGTAATTGAGCTCTATACCAGCATTTTTCTTGATCAAGAACAATCAATTCTGATCCCCAATGACGATATATCTCCAATAATGATTGAAATTCATTTTCAGAATGAGGTTCTCTTAATAAAAGATCATAAACCACAGGAACAGGCACTTTATCTAGATCTTTTAAACAATAAATGGATTGATATAAAGATGATGCAAAAATACTGTTTAACCATGCCAAAATATGATGATCGTGTATTTCATTCCAACCTTGAGTTTCGTTTAATTTATGTTTGAGTAATTGAAATGCTTTCAATGTAGGTTGATGAGAATTAATGACTGACCAATGGGATTTGAAGACGAATTGATCGGTTTCAATCAATTTGATTGATTTAATTGTTTTAAATGAAAGAGCACAATCAATTGCCAATTGATTTTTATAATTAGGATCAATAGCTGAAATCATACAATGAATCAAAAGACTTAAAACAGATTCCGAATCAGTCAATTTAATCATCTCTTTTTGGAACTCAATTGGTGTTGAAGGATATATGAAACTCATTAAACATTCTTGAAGACTTCCTGATTTTGATGAAACTGCTTGATTTGAAGTATAATAAGGAGAAGTGTTGAACTTTGAGGAGAAAAGAGGGGATAAAACAAATTGATTAGAATTGATGATTTTTGATGATTTTTCAACTTTAATATTATTCATTAGATTTAAGAAATCATTTGTAGAGCTTATCAAACGAACATGAGTCTTGTTTATCCAATAAAATCGATTCAAAAATCGATTGGTAACCATCTTCAACATATTTTACTCCACATAAATTATAACACAGCCTGGAAAAAAAAATATCATTTCAATTTTATGAGTTGGATAAGGTTATGAATTTTGGGTATTTGGATGAATCCAATGATGAAGAGGGTGATAATGAACATTCTGAGAAACGTCAAAAATTACAAGAATCAGAGATAATTGAACTTAATGATAGTGATGAGTCAGTGATCAACATAGAGAGTGAGAGTGAAGAAAGTGATTATGGGGAGTTTGAAGATGTTGATTTAAATGAGATTCCCCAAGACATGGATTCCATTACAGTAACACTAACACGACCTTCAAAACAACGCAAGAGCAATTTGGTTTCTTCTGAAGAGCGATTATTCAGAAAAACAATGCATATGATGTATTTATTTACAATGATTGGACATGGAGTTGTTCGTAATAGTTGGATTAGTAATCCTACTGTACTCCAACTCATCAAAAGTCAAGTTCCATCAAGATTAATGAAAGAAGTTGATATTTATCATGAAGAATCTAGAAAGACTAATGTTACCAGTTTATCGAAATCAAGACGATTATTGGATGTATTACGACATTTAATGCAATATTGGTATAAAAGTTGGACTATTGATTTGAAATCTCGAGGACTTTATAGAAAATCATGGGAAGAGATTGCAAAAATGTGGGATAATCCACCTACTGAATATGAAAATATCAATCAAAGTCGATTTCTCAAACGTATTGATCAACGTCGAGGAAGTCGTGAATTGGCTGCACAAGGATTTGTGGCTTTATTACGTGCATTGGTGTTTAATTGTCGATTAGTATTTTCATTGCAACCACCGGATTTCACCAATCTTGCGGTTTTGACACCAATTGAATCATCACGAGAAACAACTCCTGTTACTAAGAGTCCTCGTCCATCTCCAAGAAAACGTAAACCTCAATCACAACAAGAACGTTTACTTTCAGCACTTCGTGTGAATCGACCTGCATATACAAATTATCGACCTGAGCCTCGAGAACAGACCCAATTTCCTGTTTTTTGGTGTGAAGTTTGGGATGTTTCTACTAAACGATTTATCAGCATTGATCCTATTGTACAAAGATATATTGAAATTGTTGGTAAACGGTCAAAATTCGAATGGCCTGGAAACACCAACTATGTTATAGCATATGATCGTTTAGGAGGAGTCCGAGACGTTACAAGACGCTATAGTGAACAATTTAACGCAAAGGTAAGAAAGAAACGTATTACACGAGAACCTCGAGGTCAATTGTGGTTTGAACAATTGCTTCGTGGAGCCAATTCATCGGCACGATTGAAACATAATAAAATAGACCGTTATGAGAATCTTGAATTTGAAGAGAGATCATTAAAGGAAGGAATGCCAAATTCCATTCAAGATTTCGTTAATCATCCAGTTTATGTTTTAGAAGATCAACTAAAGTTCAATGAGGTTTTGAAGCCCAAAATCAGTTGTGGAACTATTCGCAAGAAAACTAAAGCAGGAAAGGAAGGTGATCTTATTCCAGTCTATAAGAGAAGTAATGTGGTTGCTGTAAGATCTGCCAAAGCATGGTTTATGCTTGGAAGGTGTCTTAAGATTGGTGAACATGCATTGAAGACGAAAGAAAAGAAGAAGCGTCGATATGAGGATAAATTCGAACTTGGTGAAGACGATAATGAGGTTCGACTTTATGCCGAATATCAGACTGAAAAATACGTTCCTCCTGCTGTGGTTGATGGGAAGATACCTCGGAACACATATGGTAACATTGATGTGTACCAGCCATGGATGGTTCCTGAAGGAACTGTCCATATACCTGAGAAGCAAGCAGAACGGGCGTGCAAGCTCTTAGGGTTAGGATATGCTCCTGCTGCGGTTGGATTTGATTTTGGAAGTGGTTCTCGGGGCCAAGGAGCAAGCGTGAGTGTGAAGACTCTTGGAGTTGTGGTTTTGGAAGAACATCGCGAGGCCGTCGAATTGGTGTGTGAGTATTTACGAGAGCAAGAAGCCGAGATTGCGCGGAAGCGGCACGAGGCAGCAGCTCTGCGTGTGTGGGGTCTTGTTCTTGCGAAACTGAGGATCACCCGGCGGTTGGAGAAGGAGCATGGTGTTGTCGGGGAGGAGGAGGAGGAGGAGGAGGAGGAGGAGGAGGAGGAGGATCTAGAATCCGCACACTTGAGTCAGCCGCCTGCGCAAGAGAGAAGTTCTCCTGCATTGGCAGGTGGATTCCTACTTGATGAAACCACTGATGCTGGAGGATTTACTGCCACTGATGCTGGAGGATTTGTTGCTGATGCCACTCCTGGCGGATTTATTGTGGATGATGCTCCTGGCGGATTCATTGTAGAACCTGCCCCACAAATTGAGGACATCTCTTCACACACCCCTTCACACACCCCTTCACAAACATCATCACCGGACTCCTTACAAGCTTCCCAATCATCAGAAGGTTACGAATTTGAATATAGTGATTAATATTACATCTCATCTGCCTAAACGTTTACGTTTTTCCTCTCTACGACGTCTTTCCAATTCTTCTTCTCGTTTATCGTCCAGACGTGCTTGTTTTAATGCAAGTTCTTCTTCTTCCAAGATATCCACTCCTGTGGCTTCCATATCATCATCGTCATCATCATCGTAGTATTCTCTCTTGCGACCCCGATTGAATAATCCCCATATTTCATCTCTATTATAATTGCGTTTGCGCTCAGGTTGATCATTCACCACAAAGTCGTCCAGATCATCGTCCACCACAAATGAATCCTCTTCATCCGATTCGGCTTCAATTCCATAAGAATCTTTACGTTTCTCTGGGCGAGATGTTGGCTTTATAGTTGGCTTTTTGGATTCACGTTTAGCTAATTTAGTTTGTAATGTTGGTGATGGTTGTGCAAACTTTCGTTCCGATTGTTTTACTGACTCTTTCTTCTTGGCTTCTAATTTGATAGGAGTATAAACCAATTTGTCTTTATTAATAGTTTCGGCTTGCGACATGAGTTGTTTGAAGGATAATTTGGATCGTGGAACTGATGGAGTTGGAGCATGTGTTTGAGTTGGTCGTTGAGTCAAACGCTTTTTGTCCATCTCTTTATCACGTTTTTTCAACGTGTTTAAACGTATTTGTTTCTTGGATTCCAATTCTCGCTGTTTCTCCAGCTTTCTAGCCTCTTTAAGTCGTAAAACAGCTGGGTCTTGAATAGGTGTAGTCAATAAAGGTTTAGATTTTGATACACGTGAGGGAGGTTTCAAAGCAGGAGAAGTTGTAGAATTAGTCTTTGAGGTCGATATAGACCGATTTGGGACTTTAGAATGTCCCGATTGCGGTACTTTATCTTTTCCAGTGATTTGTGTCAAAAGTGAAGAGAACATTAAAAATAGGGAAAAGTGGATTAAATTAGATAATGAAATGAAGTTATTGAATTGATGTTAAAACGATGTTATTGGGTTTAAAACGATGTTAGTTATAGATAAACATGTTCTTACCGAGTTATATCAAATAACACTATAAACCTGGTAGTTTCATCATATTACACGTCCAAAGACACTACAATCGTAACTGTTGACAAAGACGAGTAGCGAATAAGCAAACACTCGTAATCTCAGCAGTTCTCTCAACAGTTCTTCATCCAGAGTATTCTTCACTCACTCCCCCCTCAAACAATCAAATATCTAATTGGAATATGAATCAACTTGATGGCGTATCCAACAACACCCATCATCAAAAACCCAAGCCCAACAGCACGAATCAATCTCAAATATTCCTTCTTCGATGGCTTGGTACATTTAGCAATGAATTGGGATCCCTCTTTCAAAAACTCCACTGGAGCCTCTGCTAACTTATCGAACTCGGCCATAACAAGTAATGGAAAATAATCAACGAAAAAAAGTAGGGTAAAAAATATTATGCTATGAAATAGTGTATTAATCGAATCCAGTCCATTCTTCAGATTCATTTTCAGACTCTAAAATCTCGTCAGTATCCTTCTTATAACCCCATTTGATCAATCGGTCATCTTGAAGCACTTCTTCCCGAACCTTGGTACGTAATGTCTTCATCAAGGCTCCCGTTGCAAGTTTCTCGAACGGTTGGATCAATTTGGTCAGATCTGCTGATTTATCTTGTTCTCCAGATTCTTCATCAATGATTACATGTTCAAGTTCATCAACAAATACATCAACCACATGGAAAGTGACTCCATTAGGAATGGAAGAATGTCCACTTAAAACTTGTAATTCTAATGCCTCCACAAATCCAGTCACCAAATCATCTTCCCAATCCTCTAACTGAAGACGATGAAGACTTTCACGCATCACAAATCTCATCATCAAATAGAACTTGTCGATTCTCCATTGGTCAATATTTGGCCATTCTCGACAAATCACAGCCCAAAATGCAATAACAAACTGACAGAATTGTTCCTTGGAAATAGATTCGGAAAACAACTTGGCCAGATCATCGGCAAGTTTCTGTTGCGGCCGTGGTCTATCGCTGAACCACATAGTATAATACAATCCTTTCCATAATTTCTCCATTTCTAATAATGTGAGCGGTCGAACTTCTGTTCTACTTCCAAGATATTTCTTCAAAGTCTCTAAAGCATGATCTCTAGTCTTACGATCTGTTGAAGCAAGCTTCTTAACGAACGTCTTGGTTTGTACTTTCTTCATGATAAAATTTTCAGCACAGCCGGATTTTTTTATTATTTTAAATTTATTCCATCTAATGGATTCCGATCATCCTGGATACAATCATTTTGGAGCGCCAATTCCTGAAAATGATGAAAAACCCAAAACTGATTATATTCCTGGTTATATTTCCAATAAACCATGGTATTATGAAGAAAATGCATTGAAAGTGAACTCTAATATTCGTAAAAGAAGACAAGATGGACCTGCCAGTGTGGATAGATTAAATCATCAAAAAATTGACCCTAATGCTGAATTCGTTCCCAATAGTGAACCAAGTAAGGGACTGGGAATCAATGATGAGTATGATCTATTAACAGAAGAATCGAAAAGACGACGAAAATTGGCTTATAAAGGAGGTTGTGATAATTGCGGGAGCTCCAAACATACAAAGAAGGATTGTTTGGAAAAACCACGCAAAATCAAATACAAGTTCCGTAAAGAAGATAAATTCGAAAAGGTGAATCCAGTTAGAGTCAAGAAAGATGTTGATGATTGGGAAACTAAACGAGATAGATGGCATGGTTTTGATAATGAACATGATTACGACGAACATTTAGCTAAAATACGAGAAATTGAACAAAATAGAAAATTAAACGAGGAAGAAGAACGCGAATATGATTCAGATGAGTTGGCAGAAATGGAAGAACTCGGAATCGTTAATGAAATGAACAAATCTAAAACTGCAACCACTAATGGTTCAAACATCCCTACACGGGCATTAGATGAGAAAGCCAAGTATCTTGAAGGGATCAGCACAAAGATTCCATTGGAACCTGGTATCAAAACTGGGAAAGAAAAGTTTGAAGAACAAGAGGGGGAGTTTGTTCAACCAGTGAGAGACGAGCAATTGAAACATTTCACAACCAGTCGGAGTGATAAACAAACTTTAAGTGAGAAGTTTGTCGTTGAGATTTCTCCCACGGGGGTGATGTTGGATCAAGCGGAACAGGAGAAGGAGAAGGAGTCGATCAGAGAGGCTAAACGTAAGCAATTGTTAGAGAAGTATGGGGCCTTATGAAAATGAAAGGCCGGGTAATTTTGCTTTCAACAAGCTGGTTTTAACGAAAAAACTGGGGGGAGGGAAAAGAAAATAAGTATATAGTTTTAGGCAATACAACGATGTATTCCACGGAAACAGGGCATTCTAGTTCGGCGAGAATTCGTGCAGAACAAGAATTGGCGCTTAAGGCTATACGAAGTTTCTTGGAAAGCAAGAATTCGTTCGATGTTTTACCGGTTTCGTATCGGTTGATTGTTTTCGAGACTTCATTACTTGTCAAGAGGGCCTTGAATATTTTATTACAGAACAGCATTGTTTCTGCGCCGCTTTGGAATAGTAAGACGTCCAAATTCGCTGGACTTTTGACATCGAGCGATTTCATTAATGTTATACAGTACTATTCACAGAATCCCGATCAATTTCAATTTGTTGACAATCTTACTTTGGATGGTCTACGAGACGTGGAAAAGGTGATTGGAGTTCCTCAAATCGAGACGATTTCAATCCATCCTTTCAAATCACTATACGAGGCATGTGTCAAGATGATTGAAAGTTCCGCAAGACGGATTCCTTTGATTGATAAGGATGAGAAAACAGACAGAGAGATTGTGGTTTCTGTGTTGACTCAATATCGTATTCTCAAGTTTGTGAGTATGAATTGTAAAGAATCCAGAATGTTACTACAACCATTAAGTGAATTGAACATCGGGACCACGAAAAATCTGTGTGCTGTGAAAATGGAGACTCCAGTTATGGACGTAATCCATATGTTGATTTCAAATACAGTGAGTTCTGTTCCGATTGTGGACGAAAACGAGAAGTTGGTGAACGTTTATGAAGGTGTGGATGTCTTATCTCTGATCAAGGGTGGAATGTATACCGATTTATCATTAAGTGTTGGCGAAGCCCTTATGAAGAGATCTGACGATTTTGAAGGAGTCTACACCTGTACTTTAAATGATACCCTATGCGTGATTTTGGAAACTGTTCGCAAATCTCGACTTCATAGACTGTTCTTGGTAGACCAAGAAGGTCGTCTTCAAGGTGTTATCACCCTCAGTGACATTCTAAAGTACATTTTGTTTGCATAATTAGTCAGCCTTGCTTTTTTACACAGCCGTGTTTATGATAAGTATAATTATTTCCATGAGTGGAGAATTTAAACGGTGAAAAGATATACGATTGTTTTTTCCAGACAAGGTTCCTTCCTTCCCCTCTCTTTGTCTACATGCCAGTAACGGCTAAATATCCCAATGACATAACTTGGGAAGCCAAGGCTTCCTTACCGCAGGTCACACTGAGATCCACCATTGCCGGTCTTTTCATAGGCTCCATTATTCTCATATCGAATTTCCAGTTTGGTCTTCAAACTGGTTGGGTTTCTATGATGTCATTACCGTCTGCTCTTCTGGGATTTGCTGTATTCAAAAGTCTACAAACCAGACTTCGATGTCGATTTACCGACGTGGAGAATATCTTTGTTCAGAGCGTTTCGGTGGCGGTGGCCACAGGTCCATTAGCCTATGGATTTGTTGGAATCATACCAGCAATAGAGAAATTGATGACTGATTCCGAGAGCGGGTATGAAACAGGTGTGAATATCTCTCAACTTTGGAAATTAATGGTATGGGGATTGGGATTGGCCTTTTTTGGCGTGTTTTTCGCAGTTCCTCTTCGGAAACAATTCATCATTAAAGAGAAGCTTGCCTTTCCTAGTGGAAGTGCAACGGCAACTTTGATCTCTGTTTTCCATGGAACTACATTGAATGTCGAAACTCGACCAAAAATCAATTCTGAACCAGACTCTGAAAACCATCTCGAGCCAACCACAACCCCAAATAATCTCACTATTATAGAATCTCAAGATTTGTGGCAACTTCAACAAAATGAAACATATCAAACAAATATAAAGTTGTTGGTTTCCACAGCTTCGATTTCATCCATATATACGGTCTTTGGATATTTTGTTCCTCAGATCAAACGAATTCCAATTCTTGGCTCCAATTTATCGAAAAATTACCTAATCAACTTCCAACCATCTCCATCATACATCGGTCAAGGAATGATTATGGGATTTGCAACCACCAGTTATATGATGGTTGGAATGGTTTTAGGATGGGGAATCTTGGGTCCTTTAGCTAAAAGTATGAGTTGGGCTCCAGGTCCTATTGATGATTGGAAAGAAGGAGCTGAAGGATGGATTATGTGGATCAGTTTAGCAATCATGATAAGTGATTCAATTGTTTCATTTTTAGTTATTGTTATCAAATCATTGATGAATTTGAATGATTCTAACAAAACTGCTACTACTTCCAATTGTTCTTCTATTCATGAAGAAAGAGAACAATTAATTGACGATAATGAACCTCCTTCAGATGAAGATAATTCCAATAGCACATTTCATGGAGATCAATCTCAAAATAAGAGTGTGAATAGAACTAATAGCTTTAGTGATCATTCAACTTATGAAGATTTGGACGAGTCTCATCAAGTCTCAAAAAGTTTAACTATTGGAGGATTAATATTATCATCCATTGGTTGCGTTATTTGCACAAGATTAGTGTTTGGTCCAGTTGTTCCTATTTATTCAATTGTCACTGCAATCATCTTATCATTATTCTTATCTGTTCTCGGAGTTAGAGCTCTTGGAGAAACAGATTTGAACCCAGTCAGTGGTATTGGAAAACTATCTCAATTGATATTTGCACTCATCATTCCAAGATCTCAACCTGGAGCAATCCTTATAAATTTGATATCTGGAGCCATTTCTGAAGCAGCAACTCAGCAAGCTGGTGATCTACTTCAAGATTTGAAAACTGGATATCTTTTAGGAGCTTCTCCTAAAGCACAATTCATAGCCCAAATTTATGGGTCTCTTTATTCCGTTATTCTAAGTGCCATCATGTACAAGTTCTACAATTACATATATGAGATTCCTAATGATTTGTTCAAAATCCCCACTGCTATTATTTGGATTGATTGTGCAAGATTAGTCAATGGGTCAGGATTACCTCCCAAAGTGTTTGAATTTGCTCTGGCATTTGGAATCATATTTGGTATAATTTCCTTGATCAAGAATACCATTCCTCCAACTCATAAATGGTCCAAATATTTGATATATTTGCCAAGTGGAGTTCCTGTTGGAATTGGAATCTATAATATTCCATCTTTTACACTAGCACGGTTTATTGGTGGACTGTTATCATATTTCTGGTTGAAGAACATCACTTCTGGAGTTTCGGATGCGCGAGTTCGAATGATCATTTTTAGTAGTGGATTGGTTTTAGGTGAAGGTCTTTTCAGTGTTTTCAATATGGTATTTACAAGTATGGGAGTGCCTCATTTATAGAAAATAATGGACTACAATAACTACTCTAACGAGAACTTTTGAAAATAGATGTGCTCCCAAAGTTCAATTTTAGAGACACACACTATGTGTTGAATCAAGTCGTCGTATCATCATTATTGTGGAGGATTGGCCGAGTGGTCTAAGGCGGTAGACTTAAGATCTATTGGATTAAATTCCGCGCGAGTTCGAACCTCGCATCCTTCATCTTTTTTTTATACTATCATAATATTTTTTTTTTTCCTTAAATCTCTTTTCATTATGGATTATCAAAATAGAGTTGGGTCTAAGAAAGGAAGTGGAGGAGTTGCCGGGGCAGCAGAAACAAATCAATATCGTCGTGAACGGTTACGACAATTGATGTTGTCCCAAGTTGATCTGGACAACGATCCATATGTTTTTAAAAACCATCTTGGAATGCTAGAATGCCGTCTTTGTCTCACTACTCATCTCTCAGAAAGCTCCTATTTTACACATACACATGGGAAAAAACATCAAATGGCATTGATGAAGCGCGCAGAAGGCACAAAGAAGCCAACAAAAACTGAACAAGCTGGAATGATGGGAATATCTGCGATTCCTAAGAAAAAGTATACAAAGATAGGAAGACCAGGGTATAAGGTGGTCAAGATCCGAGATCCAACAAGTTTCCAGAAAGGATTGTTGTTCCAGATCAAAATGCCAGAGATCGCACATAATACAAGGCCCAAATATCGATTAATGTCCTGTTTCGAGCAAAAGATCGAGCCATTAGATTCCAAGTTCCAGTACTTGGTGGTGAGCGCAGAACCATACGAGAACATCGGATTCAAAATCCCTGCAGACTCGATCGATATGGCCAAAGGTCGGATGTGGGATTTTTGGGACAGTGACACAATGGAATATTTCGTGCAATTGTTCTATCAGAATAGTTGAATAACAAGCGTGTATATTAAAAGGATTCGGTAGCGTATTGGTTGATTCGACTAGTCATTTCGTCAACGTAGAAATTGATTTTAGAATTGAGCTCATTCATTTCGTAACTTGCGCCTTTACATTCGGATTCAAAGTCTTTTTTGAGCTTTTCAACTTGTGTTTCCTTATCAATGGCTTCGTTTTCTTTATTTCTAATAATCTCGTCCTCCTCTGCCTTCTTGTTCAATAATTGTCTTCTTTCCTCCCGCAATTCTTCTATTTTACTGTCCAATTGAGCAAGTTTCCGACTCGTGTTCTCTTTCAAAGTAGCGAGTTTCTCTTTCTGTGACGTCAATTGTTTGGTCAGATGATTAATCTGTCGGGATTTGTCATTCAATTCAACACCAGACCTCTGTAATTCCTCTTGCAGCTTCTGGATCGATTCTGTCGACTTCTCTTGTTTATTGAATTCGGTCTGGATCTCCTCCAATAATCGATGATAATTGCGGAACTCATGCGTAATTTGTTGGAATGAGTCCATCGAAATAGAAATATTCTTCGATCTTAATTCCAAATCGCTCAAATGTTGTTGTTCATTCCGAAGACTATCTTTTAATCTTTCAATCACCTCTTTCACGGTTTCTGGAGATTCTCTGATATATGGTGTTAATTTTTCCAATTCCTTTTCACAGGCCAACAATAACGAGTTTTGGTTTTCGAGTTCTCTGATCAAACCAAATTTCTGCGATTTGTATTCTGCACGAGATGCAGCCATTTGTTGTTGTGTTTCTGTCAACTTTTTAAGCTCGTTCTGTAATTGCTGATTCCGTGACACAATTTCTTCTTCATTGTAACCATCTCGTGTCATTTTTTCTGAAAGATCGTTATATGTTGCTTTCAAAGAATTATTTGTTTTCAACGCGTTTTTGTATTCAGTAAGAACGTTTTCACTAGAAATCAACAATTGTTCACAATCTCCCATTCTTTCTTCCCTAAATCTAGCATAATTGATCAATGCACTTAAAATAATCCGAATTCTAGAAGGCTCCGGTTTAGCAACATCTCTTATACTAAAATCATCCACTCCACAATCACAGAGAAATTTATACATGATTCTTTGACAAGCAACAACATTCAACGAGTTTTGTAATCCCTCTTGATCCTCATCCTCTCCAGTCTCAATCTGTTGAATCTTTTGTCTCAATGAATGTGGACTAACATAAAGAAACTTATCCATAATCTGTTCAATAAGACTCTTCATAAAACTTGCTGTAGGCTTCATCAACATCTCTTCACTAATATCAAAATCCATCGTGTCAAACAACGAAACAAGCTCTCTCGTCTCCAGAAGAGGAAACTTGTAACGCGTACGAGGAATCGCAGTCGGTTGGGACGCTCTGTAAATTGCACTTGGTCGAGCCATAAAGAATATATTGAAAACAAATAAATGTTTCTCAAACGATTTGTAAACAAACATTTTTATGGGACGCGTACACGACTTAATTTTTATATATATCAAATGTCACATAACCTTCAACTCCCGCCAAAGTTCTATTGTGTCTATCTTCTCCGATCGGTATCAAAGAAGAACTCGTTCTATATTGGTTCCACGCCCGATCCATATCGACGATTACGTCAGCATAATGGTGAACTGGCTGTTGGTGGAGCATATAGAACAAAGAGACTTGGATATCGACCATGGCAAATGTCTATGATTGTTTATGGGTTTCCTTCCAAGATTGCTGCGTTACAATTTGAACATGCATGGCAACATTTCTATCAGACACGACATATTCCTTTGAAGAAGCGATTGGGTACCAAAACGAGTGGTAGTAGTATTCATTTACGACTTGCCAATTTGAAGTTATTACTAAGTGCTAACAGTTTTGCTCGTATGGGTCTTCGAATTGCGATTTTTCAGAAGCAGATTTACGACATTTGGGTGATTAACAAGTATAATCTGAATATATCCGATGATGTTCTGATAAGTCTTGAATTTGAACAGAAGGAACAATCAATTGAGGGAGGAAATTATGACCAATTACAGACCTTTGTGAAAGGTTTAGAGACTTTAGAAGATCAATATTTTGCAGAATCATTGGTTAAACTTGAAAATAATGACTCTAGACAATGTTTCCTTTGTAAACAAGTGGTGGATCAACTTAAAGACATAAATTGTCTTTGTATGCATAACAAATGTAATGGCTTATATCATCTGGAATGTTTGGCCGAACATTTGTGTAAGGATGTTGAAGTTGGACTTGATTCGGTAGCCCCTTTCACTCCTATCAAGGGAAAATGTCCAGAATGTCAACAAGTTAATTGGTGGTGGAGTATGGTGAAAAATAGCATCAGATTAAACCAATATTTTATTCAAGCTACAAACGATAATTGAATCAGTTTCTTTTCACAGCTTCAGTCTCATTGATTTTGGACTGGCTGACGGTAGCTGTTTCATCAATTTCCTCTATCTTAGGAACAGATTCGGATTTTTTGGCAGGAACGGGACTTGGAGAAGAGATCAAGTTGGCAAAAATGCTAATGATCACAGCAGAAATGGCAAAAATGGTGGTGATTGTTCCAACAATCACGGTAGAGAACATAAATGCTTCTCCCGGACGGTTCAATAAGGTCAATGCTGGGTCATCCAACAGATTAGCCCAATATGCTTTACCAGAAGCATAGAAATTAAGAACAGAAGCCAATGCCGTATCGAACAAGTCGGAAACAAACGAATTCTCTTGGGATCCAGTTTCAGGCTTTTCTGCATCATAGACTGGTTTTGGAGCGTTAGAAGCTGCAACTTGTTCCTCAATTTCCACCTTAGGAATGAATGTGGAGTTACCAATAAACTCGGCTTCCTCAATTGAATGACCTAAATAGATGTTGTCAAATAGAATAGAATCGGTCATAGTCCATAATTCAAATCCAAGAGCACCAATTGGTTCCAAGTTCGATGCCTTTGGATCCTCATAGTAATCAGGATTTGGAATCTTTCTTGGAGCCCATTCACCCTTGTAATCAGGATTTGGAATCATATCTGGACTCCATTTGCCCTTGTATTCGGGATTTCTGATTTTAGGGGCAGTCCATGGACCACAGCCGTGTTGTTCGCATATTGGGTTAGGGATTTTTGGAGCCAACCATTCTCCATCTTCTTCATCATCCCAATATTCGGGTTTGATAGCTTCTGGATCTGGGATATATGCTTCGGCGGTCTCATCCCAATCTTCAGGTTTGGATGCTTCAGGGTCCACGATCAAATATGGAGCATCTTCATCCCAATCTTCAGGCTTTTTAGCTTTTGGATCTGGAATGAAATCTTCATCGACCCAATCTTCAGGTTTAGAATCATCAATGTCATCGATTTCTGAAGGAGGAGTCAATTCGAAATATCTGGAATCTAACAAAGAACCAGCTTTTGCGATTTCTCCGTTGATTCTGATTTCAAAGTCCTGGTTTGGTTTGATGATCAAAGTGTATAAAGAAGTTGTCTTAACCACTCTTGACATTGGTGGAGTCTTGAGATGTTTTTCCTCATATTGTCCAGTAATTGGGTTTTTTCTCCGGATGATGAAATGAACCTTATTGGACATTCCACATTTATCAGGACCAAACATCACTTGGTACGGCGATTCATTACTGAATTCCACAGTTTCAGATGGACCACCTTCATTGCTCAATAATTTGATATATGCACCTCCGCAATCAAGACCTTTTTGTAATTTGACTTCATATTGTAAAACCAATGTATTGTCAGTGTTGTCAAATGGGGTAGGTAACAAAGCACTAATTGCATGATGAGCAGCTTCTGTCTTCACAACCAATCCTTTGTCTCCTTTGAAACCTGGATTAACAGTTGATTCTTCAACATTCCATTCTCCGCGGTATATAAAATCGTCATCTCGTTTACTATGAGAGGGTCTCCATCTCGAAGCCCACGATTCATTGAATTGTTCAAAGAACGAATCTGATTCAAGACTCAAAGAAACAAATTCTGGATGCTCAATCTCATTGGCTGATGCCATCAAAGAGAGACAAAGAATGAAAAGTGATTTGGTGAATTTCATGATTGACCAGGTGGTTTTGTATTATTTCACTATTTAATTAAAGTTGTAATTTCTCCGGAATTTTTCTAGAAATTAGTGTCATGCCGATTTCGTAGATAATTTTTTATAAACGCTCTCTAGAGCGGTTCCGAATCTCTGACTAGCAATAATCAATTCTTCTTCTTCAGCAAATGCATATGTTGCACGGAATCCACATTTGTTTAGCTTTTGATCAACCATGAACCAATGTCCTTTAGCCAAAAGAACACCATTCTCAATATTGGCATCAAAGATCATGGTTTCCAAAACTTGAGGCCATTGTTCCAAAGTCACATCATCTGGCTTATTAAAAGCAGATTGATTGATTTCGATCCATAAAAACATCCCAGAATCTGGCAAGTTCCAAGAACAAAGATCTTTGGATAAATATTTGGTAAATGCTTCATTCAAAAGCTTTCTTCTCTTGAGATAATGTTCACAAAGATGATCAACCCATTTATCAAATCCATCTTGTTTCCAATTTCTCAAAAGTTCATGTAAAATCAACTGAGCAGGAGCAGAAGAAGAATGAATTCCAACCTCATTATGAACAACTAATTTGTTAATAAAAACCTTATTAGCAGTGACAATAGAACATCTAGCACCAGGAGTCATGATCTTGGAAAATGAATCAAATCTAATGACTCTTCCATCAGTATCAAACTTCAACAAACTAGGTAACTTTTCCTTGGTGTCCAATTGTAAATGATAATATGGATCATCCTCAACTATAATTAGATCGTGTTTTTGACAGATATCGTAAAACATAGATCTTCTTTCCAAACTCATGGTTATTCCCATTGGATTCTGTCCAACAGGCATTGTATAAATCAATTTAGGTTTCTTGTGATCACCAGACCAATTTGTCAACATCTGATCCAACAGTTCAGGACAAATTCCATGTTCATCAACTGCAACAGGAAAAACCTTAAGTCTCATTGGACTACATGTTTCCAAGAACGCAGGATAGGTCAACTCTTCTGCTAAAATGGTATCTTCATTAGGATCACAAAGAAGTCTCAACACTGCTTCTAAAGATTGTGTTGCGCCAGCAGTAACAACTATATCCCAATCATGATAAAGAGGTTTATGATATTGTTCAATATGGGATTTACTGAACTTATCGAAAAATGACGTTCCTCTCCCCGAAGTATATTGTAAAGCCTCATATAACTGTTCATTATCTGGAACTTCAACCTTATCAGTGGTAGTGAAGTCTGCTTCTGGTGATAGATAATCAAATTCGATTGATTTCACAGGGAAACAGGAAGGATGAGGTAATCCAGCGCCTAAGGAAATAATCTTTCCAAATCTGCCCATCATCTTCATAACTGAAGGTTCACGAAGACTAGCTTCATGACTCAAATATGTTGTCCAATCAATAGTCATAAATAGGAAATATTATTTAGATTGACAAGAAATTTGGATATTTAGGCAGGTTGACGCGCCATTGATTATGTGATCCAAATTTATAAAAAAAAAACGTTTTTGGTGTACAGATGTTTTTGGTTTTGCTGTTCGAACCTGAAATAGGCAGCTGGAGAAAGGCAAATTAAAAAATAAATCTTGTCCATGTCAAACTTCCAGCACTACAAAGAGGAGCTCAGTGAGCTCGACAAGCAATTCAAGATGGAGAATCCATCAGATGTTTTGCAATTTTGCTATAACTATTTTAACAATCGATTACAACAGCAGAGAAGGTCACTATGGACACAGAAACAAAAGGCAGATACATTGGGGTTCAATTTGTTCCCATCCGCACAGGAATCATTACAGGAAGATCCACGAAAGTCAATTCCTCAATTTAAGAGTCCGTTTTCAGATAACGATCCACATTCGAAGCACCATGCCCATGATTCGGAGGATCCACAATCCAAATCGGTGGAACCATCTTCAGGAATGTTCAAGTCGTCTTTTCAATCTTCTCCGTTCCATTCTTCTTTGGATAGTGCTGTTCCTGGACCATCCGACCCTGTACCAAAAACCCCGGCTTATTCTGGATTTGCAGCCTCTGTTGGTAAATCTACAATGAGATTGAACGCAAACAGAAGAACCAGTGTCTCGGCTGAGGCATTGAATCCAGATACTTTTGGAGATGACAATTGGAAACCTCCTGTTCATCAATTTAGCTCGGAACAATTGCGAAGACTAAATGCCAGTGTGGTGAAAAACTTCCTATTCAGTCAATTGGATGAAGACTCCTTGAAAACCATCATTTTTGCTCTTGAAGAGAAGCGCGCACCTAAGGGATCTGAAATTATCAAACAAGGAGATGAGGGAGATTTCTTCTATGTGGTGGAGAAAGGAACCGTTGATTTCTATGTCAATGGTCAGAAGGTCAGCAGTTCTGGTCCAGGATCCTCGTTCGGAGAGCTGGCTCTCATGTACAACTCGCCACGCGCAGCCACTGCAATTGCAAGTACAGAGTGTATTCTCTGGGCGTTGGATAGAATGACATTTAGAAGAATCTTATTGGAAGGTACATCCAAGAAGAGATTAATGTACGACAACTTCCTCAAGGAGATTCCTGTGTTGAAATCCTTATCCTCTTACGAACGCTCAAAATTGGCAGATGCCTTAAATACAGAAACCTATACAGCTGGTCAAGATGTTGTGAAAGAAGGAGAGGCTGGTGACAATTTCTATTTTATCGAAAGTGGAACTGCCGATGTGATTAAAGATGGTGATAAAATAGTTGCTGGTTTAAATAAAGGAGATTATTTTGGAGAATTGGCTCTTTTGTATGATTCTCCAAGACAGGCCACTGTTCGTGCGACTGGCTCATTAAAAGTGGTGACTTTGAACAAGAGTGGGTTCCAGAGACTACTTGGTCCTGCTGTTGAAGTGCTCAAGTTACAAGATCCAACCAAACATTAGTATTTAATGGATTAGCTTATGAACAATTTACGTGCAATACTCGGTTTTCTTCGACACCATCCAAGTAATAGAAACGGTAGCCACCACCAATGGACCTAGTAAACCTTTTCCGAACTTTGTTGTCTTGTAAACCAACCATTCTGATCCGAAATGGAATAAAGCTAGATAGTATGAATACAGACACATATCGTAGATTTGAGGATTTGAGATGTTATAAGAGGCATACATTCTCACAATTGCAGCCAATAATGTCCATGTTCCAAAAGTACGTGCTGAAAGAGGAGTCACCTGGTCTGGATTGGCTTCGTACACTCTTTTGGTCAGATCAATATTCACATATGTTTGAACCGAATTGAAGACACTAACGGCAGAAATCTAACGATTAGTCACATTTGATTATTCAACTTACAAAGAAGAGCCATTTTGGAAGATATCCTGTACTTTGGGGCAAATATGAAATCCAATCAATAGACATGATATATGGAAATGTTATTTTTGTCCGCCATTTAAATTTTGGGTCAATAATATTTAACAACGTATATCAAAATGGTAAGCTATAACGAATTGTTAAGCATCAAACTAACATGATAGAGCGAAGAGAAGCTTGATGCATCTTTAGATTTACTAAGACGGTTGGATCCAACTAATATTAAGAAAAACCTAGACAATATATGTCGTTTGCAGCCCGATCTTGCCGAGGAATTGCTTTCGTCAGTGGACACCCCATTGGAAACTAGTCGTTGTCAAGAATCTGGAAAAAGCTATCTTTGTTGCGATTATAATAGAGATGGCGATTCATATAGATCGCCATGGTCAAACACCTTTTATCCAAAATTGGATGATGAAGACGACGCTCCACACCCTTCTGCACATTTAAGAGAACTGGAAACATTTGCTAACAAGTCTTTTGACATATACAGAGAACTTTACTATGAAGGTGGTATTTCCAGTGTGTATTTCTGGGACTCTGAAGATGATGACGTTGATAATTCAGGAAAAATCGGATTTGCTGGTGTGGTGTTATTGAAAAAGACAATCGATACTATCAATTCAAAAGATGGAGGTTCTTGGGACTCCATCCATGTTTTTGAAATCGTTCCTGGAGCAGGACAAAAGGCAACATACAAAGTGACATCCACAGTGATTTTAGATATTTCCAACTCTGATGACATGGATATTTATCTCAGTGGGAACATCACCAGACAAACGGCCAAAGAATTGCAATATAAGGACTCCGCATCACATGTCTCTAACATTGGCTCGCTAGTGGAAGATATCGAAAGCAGACTTAGAAATTTGCTTCAAGAGGTTTATTTCGGAAAGACAAAGGATATCCTGGGAGATATACGGTCTTTGGAACCATTGAACTCAAAATCTGATGAGAAACAGAAACACTCAGATCTCATCAACAACCTCAAGAATCTGTAAATTGAATAGGTTCTCTTATTAAAACATAAACATCCTTGCACCATATTTATCTCAATGGCAAACTGGTTGGCAAAAAAGTTGGCAAGCTTGTCATCATAATTCCATGTCGAGTGTAGCCCGGGTATATGCGGATGTGAACCAGAACAAGCCACAATCGTACTGGAATTATGAGAATCTGTCTATATCCTGGGGAAATCAGGCCAATTATGAGGTGACGAGGAAAATTGGCAGAGGGAAATATAGTGAAGTTTTCGAGGGATATCAACTTCCGAACGGCTTGAAGGTGGTCATTAAGGTTTTAAAGCCTGTGAAACGTAAGAAGATCAAAAGAGAAATCAAAATCTTGCAAAACCTGTCTGGTGGTCCCCAAGTCATTCAACTTTTGGATGTGGTAAGGGATACAATCTCAAAAACCTCG
This sequence comes from Ogataea xyloterini, assembly GCA_030573155.1. Classification (NCBI taxonomy): domain Eukaryota; kingdom Fungi; phylum Ascomycota; class Pichiomycetes; order Pichiales; family Pichiaceae; genus Ogataea; species Ogataea xyloterini. The sequence continues at coordinate 529,733 of JAJMCS010000005.1, read as the reverse complement.
GCCCTCGTATTTGAGTATGTGGAGAATGTTGAATTTCGTGTGCTTTATCCACAATTGTCGGACACAGAAATCAGATATTATATGTACCAAGTTCTAGAAGCCTTGGATTATGCTCATTCAATGGGAATTATGCATCGGGATGTCAAACCACATAATATCATGATAGACCATAGTCAGAAGAAATTGAGACTAATAGATTGGGGATTGGCTGAGTTTTATCATGCTGGACAAGAATGTAATGTGAGGGTTGCTTCAAGATATTTTAAAGGTCCCGAGTTGCTTGTGGATTACAAGTTATACGATTATTCTTTGGATATATGGTCCTTTGGAGCGACCTTGGCCTCAATCGTGTTTCAGCGTGAACCGTTCTTTCATGGGAAGTCTAATACCGACCAATTGGTTCAAATTGCAAGAGTTTTGGGAACAGACGGACTTTATGAATATTTGGAAAAATACGGTTTGACTTTGGGCCCGCAATATGAGGATCTTGGCCATTATTTGAAACGGCAATGGATCCGCTATGTCAATCAGAATAACCAACATTTGGTGAGCGAGGAATTTCTGGACTTTATTGACAAAGTGTTACGATATGATCATAATGAGAGATTGACAGCAAAGGAATGTATGATGCATGCGTATTTCGACCCGGTGCGAAGCATTGTCAAACGTGTTTGACGACTAATATGTAATGTAGCTATCAAATATTGCAATGTTTAAGTAATTTGAGTAATTGAATGTTTCCATTAAGGATCAGAAATGCTTGCAATTTTTGTCTTCTTGTGTCGAGACGTTGTTTGGACTTTCTTTTGATAGAATTATCCAATGAATTGAGTGATGTATTTAACAACATCAATAAATAGTATAACAATAATTGGAATTTTTGTGGAGAAAGTGACATTGCTTGTTCAATTCTTGAATCAGATTTATATCTATGATCTGCCACCAATTCCATATATCTTATTGAATCATGTGTTATATCGATTCCTTTAGCAGCCATAATGAGATCTTGAATGAAATCAAAAATATGAAAGATTCGGAGTATCAATTTAGGTTTAAATTGTTTGATCAAATATAAATATATGTTAATCAACAAAGTGTAATGGAAATTTGCATTTTTAGTTGATGCATTGATAATGAACAATTCTTTAAGGAGATTCAAAGATCTGCCTTGACAATTAAGAGAATCCAATTTTATAGATGATAATCTGAGATATTTGACAATATATTTTTGAAGACCAAAAGTGATTTTATGATCTATTCCGATAAGAAGATCCATCAAATCTAAAATTTGTCTAATTTCTGTACCATTTAATGAGCCAATAGGATGATTTTTTTTGATAGAACCATTCAATGAAATACCCAATTTTGTCAATAGTTTTGTATATTTTTCATCAAATTCAACTTGTGGTTTATATTTGATTCGTTTTAAAGAACCATTTTTAAGTTTTCGTTTAAGTTCTCCAACATATTCTTTATGTTAATAAAATAATCCCCATACATACCTTTCAAAGAACAATCAGATTGTTTTTTGTTGATGATAATTGAAATGGCCTAATGTTAGAAAACTCAATTGAATACTCACAATTGCCAAATCAAACTCATTTGTATTGATTAAAACCTGTTTCATTGAAAAGAGGGATAAATTTAAGGGAGACAAAAAAAAATCTTAATATATAAACAAATATGACTTTCTATTTAGGAACCTCCAAATTCAAAGATTTCAATTCTTGTAATGGAGGAATCGTATTATACATTTTCTCATCAAGTAATTCCCATAGGATACCACAATAAGGTTTTGGAACAGAATCCACCTTCAATAATTTGGAGTTTGTAACAACAATATCACAAACAGTATCAAAGATCTCGGGAGTTAGTTCTTGTTCAAGTAATTGACAATCATGAACAAATGCAACAGCTTTGGTGGACTTATTAATTACCCCAATGGTATACAACATTGCCCATTCACAATCAAAAAATCCATGTCCTTTACCAAATCTAATACCTTTAGTATTGATTGCTCCTGTACCGGTAATCATAACATCAACTTTCAATTTGGAATCCATCATTTGTTTCAATGTCACATGTTGAGCGACCTTTTCCATTCCATCCAAAGTGGAAGCATATTCATATCGATTAGGATCTATTTTGGCCGGATCCAATAACCAAAATCCACGATAGATACCATAAGTGGTCATCAAAACTGTTTTACCATCTTTCAAAGCCTCGAACCTCAATTCCTCTAAACAGTTGTCAGGAGTTATGAACAAAACTTTGGAAGATTGATAACATTCATCTTGTTTGAATAAACGAGTAGCCTCGGAAGAACCTTCGAAATCAGCAATAAACTCTGCAAAGTCAAAATGAAATTTCGAGTCCGGTCTCGCAACTTTAATCAATTCGGCCCACACATCGGAACGGACATCTGATTTATGTGAAGACATTCAAGAAAATGGTGGAAATTTTATTTATCCCGGATAATTTTCAAGGCCTCGTATTTCCTATTGTATATCACACCAAGAACAATAGCCAAGACAACCGAGAACCCAAAATCTGGGCATACATTACGATGGAATCATCGATCCGAAATCCATAAATCGAGACTCACAAGCAGCACATTCATGCATCACCCCCATATACGGCACCTCTGCTTGACGCGGCAACTTTTCTTATCTTCGTGGCTTGCATTACCATACCCAATTAGGTGGTACACTATCCACCATGCTTATCGGAACTGGCGAAGAAAAAAAATTTTAATTAAACTATCATTTGACATCTAATGTCTTCGCAAGAGTCACAAACCGAACAGGCTGTGGCCCATGACTTCGAAAAACAGACCTCACCGGTCACCTCTGCCCAGAAAAGGCTCGAATTGCAGAACTTGACTGAAGATCCAGTCGAAGCTTCTGTCCTTTTCTCTATGGACAATCCTTATCATCCAATCCATTGGCCGTTATGGCAAAAATACGCCATCACAATTATTTACTGTACCCTTCAAGCTTATGTCTGTTTGACTTCCACCACCTATGTTGCGGTTGAATTCATTGTCCAAGAGACTTTTGGAACATCCACCCAAGTTGCTGCACTAGGTCAATCCATGTTCATTTTGGGAACCGCCATCGGTCCAGCATTCCTTGGTCCGCTTTCCGATATTGGTGGTAGAAAATGGGTTTATGTGTCCTCCATTTTGCTCTATGTTATTTTCAATTTTGGTAAGTCTTTATCTTTCAGTCCTCATCCCCTACTAACTATTTTTTTCAGGCTGTGCTTATCCTAAAAACATGCCAATGCTTGCAATTTTCATGTTCATTATTGGTGTTTGTGGTTCTACTGCCTTGTCCAATGTGGCTGGAACTATTGGAGACTTGTTTGGAAACGCAGATTCCGCTTCTCAACCGATGGCTCTTTTTGTTTTCTCTGCCAATGCAGGTCCTTCCGTTGGAGGTGTTGTTGGAGAAGCTATTAGTGAAAATGCTAGTTTAGGATACAAATGGATCTTCTTGATCAACATCATCATTGGTGCAGGATTTGTTGTTCTTTTGTGTTTCGTCCCAGAAACTTTGCCAAGAGTTGTTATTCCAGAGAGAATGGCTATTGAAGGAAAACCAGTTCCAAATGTTATAATTAGAGAGTTCAAATACCTCTTCTCTAGTTTGACCGGAAAGAAGCCACAGTTCATTGACGAGATCACTGATCCTCAAGATCCAAACACAACTATTGTTGTCGACAAGGTCAGTGCCTTGAGCGAGATCAAATTCGTTTTCATCATGGCCTTACGTATGATGGTCACCGAGCCAATCATTATTTTCCTTGGTCTCTTCAATGGTTTTGCTTACGGTTTATTGTTCTTGTATCTGGACGGTATTTTCGATGTGTTTGTTTACAACAATGGTCTTAGTTATATGGGAGCTGAACTCACCTATTTGAACTTTGTGGTTGGTGTTTCTGTGGTGCTCTGTATTGTGCCAATCCAGACTTATTTATTCAAAAAAGATAGAATGAAGAATGGTGGTGTTCCAAGACCAGAAGCTAGATTCCTTGTGTCTTTGGTGACAGTTTGGGGATTCCCAATTTCGCTGTTTTGGTTTGCTTTCACGTGCGATGGTAGCGTCAATTACTGGTCCCCAATTGTGGCTGGATTTGTTCTTGGTATTGCTGACCCATTATTATGGCTTGCCATGTTGAACTTCATCATTGACAGTTATTCTGAGGCCGGATTAAGTAATTCTGGTATTGCTGCTTTCACCATTCCATCGTTTTCGATTGCAGCATGTTTAGCTCATGCTGGTATTGCCATGTTTGAAAACATGAGCAGTAAATGGGCCATGGCCACCTTAGCCTTTATTTCTCTTTTGGTTGTGGTTCTTGTTTATGTCTTCTACTTCTTTGGAGCTAGAATGAGAGCTGCTTCCAAATTGGCTAGAATCAGTGGTTCCAAGATCAATTAATCTAAATAATACATACATACAATCTGCCACATTTTTTTCCGGCTCACCAAGTTTTTCTTTGATAGCTTTCACAAGCGCAAGATTAAAAGACAATAAATAATAGCCGTCTTTGCGGATTCAAAAGTTGGCACTCATTTCTGGTTTGTGCCAACATTTTCAATAAAGGATTGTTTTTGATCTAAAGCTTGTTTCAAAATGGAACCTCATCAGAATCATGAACAAGCTCTTGAAACACAACATTTGTTTAAACAAAATTTACAGATGACGAATGGTCCTACATCTGCTGTTGATTCTCAACAACATATTTTAAATGGACTTCAACATATGTCTTTACCTAATTCTTCAAGCTCAGCTATCTCATTGTCTTCGAATTCATCAAACGAGTCTACTTCAAGATTAGGTTCAAGATTATCTACTTCTCATCAACGAATGCCTTCCTTACCTTCTTTGACACCTGCATTAAATCAATTACCTCAAACTCCATTGACTCCTCGTCAATATAGAATGACAGAAACTGACATAAATCAAACACTAAAACGTCATCAAAGTGCGACCAATACGACTGATCAATTCAGAAACCCCTGGTTCAACCAAAAACAATCTACAAGACTACCTCCATTGAAAACTCAAATGTCATCTGATAATTATTCTCCTCTTTTATTACATACACCAACATATTCCCAAGGATTATCAACAACCTTTGAAGACCCACAACATCAAATTGTGCCTCCTTCAAGAATCAACGCTCCTCCTCCGCAAACTCATTATGAAAAAGATGCCCATTTCGGTCCTTCAGAATTTTACAGAAGACAATCTGTTGCTACCGCTTATCTTTCGACTCATGAACAGGTCCCTAAAAGTGCTTTACCCTCATTTCCCAAATCGTTCGACCTACAATCAGATCCTCGACAACCATATACTCCAGCACCGAGATTTGTCAATGTTAATTCGGTCTCAGACTTGAATCCAGTTGTGAATCCAAAACCAAAATATCGGAGAGCCTCTTCATCAACAACATTTGTTTCACCATTAAAAGCATTAACTACTTCGATTTCTCTCACTTATTCGATGTGTCGCCCAGAATTCGATTATCAATCCTCTACAAATCCTAGACGAGTTCTCACAAAACCAAGTCAACCGAAATCGAACAATGGAAATGATAATGAAGATAGTGATTATATTCTTTACGTGAATGATGTTCTCGGCGCTGAAGAAAACCGAAAATATATGGTTTTGGATCTTTTGGGACAAGGAACGTTTGGTCAAGTGGTTAAATGTCAGAATCTGAAAACCCAAGATATAGTGGCAATCAAAGTGGTCAAATCCACACCAGTGTATTTGAATCAATCATTAACTGAAGCAAATATACTGGAACATCTTAATACTAAAGTGGATCCTGAAGACAAACATCATTTCTTGCAATTACATGACAAATTTGTGCACAAGAATCACCTATGTCTTGTTTTCGAACTTTTATCTTCTAATCTGTACGATTTAATTCGTCAAAACCAATTCAATGGATTAACGATCAAACTAATTAAGAAATTCTCTGTCCAATTGTTAGATGCTCTATGTGTTTTGAAAGATGCAAAATTGATTCATTGTGATCTCAAACCAGAAAACATCTCTTTGGTTTCTTTGGATAGACCTAATTTGAAGGTGATTGATTTTGGATCAGCTTGTCATGAACGTCAAATTCTTTACACATATATTCAATCGAGATTTTATCGATCTCCAGAAGTCATTTTGGGTCTTTCTTATTCCACTTCTGTTGATATGTGGTCATTTGGTTGTATTACTGCAGAATTGTTCCTAGGATTACCTATTTTCCCTGGATCTTCTGAATATAATCAACTATATAGAATCATCCAAATGATGAATCTACCGCCCACATGGATGATTGATATGGGGAAAAATTCGATGAATTTCATGAACAAGATTGAATTACAAAATGGAAAACACGCTTATCAACTCAAAAGTATGGAACAATATTCAAAAGAGTTCAATGTTAAAGAGACTCCTGGAAAAGAATACTTTAACCACAAACAATTACATGATATCATTATGAATTATCAATTACCGAAGAAAAACATGACTCATGCAATGATTGATAAGGAAATGGCTCAACGTAGATGCTTATCACATTTCTTACATGGAATATTGAATCTCAATCCATTGGAAAGATGGACTCCTCATGAAGCAATTCAACATCCATTTATCACAGAACAACCATTTGATGGAGTTTGGAATCCTCCTTCAAAACAATTGGGACTATCTGGTCGTACGAATTCGACTAGTAGTCTAGACCAAGCCAAGAAACAACGCTCCATGAGCTTTGGTAATATTTAATGAGTAAAATAACTGACGCGTCGATCGACGCATTCCCCTATAATTTTTCCCAGTGCGACTCCGGGCAATTTGGTTGAAAATTTTTAAAATTTCGGATATTCATTTCTATATTACATTATGTCTACTCCAGAAGCCGACCATTCAAGAGATCCATGTCCGGTTGTGATTTTGAGTGACTTTGGAGGAGCATTTTCCATGGGAGTAATTGGTGGATGTGTGTGGCACGGCATTAAAGGATTTAGAAACTCGCCATATGGAGAAAGAAGAATAGGTGCAATTTCAGCCATCAAGGCAAGAGCACCAGTTGTTGGAGGAAATTTCGGAGTTTGGGGTGGATTGTTTTCATTCTACGATTGTTCGATTAAGGCAGTTAGAAAAAGAGAAGATGCATGGAACGCCATTCTTGCAGGATTCTGTGTTGGTGGATCGATTGCCATCAGAGGTGGACCTAAACATACTTTTAATAGTGCAGTGACTTGTGCCTGTGTTCTTGCCGTGTTTGAAGGAGTTGGTATGATGTTCCAAAGATATATGGCTTGGGCCAATAAACCAGTGGCAATGCCTCTTCCAGACCAGGCAGGCCCTTCCCCATTGGGAGCATGAGAGACGTGATATGATTGCACTTTCGCCCTGTATTTATAGTAATGATATCTAGTGAGAGAATATTGTAAAGTTGCACGACCATTTTTTAAAAAGTCTTTTTAATTTATTATGAACATTTCTACTTCGACGGTCGCTGGTAGAAGAAGAAAGGCTCGTTCGACTTTGCAAGAGGACGAGGAGAATGCGGCTGTGTTGAAATTGGGTCCTGAGTTTCAACTTGAACAACTTGATCATTATGGGAACGAAACAAAATTGATGGCCTTGAATGTGTCTGAAGCTCGTATTTTGATTAGAGCTGCTTTGAAAGAGAGAATGGCTATGGTTCAGAAGCTTAATGGACAAGATTTTGGATTATCGATGGAAGATCCAGATGATGAAACTCTTGCAAGAATGGCTACTGCTCCAGGAGCAAACGAGGTTTTACGAAAGAGTCTGGACTTTTTATCGACATTTGCTCGTTTCAAAGATGCAGAAACGTGTACTGCTGCCGAGGCCTTATTGAAAAGTACAGAAAATGATCAATTACATCCATTTGAGGCCGCCCAGCTTGGATCCCTTGCATGCGAAGACATCGATGAAGCTGTAACTCTTATACCTAGTTTGAACGATAAAAAAGACGAGGTGGATCTCCAGCGAATTCTAGACGAATTGAATAGGCTTGAAGCCAATTATTCATAGATAGATATCATTTATTTTAGCTATTCATAATCTTCCCGATGGTAATATTCTCGTAAAAACTTCTTACCTCCTCCTAACTTCCACCATTTCGGAAGACAGCTATTAGGAATGAGGTTGAAATTCTCGTTTTTTTCAAAGTCTTGACAAATACATCTTTTCCCCATTCGTATTGACGTCGAGACAGGACATGTTGCAAATGGAACATGAGTATATCCAATATCTTCAAAATGATGTATTTCTGACCGGTTTAAAAATAATGAAACAGCAATCGAATGAACAGTTGCATCTCCCCAGCGCTCATAATGAAACCCTCCTGAACGACTGAGATGGTCAAAGAAAATGTTGTATTCCTTGGATCTGAAAAAGTTTAGATCGCCAATCTCAAAGTTCGACCAGAAATGGCATAGATTGTAAGATGAATTGTGCTCTGGAATCCAATCATGATTTCCAATTGGATCGTCATTTGTGATAAACTCAATTGCCGAGTCTGGGTGTATCAAATTTCTATGTTCGCCCAAGAAATCTTCTACAGTTTCCCAAAGACTAGGAATAGTGTTTTCATATTCAACAAGAGTGATCACAAATCCGTATTTCTTGCCATTTTCACGCATTAACCGAAACGGATCCATTTGGAAGTCACAAAAGTACTCCACATCGGGCTCAACACGGAAATAATAGTCGTATTGATCAAGTAACTTTTGTTTGTAGAAATATCCAGAATTGAAATGACACATATTTCGATATGACTTTGAGCCACCGTAAATCACCATACGATTCTCATAATCTTTCACACATTCTTCCATTTTGGTTATGTTGATATAAGATGGAACATTCCAATCTTCAGCAGGAATTAAACCATATTGGGTTTTTCCACTGGCCATCATAGTTGTTGCATCCTTAAACTTTTGAGTGAATGGCTTATCATTGAGAAATGTCCACGTATAATGATAATCCTTGTTGAATCGATCTTCCAAAGATCTCATTGATTTGAGAATTCCCTTTAGCTCCCAATTTCGACATAACACCAATAATGTGGCATTTTCTCGATCAGTATTGGATTCTGCTTTTGGAAATAATACATCAACATATGAATTGGAAGCAGGTTTGAGTTTACCAAGCTCAAGGTCTCTATTGGCACGTGCATCTATCTCGTTCAATACTTTTTGATAAATCTCATTCAAACTGACCTCATCACGGAAATTCACATGTACAAGAAAAATTGATATGAGCACGGGTAACGTGGCCAAAATCAAAAGACCCAGGTCGGTCTTTTTTGGCGTCCTCATCAATAATTTCTGGTCAGAGAACTATTATTGCCAAGGCTGATAGAAGAGAGAAAAAATAATCTTGCCGGGGATTTTACACCGCCTGATTTTTGGACTTTTCCAGTATGGGTAAACTGACACTTTCACTTGTTTTCAAATGTAGGCTTTCTATTCCAGCCATACCATGTTTTATTACTCCTCCAACAGGTTTGAACTTGACAGAGGTAAGGTATTCTAGAATTGTATCCAAATTCTCGACCAATTGTCTGACTTTGAAATCACTGTAACCAATCACTATGGAAATACATGTTCCAGTTGACGGCACGAATCTGGTACCTTTTGCGATAATTTTCACTTGCCGTTGAACATATTCTGGTTCAACTCTATCATCTTTGAGTTTAGTTGACTTTTTCGATTGTGTAAGTTGTGCATCAGGTGAAGGTTTAGCCATCTGAATCATTAATGGTAGCTTCTTATTATTTTTGTAGAATAGAGATTTTCCAAGTAATGAAGGCAGTAAACGATGAATACGATTGTCAGCTAATAACAGATCATATTCATAAAAGATTTTTTTGATTTGTTTTGGATTCGAGGCAAATGATTTGAACTTCTTCAAACTAACAATCTCTCCAAAAGTATCTTCAGTAGCAGAATCTTTTTGTTCCAATGCTGTTTTAAACGTGGATACAGGATCTTTTGTGATGAGCATTATTTTCAAGTTTTCAGATCTATCCAATGCATGAGGGACAGGGATGATCCGAGGAACCTGGTCAGGATCTGCAGTAGTAGCTTTTTTAGTCTCAATAATCACATATATCTGTTCATGGTGATCTCCTTGAGAATCCAAATGGGATTTCAATGCCTTAATAGATCGAATGGTCCTAGATTTCAAATTTTCATCCAACACAGCCATTGTTAATTCTCCCTGGCCTGGTTTCACAGACATGCTCAATCAAATATATTTTTTTTGAATTTTTTTTTTTTATTAGTCCAGCCTCCAGAAAATCAATTTAAATTGATTTAGACTGATAACCGATCTCAACTCCTAATAAATTCAATATTATTTCGATGTATATCTCTCGATATATTGTGGATTTGTTGACATTGTCTTCGTCAGTATCAATCGATGAGACGAATACAGATCCGGAAGTGAAAAATATAGTCTTATGGCATGGGATGGGTGACACTTATAACTCCTCAGGAATGCAGACGATAAACGAGATCTTCAAGGAAGAGATTCCAAATGCATTTGTTTATTCGATTTATGTTGATATTGATGAATCCAAAGATCAAAGGGCCTCAATTCTTGGTGATCTTAGCACTCAGATTCTAGACGTTTGTGATCAATTGAATAATATCTCTCAACTCAAAGGTGGCTTTGATGCTGTTGGATTCTCTCAAGGTGGTCTTTTCTTACGTTCTGCAATGGAAATGTGTGGTCTTCCAATTAAAACTCTCGTCACTTATGGCTCACCTCATAACGGTGTTACAGATCTTCCACCCTGTGCTGAAGGAAATTGGTTATGTAACCAACGAAATCAACTTCTCAAGAAACAGATCTATAAAGAATCCATTCAGAATTCCATTATTCAGGCACAATACTTTAGGGATGTGTACAATTTTGACGAATATATGGAAGGCTCGGTATTTCTCAAATATTTGAATAACGAGTTTGTCAAAAACCTGGGTTATTCTGAAAACCTCCTCAGACTTGAGAAGTTGGTTATGATAATGTTTGGAAAGGATGATATGGTGGTCCCAAAAGAAAGTGCGTGGTTCTGTGATCTGGATCCAGAATCTGGAAACATCATTCCATTTAATGAGACTTATTCGTTTCAAAATGATCTTCTTGGTCTTAAAACCCTATACAATGAAAACAAGATCGAGTTCTTGACCATAGATGATTATCATATGCGAATTGATGAAGATCATTTGAGATACATTGCCAAGCAGTTTCTTAGTTAGAAGAGTTATCACTATTGGAAACCAGAGTTTCACTAGTAAACACCTCTTCTTCAATTGTGCTCAATGTATCAACACGTTTCAATTTTCCGTGCAACTGTTGTTGTCGTTTCCGTTTTTCCCGTTGAATTAACATCATTTCCAAATCTTCATCATCAGAGAACTCGAATTCATCCAATGAGACACTCAATATAGTTTGATCTCCCATGCCGACTCTGTCGCTAAAATCTGCATTTATCGTGATCTTTTCGCAAGGCTGAATATGAGCTTGTAAATTCATGTGCTTGGAAGATTTCAGCTCTTTCAAAGGAACTATACAAAAATTGATAAGAACTTGTGATTCAGTGCTGACCAAAATGTAGACAAAGCTTGGTTTTTGATATTCATTATAATTTTCAACTTCCATTTCAATGGTGAAGAAAACTGTATGTTCTTCAGATATCTTCAAGACTCTTGCATTCAGCTTAATTCGTGAACACCTATGGAGATTTTGGTAGATTTTATTCCCGTTGTTGATCTTCATCGAATCAAAAGTTTGTCGTGGTAGCAAAAGAGCCTGTGTCAGAGATTCAACACCAATTTCTTCGAACTTCTTCACACCAACAACGCCAACACCTTCCACTTGCTTCAATTCTTGAGTGGTATGCTCCCAAGATTTAGCACTCACACATCTCAATAATAACAAAGTGGATTTCAAGGATACAACATCCTTCTTTTCATGGAAGATTTCCACAGCTGCTCTTAGTATTCGAACAAATTTCTGTGTGACATTTAACTTGTCACGATTGAAAGAGGATACCATACTTTTTGCTCCTTGATAGCTTGGGTATTCTGCACCACCCAAATCATATTGGATCAAAAGCTTTACTTTCTCTGCGACAGTGCCAATTTTATCAGAAGTTTTGAATTTGATGGAAAGGTCGATATTGATTTTCTTGAAAAGGATCTTTTCACGTGATCGAAGCTCTACTTGTTCAAACTCTTTGGTTTGACTTATCATATCAATCAATTGCTCCAGATCAAGGGAGTTAGATTTGATAATGCTTTGGACTGTATCCAAGAGGATATAGTTTTTGATCATAGCTTCTCCAAAAACAGTGCATACAAAACGATCATTCTCAATAGCGATCATCCTTTTATCCCATAGGTTCTTCATTTTCTTTCGTAGAAATTTCTGCAATCCTTCTTCTGCAGAAGTATACATCTTTGTTTTAATCACATCCGAATAACTGTATGGACTAGTTAGATATCGTTGATAGAAATATGTGTTTTTCATCCAATTGATTGTACTCTGTGAGTCAGTTATATGTCCACAAGCAACTTCAGCTATTAGATGTTCGTCTAGCTTTGTAAGCAAACTGCTTTCCACTTCCTCGGTCCCATTCACCAATTTTTCATAGTGTATACTTTGAGATGTCTCAGTCATTATAATACAAGTTCCTTCAGATCCAAATTGTGGACGTCCGGCTCTTCCAATCATTTGTAGAACCTCAAGTTCTGAATACTCTTGTAATGAACCATTATTCCAGGATTTTGTACCCTTGATAACTACCAAAAATGCTGGTAAATTGACTCCAACTGCTAACGTTGATGTTGAACAAATGATATTTATTGTTCCATTCATGAAGTTGGACTCAATAATCTGTCTTTCATCAACAGAAAGTCCACCATGGTGATATGCTACCCCATTATTACACATTTCCAAAAGTCCTGGTTGCAATCGCTCTGATATCGGAGGTTTGGGACCAAATAGAGATTTGGAGCTGAGATACTTGGCTGTTGAAATAGCACTATTTCTTGTGGTACAAAACACTAAAACCGGTTTCTGCTTAGAGTGTGTTCTAATCACTTCTTCAAGTTTCGAGTTCAAATATGATTCAAATTGAAATTCATTGGTGGTTTGTTTTTTCTTGTATCCCAAGACTATTCTGGACAATTGAACAGAACGATAAGAATCATTGAATTTGAGAGTAGTTGCATGGCTAGTTCCAGGTTTTTTCAGCCAATTTGAAATATCATCAATGTTTGGAACAGTTGCTGATAATGCAATGATTCTTAAATCTGCTACCAAAAATTTCATTCTGGTTACTACTGCTTCCAATGTTGCACCTCTTGATTCCTTGATAGTATGAATTTCATCCAAAAGTAACAACTTGATTTTTCCAATCAAATCTGCATATTCGGTCCATTTTCTTGTAAAAGCATCCCATTTTTCTGGAGTGGAAATTATGATATTACAATTTCTAGCACGTTGAATTTCACCAAAACTGGAATCACCAGTAAGTAATCCCACAGATACTTTGAATCTGCAAAACTTCCTAGACCAATCAGTCAGCCTTTCAGAACATAAACCTTTTAAGGGAGCAAGATATAAAGCTTTATAATTTGGATTTTGTTGAATCATTTGAATAATTGCCAATTCAAACAAAACAGTCTTTCCTGAACCAGTTGGACTTGAAATAACACAATTATCTGTTTTTTCAAACAAATCCTTAAAAGCTTTGGATTGCATCCTATTGAAATGGGAGAACTTGAATATGGGAGCATATTGTTCTCCAACAATAAAAGTACTAATATTTGGAGTTGGGGCTAGTTTCGTACACTTAAACAAATCTTCATGATCCGAAATCTTGGAATCATCTATCTCAGTTTGATTTAGTTGATTCGAAACCTTTCTTAAAGCCAATAAGTCTTTGATATCCTTCATGTTTTGTTTTATTAATCCTTCTCCCTTTTTTTCTGGTGTGAGGTGGTATTAGATACGAATAGAGCTCATGAGGAGGATGAGAGTAGAAGAGGAGATATTGGGGAAGTGGTAGGAAAATTGGTGTTCTGTTTGATTGGATGAATATTCAGTTATTTGGGAACTTTCATGGTAATTTAAAGCTTTGTATCTGATTGGTCCATGATATGATTAATTCTGCTTCTTTAAAATAATCTCTTGTTATTCTTTTCTAATTAATATGGATATTGAGGTTCTCGAATCACGCGAGGAACTTGATTTTGAATCCCAGGTGAGTGTTGATAATGATGTAGAATTGTATAGTGAAGAAGAATTGTTGGAAGAAAAGCCAAACGCGGCTAAAGAGAGTATTGGTGAGGACAAGGGCGAGAGCGGAGAAAGTGAGCTAGAGTACGAAAGTGAAGAGGTGGAATTGGATGGGGATACGGGCAAAGAGGAAGAGAGTGGATTGAAAAATATGACTTTGGAAGGTGTGTTGGAGAAGGAAGAAGTGGATAAGGAGCAGAAAACACAAAGCGTTCAAGAGGAACAGATTATTGAGGAAGATCAATTTGAGCCTGAGGAGGTAGGATTGACCGATGATGAAGCTGATAATAACGATGAAGCTAATAATGATCAAGATACTGTTTCTCCATCCCCTGTTCCTCCTCCTTCTGAGGACCTTGCTTTACCCATCTATATCGACCTTGGAACAGAGGTTTACAAATTAACACAGCCAATCGTTACTGAAGAGCCGGATTTCCAGGATCTTGCGGTGTTGTTTGATGAGGATATTTTGACGGAGTCCCTTGGATCGTTCTTTGCTCGAGTACGGGCCAAACAGATCTTCTCAGAAGAATTAGAATTGGTGCTAATATGCAACAGTCTGGGAGATTTGAGTGTTGAAGAAGATAACGAGTATTGTCATGCACTCAAGTTTGGCGATTTGGTGGATCTGTTCACTAGATTGCGCAATAATAGCGAAAACAAAGACCTATACAAATTTATTCAGATCGAGATCCGCACCAGATCCAGGTTCATCAAAAAGTACGAAATGCTACATAAACAGGCCTACGCCGGACGGGGATTGGAAAGTATACAATGGGAAGACTCTAGCTTAGAAACTCTGCCTCGCAAAAAACAGAAACAGCAAGACTAATCTATATATATCTCGTCAACTCTCAATTAGTATATTGAATATTTAACTACCTAAGCAGCAGTCAACTTCTTTTGAGAAGTAAGTCTGCCCTTTTGTCTAGAGTTCAATCTCACCTTCTTCTCATCCTTAGCCTTCTCAACGTTCTCGTCCTCTTCGGTCAAGATGAGTTCGATGTGAGATGGGGAGGATTGGTAAGCGTTGATTCTACCGTGGGCTCTGAAAGTTCTTCTTCTTTGTTTTGGAGCTTGGTTCACTTGGATGTTGGAAATGACAAGTTTGGAGGTGTCGAGGCCCTTGGCTTCGGCATTAGATTCAGCGTTCACAAGCAAACTCTGGACGAATTTGACACTCTTGGCTGGCCATCTGGCTTTGGTAACACCAAATTCTTTACCTTGGGCAGTTCTTCCAATAGATCCGTTGAATCTTCTGAATGGAATGGCTCTCTTGTGGTCCAAAACTTGGTCCAAGTATTGTTTGGCCTTCTCAAGCTTCCATCCCTTGATAGCTTGAGCAGTCTCTCTGGTGTTCTTGAATGACACTCTCAAGTACGATCCTCTAGCCGAAGCAGACTTGGCTGGGTTAGCTGGTGTTGCTGCGTATCTAGCCATTTTATTTTCTGTGTGTAGACCAGTTGAAGTTGTCTTTTTTTTCGTACACCAAAGTAAAATTTTCCTTGCACGGCCTGAAAAATCTGGGGCAGTCAAGAATTCAAACCCGTTATATTGTCACGTGAAATTCAAATGTCTCTTTTGTTCTTAGAAGGTGTAAAGGTGTTCGTTCTATCATTATATCTTCTGTGTCAATTATATCTATTCCAATAATGTTTGAACATTTGGTCTGGTTTCTACTTCTACTTTCTCAATTAAGTCTGGCAATTGACTTATCAGACTCCCATTTTTCGGAGTATTCGGATATCAACAAATTGGTGGGTGTTCATTCGGTCGACAAGACAGAAGACACTCCTCCTTCAACAAAGAAACTCTCATGGTATCTTAATATCTATGATCCAAGTTCCAAGGATTCCAAAAACGAAATCGATATTGCTAATTGTCCAAAGGACTCTCAGGTTTGTGGATTGACCGAGATATCTCTTCCTGGTCAAGACCCTTTGGTGACAGAAGTGTTTTCCTTCTCTAACAAATTGACGCCACAATATCTTGATAATTCTAGCTCTTTGACTGTGGAGCTTCGCGGGGCCAATTGGGGATCATATTCGCTTGATTGTGTGGTGGAATTTGTTTGTGGTAACGAAGAAAAAACAGAAGGTTTAAAATTGGTCTCTTTTGATTATTCTACAGTGAGACTTAATTACGAAACAAAATACGCTTGCAAATCCTCACAAGAACCTCCAAAGAAAGGAAAGAATGATGATTCAAGTTCATGGGGCTTTTTCACATGGATATTTATATTATTGGTGATAATTATAGCCGCTTATATCATAGCACAAGCATGGATCAATTCAAATAGAGTGCGAAACTCACACGAATTTCTAAATGAGCTCCTTGAATCGATACTTGAAACGTTGTCCAAGTTACCTGAGTTTCTTCGTGAAATCGCAACCAAATTATCCGGAGGTGGGTCTAGTAGAGGTGGATATAGTGCTGTTTAATTTATATACCTTTATTGTGCTTGGGGAAGAAACTTTCTCATGTTATCAATTGTTGTATCCACAGACGTTTGTAAGTAGTTTCTCTTCTTTTCCAGACTCGAAAGAGATTCCTTATTATCAGATATTTGTTGATTCAATTTCGAGACGTAATCTTGAGTTTTGGATTTCATGAATGTCTTACCACAGCTTTTCCAAACCGCATCGTTATTAGAACTCTTGATCTCCTGGATTTGGAGATCCAACACTTTATTTTGTTGACTCAATCTGGACAATCCCATCTTGGTTATGTCCAATTCCTGTTGTTTTTCTTGTAATTGTGTTTCCATCTCCATAAGGAGCTGTTTTGTTAGTCTCTTAACCACGATCAACTTACCTTTTGTAGTGCTTCAGGAGGAACAGACATGATCTAAATTTAATACAAGAACGGTTATGTGCCCATTTCAATATTTAATTCATACAATTTCAGAGATATACTTGTTATATTGAAAGATGCATTTAGGGATTCCCAAACGGTCAGATTTAAGGCCCAAGGGTAAAAACAAGTCAATCTTACCAATTCCTGCAGCATTAAGAGGTCGATTCAGAGAATATAACAATAGAAAAACGATAGTTTATGCAATTATAATACTTGTGGTTGTCAATTATATAATCAATTGGATCTTCTTTTCATCGAGTCCAGGACGGAACTTTGACCATCTAACCAATCAGGAAGCATTACAGACGTTACAAAAGAACCATGGACTTTACAAACACGAAATTAGTGTGAGTTCTAATTATATCTTCCCTCCTATTGAACACGCTCCTTTATTGAGGGAGTTGACATTGAACAGATTGTTCAAATCAAAAAGCAATCCAGAAAACCCTCAGGAAAGAATATATTACTATTCTGAAGACGAAAATCTGAATGATTTCAATGAGATCAAAGACAAGTCCAATTTAGAGAATCCCTTGGATCAATCTTTAAAAGCTTTTAAAGAACATGGTCGTAAAGTTTACAGGCCTTCTGGAGGACGAAAATCACCTGAAGTGGTTATTGTGACTGGTGTTGATTTTGAAACGTTCGAACAAAGTCATTTGACCAAAATTGTTCAAAACAGAGTTGATTATGCTCATGCTAATGGATATGGAATATATGTTAGATGGATCCAAGAATTCATTCCAACTTTGCAAGAATACAATAACGATCCTAAATGGACCAAACTTTTCATCATGAGGGCAGCAATGCATGCGTTTCCACAAGCCAAATACTTCTGGTATTTGGATCAAAATGCTTTCATCATGAGACACGATATTGAGTTATATTCATATTTATTGGATCCTAAATCGTTGGATCCAATCATGATGAGAGATCAACCGATCGTTCTTCCAAATGGATCCATTAAAACTTACAAGAAGGTGGCAGCTGAAGATATGAAATTGGTGATTACTCAAAGTAAAGACGGGATTAACACTGATTCGTTCATTTTGAAAAACGATATATATGGCAAAGGACTCCTTGAATTTTGGACTGATCCTCTATTCAGAAAGTGTACAAGCTTCACGGCACATGAAAAAGATGCCATCACTCATATCCTTCAATGGCATCCTGTCTTGCTATCGAAAACGACCATTGTTCCGGGGCGGACCATCTGTTCGTTACATAATTCCAACGTCGCGGAAGATGGTGACGACTCATTATTCTATCAGGAAGACGACTTTGTGGTGGATTTGAAGGGCTGCGATGTTCATCACACGTGCGAATTAGTGTTGGACTCGTATTGGAAGAAATCTCAGGAGGCTAAGAAGTAGTGTTAGGTGTGTTTGCATTTACATTAACACGTTCTCCCAGAACTTGAAGAGCCACTTGACGTCTTCTATCTGCTATTTCTGCTGTGACTGAGCCTGGTTTTGTATTGAGTCGTTTGATTGTTCTCAAGTTTCCGGATTCGATATCATCATCATTGAATTTTTTGATAATCCCCAGAGCTGCACTGGTATGATAGCACGTTTTGCATAACGGTTTTAATAGACGATGAAAAGTGTCTGGAAAGAATTGAATGAATGCAAAAGTATCAGATGCATCTCCATGAACAGATGATTCGGAATTTGAAGAAGGTAGAAGATCGTTGATTGTGTTGACTTGATAATATCTTAGGTAGAACCAGCTAATGTAAAAATTATTGAATAAGGGCACAACGGGGAAAGTTGATCTTAAAACGATTGAAATCAACAAGATGATGCAAAACAATGCGAACGGAAGTTGTCTCACACGAATTGGATAGCCAGGAGCAAAGACGTTAATATTATGTTCTGGAGACAATTGTTTAAGGACAACGATGAAACTCATTAGGACGGAGTAAATTCCATTATTAATTGGCAAACTAAGTTGAACAGAAGTTTGAGAGAATAAATGGATAGTTATTTCAATCACCACAGTACTAATATTGGTTGCTATTGTAACCAAACATAAATAAATGATTGTTTCAGATAAGACTTTTGATTCGGTGTTGGTATTCCAATGTTTCTCAAGATAATTGATACCATGATACAAAACGAAACAAGAAACAATGAAATTGAAGATGGAAGTTTGCACAAACGTTTCTGTAAGAAATGTCCATGGATACCAGATCGATTGACTAGGAACCAATTGTAATAATGGAACAACCACCTCAGAAAAAGTAACTTCTGGATGTTCCAATTTGAGACCATTATAAACCTGAAGTCTCACAATTGATGTAAGTAATGAAAGAATGGCATTGATTCCAACAAATAGGATTGTTGGATAAGTCCACGTTAAGCTTTTAATTCCAAATACCATACAGTACAACGAGTTAAAATTAAAATAAAAAATCAGGCAGTGCTTCCAAAAACTTATAACTATGACATCTTCAGACAAGAAAACAGCTTATAAGCAATTATCAGAGGAGGAGAAGAAATTACATCATATAAAGTCTGAGACCAAACGAAGAGAACAGATTCGATCGACTTTCGATGGTTTAGTGAAGGTTGTACCTGATTTGACGGAGGCAGAAAGTAGGTCTGAACATGCTGTTTTGACAAAGACTACAGAGTACATTCGTCGATTAAGGAGTGATAATGAGAAATTAGTTCAACAAGCAAATCAACTAGGGATACAAGTACCTGATGATTTGAAAAAATAAGTTAAGTTATACACAGGCTATATGTCTTCCTCGTCTTCTTGTTCAGGCCACCATTCTGGTCTGTATACTTTGACGATATATTTATTAGCAATATTGGCAGTTTTTGAAATCAATGGAAACAGGTTATTATTTGTGTGATTCTCCTTTTCGATTTCATCCACATAAACCACTGCCAATCCAATATTGTTGTTCAATTTGATAATATCTCCAACTTTCTTATCTCGAGACAATTTGGATCCAAACGGATTTGTGGGCTCATGAACCTTAGATTTCATTTCAGATTTAGGTTTCATTATTTGGAGATCAGATAATGAGTTCAATTGAGAGAAATCATTGGTGGAATCGTCTATTTTCATGATCTCAATAGGCATCACACGTTTTCGAATAACTCCGGAATGGAAAGTCCGAATCGTCAGTTCTTGACCAACATAACAACCTTTATTATAATTGATTCCATTGGTATAATCCAAATTGTTCTCAAATGGAAGTGTATCCGATTTGAAATCGGAGATCTCTGAAAGTCCTAATTTGAGACGCATATTCTCATAAATAGCATGATCTACAATCATTTCTGGATCCATCTGTATCTCTGAAGGTAAAACAAATCTCAATCCGAGACAAGGGACTCGATCATCAAGTGCAAATCCTTGAAGTTGATTTGCTGTGTTAGTATCTAATATTTCTTCCTTTATTAATCTTTCCACCAACTTTTTGGACCAAGATGATGCCAATTCAACTGACTTGGATGTTTTATTGTTCAAATAATTCGATTGTATTTCGTCATAAAGTTCTTCGAATTCAGTCGATCGATCAAAATAGAACCAAGTGGTGTATTTTGGTGCAGATATCTCTATTTTGGCCTTTAGTTTATGCATTTTCAACATCATCTGAATCTGGCCGAAATTCTTTGGATCTAGTTCCATCAAGTATTTCGGTCCATTTTCCGCAATGAATGGAGTAGGATAAACAAATAGATCGGACAACACTCGTCCTCTAGAATTGAGTAACATTGAATATCTTCCATCTCTTCTTATCCCCAAACGTTCCATTTCTGTTGGATCATATGTTTCATCTTCATGTAAAATACCCCAATTTTCTGTTTCCATCTGTATTCCCGTTAATCCAAGCATTTTAGAGTTCTTTTGAGCTTGTAGATCACTCATGGAAATGGTTGTTAAATTCTTCTTCTCGAAAGAAGGAAGCATCTTGGTAGTAATCAATCCATTAAGGAACTTGGCTGAATCCAATCCTTTGATTTCTAAATGTTTACGATTCAATCGAACAAACCCTCGTGACGAGTCCAGACATAACCGAGGAAACGTTGAAAACCTTCGAATAAGCATTAATAATAATTTGATAAATAATTATGGTCGATATTAAAAGCGGGTGCGTAGAGATTTAGAGAAGTTGATTACCTGAATCACCTAAAGTCAATTCTCCTCTACTTCTCCTCTACTTCTCCACTCCCTCCTCTTCTCCCTACTCCTCTTCATCCTCCTCTTCCTCTTCCTCCCCTTCAACCTCCGTTTCGCCCTGACCTTGCATTCGCTCCGTCAAAAACTCATTCACCTCATCTTGTAAACTAGTCACATAACCTCGAAGCCTTCCAATGGCAGAATCAGAACCACTAGTGGCAGCATCTTTATCAATTGCTCCAGCTGCAAGAACATAATCAGATGGCCCATTAGTACGTCCAGAGGTCGAATGTTCGATTGTAGTATCAACACTAAAGGTCTTGGATACCAACCCAGTATATTGAGCCGAAGGAATCAGCTCTGATTGATCTCCAGTCATATTATCAAATCTATTAAAGCTCCGGGTAACTTTTTCTAGCTGAATAAAAAAAATTTTCCATGCAAACTATATTGGAAATTCAATAATCACATCCCTCTATCCAATCATCATGTTCACGATAGTTTCAGAAAGATTTGCGAGCGAATGTGCCGTGGAATATGCTGCAATGTTAGATTCGGAGTTAAATACCGAATATAAGGCTTCTTTTGAGGTTTTGGCAGAACAGGAAAACAAGCAAGACCTTTTGA
The DNA here is from genome assembly GCA_030573155.1 of Ogataea xyloterini. Lineage (NCBI taxonomy): Eukaryota > Fungi > Ascomycota > Pichiomycetes > Pichiales > Pichiaceae > Ogataea > Ogataea xyloterini. The sequence continues at coordinate 507,759 of JAJMCS010000005.1, read as the reverse complement.
CAAAAGTGCTAGAATCTAGTCAAGATTTGGCTAAACTGAGCGACAGAGCATTTGAGCCAACTTTAAATCTGTTGATCCATCTCACAGATATTTTGGCATCGGAATTGGACGTGTCATTGGAACAACAATTGACTCATATTCTTCCTCAATTGGAAAAAGTCCAAGTGATTCCTAATGACGTTCTCTCAAAAGACAGATCTGGCATCAAAGTGAGTTCTAAGGTGTCTGCATTGTCGAATTTGTTTAATTTTGTGCCTCCACAATCCCAACTTAGAGTCCAAGTACTCAAAGATATTCTTGTCACTGTTTCTGAACAAGGTCTTTCGAACGTGGCAAGTCCATTGGCAGCTCATTTGAAAGTCTGGCTCACTGATTGTAATGCATCAACCATAGATACAAAGGAAATTTACATGCAAACGGTGGATTTACTCTTCAAAGACCAACAAGATTCACAAGCAGTGGAATTGTTCAAAGAACTAGTTGAAATCACCGATTCTAATCTCTCAGTCTCTGAATACTCGCAATTCTTTGTCAACTGTCTTAATTCACCATCCTATATCAATCTGGACTCGATCAACTTCGCCCCTCTCCAACAGGATCCTGTTTTGTACAACTTGTACTCGATCTACAAAGATTCAAACTTACAAGCATATGCATCTCTCAGCAACCTTTCATCGTACAACATTAACACAGACAATTTGACTAACAAGCTCAAGCTCGCAGCAGTGACTAGAATCGCGTCCAATAAAACCCAATCGTCATATTCTGAGATCTCCACAGAATTACAGGTGCCATTGGCTCAGGTCGAAGAATTCCTCATCAAATGCATCAAGTCGGGTCTTATTGCTGGTAGATTGGATCAGGACAAAGAACTCTTCTATATTCATAAGGTTTCCAAATTGAATGCCTTGAACAAACAAGATTGGGAGATTGTTGCAACCAAACTCTCTGGCTGGACTGCTCAAATCATATCCCTCCAAACGGTGATCGAGTCTGTGCAAACTAGAAAGGGTAAAAGAGTTCCTCCTCCTCAAGTGTTACAGAAGTTCTATCAACAGAAACAGGAACTTAAAGAACAGTTGCAACAAGAAAGAGAGAAGGAGACATGATAGATTATGTAATACAAATATTTTTTTGATCTAGAAATTAGATTCATTCTTGATGTTTAAATTGTTGTTGACGAACCGGTTCAAGCCAACTTTTGCTCGGCAGTTAACTTCCCCTGCTTTTCGTATTCAGTTCATTAGACCTTCAATTAGATCGTATGCTACACATCGAGAGACTTTGTCCGGATTTCGTGCCAATCGATCCAACCGGTTTAAGGGCTCTCTTCTTCGGGCCTTAGTGTTTACTATGGGCTTCTCAATAACAACCTATTTTGCGGCTCCATATGCTTTTGAATACACACCATTGTCATATTTCAAGAGGCATCCAATTCATTTGGTTTATGGACTCATTGGTATCAATACCGGAATATTCTTATTATGGAGAGCACAGTCAATAAGTCTTAAAACAATGAACCTACTCAATAGATATTTCCTATTGGAAAAAGGTCCATTGAGAAAAACAGAATGGTCTTTATTATGGTCTAGCTTTAGTCATCAAGATTTCACACATTTATTAATGAATATGGTCTGTCTGTATTCGTTTGGAAGCACCATGGTTCAGGTGTTAGGTGTGACTAACTTTACATCTCTGTATCTGATTACTGGAGTTGGGTCTTCATTTGTCTCAATTTTGTTTTCATCGTTGACATCTAGTTATGGTGTGTCATTAGGAGCCTCAGGGGCAATTTCTGCTGTGTTTGCTGCATTTGCAACCATCTTCCCTAAAGCAGGAATAGCGTTCTTCTTTTTACCAATACCTGGAGGAGCACAAGTGGCATTATTGGCATTTACCGCATACAATTTGGCAGGATGTGTGTATAGATGGGGAGGATTAGATTATGCTGCTCATTTGGGAGGAACCCTTCTTGGTTTTTTGTATGCAAAGAGCATTCAACATAGAAGACGTTAAGATAGATTACGTAAGATCAACAAAAAATAGTCATATTTATTTTAACCATGGTTCATTCTCATCATTCACATTCTGGTCAATATGTGGCTCATGCTGTTGATCAATTAGATGATGTGATTAAGAGGGTTGAGGAAATGAATTTTCAAACTTTCTGTTTGACTGAACATGTTCCTAGATATGACGATAAGCTTTTTTATCCTGAAGAGTTAGAGAAAGGATACAATATCAAGTCATTGATTGACAATTTTACCAATTATTATGAACATGCTCGAAAGATTCAGAAACGAATAAATAATGATGATGGATCTAGACTTAAAATCTTGATTGGTTTTGAAAGTGAAGGTGGTATAGATGAATATCATTTAGAGAAATGTTATCAACTCAAACAAGAATTGAAACCCGATTTGGTGGTTGGATCTGTTCATCATTTGAAAGCTATAGATATTGATTTTAATCGTGAGAAATGGCTCGAAGCCAAAGGGAGTTTGACTTTGAAAGGATTCTTCCTAGCTTATTTCCAACAACAACAAATAATGGTTAGAAAACTTGAACCAGAAGTGATTGGACATTTTGATCTGATTAGACTCTTTTCATCTCCAGATGATTTATGTTCAGATACTGGTAAATTGTTAAAAGATATTGATATCGAAACAGATTGGCCTGAAGTTTGGCACGTGATCTCAGAAACTGTTGATCTAATAATCCAACAGGGTGGACTGGTGGAACTTAATTCTGCTGCGATTCGTAAAGGATGGACCACTTCATATCCCAAGGATGATATATTGAAATTGATTCTTTCCAAAGGTGGAAGGATCTGTTTTAGTGATGATTCTCATGGAGTCAAACAGGTTGGATTAAATTATGAAAAAGTGTTAGTTCATCTACAACAATTGAAGATTGATAAGATTCATTATTGGGATTTAAATTCCAATGGAATTCCATTTGTCAATAGTCGAACATTACAAGACATTTCGAGCGATCCATTTTGGAATAATTATGTCTAAACAGAAACCTTTATTCTCCTTGTTCCTGCGTTTGATTGACTTTTTCCCGTAGTCACATCATGTTGACTTACTTCATCAATTTTCTCATGAATACTATCAAACACATTTGTTTTGATATCAATAGGAGATTTGGTTCCTCCCAAAGCAATCACCTCATTAATATAACTATGATAATTCTTTCGTAGAGGACGATTAAATTTCCTATACTCAGAAAGTAATGAACGATATTCCTTAACTTTGTCAGATGAATCCATCAAATCCAATTCTTTGAAATGCATTTCAGTGATGTTATAAGTCAAATAAAACTCCCTTAAAACTTCTTCTCGACTTAACAACTTCTCTAACATCGTCAGTTTGTTATCTTGATAATATTTCCTCAAAGCTATTGCTTTAACACCTTTCCCATTAATCGTCTTGATCTGTTCTTGAATCACGCTTGTTGGGACCCAAAACCGTAGTTCATCAACATACATATGTTTATTGAACAACGTTTTTCTTAATCCTCCAGTGTATTCGGAAACTAACACGGTACGGAAATCATGAGGAATGAATGTAGGGGCACCTTCCATCAAGGAAAATCGTAATGGAGATAACTCAGAATATGCATAGAAATGATTGTTTCTACAATTGACTATGCTGAGTTTTTTGTTTCGTTCCAGAGCGTCCGGTGACACTTCAGGTCCCCGAATGTTTTTGGTTGATTTTGTAGACTCTCTTGGAGGTGTTTTATCTTCCAAGTTCAACTTCTTACTCAATCTTTGGAATCTTGCAGGAATTTTGACTGTTCCAGTAAGAGCCAATCCAGTGATATCAATGTACATTCCACTATCGACATCAATGAATCTGGCATCGATGTTATTTCTTCCATTTCCTTTCACTCGATGAGTCAAATATGAACCACAATCAATGTAATATTTTCCATAACCAAATTCAACGTCTTCAATAATGAGAGAGTTATTGAATCTCATACAAAATCGATCGAGATCCATGATTGGCATTTGAACATCAATATCATTATCCCATTCAAAAACCATTCCATCCCAATACCAACTTAAGAGAGTTCCATGAGCCAAAAATGAAACAAATCCTTCTTTAAAAGTGAAATGTAACCATGTTTGAAGCATTCTATGAAGAGAGATCTTACGTTTCTCATTCACATCATCCAATTCATTGATTTTGGATTCGGTTACAAATCCATTGAAAAATCGATAATCATAATGACCTCCATTTTCAGTCACTTTATGACCATTATAAGTAGCAGGCCAAATAATATTGACTTCTTTGAACGATTTCGGTAGACTTCTAGATTGTGAAGATTCAGAATATCTCAAAGTCTTTAAATGACGTGATTCTTCATCAGATAATTCATCTATTCGACTTTCATAATCGGAAATGATCTTCTCCACTGGATAATAAAATCTTTCCACTGGGATATCATATTCAAAGTTGTGTTCTGGAGTCAATAAAACATCAAAATCAATTTCACCTTTTCTACCTGGAACCGATTTCACCAAACTCTCAAGTTCAAAAGAAGGATCAGCTGTAACGAATTCCGAATCTTGATTTTCAATAAAATTGGAAAACAAATCATTATCAACCATGGTGGAATCTTCATTAACATCAACCTCATAAGTACCATTTGGAGTTAAGAAAACCAATGAACGTGGAACAGGAGCAGTAGAAAGAACATATGATTTGGCATGAATGAGTTTCTCATAAAATGGCTTTTTCACTGTACGATCAACAAAATTGAATCCAGGTAAAAGAGACTTCTTTGTTGGACCTGTATAATTATCATTATTGAAACAAGTTTTATCAGGATTCATATTTGGAGTGGTGATCTTTTCTAATGGATCATAATGAATCCCTTTACTCAAAATGTCCTCACATGTTGGTTTTTCATCTTCAGGAAGTTCCAAATATTGATTCAAAAGAGACAAATCCACCCAATCTTGCCAAGAGAATGGAATAGATATCCTGGATGAATGGATATTTTCTGGGTTTTTGGATAAATAGAGCTTGCGAATATGATTCATATAAACGGCATAAGTGATTCGTGGATCGTAAAAATGGCGCTTTGAACGATCTTCTTTATATTTTAAGCTATCAAAGCTGATAGACCGGTTTGCAGATTGGGTGCAAAATCGCCAATATTTGACTGGATCATCAGATATTTGTAGTTGATTCATGCTATTTTGAAGTGATAAAACATATTCCGAAGGAGAACCCATCCCTGTATATGGCTCCAATGGTCTAGTTAGATCAAGAAGAGGATCTTTTTTGGAATCCGACCTTATAAATGATAACCAAATCAGTTGTATACTGCATATTATACCAAATACCATCAAAAATCGCCTACGTCGAGGCATAAGTATCCCTGTGCCTGATCTCATCAACGATTTTCTCATACAATATTGATGTAAAGGCTATTATGGTGAGAAAAAAAACGGTGCAAAGGTGAGTAGTAGTCAAAGGAATGAGGTTCTAATCCAAATATCGGTTGACTTGTTATAAGGAAAGAAAAGTTGACGCCTTGTTGAGATTTTCCACCTTTGCGGGATTCAAAAAACACTGGTACCTTTAATCTATAGAAAATATGGATGGGTCGTGCGATTAAAATATTGGAGTGGCTTATTCTTACATAAAGGACGAAAAGCTTAGGAAATCCAATCAATAGGACATCTGGTAACCTCTAATAAACGTGATTCCTCAGGTCCTGGTGGCTGATGATCATAAAGCCAACTGGCCGTTAACGGAAGACTCATAAGAATCGATTCAATACGAGATCCAGGAGTTTGTAGACCAAATTTGGTACCTCTATCATAAACCAAATTGAACTCAACATATCTACCACGTCTTATTTGTTGCCATTGTTTTTGGGTCTCTGTATAACTCGAATCCTTTCTTCTTTCAACCAATGGTAAATAAGCTGGCAAAAAGGCATTAAAACATGATTCAACCATCTCTAAACATTTTTGAGCAGGTAATTCATCAAAATCATCAAAGAAAATACCTCCAATTCCTCGAGTTTCTTCCCGATGAGGAATGTAGAAGTATTTATCACACCATTTCTTGAAAGTAGGATAAAGATCTTCACGATATAAATCCAAAGCATCCTTATGACATTGATGGAAATTTTTACAATCTTCATCATAAATGTATGCTGGAGTCAGATCGGCTCCTCCTCCAAACCACCAAGTCTGTGTAGTATCATCCTCATTCATTATTTCGAAATACCGATAATTCAAATGAGTGGTCGGAGCGTGCGGATTCCATGGATGAATCACAAGACTCAATCCACAAGCAAAGAACTTGACACTTCCTTCACCATTGGTCTTAATATTCTTATGATCAACCCTCATTCTCTCAATTGCAGCCGGAGGTAACACTCCATGAACCACAGAAACATTCACTCCTGCTTTCTCAAACACAGATCCATTCTGTAGAACCATAGATCGACCTCCACCACCGGATTCGCCTCGAGTCCATTCATCAGCATGGAAACTGAGATCGTCAAGAGACTCTAATCCACGAGTAATCTCCAACTGCTTCTGTTTAACAAGACGTTCCATCTGAGTCCGAATGGGGAGACTCGAATCTAACACTGTCATCTCTCTAAATTATTACAATTTCCAGTCTCGTTTAAAATAGATATATATATGTCTTGCAAGTATAAGTAGTGTGATTTTTCTTGGAGGTGTAAGGTTGTGTGATTTTTTTCCACCCTTGAAAAAAAATCCAACCAACAGGGCCCTCGGATTTCACCCGCAATGCAGCCGCGAAAGCCGTAAAAACTCTTGGCAATTGAGAACCCTTGCTGCGCCAAGCCTAGAATTTTAGCCCCCATACAATTTAGGGCCGTGCAAGAAGATCGAATGCCCAAACTAGATACTATCGCCACGCTTCTTCGTTCTCTTGTTATTCAGATGCGTCTTGTAGTGTTGCATGCAATTGTCCTGACGTGAAAACCGAGCTCCACATCCCTTGTGTGGACATATGTGATTCCTAACACCTGTATGTATTCTCGTGTGTCTGGCGAGATGTCCAGAGGTGGTAAACATCTTGGAACATATTTTGCATCTGTATTTGCGCACTGGTGGGGTAGGTTCGCTCTCTTTCTCAAGCTGAGTAATTTCCAGAGGTCCGGGAAGAGATTTGGACATCGTAGGCTGTTGCGGAATCACAAAGGTGGAACTTTGCAGATGGTATCCTGTGAGTTTGCCGGGGTTGTGAACTGATGGGAAGGAAATCGGGGTAGAAAGCGGATGAAGATTTGGAGTAGCATGTAGGCCAATTGTTAGTGCGCTGGTTGGATCTGGGAGTGGCCACCTCTGTTCAGATTGGATCTTGGATAGTACAGAGTTCAAGCTGGGTAGCTTTGTTGAGTTATTAGAAAGATGCGAGTCCATTCTAGAGTAATTAGCCACCGACATGATATTGGAACTAATGTTTATCAGAAAAAGACCAAGACAAGAAAATCCAGGTCTTCGGTTTTTTTTGTAATCTCGGTGAAGCGAGGTAAAATTCGGTATATTGATTAGTTAATTAGCCGGCCACTTGTTTCCACTGAAATTGGGTGTGAATAAAGAGAGGATCTGTTCCGGAATGTAGCACTTTAAATTGGAAGGCTATTGAGATCAGATTGAGTTCTTTTCTAAGTATGTTCGGTAACATTCCGCATGAACCCTGAATTTCATTTTTGGCTTGGCACGATTGTAAAGCGGCTTTGGCTTTTATTACCGGGAATGTTACGTAATATTACAAATAATTCATCCCTTTGTACAAGTTACTTTTTCATTTGCACAGCCATAGAAAATAAGAAAAACACCAATGTGAGAGAGAGCTACTCTTTCTCAACGCTTGAGGCTGTCAATGTTGATTGAGCTGCTGGAGGGGTTGGAGAGTATGCATATCTACTCTTTGTTCTGACGTAGGCTCCCCAACGGTAGAAACAGAAAGGAATCATACAGCATGCTAAGGCGATGAATGCCATTAAGGAGGTGGCCCATTCGTATCCAAGTCTATGATACATTTGAACAGTAAACAAAGGCACACAGGCACCCCAAATAGATCTCACAAATGTCTTTGCAGCCAATCCAGATGCAGCATAATGCTGGTATGAGTCCACGATGTAGTTATTAGCTGGATTGTAGAGCATGTTGAATCCAAAACCACAAGCAAAGCCTGAGAAGCAAGGACCTGCCCAAGAGACAGTTGGATATGAGGACCATGCAAATGCAAAAAGACCAACAGGAACAAACCAACATCCTATCATCATTGGGATCAGACGAATTTCTGCAGGTGGTATCTCTCCTTTTGCTCTATACTTGTCGGCTCTTCTGTTGTAATCGTTATTCAGTAACGGAGACACAGCTGCAGCACAAATGACACCAACAGCAATTGGAATAAACATCAAACCAGTTTTGGAATCTGACCATCCTTTTCCTTCGCTGTAGACCAATGGATAGGCGAAGAAGAACATGTATAATAGTCCATAGATGACAGACATATAAAGAGTGATGAGGAACACAATGAGTTCACTAAGAAGAATCAAAGGTCTCAACAAGGTTTCTTCAACAACCTGAGCCTTGGTTCTGATTCTGAGTTCGGCCAATGCTCTATAAGTGTCATCTCCAGTTGTTTTTCTGAGCTTTTTAGCTCTATCTCTTAGAATCTTGGCATGTTGAGTTTCTGGCATCAAAACTGCAAAAGCAGCATAAACACATCCACTGAAGATTAATAAGACCCAATAAATCCATCTCCAACCGGCATTGTCTCCAATATATCCTCCAACTAATGGACCGATGACAGGACCCAAAAATGGAGCAGCAGAAAACACAGTCATGGCAAGACCACGTTCTTTGGCTTCAAAAAGATCAGCAAGACTTCCACCAATCAAACACATTGGTGCGGAGAATGCTAAACCATCAATTAATCTGCAAACCAGTAATGTTCCAATGTTCTTAGCGACAGCACATGGGATGACGAATATCACGGCAACAAATAATGTGCTACGGTAAACAATTTGACGTCCGAATTCCTCAGACAAAGGGGCAAATGCCAAAGGACCAAATCCAAAACCAAGCACAAAAAGAGTAACAGTAAGAATGACGACTTCCTCTGAGACTCCAAATTCAATCATTGGACCAGACATATCACCAGTCACAATAGCAGAGGCAATTGCAACATCAAAACACACCAAACCAAGAAGCAAGGTCAAGAACCATTTATAACCTGAAGACCATTCTTGAGGATTCTTTTTATCATTGTCAACAAACACAACCAATCTCATTTGAGTGGCTTTATCAATGGGATATTTCCAGGGATCATTTTCATTATAGTTTGGTTCCATCTCTCGTCCCAATTCAGCAGTTTTTTCATGATCGATTGGCTGTTCAATTGGGCCTAAAGCACCATATCCTTCTTCATAAGGTTCTATCAAGTTCGAAACAGCTTCTGATTTGTTGGAGATCAATTTCTCAAGCTTTTCGCGATCTTCATCTTCTCCTCTTGTAAGCTGTCTAGCCAAGTCACCAAGTTTTGAACGTGTAGTATGAAGTTCTCCTTCATAACTTCTAGGAACACTTCCGATTGACTCTAGATCATTAGACATCTTGATCAAACTATAATACTTATTTTAGGTCCAAGACCCTGCTATATAAAGTACAATGGTCGCAACCGTAAAGCCGCACAAAAATCACTCAATTTAACACTAAACACCAAATTCGTGCAGATTGTTACGCTGAAAAATATCTTTTCAAACCGAGCCGACCGCCGCTGAGGGTTTATTTTTTTTCTTCAATCCCTGGTACGAATTTTCTCCATCACCTGCGGATAATCTCTAAACACATCATTAAATTGCTCCGGGTAACTCATCTGGTAAACCTCTGGGTCCTTTGCCAAGGCCAGGAAGAACGTAGAAGTTCCTGATTTGATCACAGAACTGATCACGTTACATGTTTGGATCGAAATCAAGAATGTAAATGCAACCACTGGAGCGTAGTAATTTCCATCAGTATTGTAGGCTGGTTTGGTCAAACGCAAATAAAGGTATGCCAATAATGCAGAGACGTATCCAACAAACAAGCAATACATTCCCAAAGCAGTTCCAATCAGACAATCATTGACTAGAGCATCCATTCCTTTATAACTGAAGATATAATGAGTGTCTCTTGCTGATTGAAGATAGCTCTTTCCATAAAGAGCCACATATGAATAAGCGTAATGATTGAAGTATCTTGCAAACCATTCGATCACATAGATGAAACATTCAGCACAAAGTAACAAACAAGCTTGGATTCCTTGTCCTTGGTTGAGAGCGTTCTGTCTTGCGATTTGAAGTCCTTGACGAAGCAATTGAATTAAGGAGACGATTAATGATCCAAAACAGATCGATCCAAAGGAATAAGTCAAAGCACGTTTCAAAGCACCCAATGCTTGGAATTTGGGCATTCCTCCCGAAGCTTTTGATAAATAGTACCAAGTACCATAAATTCCACTAACAGTGACATGGATAACATTTCTAAGCACCTCAGTAATGTAATATCCAGCGAAAAACACAAACACCAGCAATCCAACCAATTTGGAATGACTGTAGCTGGCACTTTGTTGATCTCCCCATTTCATATAGGTTGCAACCACGGTAGCAGAGAAAAGAGCAGAAAACGCAGCCATAATAAGAACACCAATCAATTCAATTATCCAGGTACTTGGATATTGTTTCATCACATCGATAACAATTGTCAAGACTGTAGCACTGAAAGGAATACGACGTCTCATGGTCCAAAATGAAAATGCTGCCAAAGCGGTGAAAACTAGAAAAACAATACCTGCTGAATAGTAACCTTTCACCAGATAAGCAATTGCAGTTCCCAAACTGAATATGACGTTCAAAATTAGAGAAACGACAATGAACTTCCTTGGAAATACTCTAGCCAAAACAAGCATCAACACAGACAACACCAAAGCAACAGCAAGGACAAAAATAAAAAGAACAACGGTATTAGTGTTCAACGAGAACGAATTATTAGCATTGTAGATGGAAGTTCCTTGATAGGAGTAACTGGTGGCATAATTCCTAAGAGTTATTCCAGCAACAACAAAGAATCCAGCCACAGTAGCCAGAAAGAAGATTGCAAAAGGAATATCATGATATTTAGGTTTCTCCACCTTAAAAGTCTCGTCAAAAGTCTCTTTTCCTGGAACAGGTTGTGGAGGTCTGTCATAATTGTAGTTTTGATTGAGTTTCTCGTTTGCAGATAAATCATTACCTTGTTGATTGTATTGAGGTGGAGGAGCACTCAATCCCTGTTGGGGTTGTTGTTGGTAATAATTGGTCTCGGACATTGCTAACTAAGAATCCAAAACAACTTGTACAAGTCTAATTAAAGATGAAATACTGGATTGTTTATTGTATGTTCTGCTAGGAATTTCAGGTACCAATTTTTTATTGGTATGTACACGACTAATTAATAATATATGGGGGTGGCTTTAAAGGTGACAGCTATTGTTTGAAGAACGCATCAATTTCTGTCTCCAATTTATCGGTTTCTTCATCGGAAGTGTCCAACGACATGACTGAGTTGTCAGCAGTTGGTGTTTGGTTGGATTTTGGCGGCGTTGTTAGATCCACAATTGGTGGTTTTTCCTTGGATTGAGGACTTTTGAAAAGAGATGTACGTAATCCATCTAATGATACTGATTTGTAATTTCTGCGTTTTGTAGGAGATTCAAGGATATCAAAATCGTCCAATTGCCGAGGGAATCCAAGATTGGGTTTAATTTTGATTGGAGAAATTGAATTAGTTCGAGAAGTATCCACCTTGCGTTTAATAGGAGAACGAGTCAAATTATCTAGAGTGGTGGTTTGACGAGGTTTTTTGGGTGATTTTCGAGGAGATCGAGATGGAGATCGTTGTGATGCTCTAATTTCAAAATCTTGAATCAATTTCTTTCCATTTTGAGATAGTTCCAATAAATGACGAGGAATCCAAGTATAATCCTGTTTTTGTTGAGAAAAGTCAATTAGATTGTAATTTTCATCATACAAATTGACTCCACCTAGATACTTTCCAAAAGCAAGTTCACGATTGTATTTGACTTGATATTGTTCTTCAGTCCATATTGGTATATAATCTTCATCATTGCGTCTTTTCATTGGAAATTGTGCTTCTTTATACAAATTCAAATAGATATCTTTGCATCCGATATCTTCAAGATTGTAAATAATCCGTAACATATAACAATCACTTAAATGTTCCACCAGAAAATCTCTAGTTGTTCGATTTGATGATAATCTTAAATGACACATTTCCATGAATTTCGGTTTTTCAAACCATGCCATACTATTTTCATAACTTGAAATAAGATCATCAACCGGTTCAAATGAATTGAATGAACTTTCAATTCCATCTCGTCTTTTCATTATAATTTTTTCTCCAGCTACCATAATTGAATTCGGTTGAGGAAGATTTGATAATTTAATGGTTGAAAGTTTAGTATCAACACAATTGGTTTCAAATCCTTTGAATGAATATACTTCCTTACCTAAAAATGGATAGAAATGTAACATGAAATAATAATCGGAAGGGAATTCGACTTTTCCATTGAAATTCTTCCCAAAATAATATTTACCCTTTTCCAAAACTGATTCTTGAATAATGGCATTCAATTTTCCAAGTTCAACTTCTCTGGACTTTTGATCCATAGGAACAATCCCTAATAGTTGTTTTTTCTTATCACAAGATAAATAAATATTGCACAAAGATCGAACAAAATCAACCTCATTTGAAATCTTGCTACCAACTTGAGCCAATGCTATGCATCGAGTTATTCCTAATCCACTAACTCCTTGACTAAAATCACTTCCATTTAAACATGCCAAAAACACCAATCTTTCACGATCAAGTCCTAATATCTCCTCTATTCGTTCTAATCGAAATGGAGTCACATAAAACTCCGGCTCTTGCTTATCAAGACTAATCTGTGAAGCAGGTGAATCTGACAACCAATGACTGAAATTTTTCAATATAATTTGAGCTCCATAAACAAACCCATCCGAATCATTACTAATAATGGCATCAATGACTCCACAAGCATTCAATCGAGCCAACTCGATCTCTGCCTCACCAGCAGCTTGTACATAACTGATGTTCCAAATCTTGAGCAAATTCTTAATCAACATCACAATTGAATCATCTTTATCTTCTAATATACTTGTCTCACATATTTCTCGATTGGTTTCTTGATATTCGGTATAATAATCATTACCAACATAGTTATTCGCTGCTTCTCCCCATCGTCGTTTATGAACCTTAAATCGCCCATCAAAGACAAAAACAAACGAAATATGAAACTTGATAAGCTCTCTAATTCTTGAATTAAAGTTCAATACCACTTTCTCCGCACTTAAAGCATTCGAATTACCCTTGTATTGAGCAGGGATCTGGGTCAATTCAAAAATCCATTGATATACATCAATTCCAACCCTTAAATGACGATTGTTCTGAGAATAAAATTGCCGACAATACACACGCATTGGAATCCGCTCATCTCCAACACCATTCTCGGCGAATTTCTCCCAAAGACCAGGAATAGTCATTCCCCCCAAGATAAATCAAATCTTTAAAGAAAAATAAATAATTAACTTACACCGCCTTGTTTACGGACAACTCGTTATTCTTGTGGTATAGAACTCCCATATACATGAAATGCAATCTCAAACAACCTCACTGATAATTGCAGCAGCCTCTCTATAAGTGGCCAAAAGTTTCTCACACTTATCTCTCTCTTGACTTAGATTCTCATCCTCATACAAAAGTTCATCAAAAAGCTCTTCCTTATAAAGCTTCTGCACCAAAGTGTTTTGAACGCTTTGTTTCGAAAAGTTGACCAAAAGACACATAATGGCTTTAGGAACTTGATCCTGAATCATCTCCCGAATGATACTGAAATACGAGATAATCAACCTTCTAATCAATTCACATTCCAATTGTTCTCTTTCAGACAGCTCTTCGTCCTCTTTCAAGTTCAAATGTTCCATTTTCTGCTCGATTGCAGACTGCGAAGGAATATGGAATTGTAATCCATCTGCTTCACTTGGAAATTTGTATGGATCGTTATCGACAGCTCCAGGAAGAGAGTTAGGAGTTTGATCTTTGCCAAAGAAAAAGTTGAGGAAAGACTCTTTTTCACCATTCGTATGTGGAGCTTTCTTCTCCAACTCCTTCAATTCCTCCAAAGTTGAGCTTGCATCCGAAGCCTTATGAGATCTGGTACCATTCTCAACCAACATGGATACATTTGGAGATTTGCTATGTTCTTTTGGTTTCTGTTTCTGGTTCTGTCTCTCTTCAACAACGCTGGCCATGGCCGCAGCTGCACCCACAAAATTAGGATGGTTAGTATTGATGTATGCTCTGTGTATTTCAATCAAGCTTTCCACATATTTGGTAGTTGGTCCCAGGCGTTCTCTCAATAAATCAGACACCGTCTCTATAAGTCTGGTCTGCAATCTAGGGTATCTGCTTAACTCCTGAGAACCACAGTTGTGACAGATCTTCATGAGCTCTTCGTAAACCAGTTCCACGCATCTGTGAGACGGACTCTCCAAAAGCTTTATTTGAGGCTTGACTAACAAATCAAAGGCCAACTCGGGAACAAACAGAGAAGGTCTTGGACCAGTGGAATTCCTGATTGCTGTTCTAATGTCCTGAACCGGTAAGTTTGACACTGGATTGATGGAAAGTAACGAGTTACCAAATACTTCATTGTAGATGTAGTATATTCTAGCACCTCCACAAAGCTCTTTGGTACTTATTTCACTTGAATTTCCGTCAATCGAGCTGATGAAATTATTGGCAAACTTGTTCATGAGCATCAAAATCAACGAGCCTCTATTCTGCATAGAAACAATGTTAAGATCTCCATAAGAATCCAATTCTTGTTCAGTCTGCCCCATCAAGGTGTTCAGCTTAGCTTTGATATCTGGTAATCTTTCTCTTATATGATGCATCAACGTTTTGTTCAAAGTTTTTGCAAGAAAGGCAGTTCCACATCTCGAAGCGATGTTTTTGTAGGCTGGATGTGATCTGAAAAAATCCTCTTCTGCTCTCAAACTTTCATCTAAAGACTTGTTCACTGTGATATCTTGTTGTGATCGGTTGACCACTCCAATGAATCCCAATTTCAATGGATACACTTTTCCTGTGAGGATATCCATAGCATTTGTTCCATGATCCATAAGATCTAATTTAGATAGAATACCAATAGTTCTCTTACCAAGAGGATCAACTTGTCTTGCTAGTTTAAGAGACTCAGAATTAACCAAATCCACATTTGCTGGTGACACAGCAAGAATGATGGAATTTGGTTTGGAAATATACTCCAGGATCAGATTTTTGATTTGTCTTTCAATATCCGTAGGTTGGTCACCAATTGGAATTTTTGTGAGACCCGGAAGATCCACCATTGTCAAATTCAAGACATTTGGAGAATAAACTTTCAAATTGATGGGTATTCTACTGACTCCCTTGTTTTTTCCAGCAATTCTTGCAGTCTCGCTCTCAATCTCATCTCTGATATTGTTGAAATTGTAAAACCGTTTACCAGGAAGATGTAAAAATTCACCCCATTCAGCAGGGCTCGTAGAGGTTCCTCCATTTTGTCTAAGATGGTCTTCTAAAGTAACCTCCGAATGATCCTGATCAACATCAAATCCAGCTTTATGAACAATAGGGTCATCACTTTCGATATTGACCAATTGAAGAATCAACGGTCTTCTTGTCACTATTCCAGTGCCCCTTGGCAGAAAGTCTTTGCCAACAATGTTCTCCAACACCGACGACTTTCCAGCAGATTGTGATCCAATCACAGTCAAGATTGGTAAATCCAAGTCAGTCAAATTGGTATTGGTCACAATATCCTGTAACTTATTGACAACGGGGATTAAGTCTTGCAATGCCGACATCTTGTCAATTTATCCGAATCTTCCGAATTTGTAACGTAGATTTGATCGGCCTATGGATTAATATCGGAACAAGTTTGATTGTGGATTCTAATACTCCTAATTCTACACCGGGGGGCGTAAATTGCTAACGTTCTAACACAAGTTCAAGGAAAAGAATTCAGATTGGAATGGGCCACTGAAAGATTATTTAAGGCCGGGTAATATTTATTACGACGTTTGTTTTGTTGTGGTCTTCTTACGTTTGACCAACATGCCCAAATCATTCACTGGTCTTTTTGAATTGGTGGTTGTATGAAGTGGTTTGACTTCAATTTCTTGCTGGCCTGATAATTCTTCCATTATCAGACTCAAACCTTCCAATTTCTCAAATACTCTTTTCACTTCATCCATGTTATTATAATCTGTCTCTGTAATGATTTTTCTTGCCTCTTCGATCTGTTTTCGTTTCAAAATATGACTATCATTAAAATCGGATTGTTTGGAAATGCCTTGAACCCCTATCAATCCCACTATTCGTCCCAATCTGAATTCTTGTCTGATTGCCAATTCTGTCCAAAATTGCTTCACAGTGACTTTTTTGATTCGATTTTCAACCACCAAGTGCTCCAAAAACCTTCCCTTTGGATCATCGGGCAATAAAGGAACATTATAAACTGCTAATTGCCCTTCAAAATCATGCTTCCCATATATGCTACCAATTTTCCAATCCTCGGTAGGGAAGAACTTGGTTATCTGACGAGCTTCTGAATTTAAGATATTTGCAAATTTCGAACTTTTCACAAACGATCCATTTACCACATGCTCGATAGTTTTTAGCCACCATCCGAATAATTGTCCATCATCTAAAATATGTTTTCCAATATTTTTATAAGAGTTTGGAAACAAATATTGCTTTTCTGCTCTGGTGAATAACGTAAGATCTGTTTCAATATCAACATTGTTTATCTCGAGGAACTTTTGGGGAACCTTGTATGTTTCTGAGTCGATTATTTTACGAGTTCCATAATTCTTATCACCTTTAGCTCGTTCAATCAAAATATGCAATGACCTTTGAATACACGATTTAAATGGTTCATGATTCTTCAATGGTGTCTCATAAGTATGTTTGATTCGTAAATCATTCAAATATTGCTTGACAGGATACTCAAAGAGCCATTGTAAGATCTTCTGAATTACCTTTCCAGTCTTCACTTTGCTCAATCCAGTGGTATCAACTTTTGAGATGTATATGGTACGTTTGATAGTGTCTGTGATTGTCAAATAAACGTAAACCTCCAACGCCAGAACCGGGATGTTATTATGAAAAAGGACAATGAAATGAGTAGTTTTCACAGTTTTAGGTCTCTCGGGTTGATGAATTAAGGGCTTCCCAAGTTTAGGATTGGATTGAAGATTGGCTAGTTGAAAACATTGACCTTTAGGTAACACTTGTTGTAGTGAATCAACCAGGCTCAACATATCATAACAGTATTATCTAAGATATATTTTTTTTCGCGTCCAATCGACGCGACGACGCTATGCATCTATATACTCGCTTGGATAGAAGATCAAACGTTCAATTCCATTCTTGGTCAACACCACCATACGAATGACACCTCCGGAAGAACCATCCCATCTAATAGCTTGCGAAAGAGAAGTTTTCATGAACGATATCGTTTCGTCCTTGGTCATGTCTGGCTTATAGTTCTTCTTACAATAACCATAAATGAAAGCCGAACCAGATCCAGCAATTGCGTACTCGTGTTTGTGAATCGAACCTCCCACAGGAATACTATACACCTGACCACCGTTTTTTTCATCATATCCAGCACAAATGATACCTGCGGTCAGTCCATCTTTGTTAGCGTAACACAGTTCTTGAAATAAAGATGCGGCAATTTTAGTGGTTGGGGGTCTTCCATGATTCGATTTGTACAGTTCCAAATGGTATTTGACAATATCTGCCACCGCTTGGGTATCTGCTGCCGATCCTGACCGACAACACCATATTTTATCGTGAATCTGTGTCAATTTGTCTGTGACTCTGTTTGCAATATACGACCCAGTAGTGGTCCTACTGTCAGCTCCGAGCACAACACCGTCTTTAAAAGACACTGCCATGATGGAAGTTCCAAGACTGACCTCACCCTTTTTCAATTGGCCCACATCAACAGAAATGGAATCCATAATTGTGTATAATTGAAAGTTATTTTTTTCGCCACTCAATATATAAAAAGGCCTAACTAAAAAATCTTGGGGGGATTCACCTGGTGTAGGGATGCAGTACAAGGTCAAAAATTTTCATCTTTACAACTTTTATCGATAATATGACCGTGACAGCATTCGATTTCAGTAAGCTTTCCTCCCCAGATGATGCTTGGGGACCTTCCAGTAAGATTCCAGATAGTCTTCAATTCAACGGAGTTCCATATGCTCCTTTTTCCAAGAGTGATAGATTGGGTAAAGCTGCTGATTGGCAACAATCTAAAGAAGACGAGCTGAAACAACAGCAGGTGAGAAACCAGAACCAGAAACGTAAGGATCAATATCATGCATATGGTGCTTCTGCTGCCAAGTTGTTTGGTGCTGAAGAAGAGGAAGAGGAGTTCAGTGTGGTTGACAATAGTAATGCTCTTCCTGCTAACCAACAGACGGTTTTGCGCGGCAGAAACAGAGTGATGAACCAGAAACAAGGTGTCAAGCCTAATAATACTGCCAGAAACCAGACTTCGCGTCCTCAGCAGGGTCATCAAAACAATCTTAACAGTTCGAATCCTAACTACAGAAACTTCAACAATAGATACAAGAAAGATGAGAAGGCCAGAGATCCATCCATCAAGGTTAGTAACAAATGGCAACTTGTGTCGGAGATTGAGTTTAGTAAGCTCACCAAGTTGAACTTGGAGGTCGCTGATGGTACTGATCTGAAAACCTATGGTGTACTTAATGGCTATGTCAAGAAGTTTGAATCTTTCAAGCCTGAAGTTTTGAAGGTTTTGGACAGAGCCGTTTATAATCCAACTACTTCTGACGATCCAGTGATCAAACAATTGGCTTCTGAGAAGCAAGGATCCGTGTTTGTGACTGATTCTATTCTCTCTCAATTGATGTGTGCTGCTAGATCTAGTTATTCTTGGGATATTAAGGTGACTAAAAAAGATGGTTTGATTTACTTTGATAAAAGAGAAAACACTGATCGATTAGAAGTGGATGAGAACAGTTATAATGCTCCTGTTGATCTGCCTGAATCCGATTTGAATAATGCTGCCAATTTGTCCTTGGAAGCTACCTTCATTAACCATAACTTTATTGCAAATTCTTTAGATTCCACCGTGCATCAATTCGACAACCCTGAAAACCCATTCGTTTCTGAGGCCGAAATTACCGAACCTTTGCTTAACAGAGGATACAAATACAGAAAGTTTGTGTTACCATCTGCAAGTGACACTTCTAGGGAGATGGAAGTTATTGTGAGAACTGAAGTTGATGCATACTCTAGAGAGCAAAACAAGTATCTCTCGATCAATGCTTTGAACCAATACGCCCCAACCCAGTCGAACGATTGGAAAAACAGACTCAGTGGATCTAGAGGTGTCATTTTTGCTGAGGAGCTTAAGAAGAACAACAATAAAATTGCCAGATGGACCACCAAGTCGCTCTTGGCAGGAATTGATAGCATGAAAATTGGATTTGTTTCAAGAGCCAATCCTAAAGATAATACCAAACATGTGGTTGCTGGTACTTTGACTTTCCATCCTACTGGTTTGAGTTCCCAGATTAACTTATCGCTTGGAAACGGTTGGGCTATCGTCAGATCTTTGTTGGATATCATTGAACCTGAGGGAGGAAAGGAAGATTACTCGTTTGTCATTCTGAAGGATCCAAACTCTCCTAAGATTGGAATTTACAGAGCTTGGGATTAAATAGTTGAATATATCTTTCAATTCCGTTGTATAAATACATTATCTTCATCTGGTAATACGCTTCTTTCGTTTCTGTTTCTTCTAGTTGGAGTTGACATTTCGTGCTTCTTTTCTGGCGATATTTGTTTAACTTGTCTATATTGACTTCTGCGTTGCTCCATGTACATTCGTCGGACTCTTTCGGTAGCAGGAATAGAGTTGGTTCTGGTTACCGCAGGTGTACGTAACACTCTGTTAGGTGTTCCAAACACAGCTGCTGGAGTTCCTGGAATATTTTCGTATGTTCTTCTTCGATGTACCAATGGACTTAAAGATGGAATCTCATTTGGATTAATGAAAACTTCTTGATCTTGTTTAGTTTTCTTTTCATCATATCCAAACTTCCACATGTCAAAAAACATCCGTTGTTTGTTCTTAGACCATCTTTCTTTGAATCTATCAGCATTACGCAAATCTGTTTGGATTTTGATGGCTTTTAAAGACATTTGAGAAACAATTTGAGAAAGAAGATCCACATTATTAACCTCCGTTTGATTGTCACAAATCTCTTCAAGTTCCAACACTCTATCGAAACGACGTAACCATTTGCTGAAAACACGAGTTTCTAATGATAAAGTACGGAAGTTCAAAGCTTCATGATCATCTTGAATATGATTGGAATAGTTTTTAAACCATTTCTTAAAGGAATTCAATTCCAAATGTGAAACATTGTACTCAGAATATTTGGATTCCAATTGTTGCTGTTTCAATTGTAAATTCTCAACAGTTTCTTGCCAATTTTTCCAAACCAATTCAATAAGTTTCTGTTCATATCGTTGATCTTGTTCAATTCGCCATTCTTCAGCATGAACTAATAAATCTTGAACTTTCAAACTGGAAGTTAACCATGATCGAAAAACACTTCTTTTACTCATATTCATTCTCATAGAAATAGCAAGCTCTGATTTTCCAATATGTCTTTGAGAAAGATTCTTCCACTTGTTGAAAACCTTTAAAATAAGGCGATCATTCGCTCCTTGTGAAAATACATCTGAACGAGTTTTAAGTCTCCAAAGTCGTAGATTTCTCTCTATGATTAGTTTATTTTCTTGACGACGAAGTTTGGATTCTTGAAGACATAACTTCCATTGGGAAAAAGTCCGTTGAAACATCATATTATCTCTAAACTCATCAGCAACAAAATTCAACCGTCTTCCTCTTGACCATTTGCGATAAAATTGTGTCAATAGTTGATCATTTTTCTGTTGTTCAAAGTCTTTAAGTAATCTCTCATGTTGATGAAATCGTTTCCAATTTTCAAAGATCCATCTTGAAAGATGTAAATCATTATTTTGACGAACTTCTTTTTCCAAAGCACAAAGATTATAAGCATTGACCCATCCTCTAAATTGTTTTATTTCAACAAATTGAGTTTCATAATGTTGCAATGTCTGAACTTTTTGAAGACTACCTGAAGCACAACTAATCCATATCTTGAAATAGTGAGATTTGATTATTTCATTCTGAGCTTGATCGGCTTTCACCATCAATTGTTGTTGTTTGCGTAATTTCATAACCCATTTATTGAATTCAAGTTTAAGAATCATTCGATCTTTAATCTTTGAAAGTTTTGAACCTTGAGCCATGGAAGCCAACTTCCATCTATTAAAGATCTTTTTCTTTAATAATCTCAATTCTTTACTCTCTATTCCCACTTGTTGATCAATAAAATCCATCTTCTTTTTCCATCGGTTGAACATTTGACCTTTTAATTGATACGCTGCTTGTTGTTCAAGTTGATTCAAATTATCGATTTTTTGTCTCCAGCTACCAAATGTATTTTTAACCACTCTCGAAACATCAAAATCCATAGCTTCAACTCTATTTGCAACATTGAAACTTGTTCTATCATACCATTTCTTCAAATGTGTTTGTATTACCGATTTGTCCCAAATATTCAATAGTTCTCGATCGGTCTTTAAATATGTCAATTCATCAAACCATATCCGCATATATTTACTCTTCAAATCAACTTCATTCTTCGCTGAAATCAATGCAAATCGAAGAGCAGGAGATGGAAGGGTTTGATTTTGAAAAGAAAACGCTTCAGAACTTGGTATAAGTGATAATGCTAAAAGATCTCTGGAAAATGAATCTGAAAAGATCTCTCTATTGCGCCATTTAAGCGTGGCCCTTTTCACATCCTGATAGAAAATATCCTCATTTAAGTTCACTCTTTCCTCTTTAAGAACCCGGGTATAAATTTGAAAGATTCTAGGAAACCATTTCACTGGAAGAGGAGCAGATGTGTGTTCTAAATATTTGTCCACCAATAATTGTAAAATATTTAAAATGGTTTCAATATCTCCATTATCAACAGATTTGTCCTCCTCCTCAATCAATTGGGATATAATAGGTTTAAGTATTGGGAAAATTGGGTTCAAAGAGAGATAATCATCAATTAATTGTTCCAAATGATCTCTTTTATCGTTGTTGCGAAGTGGATATTTAATAATATTGAATATTCGTAAATGATATTCACTGATGAGTTGTAAATTGTACACTATTGATATGTTGTTTATTCTGATGAACGACTCGACAGTCAATCTTGATGCTTTTTCGATTTTGGATCGTGGGATTGTGCCTGAATTGATTGAAGCAGTCAACATTAATAAACTTTGCTTGTAACAAGTATTAAACGAATCATTGTTTGATTCAAACATCAATGGAATCAACGATTGATCATTCTTCATAAGATCACTATTTGTATCTTCAAGTAAAATTCCAGCCTTACTATGATAATAAACCTCGTATTCAAAAGCTTGAATCACATAATCTATCAAATCATTCTTTGTAGACAATTGAGTAATGACTTTCTCTAATTCAAACAAAACCAAACGTATTTTATTCACCATACTCAATTCTTGAGTAATATTCTCCTTATTGGATGATATTCCTTGAGCTGTTTCCTCCTCAATGGATCTAATCAATGATCTAGTCAATTGAACATCACCCAATGAATTTTGTACTGAAAATGGTGTCTGAATCTCATCACTTTGTAAACATTGAAAACTTACCCGTCCCAAATGTGAACGAAGCTCCAAACTCAAATTGGTGTATCTTTCATTATCAAATGTATGTTCATCTATTCCAAGAATAACCTGCCAAAGAATTCGAATATCGCGTAATTGTTTTGCATCTGTTCGTACGCTGGCGCCTAATTCGTTTAAACGCCGTAAAAGTTCCAACAGATCATCAAGATCGTTTGTGATTGGCTCGTTTGCCAGGCGTTCTATCATATATTTATTAAATGTACATGAACAAAGCGCGTTCAATAATTAAATTATTTTTTTCTTCTCTCTGGAGAAATCGAACGGCTCGAATTTGTCACGGAAAACGTCTTTTTGCGTCGATTCTTCCACCGTCGATTCTCTACATTTATCCCAAATGACACGACGACCGAGTTTCATTAGGAATGCAAGCACTCTTCGAGGAAATTGAAGATCAACATTGTCATCAGTCAATCGAAACACATATTTTGTCTCTGATTTAGGTCCAACTATCCGAATTGTCATATAATCTTCCCCATTTAACAATTTCGAGTATTCTTCATCATCAATATCTTTCTCATAAGTCAATTCAGAACCATATCTTTTCTGATTATAAGCTATCTGTTTCTTCAATTGTGTTTCGAATAATTCTTCATATTTATTCTCAATAGGAAGAAATTGAATATGATGATGAATAGCATCCGATTTCGAAATTTCCCAGAAAACAGTCTTATATTCTCCTAAGCCATCAAACATGGAAACCATTGAGTTTTGATATTTCATGATTTCATCGTATAATTTGGTCTCCTCCACCTTTTTTCCTGGCTCCTCAAAATCTCTATATTTGCTATAAGTAGCATAATGACCAATTGGAATGATTAATCCATGACCTGAAAATCCCAATTTCTCCTTCAAAGTTAAAGGTCCTTTTGCAACAGTAACATAAGATAATTCTCCAATTGAAACAATCATATGAAGTTCTGCTTTGGAATTAGAAACGCAAAAGAAACAATTTTCTGGTGAAACTTCTTTCCGTTCTCTTTTAGCTCGTGGTTCTCTCACTTCTAATTTCCGTTTTCTTTCAATAACTTCTTCCTTAACTTCGGGTTTATCTCCAAAATTGGTTACTCCTTCTTTATCCATCAAAGGATCCAAATTCAAATTAAACGCATAATACCATTTATCTTGACCACCTTGTTGACCCAAACTAATGAATCTAGTAACTCGTTCATTCTCCCATTTAAATGGTAATCTCTCATAAAATCTCCCGGTTTCCGTTCCAACACAGAACCAATATCTAGGACGAGTCCAATCTAAAAGATCATTCAATCTTGAATCTCCACCAAGAGACAATTTTTGTTCTCTAGAAATCGTTGATGGCCATTGATATGTGATTAATAAATCCAGAATCTGGTTGTCAAATGTTTCTTTGAGCTCATTTGCTATTTGGTCAAGATCTCCAGTGACATAACCAACACGAATTCCACTGGCCAGTTTTAATATTCCACATCGACTCATAAACTTCAATTTGGAATTTTCACTTTCTTGCACCTTTTTCAAACCTTCAAAATGAAATATCGAAGTAACAGGATCTTCAGTATGAGAAACTTCTCCATCCTTATTTATAATATCACCAAGGAAAAATATACCATCAAAAGGACCATTTTTATCATGTAAATTGTTGGAAATCCGAACAGCTTTAGATAATTCTAGTGGATCTGGATTTATAACAAGTCTATTTGGTTAGTTATCAAGATTCATAACTTACATTTTCACTGAACTCATCAAATTCAATAAATTTATTTTTCAATATTTATTTTTCACTTTAAGAATACCCATTTTTTAAATCTCCATCTACGACAAATTTATTTGTGGTAGCCAAATATTTAAGAAATCAATATAATGTTCCAAATGGCTCACTATATCCGTGATATTCACGATAGCTAGTTTGAGCATTGAGTAATAGCGGTGATAATATGTTGTTAGGATTCAAATTAGGGTTTCCTTTATGTTTGAAGGTGAATCCAACAAAACTCTTCTGATCCGCCTTGACACTGTTATGGCTCAATTTCTCATCATTGGCCCTTTTGGCCAAAACCTCCTTATATTTGGCCATATCATTCTCATTGGTGAAATCATCAAAGTATCCAGCATCTTCTTCGTCATCCAATTGTGGAGTAAATGGTGGAACTCTATCTCTTAATGATTCCCATTTAACTTCAGAGAAATATGGCATACCCATAATCTGCTTGAATGAACGCAATCTTTCATTTGGTGAAGCAATCAATCTAGTTATCAATTGCCATGTCCGGTCACTAAAGACATATCTACCATCTTCATATCTTGGTCTCTTTAAACAATCCTTCCATCTTTTCAAATTGCTATAAGTTTCATCTGAAGAGCTTCCTGAAAATGGAGTATATCCAACAATGGCTTCAAATAACATACATCCTAAAGACCAATAATCAATGGTATAATCGTAAGATTTTCCTTCCAGAACTTCCAATGCCATGTAATCTGGAGATCCGACAATCGAATGAGCAAAATGAATCTCGTTACTTCTTAATGACTTGTACATTTGCTGTCTTTCAGCCACGGTGCGCTCCTTTGGCTTGTATTCAAGATTCTTAACTTGACTCAATCTCAACTTCATACTTTCAATTCTATCAGTCGAAACAGAACCTGCAGCTAGACCGAAATCAGTCAGTTTGATATGTCCTTTAGAATCAATCAAGAAGTTTTCAGGCTTGAGATCTCTGTGCGTGTATCCAAGCTCATGTAGCGAATTGACAGCAGCAAACATCTCACTAATATAAAATCTGGCGTGCTGAGGAATCAAATATCCAGCATTGTTTAGAAGAGTACGGAAGTCTCCTCCAGGAACAAATTCCATGGCCAAATAAACACTTTCTGTATCCTGGAAGGCATAATATAATTTCACAAGCCATTCGGATCGGGTATTGGTCAAGATGTCTCTTTCTGTCAAAACATGTCTAGTTTCATCAGTTTTGGTCAACAGTTTCTTACTCAACACTTTCAAAGCACATATTTCCTTTGTGTCTTTCTTTCTAGCCAAAAACACTTGTCCATAACCACCTTGACCAACTTGAGTGATGATATTGAAATCTTTATGTTTAGGTCTGATTCTTCTTTTTCTCAAATATGCTCGTTCCTTACCGACATAACTCTTCCATTGTTGAGGTCTTTCTGCTGGGGGAAGCACTTGGAGTGCCTCTTCGACTTGTTTCAACCGATGTCTTCTATTGATAACATAGTCAAACATATCACAATAGTAATCCAAGAAATACATTTGGGAAACCGTCACCAATCTCTTTGTTCTAGCAGAATTGGCTTTAGAATAAAATTCTCTTGGAAGTCTTGGGGTTTGGGAAGCTTGCATTTGAGTCACTGCCGACCGAGGAGTTCCAAACATTGGCAATGGAGGATGCACTTGAGCTCTAGTTGGAGTTGCTGGAGGAGTGTTTTCTTTATTGTAATTGACCCGCTGAACAGCATATGGGTCAAAGCTTCGGTTTGGTGAACTTGAAGTCGACATATAGGAAACATAAGAAGTGTCTGCTGCGCCGTTGTGATTTAAAGTGACTGGAGATCCAAAATTCAGACTCTCAACATCCTTAGATAAGTCCTCAACATAGCTGTTGTCAGCCTTTGGGGTTCGATTGAAAATACCGCCTATCAATGTCATTGGTTTAAGAGCAAAATGAAGGACACTATCAAAAACTGAAACGAGTTTATTTAAACATTCATTAAGATTAAATGTTTACATATATCCCAATTTGGATTTTGGAGCGAATTTGTGGCGCGTGATTTTTTTTTTCTCAAGCCTCACATAGTTAACGTTTTTTGCTTCTTGGTTTGATCTCTATCTGGTAGTTCCGAAACTCGTTTATGAGATTCGTTATTCAATAAGGCGGAAACTTTAGTGGATGTAGTTGGTTTCGATCCTGTGAATTTTTCTAATTTGGTAGCTGCTGATTTCGTTAGTTGTGTACGATTAATGTTAGAAATAGCACGAGTAGAGAGTTTTCCAATCATACCCATTCCGATCTCATCACCAAAAGAATCGTATTTGGTTTCTTCTTGTTCACCAAACACCATCTTGTTTTGTGCTTTTTCTAACTCAGACATATCCATTTTCTCCTTCTGTTTACGGAACCGTCGTCCAGCACGTTTTTTCGATCGTTGTTCAACAGGTTTGGCCAATGGTTTAATTGGTTGGATATCTGGAGGACTTTCCAATTTCTCCAATTGAGTTTTCAATTGGTCTCTCCATTGTAATCCTAAAGAATCATCCAGAATTGATTTACGTGAATTCGAATAATCCACTCTAGCTGCCAAAATCAATTTACCAGCCACCATTCTCATTGCTTTAACTCGTAGATCTTCAGAAACAGATTGAACCAAATCACAGTAATAAAGATAACCTTTATTCCGTGTTCCTATAGTTCCTTTCATAAAAGACGATCTATTGACTCCAACTGATGGAATATTGCATGAAGGAACTTTACATAATCCTTCCAAACCATAAATAGATAGAAATTGTGCGGCCACGGTGAATCCAACCAATTTGGTTAGATTTGGAGCGATATTTTGTGCATGATTTGAAACATGAGAACGGATTTGAAATCGTCCTTCTTCTAATTCTAATAATAAATCACAAGCTTCCCATATTAATTTCATATGATGTTGATTTAAATGATGTTGATGATTAGATTGTTTTAAAACAGAAGCAGAGACTGTCAAACCTAGGATTTCATCTTTTCGAAGAAACTCTAATTGATCCTGATTGGTCATTATTTTAGTAACATCATTACCAATGAATTTGATAACTTTGGCAAAATTGTATGGATTTCGTAATAAATCATCAAGTTCAGGCCAAACTGGTTTATAATGAATGGTTAAAAATGAATATATTTGATTGATTTCTTCATTTATGTTATCCAGTAAATCATTTGCTTTGAATAGAACATCTGGTTTCAAATCATTTAATGTATTCAAGAACTCATTCAATTTATTAATTGATTGACAATATGGTTTTAAGGAGTCAATAGAAGATAGATCTATTGAGATCAAGTTCTTAAATGATAGATCAACAGACATGACATCATCATGATCTTCATCATGATCCTCATCACTTGAATAGCCATCTAAAAGACTATCAGCAATTCCCATAATAAAGAGAAACCGGGTAATAAATTTTTTTCTTTAATTCTTGAGAAATCTTGAAATCTTTTGACTCACCTTCGATCTTCGATAGTTTATGCTATTGAATAGATATACAACTGTAATTCACGCTTGTATACGAGGAAATTTGAAGAATTTGAGACAGTTTTCAAAGATGAGTGAAGAACAAGCTAATCAAACGGCTCCTCCTAAATCAGCCAAAGAGCTGGAGAAGGAAAGAAAGAAGGCAGAGAAAATGGCCAAGTTCTTGGCTAAAAAGGCCAAACAAGAAGAGTTAGCTCAAAATGCAGCTAAAAACGTCGAGAAGAAGAAGAAAGAAGCCAAGAAAGAAACTGAACCAATTCCAGAATTCGTTGACACCACTGTTCCTGGAGAAAAGAAGGTTTTGGTCAGTTTGGAAGACAAATCGTTCTCCGCTTATAATCCAAAGGCTGTGGAATCCTCATGGTACAATTGGTGGGTCAAACAAGGTTATTTTGAACCTGAATTCACCGAATCCGGGGATATTAAACCAGCCGGTGTCTTCTCTATTCCTGCTCCTCCTCCAAATATCACTGGTGCTCTACATATTGGTCATGCTTTGACTGTTGCTATTCAAGATGCTTTGATCAGATTTAACAGAATGAAAGGAAAAACTGTTTTGTTCTTGCCAGGATTCGATCATGCTGGTATTGCTACCCAATCTGTCGTGGAAAAGAATTTGTGGGCCAAAGAGAAACTTACCAGACATGATTTGGGTCGTGAGCCCTTCATTAGTAAAGTGTGGGATTGGAAAGATGTCTATCATCAAAAAATCAAGTCTCAATTCAAGATGATGGGTGCTTCATACGATTGGTCAAGAGAAGCTTTCACTTTGAACCCAGATCTTTCTGAATCCGTTGTGGAAGCATTTGTTAAACTTCATGAGGAAGGAATCATTTATCGTGATTTGAGATTAGTTAATTGGTCTGTTCAATTAAACACTGCTCTTTCCAACTTGGAAGTCGACAATAAGACCGTTGCTCCAAGAAGTTTAATTTCTGTTCCTGGTTACGAAAACAAGATCGAATTCGGTGTTTTGACTTCGTTTGCTTATCCTATTGTTGGATCGGATGAAAAGATCGTTGTTGCTACTACTCGTCCAGAAACCATTTTCGGTGATACTGGTGTTGCTGTGCATCCAAACGATCCTAGATACACACATTTACATGGTAAATTTGTTCAACATCCATTTTTGGACAGAAAACTTCCTATAATCACTGACGCTGAAGCTGTTGATATGGAATTTGGTACCGGTGCTGTGAAGATCACTCCTGGTCACGATCTTAACGATTATAACACTGGTAAGAGAAACAAATTGGAGTTCATTAATATTTATACCGATGATGGTAAATTGAACTCCAATTGTGGAGAATGGGAGGGAATCAAAAGATTTGATGCTAGACCTCTTGTGATTGAGAAATTGAAGGAGAAAGGTCTTTTTGTTGGTCAAGAAGATAACGAAATGACCTTACCTATTTGTTCTAGATCAGGAGATGTTATTGAACCATATTTGAAGCCTCAATGGTGGGTTTCTCAAAAGAGTATGGCCAATGCTGCAATGGAAGCGGTCAAGAATGGTGAAATCAACATCACTCCAAAGAGTTCCGAGGCCGAGTTCTTTAGATGGATGGAAAACATTCAAGATTGGTGTATTTCTAGACAACTTTGGTGGGGTCATAGATGTCCAGTGTATTTTGTCAAGATAGAAGGTGAGGAAAATGATAGAATTGATGGAAGATACTGGATTTCTGGTAGAACTGAACAAGAAGCTCAGGTTAAGGCTGAAAAAGCGTTCCCTGGAAAGACTTTTGTTTTGGAACAGGATGAAGATGTCTTGGATACTTGGTTCTCTTCTGGATTGTGGCCATTCTCCACTTTAGGATGGCCAAGAAAGACCAAGGATATGGAAACTTTCTACCCAATGTCCATGTTGGAAACTGGTTGGGATATCTTATTCTTCTGGGTTTCTAGAATGATTATGCTTGGTATCAAGTTGACCGGTAGTGTTCCTTTCAAAGAGGTGTTCTGTCATTCTTTAGTCCGTGATGCTCAAGGAAGAAAGATGAGTAAATCATTGGGTAACGTGATTGATCCAACTGATGTGATTTCTGGTATTTCTTTAGAAAGCTTGCATAAGCAACTATTGGTTGGAAATTTAGATCCAAGAGAAATTGAAAAAGCCAAAGCTGGACAAAAGGAATCTTATCCAAATGGAATTCCAGAATGTGGTACTGATGCTTTGAGATTTGCTCTTTGTGCTTACACTACTGGTGGTAGAGATATCAATTTGGATATTTTGAGAGTTGCTGGTTACCGTAAGTTCTGTAACAAGATTTTCCAAGCCACCAAATTCGTGTTGATGAGATTAGGTGATGATTACGTTCCTCCATCCACTGGTGCTTTGAATGGTGGAGAAGCTCTTGTGGAGAAATGGATTTTACACAAATTGTCCAAATGTTGCGAGAAAGTGAATCAGTCCCTTGAAGATAGAGAGTTCTATGAGGCTACTCAGGCAATCTACAACTTCTGGCTTTACGATCTTTGTGATGTGTATATTGAAAACTCCAAGTTCTTGATTCTGGAAGGAAATGAAGCTCAAAAGAAGTCTGCTAGAGACACTCTTTACACATGTACTGATGCAGCATTGAAGATGATCCATCCATTCATGCCTTTTATTTCTGAAGAGATGTGGCAGAGACTTCCAAAGAGAGACACTGAGAAGGCAGAAACTATTGTGAAGGCTCAATATCCAGAATACGTTGCAGAATACGACAACGAGAAAGCTTACAATGCATATGAATTGGTTTTGGAGATCACAAAGAGTGCCAGATCTTTGCTTGCTCAATATAACATTACAAAGAACGCCAAAGTGTATGTGGAGGCAACCAAACCTGAGTTTGCTACCATTGCTGAAGACCAGACTGATTCCATTGTGTCTTTGATCAAAGCTGTTGATGGAATTACTGTGGTGACAGATGCTAAGGAGATTCCTGATGGATGTGCTCTTGCTGCTGTTGTTCCAGGCTGTACTGTTCATTTGATGGTTAAGGGAATGATCGATTTAGACAAGGAGATCGAAAAGGTCCAAAAGAAGTTGAGTAAGGTTAAAGGAGCTTTGGCCAACTTGGAGAAGATGATGAATGCTCCAGATTACGAGAAGAAGGTTTCTGCTGAAATTATAGAAAAGAATAATGTTTCTCGTTCGAATCAATTAGCAGAAATCGACGGTATCGAGGCCACCATCAAGAATCTTGAAAGATTGAAGCTATAGGTAAACATGTTTTATATTTTGTTATTTCCATATATAATTATTGGTCACGTGACTCGAAACATTAGTTCTAACTTGAAGATAATTTGATTGTATTAATGAAGCCGCTTGATCCAAGATTTTGAAGAGTTGATCTTGTGTGAATGATCCTAGTCCATCACAGAACACCAGATCATCAATTTTTTGATTTTTTAACGTATAGGCGACCACGAAATGCGATTTTGAGTTTTGTAATTGAGTTGAACTTGGAGTGGCTATTATTGTTCCGGAAAGATCAATACAGAAACAAGCTGCTAAAAATGAGGTTTTCAATGAGATCCCACTATGAATTAATGCCAAATAAACTGAATTAATGATTGCGACCAATTGTCTTGCTGTGAATTCATTAGGTTCACCATTTTTCAATATTTGAACTGCAATTTGGATGGTTTGGCGAGGATATTCGTTTAAGTTAATCACAGCAGGTAGAATTTGTCCTAATTTGTGTTCCAATAATGTTTCTCTAGTTGATGGTACTCCTGAAGATGGTCTAATATTAATTTCCAAGAATGCTTTATTAGGAAGTTCATTTCTTGGTCTTGAAGATTCAATAGGTCCTGTGACTGAACTTATCACTTTAGTTGATCCGAATTCGAACGAAGCAGATCCATCGACCTGATCTAATGGGTCATTCTCAATGATGAAGGACATGGAAGAGGTGGTGTTAAGGTGTCAAAATTTTTTTTATAAAAAATATTTCATTTAGATTTCTCCTTGATGTCTGTTGAATGGTTCCCACTTTCGAGTGTTTTACCACATTTGGAGGGCTCTAAAATCGATGATATCGATTTATCATATTTGATTTCGATACTTGCTCGTCCTTCAACTATTGAAAATAGTTCAAAGGTGGATTTGAACCATCTTTGTGGAAGAGTGAATAATTATTTGAACTCCAATAACACCAAATATCGTTGGATAGGTTCCAAATTGGTTTTAGTACTTAATACACATCTGGAGATTATTGCTTCTGAATATACTGTGAAATATTTGAATTCTTTGATCAGAATCTTGGAATCTAAGAATTTTATTAAAGATGAAGCATCTGCCTCAATTAGTTCAATTGCAACACTTGAAAGTACTTGTGATGCATTAGAATTCATTATTAGCAAAGTTAGAGGAAAACATACACTTACTAGAGAAATTTTGACACCGAAATTACCTTCAATTATTGGTTGTTTGATAGAGACAGTTTATTTGATTCCTGAGAAATCAATCGCATTATTGTACAGTATTTTGCTTAATAATTCCACCACGTTTCGCCCATTTGGATCAAAGTTTGAAAAAGTACTTTTAGGACTTATTGAGAGTGGATCTTTTGATAAATTTGAATTCCAATTGCAAAATAAGATTTTGAAATGTTTGGCTTTAATATCGTTCAATCTTACCAAAAACAGTATCAATGAACTTTGGAGAACCAAATTCAATCATTTGATTCTTGAAACGAAATCTGTGATTCAAATTTATACCGAATTTATGAATCTTAATGAAGATCAAGATTTATGGGAACAATTCAATTCTTTACCTAATCTACCAGTCGAATTCAAGCCAACATTTTCTCCATTAGATATCGATGTTAATGAGAGTCCATTACAATTGTTTAGAGTTGTTTCAAGACTTGATTTATTGGTGAATTTACTTGTGGAATTCTTGAATGTTTCCATTACTCAAGTGAAGATTCCATTGAATTATTTGATCATTATTGGACAGATTTTAGTTGGAATCAATCCCAAATTTACTCCAATTCAAAGAGATATAAGAGATATTACTCTTCGTCAAAGTATTGGATATTCTGCGACTCTTTTAAATCGAATTGGATTAGGTCTTTTGAACTTGCTACCAAAATTATTTGGTGGAGATTTGCTACCACATTTAAACTCAATTCTTTCTGCCATAGACACATTAATTCCGGTGATCAGAACCAATGGAAGACTTCAAATTGATGAAGATGGAGTTTTGGATAATGTTGATTTAATGTTTGCTGGGTTGAAGACAAGAATTCAATATTTGGAATTGGTTGAAGGATTTACCAATATGAGTCTTTTAAACAAATCTATTGATGTTTCTTTGATATTATCAAAACCAAAACAACCTAGAGGACTTAATAAGTCAGCTGAAAAGAGAATCAAGAGTGTTTCTTTATCTGATTTGTTATCTGATCAACAATTATTCCTTACAGAGTCTACCGTTGAGCAAAAGAAGTTACTGAGACACTTTTTCAAAGTTGTTTTGAGTAGATGTGTGTTAAACACTTCGAAACAGAATGAGATTTTACGTGTGATAATTCTTGATGCTGTGAATGGAGTTGAAATGAAGGAATTATTGGAGACCGCTGTGTTGTTTCCTAGTAAGGAGGCCCATTCGAGTATTTTACCAATTGTCAAGAATCTTGTTGATGATGATTTGGTGAGTGTATTATTGAATCCACGGATCCCAATACTTGCCAGAAGACGGGTGATGGACTCCATGGAGGAGATGGAGGAGGAGAAGGAAGATGAACGGGAGATCAAAAGAGTGAAGAGAGAGGAAGCCAAAGAGGAACTGGAAGCCAAAGAGGAACCGGAAACTAAAGAGGAACCGGAAATTGTTTCCAAGATCCCAGAACCAACCATGGAACCCCTCGAACAACTCTCAGATCATGAAGATATGGTCTTCAAATCTGTTGGAACAATGGTGGTTGAAACTCTTAATCATACTACTTCTAATCATCCTGCTCCTAATCATCCTACCCCTCCCATTTCCGTTCCAGCACCAACCTCGCCCGAATCCGATCTTGAATCCGATTTCGAAATCCCAGAGATCGATATCGATGAAGATTAATTCTGTTGCTATGTATCGTACGGCAGAGACACTTGTCAGGGCCGCAGTTGACAGTAGCCTTATTTTTGCATGTCGTATACAGATTAGAGTCCTTGCGATTACAACTCGACCAATCTACCTTGGACATGCCTACAAAAAATATTAGCATTCAATCTATTATTCTAAATATGTCTCTTCCTATTTTTTACTGGGGTCAGAAGGTACAAAAAGCGTCTTGCAACAATAAAGTTGTAACAAGATAATT
This sequence comes from Ogataea xyloterini, assembly GCA_030573155.1. NCBI lineage: Eukaryota > Fungi > Ascomycota > Pichiomycetes > Pichiales > Pichiaceae > Ogataea > Ogataea xyloterini. The sequence continues at coordinate 473,247 of JAJMCS010000005.1, read as the reverse complement.
TTGCGCCAGACGCCATCACCCATGTTTTCCCAAGATCGCCCCGAAGAGCAATCTATCCCCGAAGGAGGGAAACCGGATGTGTTAAAAAACAGCGCGTTGATTTCATCATTTCTTAGTAAAAACTAGGAAGGATAATTTTTAGTATGGAAAAAATACCAATAAATATATGAAATGGTTAAGAGGCCCTGATGGGAAAATAAATTTTGAAATATTTGAAATATTTGAAATATTTTTTTTAGATCAATAATGGCACCAGTGCGGAAGAAGAGAGCTAACAAATCTGACGATTTGTTGACTCTGGAACGAGTTAAAGAACTCCACAATCAAATCAAACAATCTCCCAAATATTTCAACAATATAGCATTACTTTTGGACGGATACAAGTCTTTAATTAAACAATATAATGAGGAAACTCAAGATTCTCATAATGTTTTGACTCGGTTTATTTCCATGACATTGATCAAAGTATTTGAACAATTGATTAATTCAAAGCATTTGAAACTCACCTCGTTTGAAAACGAACAAAAAGAAACTGTTAGAAAATGGTTGAAGAATAAATATGACGAGTTTAAACAATGTCTTGTAGGCACTTGGTCTTTGGATGTTGATAATCAAGGTGTCTATTCACTAAAGATGGATAATTTGGATTCTTTGATGAAATTAATCAAGATAGAAAGTTCACAATTTAGTTCTAATAAGGATGAACCATATTTTTCGAATCGGACTTATAATTTGGTTCTTCAACATCTTTTAACCACTCAAGATCTTTCCAAAATGCTTTCTCATGATGCAACAATTGATAATTTCTTGATCTTGGAGTTTCGAGAATCCTATTTCATCAAATATTGGGATCTTCGATATTTCTTCTTCAATGAATTGAAGACTATTTTAGAAACTCAACAAGATCAATCAATAAAACAATTGATATTTTCAAATGTCATAACCATTTTGAAACCAACTGTTTTGTATGATTTGAAAAACCCAGATCAAACAATGTTTGTTTCTAATCCACCAAAAACTGTTACCAATATGCGTCAATTTAGATCTACATTTGAGAAATGTGTTCTTCAATTGGTCAATATCAAATTGCTACCTGAACAATATAAAGGAACTCTTTTAATTCTACACAAACGAATCATTCCATTTTTCAATAATCCTACCAAATTGATGGATTTCCTTACCGATTCTTATAATTCGGGATTTACAGTCAAAGATATTAGTATCTCTATTCTTTCATTAAATGGACTTTGGGAACTTATGAGACAATACAATTTAGAATATCCTGATTTTTACATCAAATTATATGCCATTTTAACTCCAGATCTACTTCATTTGAGTTATAGATCTAGATTTTTCAGATTATTAGACATTTTTATGAGTTCAACTCATATTTCCTCTGCAATTGTTGCTTCTTTTATCAAAAGATTGGCAAGATTATGCTTAAGAGCTCCTCCATCAGGAATTGTTTGTGTGATTCCATTCATTTACAATTTATTAAAGAAACATCCAACATGTATGTTACTTATTCATTCTACAGATCGTGAAGAAGAATTGGATCAATTTGATGATCAAGAACCAGATCCAGCTAAAACTAATGCTTTATTATCTTCAGCATGGGAATTGGAAGCAATTATTCATCATTATCATCCAAATATTGGATCCTTAGCCAAAATCTTCACACAACCATTCAATAAATATAGTTACAATATGGAAGACTTTTTGGATTGGAGTTATACCAAATTGGTTGATAATGAATTATCTAAGAAATTCAAAGGAGAATTGGCCGTTGAAATGGAAAATTGGGATAGTTTCTATGGAGAAGATGGATTTCTTAAAGAATATGCATTTTAATTATTATATATCTAATTCAAGCTTTTCTTTGCGCGCAGCAGCCGATCAACACAGAACTCATAACACCAAAAACTGACTGCTGTAGTTGGAGCAGATTTGATTAAAGCAGGAATCAAACCTCTATAGATTCCTCGAATACCTTCATTAGAAAGTATATCTCGAATAGTTGAGAATGCAAACTCATTAGTCATATGTTTTCTACGTTTGATTAAATCTAATGGATATACCATAGTTTTGGAGATCATTCCTGCTGTTAAACCTGAACCAGATTCCAAATAAGTATTAGCAGTCAAATCTCGTAAATATGAATATATTCCAAAAGCTAAACCAGTAGATATCGAAACATAAGCTATTGAAACTTGTAATCCTTGGAAAAATGCTCTCAATCCAGTTTGATTATACATTTGACTTATTTCTCCCGAAAATGATCTAAATAATCGGTTCTCATTTGCTGCTAATCGTGTTCGAAGAACATCAAATGGATATGAAACCATGGTTGATACACATCCCGACACGGTCCCGATCATGAGAGAATGTATTGAATTAGGGATTTTCTGATCTTTATTAGATATCATGTTATTCAAGGTGGAATATGTGGCAAATTGAGCGCTTCCATATAATAAATACATTATTTCTGCAGGGATATTACCTTTCCAAAGAGCCTTAACACCTTCATTTTGTATAATCGTTCGAACGGTTCGTAATATTCCTTTATATTTATCTTGATTTCCATTCAATTGTAATCGAATCTTGATGATATCTATTGGAGCAACAACTAGTCGTGCAACAAGTCCAGATATTGCACCACTAGTTGCAGCAATATAAGGCGGAACTTCGTTTCCTTGACGCAAATTACTGGTGGACATTTGACATGGATAAAAATTCGGAGTAACGAAAAATAATATTTCTATCTAAGCTATTTTACATTAGTTGATTCTTTCGATCTCCTGCTGTTTTAAAATGGCAGCTTTCAAATCTTCATCAACAACCCCATCAAAAATCTCCAATGGAACATCTGCTAATCCTGTCTTGATGGCAGAAGTGTCTTTGATAACCAGATCATATTCCAATTTGCGACTATGGTTGACCTTGTTTATGTTACTCTTAGTTGGTTGAGTGATGCTGGGAACATGATTGATTCCAGTATAGGCATCTCTAGTAAACCGTGATCTTAAAAGTTCCATCCGATTACTCAACAACTCAGAATCGAATTTACGCACACTTAATGCTTGGTCATAGATCCATGTCGTGTGAGGATTACTGGCCTGAACAAACGCCCGTTCAAATCCAGTAATTCCAGAAGTCAACATTGCCACACGCTTTTGGTCATTGTTGTCATTGTAATATTCAAAAGTAACCAAAGCGGGAGCTCCTCGTTGAGCTCCACTAGCCAACATTCTCTCCTCATAATAATCGTCATCCACCAGTTTCCCGTTCACCACAATCTTGGCCCCAAATTCTTTGAAAATTGACCGCGCTGCCACCAGAAATATCGTTCTGGTCTTGAACGAATTCGGTAAAGCTCCACTGGCAATCAGATCCAACTTATCCTGATCTCCAAGAGTCACCTTGAACAGTCGTAAATGCTTCTGAAACAAAAAGTACGAGTCTCTGTATCCAACCAACCTTGCTGCCTCAGTGGCAATCATATAATATTTAGGTCCTCTTTGAGGAACCTTGAAAATACGACATTTGTATTGACGTCCTCCAAGCAATTGTCCTAATTTGTTCACTTTGGTTTCTCCCATTGGATCTTCAGCAGTAATCACCTCATCATCTTTGATTTTGATTGGATTTCCATCCTCATCGGTAAGTATATTGCGCAATTTCGAATCTCCATCTCCATCAAGCTTACGTTTCTTACCCAAGCGTGGTCTTCCTCTTCCTCTCTGACGTTGTGCTTCAACATAATAAACCTCTCCCTCCTCATCATCTGCAGGAACCAGTTCTGGAGCAGGAAGTGAGGTCTCTTTCTTTGAAACTCGTGGCTTCTCTGCATCAGGTAGTTGTTCTTCATGGTCCTCTTCTTGTTCTACTTCCTCTTCTTGTTCTACTTCTTCTTCCTTATCATCCTCCTCATAATCAACATCACTCTTATGTTCAGCTTCAGGAAACACCTCGTCCTCGTCCTCGTAATCTGATTCGTTCTTCACCTTAACCATGGGCCTAAACAAAAAGAAGAGTAATTTTCGTGTTGATTTCCATGCCGGGTAAATTTTGTTTGAAAAAGAAAAGTAAGATTATAACATGTCGACGGGCTGGGTGTATTCATGTGGACCCACTAATCTGACGGTTACAGAGAACACTACCTTGAACGATATGTACTATTGTGGTCAGAACCTAGGGATATACGAGACGCTCGTTGAGAAGTGTAGCAATGCGAACGTCAGGTATACTGTCCCTAAGTTTGCAACCGTCATTATAGCAGTACTCTTACTGTTTGTGATCCAAGTAAGTGTGACAGACTAATAAGTACAGAAGAGAGCGACTACAAGGCTAATGGTACCGCATTGAGCGGTCTTATGGGCGAATATGACTACTTAGTCAAAACAATGATACGGGGATAGTTGCGGGATTAGCTACCATGCAGCAGTACCAAGCAGCACATTAGCCAAGAGATCTGGAGATCGTATAGTTACAACATATGAGCAGTACCAAGCAGAACAGTCGGGCACCTGGTGGTCACCATGGTACCCGGTTTCATCTTGTTACTATTGTGACAAAACGTCCTCCGATGCCTGTTGCAGTGGGTTTCTGATTTATACGCTTAAGTAATCAATCTAACATACTACAAGATTACATGCCTCCAAAAAATTTTTCTCTTCAACTATTTGTTTACCTAATCGGACGTGTGTAGGTGTGTGATGAATGATGTTGAACCTTGTTGAATTGGACGTTGAAATACTCTACTTTCGGTATTCGATCGTGGAATATGATATGTTCATGTTATTTTGACAAGATTTGGTATCATTTTTGCAACCATTTGGCGAACTTTTCGATATTCCTACCATTAAGCACATGTCCAAGAGAAACACCCAATTTATCGCATCAGTCAGTTCCGTTGACTTCATGCTTCATGCTTGGGAAATATTCCTCTGGAGTGTAGAACTTGATGTTCAAAGTTTCGGCGAATTTTAGGTCAGAATCACTGAAATCTGTTTTCCGTCCTGCAGCGTCTCCAACGAAGTAACTTTGATCTAAATCGATGGAATCTGTATTTAAGTTGTAATCTTGTAAGAACTGATTGTACATTCCAATATTGGGCTTTCTGAACATGTTATGAGGAGTAGTATTTGATTTTTCTTTGGCCGGCTTCTTGGTGCTTCCATAGAAACAAACCGGTTGTTTCAGTTCTTTGAATATTGAATCCAACTTTTCTTGAAGATTCTGAAGACTTTTGGAATCTTTGGAGATCACCACACCTCCTTGATTTGAAAATATCACAACGGTATAATTATCAGTTTGTAATTTGAGAAATATAGATATCACATCATATTTGAATTTCCAGTCTTGTGGATTACGTGAAAACTTCATTCCAGACTTTGTGGATATCAAAGTATCATCCAAATCAAAAGCAGCCAATTTGATTGGTTTTTTCAATTGAATATCTGGAACATAACTTATACAATGAGTACCATTAAATCTCCAATTTTTATCCGATTTTGAGACTGAAACTTTCGAATCCGATGATTTCAACGATCTGGATTCAGATTTTGTAATCTTAGCATCCGAATTGGACTTATTTTTCAAAAAAACAGTGATATCATTTGCTACCATTATAATGAAATATTTCAATCGCGTTCTATTTTTCATGCTATATACATACTTAACGCACTCTACAGAGTAACTCACAATCCAAGTTTCTCTTCAAGGCCTCAATCAAAGTCATCACCTCATCCTCTTTCGTCTTAACAAACACAATTTCTCCGGGTTTCAATTGTGTAATGTATCTAATACCTTTACCAGAAGCCAGTTGCTCCAATTCATCAACAGTAACAAACACTCTTCTGTTTGGTTTGGAAATCAAGGAAAATTTGCTCAAAACAGGACTATCATTACGATATTTCATTCCTAGCCATAATCTTCTCGTAGAAATATTATCAGGAGTCACTTCAACAGGTGTTGAATCTGGACCGGCGATCGAACCTCTGGTCACAGAATCTATGAATCCTTCTTTATAAAGTCCAAGAGCAACTTTCAGATGTAATTTAGTATATGGAATCCCAGCTAATGGAAGTCTGGCCATCGAGCAACTTTGTAAGTGTGCCCCAACATTGGCAAGCTTCACTAATGACATTTATGAATAGATTGTCAATTTTGAGGAAAAAAAATTCAAAGTTATTATTTCCGGTGTAAGGATGAAACAAAAAAAAGTTCAAGATGTTCTCTTTGACTAAGTTCAGACCTTTAGTAAGAAGTGCACGGGTTTTTACACCTAGAACTGTGAAACCTCTTCAAAGACGAACATATGCTATCAAGGAGAACAATGAGCCTCCGAAGTTTTCATATTTCATCTTGATTGGTATTTTTGGTACTCTTGTGTTTGTATATGTTGCTAACAAGGTGAATGAACAAGATCCAAGTAAATCATTGGGGAAGAAGAAAAATACATTTACGGAAGAGGAATGGGAGGAACAAATGAAACATATCAAACGGAAACAGCTTGTTTTTGATGATTCTTGTAAATTTTATTTGGTTCCATATGCTGCCCATAAAGATAACAAATTGGAGGTTTTGAAAGCTGTTTTGGGTCCTAACACTGCCACTGTTGATTTGAATGATTTAATCAAAGAACAAATGGATACTGATAACTCAAAATTTGGTGCATTACTTGGGAAAACTTTGGATTCTTATGATCCTCAAAAATCATCCTGTTTTTATTCATTCACCTATAGATTAGCTCCTGGTTTATTTACCAAGCTTGTGAGTGAGAAATTACAACAATTAAAGAACCAGAATCCAGATTTAACCAATTTTGTTCTTTTAAACTATCCAAATACCATGAATGAGGCTGTGAAATTCGAACAAGATGTTGCAATCTCAAAGAATCTTGTTCTCCTAGATAATCAAGATTCCGAGTCCAAAATTGTGGATTATTTCGAAACAGTCAATAAGGTTGTTTCTGTCGATTCATTGAAATGAACTTTTGTATATAAATGTAAATACTCAACCAAAATATTGTTGAACCTTATGACAATATTCCAAGTCATGTTTTTGAGCATTGGAATATGCATAAACGTCTCTCTTTAGTTTGAACTTCTTTTGGACCTGATCTCTATTAATTGCCCAATAGGTGATCAATCCAATGTTTTTGGAACGAGCAAAATCCAACATCATTTCCCAATCTTGAATACTGAATATTGAATGGTCATCATTATAACCAATCATTGGACAAAATCCACACATTTTCCAGATCTCAGCTCCATTTTTGGTTTTAAACAATCCACAAAGTTGACGATACATGATTTGAACAATTCGAATGTTTTCAGCTCCCCAATTTGATCCTGAAGGAAGTTTAGTATAATAATCCATAATCATCGAATTGATAATTTTGATATTCAACCGTTTGAATACACAAATAGCAGAAATTGCATCTTTATTAAACCCATCATCAAATTCAATTGGTAAAGTTAATGAGATATGAAATTCAGAACCAAAATGAGTTTGAACAAGTTGAATAATATTGGCTAATTTATTGATCCGATCATGTTTCTTCAACATTTCACCTTCAATATCCAAATCTAAACCATAAAAACCTGCTCGTTGAATCAAATCAATCAATCGAGTCGCTTCTTCTTCAACAGATTTGTTAATAGATGGATATTCTCCAGTGGCTCCTCCAATAGAAAGTATAACATGTCCTTTAAATCGTTTAACATCATGAACCCAATCCTCGATCTCCTCAAACCTATCGTTGGTCAGAAACGCCAGAGTAACATATGAAAGTCCTGCATTGCTCACAGAACTCAAATTCGAAACCTTAAACTCATCTGATTCGTCTTTGCTCCAAGCATACAAATAAGGCGCAAATATAGTCATAAGAATAGCGCCCTAAGCACAGCCTATTTTTTAAATCCATTGAATCCCATCATTTTCATTAATTCTGAGTCCTGCTCATTTTCTGTCTCTTGTGATCGAGAATCCTGTTTCTTCTTACGTTTCTTGTTCCGTTTCTTATCCATCTCCAACTCACGTTTCTGTCGTAATTGTTCCACTCCTTTAGCAAAATCGACCTCGGGAACCAGTTCACGGGACTTTTCTTGCTTCTGTTTCAAAAATTGAAGTCGTTCCTTCACTTGATCAAGCGTCACTTCGCGCTGAAGCTCTGATTCATGTGAAAATCCAAAATTCACCAGATGTTCCTTGGAATTGAGATGCTCAACAAACTTCAAATCATCTTTAAACCGTCGATTACACACATCACAGAAAAAACTGGCCTCCTTCGCATTCATAGACCCAACAAGAGTAACCTTGTTGAACTTGTCTACCTTCTCCAATTGCTCTCGACGTGATTCAAAGAAATCCCGAACACTCTTCTTCCCTGGCTCCTCTCGCTCTTTAGAATTCTTATCACGCTGACGACTCCGTTCAGCATATTCAGCCTCATCCCATGTCCGACGACCATAGTTGTCAGTGGCTGACATACCAATATATATTATGAAAACGATTACTTTTTTTTAAAGATGAGATTACATAATCATTCTAATCTAGTTCTCGTCGACAATGTGTCCTCTCTCAGAGACGTAGATACCATCCAAGAACTTTCTGATATCCTTGTTTCTCACTCTGCAGATCTGTTGGATGTCGGCGCAGGTTTGGGAAACATTCTCCAAAGAGTTACCCTCGACAATCAATTCATCCTTTTGAGCAGTAGAGATGACAGCAGAGCATCCCTCGTAGATCTTGACCTTTCTGAGTCTCTTCTCTCCCAAGAAGTTTCTGATCTCGACGTAACCTTGACCCTCTTCGGTAATAACATTGACGTTGATTGGGAAATGCGCATACACAAATCTCATCTTGTACTTGAATCCAACGGTAACACCCTTAACCAAGTTGGAGATCAAAGATTTGACGGTTCTCAAGGTAGCAACGTGCTTTCTGTCACCATTGTGGACAGTAATCTTGATTTGTTTGTCAGACACCTTGGTGAAAGTAACGTCAATATGTCTCAAGTTCTTGGACAGTTGACCTCTTGGACCAGTCACAGTAATAAGTCTGGACTTAATTTGAACAGTAACGCCCTCTGGGATGGCCAACAACTCGCTGGATTGGATGTACTTCATACTGATATAACTGAAAGTATTATTTCGAGGGTGAAAAATTTTGACCCGGCCGTGCAAGGATGTGTATAATTTTTCACAGTCACAATTTATTTACCAAACTGAGCACTTCTACAGATAGGTATCGCGAGATCTTATCGTTTTACATTAATCATTCTTCTTGGTGCCTGGATCTGCGTCTGTTCCTTCTTGCTCGTAAACTGTCGGAGTGGCATCGAATCGGAGGCTTTTGCGTTTCTTGGCAGTATTGGAAGTGTCTGGATCCTGTTCTGTTCCTGTGCTCAAAGTAATGCTTCCGCTAGCGTTGATGTTCTGGACATCATTGATTGACGTTGATTTAGGAACAGCAACTCCTACGGAACTTGATGTAGACGATGGATCTAGATCATTTCCAGGAGAAACCAGTTCGGCCGTACGAATCCATCTTCTTCGTCTTGTGTATTTACTGAACGAGTCCTCAGTAGATGGATTTTTCCAGGTATTATCATAGTAAATGAACCCGTCATCTGGCTTAGGATCAGCAGTAGTTTTGTATTTTGATGATGGAAGTTGCAATGATCCGTCATTCGTAAGATCCAATCGCCATGTTTTGTCCACCCATCTCCAATACATCCCAGTATCGTCATTGAGTTCTGGCAATTCAAAGCTGTCTGGAGACTCTGCCTCGTTCAAAAACTCGTCTGTCCATGGAGTTCTTTCGTAACTAAGAAGATTTGGAGTCCATCCAACTCCGAGCCATCGTCTTTGATTTTCATATAGGACGTAGGTGAATCTGACAGGACCAGCGTTTTTGGCTCCGGCCTTGGTGGTGACCTCTTTGAGTTTCTTGTTTGTTTTGTTCATTGCCATTTTGAAAAGTGAGCTTTTATTTGCGTGTTGAGACTCGAAATCCAATCCGGTGATATAGAAACATAGCAATCTAACTGTTGTTGAACGCCACAACAATTTTCTTGTAACTCTGGACCAACTAGAATGATATGTAAGGCAAAACAACACCAAGATCAACAATAATGTTCTTGGAGGGAGGATCAGATAACTAATGAGAATATAAGCTGGAGATAGAAATATAGTTGTGAATAATAATCTTCTCAAATCTGTGGAGGTCAAGTTCAATGAGCTAAGTGGAACAAGCAACATATCTGCCCTAACACTAACAGTAGTCAAACAATGAATGACATCATCCAAAGTTGGGTGTAATTTCTGTTCTTTCTCGACATAAGAATGAAACACTGAATAAAGAGAAATAAAGGCGACAATTGACATATGACCTAAATAAATTATGATTGTCTCGAAATACAAGATGAAAAGGGTCATTGATGTCACCAAAAGCAATGAAATATAAGAATTATCATCTGTCCAAGTCAAAATCCCTAAAACTTTGTTGGCTGTGATAAGATATGGATATGCCTTTATCAAGCTTTTGCTGACGGTGGGAGGCGTAGATGAAAGCAATGGCGATGTTTGAGGAGGTTTGGATGTATCTGGATTAACCACCGGTCCCATTTTTGACGTGAAATTGGCTCGTAAGTTCTCACTTTCCTTGACTCTAACTCCACCCACAGCATTAATGGTATTGAGACCTGTGGTTACTTGAGGTTCTGAAATGTTACGATTGATTTTTGAAGGAGTTGAAGTTGCATTTGATCCGGATAAAGCATCAGAATCGAGTGACATGATTGGTTCAAATTGAAATCAAAGCTGATTTTCAATTAGATTCAAGGAATTAATCAATGCTCTAAAACAAGCAATATTAAAACCCCTTTAAGTTTTTTTTTCTCTCTTTAAAAATTATATTATAGCATGGTAGCTAGTTAATGTACAAATCAACAGAGATTGTTAATAATTTATGCCACATCCTCCATTTCAATATCTTCATCTTCATCATCATCGTCGTCATTATTATTCTGATCATCTAGATCCAAATCTCCCAATCCTTGTTTCTCCTTTCTTTCAACTTCTCTGCTTCTCTTATACTCATCTTTCAATCTGTATTTCAAAGCATAAGTTCCTTTTCGTTCCATAACAGCAATATTTTCCAAACAGTCTTTTAAATATGCTTCTGGTTGATTAGTTTTCTCACGAATTCCCTTCAACGTCCAATATTCGTACTCATTAAACAAGTTGAATAGAACTTTCATTAAATGGTCTCTATCCATTCTCGAAGCCCTTCCTTCCAACTTTTGTTGTTCCTTTCTAGCAGCCAATTCCTTGGAAAGTTGCATTGTGGAACCAGTTTGAAGATTTGGACCAGTTCTTCCTTGTAAAACTCCAGCATTCGCATCTTTCATATAAGTAATGGTTCTTCTTTTGACCATCTGAGCAAGTCTTCTTTTTTGTTCTAAAAGCTTCAATTTGTTATTGGTCGATAATTTAGTAGGAATCACTTGACATTCGTGAACAATTTTACCAACAAGAGCAGTTTTCTTCGGAATTGTCTTTGCAAATGGAACAAATTTCTTGGGTTCATCATCATCTTCCTCATAAGCCATATTTCCCGCACGCGATTCAGGAATATATGAAGCTCGTTTAGGAACTCTTGTATTGGCCCAAGGTTCGGGTTCCTCAACCTCATCACCATCCAAGGACTTTAATGCTGGTTGATCAGGCATTTGAACCATCTCTGTTCGAGTCTCACTTTGACTTTTAAATTGCGACAATTCCGACTCACTAAACACATACTCATTCTCAACAACATGTTTGATCATTTTCAACTCATATTCCTTGTCTATCCTGTTGTTTGCATGCACTTTCTCATTCAATTCCAACATAATTTTTGCAGGAGAAACACCTTGTTGAATCTTGATATTCCCTAATTGTCTTCCATCTAGAGTCTGCTCCTTCCTCCACACCTCTGCGAGTCCCGGGGGCAATTTCACAAGCCAAATTTGATTATTTGCCTTGGTCATGTCCAAATTGAGAGATTCACCACTTTCCTGTAATTCATTCTCATCCACGTCTGCAATTCCATTAGGAATAGGCATCTCATCCTCATCGTACGTCAAGTCATATCCAGAAGTGTCTGCGTCGGCAGGCTGAGGAGCGGATTTGGCAGAAGAAACAGTGCTCATAATAAATAATAAAATTGAATAATTTTGCCTATTTATTTGGTGCCCGATAATACAGTGACAGAGAAAGAAATTAATGGATTTTGCTCAGGTGCTCAATCGTGAGATCGAGCTCAAACGGAAGAGCAATGAAGTTGAGAAGAAGACTAAACAACGGAAGGTCGAACATAGTGAGGAAGTGAAGGAAGCTATAGAAAATGTGGAAATACTAAAGACCCCAAAGTCCGGCCTTAATATCAAAGATGCAGAGAAAATCCAAGATATCAATGCAAGACCGGAAAAACATTCACTGAGTGAGGAAGATTTACAGTGCGGTACTAAGACACCGAAAAAGCAACCGTATAGAAATGAGAAATCAAGTGATCATTATGTGATCGAAAAAGCAGCCATTCATGAACGCAATTCCGAGATTTATACACTATGTCGTAACTATATCAAACATCTGTTGGATATATGGGACTCGGATAAAGAGAGATACGCAGAAATTGATCTGGTGGAAACTAAAAAATGGTTACTACCGTTACTTGTGCAGCTGAAAAAACAGACTCTTGAATTAGAGCAGGTCATTAGTCTGACCACAATATTACACTATTTGCAACATGACGATTTCCCTCATGCAAATGAAGCTTATTTGAAATTAAGTATTGGAAATGTTGCATGGCCTATCGGTGTAACCAATATTGGTATCCATGTTCGTACCGCTCATTCTAAATTACAGCAGGGAAATGAGACTAGCAATATTATGAAAGATGAACGAACTAGGAAATGGATATTGGCCATAAAAAGACTAATTACGTTCTGTGAGGTAATAACGGTCGAAAAGGACGATCTCAGATCTGCTTTTGAAAAGAATCCCCCTTCAGAGGATACCTGATCTGGAAGCTGGGCCTTGCATGATGGTGATAATCAATTAAGTTGGTCTGCATAACCATTAGATGCCGCAATTTTTAGCTTATATACTGTAATCTTATGCAGTTCTAGCACGCCGTTATCAGCCCTTGAACATTGTGATCAGAACCTCACTGCCTAAATCTCTCAGTCCTGCAACTTGGGAAAAATTCCTAATTAGGCAAAACAAAATTCTAGACTGGAAATTGGATTATGTCATCAAGGCTCAAGATAGCAGTTTAAATTTAGAAAACCGGTAAATGCTGAGCCGCGTGCCTGGCTTGTGAAACGACACTCGACGCGAAATAATATTGGGACTGGGATGACACCCAGTCCCCTCACCACCTTGATCTGTCACTCTGTTGTCATTTGGATCATCCAATTTACTACGGCTCTAACTGATCTCGTCAACCGCTGCCACATATCTGACGGCTGATCTAATCTATTGTGATTGCGCCTGAGACGATCCTCTCCTAATAACCATCCGAATAAAAAAGAAACCATATCCGGAAATATCCCAATTAGGAAATATCCAACATTAATGCAGCAACATCAACAAGCAATTCGATTAATTCCAATCGTGCCACACGCATCCGCCGTCGTGCCAGGTAAAATATAAATAGTGAATGATTTCTTTGTTTTTTCTCTATCACAAAGATCAATTTAAATCAAACAAATACCCATATAAAAAATGACTACCCTTACATCATCACCTCAAAATGTTAGTTCTGACTTGCCTCTTGGAAGCTTGCCTCCTAGAAAACGTGCAAAGACAGAAGAGGAGAAGGAACAAAGAAGGGTGGAAAGAATATTAAGAAATAGAAGAGCTGCTCACGCGTCTAGAGAGAAGAAGAGAAGACATGTTGAGTACTTGGAAGCCTATGTTAGTGACTTGGAAAATGCGCTCGTTATCCATGAAACCAATCGGGATAAAATGAACGCCATCCAATCAGGTATGATTTCCTTGTTGTCCAAAAATGGAATCGATTTTTCAGAGTTGGATCTTTCGCTTGAAGAGTATCCAAAGGTCGATAGACCCGATGGATTGGAATTGACTGGCTCAAGTCCGGTGAAGAAGCAAAAGATCTCCTCGATGAGATCTCCTAAATTGTTGCCAAAGAAGATGAAATCCGAAATCCCCTCTCCGAGCTTTGATGAAGATTTATCCTCTGAGGACGAAAACGATATTGGTATGGACGATATCGACGATGCAGCCGATCAACGGATGGCTGCATTCAATCTGAAGAACCCGCAGGGAGAGGTGCAAACCGCGTACATTTCCCCACCAGGATCCACTTCCCCCTCTAAATTAAGACTTGAAGAAGATGAGAGAATTTCCAAACAGGAGTACAGCAACTTGTTTGACGACACTGAGGAGATGTTCTCTGGTGACAAATCATCAAGCCTGGAGCTCTACAAACAAGAAGACCTCAACATGACATCATACATCAAACAAGAAGATGAAATGGTGCCCTTCATTAAACAAGAAGAATTGAAATTTCCAGACTCAAACTTCAATCCTGAAGATTGTCATTTAATACAAGTGGAAGACCTCTGTTCTTTTAATAGCGTGCATCATCCAGCAGTGATGATAAAAGTTATTTAGAAGACGAAAAATCTTTGAGGCAAGAAATCGAACACCATGGGATACAGGAACTTTGTTTCTTTGGGTATTAGTTTGTTTAGTTCCCTGTATCCACATGTCGGGCGTGAGATATTGGTTTATCTTGCGCTGCTACTTGCTTCAACTGTTATTTTGGTCCGCAGCACCATTAACAGCAGAGGACCACTTTGAATTTGATGACTTTTTATCTTGATTGGGCCATGGAATTGTATTATTAGAAATTACGGGATCGGGTTGTGTTTATGGTTACGGTTGCGAGATTTTCATATTGTGTGTCATGGGACTGGCCATCTGGATCGGTTATCTAATCCCTATGACTACTAGACGCGATTCAATGTGGCGCGCTTCTTTTCATAAGAGCTGCGACTGGTATCTGCGCTATGGACATAGTAATTAGACACTTTTACAGAGTAGGTCTCTAAGATTTTCCCTTGTGATTCCAACATGAAATACCTCCTCGCGCGTGTTTATTAGGAGTCTTTTTTGTTTGATCAATTTGCTACATAGTATATGTCAATAAATTGACTTACTGGAATATTGAAGCTTTGTAAATTTTTGTGTACGTAAATCTGTTTAGATCTCAGTAACCTTTAAGGTTGGTGGAAGAGATTGGATCAACTTCTTGGCCTTGGTAGCATCGTTCACAATCAAGGTGTAAAGGTGTTTCGAACCTCTGACCTTGAACTTGGTTTGCTTGAATTTCTTGCCGTTAGCGTTCAATTTAGCGTTGGTCTTGATGGTGGCGACCTTAACGTCGGCTCTTCTGGCCAATTCAACGAATTGCTTGATGTCTGTAATTTCTCTCTGAGTTGTTAGTAAGGGGGGGGGGATATTTTGGGAGCTAAAAGACGGTTTCAGAGGCATGAAAACCAACAATAACGTTTCTTGATATCATAAGTTCCCATATTTCGGTTATTCCCGTTGATTTTAGCCCAAATGAACGGATACATACAGCCATGGTGATTAATGTGAATATATTGATATTTTTCAAAGAATTTTTATTTTTCAATGTCGAGGGTATTTGCCCTGATTAAAGGTCACGTGAAATAATATATATATATTGATAATTAATATGTTTAAGAAGAGGAGTGTAAAGCAGGTTCAGAAGCGGAAACGAGAAGTTGAAGAGGAAGAGGAAGAGGATGTGGTGAAGAAAGTTGTGAAGGAAAAGGAACATGTTGTGAAAGAAAAGGAACAAGTGGTTCATAAGAAACCAGAATCTATTAAGAAAGATGATCGAAAATCGCCATCATCACCATCATCACCATCGTCATCACCTAAATCGCCATCGCAAATACCCAAGAATGAATCTTCATCACGCTATAACATTAAACCGCTTTCATCAAACATTAAAACCAATACAGTTATCGATTATCAACCAGATGTTTGTAAAGACTTCCTAAAGAATGGTTATTGCGGTTTTGGAGATACCTGCAAGTTCTTACATTATAGAGATGAGTTTAAAGTTGTTAAGAACCCGAAGAAACGAGAATGGGAGGAGGTTTTGAAGAAGAATAAGCGATTCTAATTAATGCTATATATGAATGATGACCCTAAACTAGTTTATTAATCATGTTGTTGAGACAATTAAAAGTTGATGTAATTGCCGAAGTCGTTTGTTTATCCAGATCATTCGAAAGTCTCTGTTTGCGGGCCATTCGTTTATAGAGAACGTTATATGTTCGAGATTTGAACATGGTACCATTTATAATGGAAGGATCCACGTTCTGGAAATACCATGGATCTAGAAGACTTAACCACGACTCAAGATCTGAGTTATAATAGAAAACATGGTTGTTGGACAATGTAATGATGGGCCATCCATTGGAGTTCATTTGCACATGAACAATTTTGACAGAATTCTCAAACCGTTTTTTGGAATCGATTTCTGCAAATTGGTTGATGATTGGGGATAACGAAATGGCACTTAAAATGGACTTTTGAATGGCCAGATTCCAAGTGTAGACTAATCCTGATGCTGTTATTGCTAATATGTATTTATCATGTCCCATTAAATGAGTTAAATTGGAACCTAATTGAATTGGTGGCATTAATTGACGACCTGAGGATGATAATAATGAGATTGTTCCTGATTCGGTGGAAACTCCCCAGAAATCAACTTTTTGACCATTTATGTTGGTGAATGATGAACTACAAGCATTTGTGAACTTGTGGTTACCAAAGAACTCAAATTTAATCCCGTCTTGGGAAGGATCAGAGACAGAAACCTTATTGAGAGAATTAAACTCCTCAAGATCATCGAAATCCATCTCCTCATCTCCATCTTCATCTCCATAATTTCTAATCTCCATCACCTCGGAATTTACAAGATCACCATCCTTGAATTCCAGAATCACATTAGGTTGTGCTTTCATGTCTGTGAAGATAGTAGCAGGTGTAATCATAGAAGTAGCCAGATATTGTAATGTTTCAACCTCACGTTTGCGTTTTGCTGATGTCCAACGAGTTGAAACAGGCTTTTTGGGAACATTATTGATTTCAGCAATGTGATCGATGTTATTTTCATTCTCGTCATCTCCAATAGGAATTTCACTCAGAAGATTATCTCGAAGACTTGAAACCATAGTTTGTAAACCCAATCTGGGGACTTTAATCGCAGGAGTCGATATCTGTGAGTTTGTTGTTTCGGACCTTTTAATGATTGGAGCCGTTTTGGGGAAATTTTGAGTAGGTTGGGAGCTTGAAATCAACATCGGAGCCACTCTTTTCTTTCCTGATTTGGTGACAGTGACTTTTTGAGAACTTGCAGTAGGACCATTGATTTTAGGTTTGGTTGCCACAGGTACAGGTTTGGTCTTGATCACTGGCATTACTTTATCTGGATGTTTTTTTGATCTAGGAACCAACATATTGATTTGAGGAGCATTAGTTTGTTGTGATTGGCCTAATAGACCCATTGGTTCCATGGACTGCATTTTTTCATTCAATCGATCCATTTTCAATGAAATGGGTTGGCTCTTGAGTATTTCATTTGCCTTCTCTTCCAATTTCAAATGCTCAATACTTTCAGGGAAAACCATACTATCCCGGTCTGCTCCATACTTGTTGAGTAAACTATCATGTTTATCCAAAGCAATAGCATTACCCAATTCGTTTAAATCAAAAAAGATAGAAGTAATCGATCCATCTAACGAAGAGAGAAACAAAATCTCACCATTGGGGTCCCATGAAAGATCTGTAATGGTATTCAGAGAGATATCTGTTGCAACTACCAATGGAATGGTCGATCCGGTACTCCAGATAGCTAGAGTACGATCTTGTCCAGCAGTGGCCAGCACTGTTGAAACCTCCACCTCCTTATCATTGCCTTTCCCTTCAATCTCATATAATCTGGGAGAGAAGACACAAACCTCACAAGGAGCATCATGTCCAATTAAACTGATATCACTAGCCCAACTACCTCGCTCAATAATGGCAACCGAACATAATCCACCATTGATGGCATTTGGAGAAGCAATATTTTGACCATCAGGAGACCACGAACACCGTCGATAATAAGTGGTCAATGGAGTCTGACGAAATGGCTCCTTGATAACCGATTCCACAGTAAACGACATCTCTGTAGGTGAAGTCTTATTATAACGGAAAATCCGTAACGTTCTATCATCCGAACAAGTTGCAAAGTATTTGTTTGCCGGATCAAAAACCACTCCTTTGACATGAGATTGATGAATATCGAATCTTTTGATTTTTTCAAACGTAGTACCAGACCAAACAATAATAGACCGATCTAAACCAACAGTCACTAAAATTGACGAATCTGGAGACCAAGCCATATCTTGGATATCGTTATCATGAGCAACAAGCCGTTTTCGAACAGTCCAGTGCTCCAAATCGGCACTCTCAATCTCAGATCCAAATTGTAGACGTTGTTCCATGTTTTGAGCCATGATCCGTGTTTTCTCTTCATCCTTCTCCCAAATCAAAATCACCTTGTCATCAGAACCACTCGCCAAAAACCGTCCCGTTGGAGAAAACCTAATACACGTGACGGCTCCAGTATGTCGTCCCATAGAACACAATGGACGACAAACTTTAGGATCCAATTCAACATTATTTGCAAATGGCTCATCTCCCGGACCTTCTGAAAGATCATTGGCAGGTTCCTTAACCGAGATGTCATTCTTATACTTTTTCAAGGTGTCTATTGACCATATTCGAACTTTACCATCCAATCCACCAGACGCCAGTCTCTCTCCATCTGAAGACACAGAAACCGAAAAAACTTCGTATTTCCTGTTCTCTTCAGTGTGAGTCAACCAGGGAAACTTCAAAATATGCATCCAGAAGGAAATAGATTCTTTTTGTTTGAATTATATATCTAGAAACGGCCCTCTATACAGGTTTTTTTTTCCAAAATTCAGAATAAAGAACATCCTTACACCGAGTACTCGAGTTGGACAGCCTTACCGAATCTTGTCAAACCGACGTCTAATTGGTCTAGCGGAACAGCAGCATAGGTACCTCTGAAGAAGATCTCAGTAGATCCGGTCTCTTTCTTGTTAGGAGAGGTGAACCACGAACCAGGGATCATCAAACATCCTTGTTCTAAAGATCTTTCGTAGATGGCCGATTCCACCTTCAAAATATCTTTGCCGAACTCGGTAGCAAACTTTGGATGTTTGGCAGCATCAATCTTGACGGTGAAAAACATACCAGCAATTGGAGGCTCATAGGTGACCAAATCTGGCATGTGTTTGATTAGACTATTAATAGTGAAATCTCTTTTGATAGTGTATTCCTTTCTCAAGCCAATGAGCCAATCTAAGTATCCTTTTTGACCCCATCTTCCAAGAAGACCAGCAACGAGAGATTGAGAGAAACCAGAAGCGGTTTGGATCGAGACTTCGTGTAATCTGACGAATCTCTCCACAATATTTTTCTGACCAACAATCCATCCCACTCTAGTACCTGGAGCAAGAACCTTGGAGAAAGAATCCAATCTGATAACTCTTCCTTCAACATCCATGGAACAGAAAGACTTCACAAGGGACTCCAAGAATTGTTCATGGGTAACTGAAGCTGGTTCACTGGCACCTTTTTGGAACTTGTCCATTTGTAAGAAATAGTATGGTTCATCTTCAACAATGATAAAGTCATGCTTACAAGCAATTTCATAAATTGCCTTTCTTCTCTCATTGGATAAGGATGATCCAGTTGGATTTTGACCGGTACTAATGGTGTAAAGCAATTTAGGCTTAAGTTTAGAAGAGTCCCATTCGGTGAACAGTTGGTCTAATTTTTCTGGAATAAGACCAAAATCATCCATCGAAACAGGAGCAAATTTGACACCCAAAGCATTAGCAGTCTCAACAGCAGATGGGAAGGTGTATTCTTCGAGAACGATATATTCTCCTGGGTTACAGAAGGTTCTCAAACAAGCTTCCCAAGATTGAGTATTACCCACAGATAGAACAAGATCCCAATCTGAGTAAGGCATTTTATGAATGATCTCGGTGTGTTCTTTCAAAAAGTCCACAAGCTCGACTTGTCCTTGAGTGCTTCCATATTGTAAAGATCTAGCCAAAGGGATATCGACATCCAACACTTTTTCTTTCCCCACTTCTGTAAAAACAGTGTCTGATTCGTTAGTAGGCTTGGCAGCAATTCCGTCGGCGAAAGGAGGAGCTGGAGAAGTAGCGGTGATTTTGTCCCAAGGAAAATAGTCAGCCATAGGAAGTCCTCCTCCCAAGAACACTATGTTTTCTTTACCATAGTACTTGAAAGCAGTTTTCAATGGCGAAGGGTTTCTTCTGAGAGCTTCCTCAGACAAATGATGGGTCAAATCTTTCACAGTCATGGATGAACAAAAAGGAAGGAAAAGTGAGTAATTTATAGATTTGAAAAAGTTAGTAAGATTCGCGGGTGTATTTTTTTCCAACGGCGGTAATTGACGGTACTTACCGGTAAAATATGGGATACGATGATCATTGTCGACGGTTAACATTGGAACAAGATTCAGAATCCCAATGATCCCTTGTTCTCTACATCATTGTGTGTTTTCTTGACATACCATTAGGTATTGATCCATAAAACTATGGTCCAAGAAAACATTCCAGATGGTGTAGAGATGTGATTTTTAATCATTCTATAATTGAAGGATTGATAACCAAGGAAGAAGCTATTTTCCAGATTTGAGAGTTTTCGAAACAAGATCATTTGAAATGGTATGGAAAATAAGCTCTTTAAACTCTTCCATTTCAAAAACCATTAAGTTTCGAGACTTTGTGAAGTTGAATGAACCAATAAGAATGCTGATGAGCTGGAATTGACAAGAAAGCAAAAGAAATGAGATCGAAATCTCTGTTTGAAGGCTTGATACTTGTATTCTAATCAACATTGAGATACATTTGGAAAATGTATCCATTTGGTCTTATTCTATAAGTGTACGGGTGGCGGGTGGCGTTATCACCACACAAAAAAGTGTGATATGGTGCAATGGTATGATCCTAAAACGATAAGATGATCAATCAGAGATCCAAGATCTGTTTCTTGATTTAATGTAAATTGTTGACAGTCATCAGAATCCCAAAAGAATTTATTCAAGAGGTTTTTTGATTAATTTATAATGCGACGCGTCGACGCGCAGACATATTTTTTTATTTATTTACATTTTTTCTTTAAATGGAGGCAATCTTTGAGAAATCACAATTGGAAAACCAACAACCGACCAATGAGAATGTCGAAAGGACTAGTAAATCTGTTGATTTAATGTCTATCAAAAATGCTTCTCAATATGTTAATGAAAAATTGTCTGCTAAAGGTTATTTCTCAAACAAGCCAAATAAGTTAAGACAATTATTACTTTTAAGTATTAATAGTGATGAATTGATACCCGAAAATGTCGAGAATTTCACTATAAATGATAAGGTTTATGAAAATGATAAGAATTTGATGAATATAGTTTATTCATTATTGAATACTGTTGAAATCTCTAAACAATTCAAAGAATCAACTTTGAAGAAAATGTCAGATAAAGATATGGAAATTGATAATTTAAAGGATCAAATTGAAAGACTGAATCAACGTGTTGAAGAAAAAGATAAACAAGTTCAATCCATGAACTTGGAATTGATCAAATTCGATCTACAATCCAAACATTATAAAACAATGTTGAATAATATGAATGCCAAAAAGAAAGAACAAGAACGTACTTTCAAATTATATTCAGAAGAAGTGAAACGAGAATTACGCAGAAACGAAATCGAAATGGAACGAATGGAAACAAAATTATCAAATTCTACTAAACGAAAGATTATTTCTACAGAAGAACCAGAATCACAAGTTAAACGCCAAAAATTCGATCATGACCGCTTTTTCTCACTTTTGGAAGATAATACGCATACCAAACATGAATTGGCTAAATTGATTGGAGTTTTGTTGAAACTACAAAAGTTCCTTAAATCTTTTGGACAACTCAATTCGTCTAATAATGTTCCATCTACATTTATTCCTACAGAACAAGAACTACTCGCTATTGATCATCATGATTTCGATTTAAAGAAATACGATTCCATTCTATTTGATTTGCTCAAAGCTTTCAATTCGGAATCGATTGAAGATACTTTCAAATTCAAAAACAATCAACCTGATAAAGATCAAGAAATCGAGAATCTACGCAAACGTTTGGGAGAAATGGAACAAAATTATGAACGAGTCTTAGGAACAATGGAACAATGGAAAACATACCGGAAACAAAAATGATTAAGCATTAAACAATGGTATTTGACTTTCCACAAGGGATTTCGTATAGTTGGTAATAATCCACCAATTGACCACCCAAATTGGCTTCGCCCAAGATAGGTAACTTCAACATATTTCTCAATGAATAAGGCTCCACTTCTGTTTTAAGAAATAGAAAATCTAGCCAATTGCGAACAAAACCTTGATCGAAAGAAACAGATTTGTTTTTGGTTTGCATCAAATCATCACTAATCATTAAAAATTGGTTGAGACCAATCAATTTGGATAATCTTGAATTCACCACAAATGCAGGAAGCCAAGCTAATTTCTGGAGTCCCAAAAGAGCAGCATCATCCTCAGTGGTATCCAAAGGTTCGTCTGTTGGAACTGAAGAGAAATGGTTCTCATTTCCCCTATGCATGCTTCCAACCTCATTACTAGTGATACCCTTAGAAATCTGCAAAGATTGGACAATAAGAAGTAACGTAAGCCATGTGAATTGAATAAAACACCACATAATCAAATTGAACATGAATGGTGAAGCATAAGATCCAGAACAAAGGTCTTCTCCAAGCAAAACACATGAATGTTCAATTTCATCAGGAACCCCCAAGCCATCAAAATACTCAAACGTCAAGCTGCAAAATATCAAGATTGCAATCTCTAGGAAAACACAGAAACCATAGAACACCTTATGGTTTCTAATTCCAATGTCATTATTGACCCATGGACAATAGTGATCGAATTTGGCCACATTTCTGTTCTTGGACTTGTTGAACTTGGATCTCAATGGTTTACGGATTGAGGTGTAAATGCAAAAGTGTCTAGAGTCAAACTTTCTAAGTTCAATCAATTCTCTGATGGTGGATTGGATAGTTTCTTTATTGGTCTCGATTGGGATGTATCCTGGATCAATGGTCATTGCTTTATAGAACAACAAAGCGATACAAACTGCAGCCAAAGGAAATATCAAGTTTTGTAATGGTTTCTCAAACAATGTTGCAGGAACAAGGACCACAATCCAGGTAAGAATACACCAGAATGCAGTGGCCGAGAAGATTCCAGCAAATAAAGGCGATTTGAGCAATGCTGATTGTGTTCGATTGAAACTTGGTAAGACCAACCATTGAAGAATCAAGTTTTGTAATCCAAGTATCACCACCAGTATAAAAATGTCCAAAACAAACAGTCCACTAGTCATGGAGAAAAGACATAATGGAATCACAACATATGGAATCGCAAACACAATGTTTCTTCCCATAGTTTCCGAGAGATATCGATGAACTTTGGATCCATCACTGTTCAAGTCGCATTCCTTGAGGGCTGTTTTAAGAACGGCTGTGCAATTCATTTCGGACGCGATCTCCCAAGGAGATTTGTTGTCGTTAGTCTTATGGGTCATGTTGGATCCGTGTTGAAGTAATTTGACCAGGATATTTTTAACTGGTCGGACCAAACTCCAATTCAAGGCCGTAAAGCCTGTTTCATCGACGATTGATAAATTTGCGCCCAATCTTAGTAAAACTTCTACTGTGAATGGATCACCTTGATATGCTGCCCAATGTAATGCTGTTCGTCCCTTTGGATCTGCTGAATCGATGTTCAATGATGTATAGTAAAGAATATATATCACCATCATGACATTTGAAGAATGAACGGCCAAATGTAAACAATTGAAGCCCTGATTATCCAATACGCTTGTATCTGCTCCACATTCAGTGATCAAATAATCAGCAATGTAAACCAATCCGTATCTACAAGCCCATTGGACAGGAGTTGCGTCCAGATCTCCTCCTTTGCAATCAATTTCTGCGCCTCGGGAAACAAGATATTTGATTGCAATCAACTTATTATTAATCGAGGCCCAATGTAATGCGCTCACATTATCATCAAGTTTATCATTGACGTCCAATTTGTTGTTTTCCAACAAATCTTGTAGACTGGCAATATCTCCCTTCTGAGCAGCAGTCATGTAATTCTGAATCAAAACAGTCTTCTCATCAACAAATTCGACCTCATGAAGAGCTTCTGTTGATAAATTGTCTTCAACAGATTCTTTTACTTGGCCAGAATCCGCAAGAGTCTCCAATTCCGTATCTTGAACAGAAGACATGATATAATTAATAACAAATTAAAAAAATCTTTATAAACGGTGATTTTCTCAGTTTTTATAAATATTAACTATATTGGTGACATCTAAGCTGTCAAAACTCTCATAGTGTTAGAATGTCCAATACCTCTGGTATGACCTTGGATACAGACGATGGTATCACCTCTGGCCAAGATTCCTAGTTCAATGGCTTGCATGATACCAAATTCGAGTCTGTTCTCAATATCATGAATCCAGTTCTCTTCGCGATCCTTCTCATAAACGAACGGATACACACCTCTGTAAAGATGACAATATCTAGCAGAGTTTGGATTTCTGGTGACCATGATAATTGGACAGTTTGGTCTGTACTTGGAACAATATCTAGCAGTTGTTCCCGAGGTCGACAAGACAATTATGGCCTTTGCACTCTGGTCAAAAACGGAAGAGGAGGCTGCAATAGCGATGGTTTCTGGAGTAGAACATGGCTTAGGAGTCAAGTCCCTAAGTTCTGAGTAGGTGGTGTAGTAAGGCAGAGCCTTTTCAGCGATCAGAGAAGTGTGATGCATCATAGAAACAGCCTCTAATGGATAATTACCCTTTGCGGTTTCTCCAGATAACATGACACAGTCGGCACCATCCAAAATTGCATTACCCACATCAGAAACCTCGGCTCTGGTTGGTCTTGGGTTGTAAGTCATGGACTCCAACATTTGGGTAGCACAAATCACTGGCTTACCAGCAAGATTACACTTGGCAATCAATTGTTTTTGCACCACAAACACTTGTGGAGCAGGAATCTCGATACCAAGATCACCCCTGGCAACCATGACACCGTCAGTCTCAACTAGAATCTCGTCAAAGTTGTTCACACCCTGTTGGTTCTCGATCTTGGCAATGATTTGAATGTCCTTTCCATCCTCACCCAAGACTTTTCTGATCTCCTTAATATCAGAAGCAGTTCTGATAAACGAGGCAAACACCATATGAACACCGTTTTTCACACCAAATCTTAAATCCGCTTTATCTTTCTCGGATAAGGCTGGCAAATCAACATCAGTGTTAGGCAGATTCACACCCTTGTGGGAACAGATCTTTCCAGCATTGATCGACTTGACCTTAAGGGTCTCGGAGTCAACAATTTGGACGACCTCGAAAGACAAAACTCCATCATCAATGTAGATAATCTTACCTTGCTCGATCACCTTAGTGATATTCTTATAATCGATGTACATCACCTTGTCATCACAAGCCTCTTTATACTTATCGTTGGTAGTGAAAATCATCTCGTGATTAGCTGCAATTGGGTAATCTTGATTATCAGTGGTAGTACCGGTTCTAATTTCCGGTCCCTTGGTATCCAAAGCAATGGCCAACGGTCTGCCCGGATACAACTTTTCCGATTCTCTAGCATTATCAATGACAGATTGATGATATTCATAAGAACCATGCGAGAAATTCATTCTAACAATGTTAAGACCTGCTTTTCTAAGCTTGACAAGCATCTCTGCACTGTTGGTCTTTGGACCGATGGTTCCAATAATAGAGGATCTTCTATAGCTTTTGTCTGGAGTAGAAGTGACATCCAGATTGGTGAGCCAGCCTAGTTTCGATTGAGCAGCCATTTTGCAAATTGATGTTTTTCAAAGACTGGATATTTACCCCCCTTTATATACGCAACTCTTTTGCGGCCTGCTCTTCACCAGACATCCACCCTGACACCACTCAGGTCATTTTTTCATGGAGATTTTTTTGGCATTCGCTGGAAAATTGCACTCCGACATCTTTGCACGTGGAATAGATGAAATATATTATATAATCTGTTACCTCATCATAGCCTGATAGCCGACAGTTGATCGCGTAGAGAAAACAAACAAAATTAATGTTGACGGCAAAAGTCGAATAGGAACCAATAATGACTCTTTTACAGCCCACAGACCAGATGGGTTCCATTCCTAGTCTTGTTCCATCTCCAGATTCCGATACAATGAGTTTAACTGAGTCATTGGTACGCAAATTTCAGCATGAGTTTAGCAACAGTGACCTAACAAGTCTCGAAAGTTCAAGCGAGATTGGGTCAACTAGTATTCAATCGAATCAGAAATCAACTAGACGTAGAATACGTGATATCAAGTTAATCTCACCTCGAAAACGCACCGTTGAAGACAAGAATGAGCGACCATCTTCAAGGGCCAGGTTTCAATCATTGTTTGGGAAGAAGACAAAGAAGAACGTTACGCAGAATTTAGAAGAACATGATGTTCTGTTTTCGATTGAATCTGCTCGAATTACCTCGTATGAGGTCACAAGTATCCATGACATCGCTTCAGACAGTTTCAAGCCGGTGCGCAACGGTAGTTTATTGGGACATGGACTTTTTGAAATTTACCAAATACAAAACAAGAGCATTACTTATTTTTCATGTGGGAAGGTAGTTTATCCCATTATGCCACGATTAAAAGTGTTGAAAATCAATGAAAACTCATATATTGTTCCACTATATAATCCAGAGAGATATTGGAAGATTACGTTGACAACTACAGATGAGCATGTTTTAAGGCAACTTGATGCTCTATTTGCAAGACTTTGCGAATTCAGAAACCTAATTACAATTTTGCCGGAAGTTTCGCCGGTGATGGATGAACCATCTCCAATCGTTTCAAGCATGATTTCTCAAGATAAAAAAATTGAACCTGATTCAATTCCATCTTCCATTTCAATTTCCTCAATGAATTCTACAATTGCTTGTTTTGAACTGGGTGATGATCCAGAAATCAAAGACTCGGAATTTCTTAAACATCCAACTCCCGTCAAACTAGCCACAGTGACTTCGTCATTGGATTCAATTCTAGACCGGTTCCAGATCGACTCAGATGATGAAGATCAAGATGTAAAACAAAATGTTGACGAAACAGATACCACTATTGCATCTCCTAGCAATAATTCCATACTTAGAGGACGATCTCTAAACAAAAGATATTCGTTGACATTCAAAGAGTGTGATATAAGCTCTTCTAGTCTAGATCTCGATCTGGGCTTCTTAAGAGAAGAAGACGAGAATTTGGAACTCAAGGGAGCTACTATCTTGAAAGAATCACGGTCAATGCAGATCATGAATTCTTCAATTCCATCACACACGCAATCTTGGAGCACACGGCTATTTGGTTGGTAAAGAGAGGACTATCGACGCGTCGAATGATATCGCGTAAAATATTATAGCTATATTTCAGAAATAGTGTAACTTTAATTAACGAGATCAACATATTGAATTGATGTCTAGTGATCTATCGAACTTGCCCGAGGTTTCTGGAATGGATGACCAGATCTCAGGCTCGGGATTAAAGCCTAATGTGAAGATAGAGCCTGGATTGACTCCGGCCATTTTCACCTCTCTGGAGCCATCCAATTCGCTTCAAAAGGAAGTTGATCAATATGAACAGCTGAATCGAGAATCCCAAGCATTGAATGAACTTCGGACCATGGATTTGCTTCCTTTGTTGTTGGATTTAATTGAGAGTTTGAAGGCAGGTAAGATTTCTCCAAAAGATTTCGACAATGCGGTAAGTATTCAGACGAAATTGTTACTAATACAATAGACGGGACGTATCAAAACGCGGTTGAACAAGTTTAAAAGCTTATTGAATCAAATTGAAGGATTGGATGAATCCACAGAGACTCAGATCCAAAAGATGGAACAATTAAAAGAACGAATAGTAGCCAAACGAGAGTTATTAAAACAGTTCAGTAAAGATATTGAGAGCAAGTTTGGGTCAAACGAGGATTCGATGCAAATTGATCAAGATCTTTGATATGCCACCACCATCCATTTTATATCATTAGTGGTGTAAGGATGTCTTAATTTCCAGATGAACAAATTTCGTCAAAAATTTTCCACTTGCTGAGAGTTGAAGTGCCCATCCAATAAACAAAAATGGCAGCACCGCAGATGAACATAGGTGAGCTAAGCAAGAGTCTTAGTCCTATACAAACTTTGGGCTCTTTTAAAGAGGAACAAAAAGATGGATTTTGGTCATCGAATCCAATATTCTCATTTGTTAATAATGTTACCAAGTCTATTCAACAACACAGACAATCTTTGGATTTGATCAATCCAGGAACAATGGAGAACATCAACAAGGAAGTTTCCAGAGATGTGTTTTTGAACCAGTTGCAATTCACCGGATTGAGAGCCGATATTAGTAAGACATTCTCCATGAATCCTATTTTCCAGATCTCTCATGGATTGTCGATTGGTGGACAATTACCAGCATATTCTCTTACTGCTATGGTTGGAAACGAGAGAACATTCTTTCAAGGAACCTGTGACAATGAGTTCTCGTTGACAGGAAGATTGAACCATAGTTGGGATAAACATATTGTCTCTAAATTGACATTCCAATTGGCCCATGGTCAACAACCAATGTGTCAAATTGAACACGATTACCAGGCTAATGATTTCTCCTTGAACTTCAAGACCTTGAACCCAAACTTATTGGACGATTCATATAAGGGAGTGATGGTCGGATCGATTCTGCAGAGCATTACTCCTAAATTGTCTCTTGGTCTGGAATCTGTGTACTCCTCTTTGCAACCAGGCGTTCCTGGTGATGCGGCTTTGTCGTTTGTGGGAAGATACAATGCAGGAAGTTGGATTGCATCTGCTCAGTTACAAGCACAAGGAGCTTTGGTGGCCTCGTTCTGGAGAAAAGTGGCCAATAATGTTGAGGCCGGTATTGAAACCACCATCCAAGCAGGAATGCAACCAACTCTTAATGAATTGATGCAACCGGTCTATCAGACCATTATTGAAGGTAACACCACTGTTGGTGCCAAATACGAATTCAGACAATCCATCTACAGAGGACAAGTCGATTCCAAGGGTCAAGTTTCCTTCATGTTAGAACATAGAGTTTTGCCTACAGTTGGTCTTCTCTTCAGTTCAACCATCGATCAGGCCAAGAATTCTGCCAATATTGGATGCGGTCTCTCGTTAGAATTTGCTGGTTCTGAAGAAGTCATGATGATGCAAAATGGAATGATGGATGCCAATGGAAATCCAATTGAGGGAGTCCAAATGGCTTAAGTATATAGTATTGTAAGAAAAGGAAAAAGAAGATATATTTTCACTATTTATTTAGTTCTTGAAATGGTCTTGGACCTTGTCAGAAGCACCCTTGAAGTCCTTGTTCTTGACGTTGTCGTAAGCATCGGAAGCAGTCTGCTTCATGTCATCCATTTTACCATCTTTACCTTTCATGGAGTCTTGCGCTTTTTTCATGTAATCTTGTCCTTGGTTCATTTTGAATGATGCAATTATTGGAGAAATTCTCGTCATTTTAAACTATTCAGGTAGCAACCACAACCCACAATCCAGCAACAGTTGCTCTGAAATTGACTGATCTCT
The DNA here is from genome assembly GCA_030573155.1 of Ogataea xyloterini. Lineage (NCBI taxonomy): Eukaryota > Fungi > Ascomycota > Pichiomycetes > Pichiales > Pichiaceae > Ogataea > Ogataea xyloterini. The sequence continues at coordinate 443,342 of JAJMCS010000005.1, read as the reverse complement.
TGGGGTCTAGAAACTCTTCTGCCCGCGCAACTCTTGCTACGCGGTGTAAGGATGTATGCATGGGATGGTAATTAATGTTTTTTTAGAATCCACTATTATTTCTGACCTGTATCTGATAACAGGGGGGTCTGCACGAATCAGGATCAATTCTGTTTCTCACAAAAGTTGATTATATAATTCATCATTGAGATATTGTCAGATCTGTTCATTTTACTGGTTGTTCTACCACCATTTCTAACGCACACTTTACTTACGAGCAAATACCTTTAGAGGATTTTGCTTTAAATAGTGCTTCCGGGCCGCCCGCTATCATCATGAAGTTTTCGCATTCATTACAGTTCAATGCAGTTCCCGAATGGTCATCCAAATATATCAACTATTCGGGACTGAAAAAGCTAATTTATTCGCTACAACGATTGAATGTTGAGAGTTTAAATATCAACGCTGATTCTGAGGCACGTCCATTTGCTGATGATGATTCCAATCCTATTAATGAATTTTCTAAAGCTTTAGATGCAGAATTATCCAAGATTGATAAATTCTTTCTAATCAAAGAGAAAGAAGCTGTTGCTAGTTATAACAATCTGATAGATGAAATTGAGGAGTTTGAGAGAGAATATCCTCAGAATTTGATGGATGTCGATCAAAGAGCGACATTAAGACGTATAACTGATTCTCTTAGACCAGATAAATTTACCGATGATAATAGACCAATAGAACCAGTCCCATCAATCAATGCGCCATTACTTGAACCAGAGATCTCTCATGATGGTCTCAAGAATTCTTTGAATGATATCACTGATACCAATGAGAGTGATCCTGGTAAACTGATGACGGAATTGCACCGCAAAAAGTCTCAAATTCTATTTGATGATGATGATTTCAATTTGACCTTTTTAGAAGCTCTAAGAGTCGAAAAACGAAAACCATTGGCAAACATGTTTGTGTTGCTTTCCGAATTGAAAAGTTATATCGAACTGAATAAGATCGGGTTCAGTAAAGCTTTGAAGAAATTCGATAAGTCTTTACATACTCAGATCAAAGATCAATATATGTCGATGTTAGACACCAGTTCTTCTAACACGATTTTCAAACAAGAAACTCTAGATGAACTCAATCGCAAATTAGGAGGAATTGTTCGTTTATATTCGGTGTTCACTTCTGGAAACGTTGATTCTGCCAAAGAAGAACTCAAATCCAATTTGAGAGAATACATCGTTTGGGAAAGAAATACTGTTTGGAGAAATATGATTGGAATGGAACGAAAATCTCAGGCCGCTAGAGTTCAAAAATCTTCAATGAATGGTTCAGAAGTCGTTGTATTTGAGAAATTCAATATTCCGATTGGTGCAGGACACAAAATCTCGATTCCAGCCCCAATTTTCTCTGCAAAAGTCCTTAAATGCTTGGGAATCCTCATGATCACTATCACGTTACTCAATTTCTCTCCTTTGAAAGATCCTCAACAGAAAAACTGTTTCGCTGTCTTGGTCTGTTCTTCATTACTCTGGGCAACTGAAGCAATTCCATTATTCACAACGTCATTGCTTCTTCCATTCCTAATTGTTGTGTTCAGAACTTTGGTTGACCCTGAAACAGGCGAACCTTTGGATCCAGTAGAAGCTTCCAAATTCATCTGTTCAGCAATGTGGTCTCCAATCATCATGTTGTTATTGGGAGGATTCACTTTGGCAGCTGCTCTCTCCAAATATAACCTGGACAAAATTGCATGCACTTTCATCTTGTCCAAAGTCCCCCAAACACCAGCATATGTACTGCTATCAATTATGTGTGTTTCTACCATCGTCTCGGCATTTGTTTCCAACGTGGCAGCTCCCGTGCTCATGTATTCTGTCATCCAGCCAATTTTGAACACTTTACCCGAAGGCTCACCATTTGCCCAGGCTTTAGTGATTGGAATAGCTCTTGCTTCCAACGTGGCAGGAATGGCTAGTCCTATTGCTAGTCCTCAAAATGTGGTGGCTCTCCAAAGTATGGATCCAGCTCCTAATTGGTTGCAATGGTTTGGAGTGTCCATTCCGGTTTGTTCATGTTCTTTGCTACTTATATTTATCTACCTATTGCTAATGATGGACTTTTCTGGAACCACAATCGCCCCGATCAGATCTACAGCAGACAAATTCACCCATGAACATTACTATGTTTTGATAGTGTCATCAATCACCATTGTTCTTTGGTGTGGAGCATCTTTATTTCAACATGTTATTGGAGACATGGGAATGATTGCAGTGGCTTCAATGGTGGCTTTCTATGCTCCAGGGATCCTATCTCCTGATGATTTCAATAATTATCCATGGACAATTGTTATGCTTGCTATGGGTGGATTGGCTCTTGGAAAGGCAGTGACAGTTTCAGGTTTACTTAAAACCATTGCTGAAGCAATCCAAATGAAACTGGAAGGCTCAGATCTGTTTACAGTCTTGTGTCTCTTTGGAATGATTGTTTTGATCATGGCCACTTTTGTGTCTCACACTGTTGCAGCATTGATTATTGTTCCATTAATTGCCGAGATAGGCAAATCATTACCTGATCCACATCCTAATTTATTAGTTATGGCAACTGCTTTGCTTTGTTCCTCTGCTATGGGATTACCAACTTCTGGATTCCCTAATGTCACTGCTATTGGTTTGAGAGATGGTGTTGGAAATCCATATCTGACTGTTGGGACGTTCATTAAATTGGGTGTTCCATCGTCTTTCTTCTGTTATTTTGTGGTTGTCCTTATTGGCTATTTGGTGATGAAATTATTCAATTTTTAGATACTTCAATCTGTACCATAATATTTGGTATCAATAAATCTCTTACTCATCCACCAATCAGTATCGTTATCTTTACCTTCGACCGGTTTGGAAGAAGATAAATTTCCTGCTACCACTTGAACATTTGGAAAGGCATTCAAAACTCGACGAATTCCGATTTCAGATGCAAGATAAACCACCAAGACGATCTCGGATTCGGGAACTCCATGATCCACTATCACTTTAATGGCCATTATGGCTGCAGCTCCAGAAATGACTTGAGCATCAAAAAGTAAGACTTTGCAACCAGAATTGAATTGAGGTAATTTCTCAGTATGCAATTGAGGTTCACCAGTTTGGGAATCTGATTGAATCAACACTTTTCCAACTATGGCTCCAGGAATGATTTTACGTAATGAGGTCATGAAACAATCTCCTGATTTGATGATATTCACAGCAACCACTTCTTGTGCTTGTATCATTGGATCTTTCACTTTCTGATTAATAGGAGTTATCACATCGACTGGGGATTCAATATATTTGACCAATTCCAAAGCTTCACTAATTAGGATACTTGCGATTCTATTGAAATAGAAAATGAAATCATCATTGGAAGTGTTTCTGTTAAGAATAATACTCTTCATTCCTAATAATTGATTGGTTTTTGGAAGAACCTTAACTTGATTGAAATCAATTGATGCTACCACTTTACCCAATTTCTCCAAATGAGCAAGATGTTGAGCTGATTTCTGACTCAATTGTTTTCGAATATGTTTAATAATCATCTCTATAGCAGTGATATTATCTGAACCACGAGGAATCACAATATCTGCATTATTCATAGTTGGTCTTACTGAACTGACCGAACTTGGTTTAACAAATTTATCCCATTGATCAATGATTCCTTCGATATCTCTTCCTCTTTCAACGATATCTCTTAACAATCTTCGACTATAACAGATATCCAGATCTGTGTCGACATAAATCTTAGTATCCATTAGATTTCTAACTTTTGGATCATATAAAGCATAGATTCCTTCCAAAATGATCACATTGGCTCCATAAATTGAGATCTTCTCTTTTGTACGATTGTGTAATTGAAATGAATATACTGGAATGTCTGTTCTCTTACCTTCTTTAAGAGACAGCATGCAATTATACAAATGATCCAAATCATAAGCATCTTCCGTATCAAAATCGTAATTATTATTGAAAGCTTGTTGACGTTGATCTGGTGTTAATGGTTTATAGAAGTTATCCATTGATAATAAGACAGTCCAAGGTTCATTGATTTGTTCTATGATTTTTTGAGCAACAGTTGTCTTTCCTGATCCTGAAAATCCAGCAATTCCAATAATATAAGGTGAAGTCCATGGTGGAATGTATCTAGTTGCTTCCAAGTGTGATGGAGTGGAAGACATTAAGGAGGTAATAATTTTTTTTTTAAAGATTAAAGAAATTTTTATATGAAGGAGGTTCAAACAGGTCGATTTAAACGACGTAAAAGAGAATTTGATGTTGATAAACAAAATGAAATTGAAATAGATGAAGTTGTTGAAGATGAAGTTGTTGAAAGAAATGAGAAAAATGATTCATTGGATGAATCATTAGAACTCAAATTATCAAATACTATTAAATTGGAAGATGATCGAGCGGATTTTGTGGAATTGAGACGGTTGGCAAGACAGGATTATCTTTCTAAACGAGAAGAAAAGAAGATCTTATTACTTGAACGAGAATTAGAAGAATTTGAAAAGGAAATCGATCAAATTGGTTGGAATAGATTAACTAAACGAGAACAACAAGATTATGAATTCAAAAAGAAAGTGTTTTCCATGATTCAAGAACGTTGGGAGATCGAAAGAGATATGGATACTCATTATATGTTACCTGAAGATTATTTCACGGAAGATGGAAAGATAGATTCGAAACGGAAACAAGAAGCTTTAAATTCCAAATATAATGATACAAAAGTGATAGATTGGGAGAATGAACAAATGAATAAAGCAGTGAAAGTTGAAAAGAAACAAGAAGAACAGTATGAATTTGTATTTGATCAATCACAAGCAGTTGATTTTGTTAGTGATGAAGTGGATACAGAAAGAGAACGATTAAATGAAATGATAATTGAAGAAGAAGAACGAATAAAAACTATTGATGAAACTCGGAAATCTTTACCTGTTTATCAATATCGAGATGAGTTATTGAAAGCGATTAATGATCATCAAGTTTTGATAGTTGTTGGAGAAACAGGATCTGGTAAAACTACACAATTACCTCAATATTTATATGAAGCAGGTTATACTAAGGACGGCAAGAAAGTTGGATGTACTCAACCACGACGGGTGGCAGCAATGTCTGTTGCTGCTAGAGTTGCAGATGAAGTTGGAACAGTTTTAGGAGATCAAGTTGGATATTCCATTCGATTCGAAGATCGAACAAATGAACGGACTTTGATCAAATATATGACTGATGGTATGTTATTACGAGAATTTTTAACAGATCCTGAATTATTGGGTTATTCAGTTATAATGATTGATGAAGCCCATGAAAGAACTCTTCAAACAGATGTTCTTTTAGGACTTTTGAAAGATATCGTGAGTTATCGACCTGATTTCAAGTTATTAATATCTTCTGCCACCATGAATGCGCAAAAATTTAGTGAATTTTTCGATGGAGCACCAATTTTCACCATTCCTGGTCGAAGATATCCTGTTGATATTTACTATACTACTCAACCAGAGGCCAATTGTTTACATGCTGCCATTACCACGGTATTTCAAATTCATCTTCAACAAGATCCTGGAGATATCTTAGTTTTTTTAACTGGACAGGATGAGATTGAAACCATGGCTGATAATTTGGCAGAAACCTGTATGAAACTAGGAGATCAAATTCAAGAGATGATCATTTGTCCAATCTATGCTAATCTTCCTTCAGATCAACAACGTCAAATCTTTGAACCTACTCCTGAAGGTGCTAGAAAAGTTGTTTTGGCTACCAATATTGCAGAAACTTCACTTACTATTGATGGAATAGTTTATGTTGTTGATACAGGTTTTGTTAAGGAAAATGTCTTCAATCCAAGTACAGGAATGGAGAGCTTAGAAGTGAAACCCTGTTCTAGAGCTTCTGCTGATCAACGAGCAGGTAGAGCAGGTAGACTGGGTCCTGGAAAATGTTACCGATTATACACTAAATGGGCATATTTGAATGAATTGGCATCGAATCCAACTCCGGAGATCTTGAGAACTAATCTAGCAAGTATGGTATTACTATTGTTATCATTAGGAATTACTGATTTGTTGGATTTCGACTTTTTGGATCCACCTTCTTCGGATACTTTAATTAAAGCTTTGGAGTTGATCTATGCACTTGGTGGATTGAATGAGAATGGAGAATTGACCAAGATTGGTCGTCGAATGGCCGAATTTCCAACAGAACCAATGATGTCCAAAACATTATTGATTAGTGGTGAATTAGGATGTTGTGGTGAGATATTATCGATTGTGGCCATGTTACAAGAAGCAGGTTCTGTTTTTTATCGACCACGAGACAGAAAAGAGCAAGCAGATAAAGCCAAACAACAATTTACACAACCTTTAGGAGGAGATCATTTGACTTTTCTAGAAGTTTGGAACAAGTTTGTTGAAAGTGGATATTCGGTTCAATGGTGTCGAGACAATTTTGTTGTTTACAAGACATTACAACGAGTTCGTAATATACGAGAACAATTGGAAAGAATGTGTGAACGAATGGGGTTAATTCAAACTGGGATGATTTTAGAACATGATCGGATGGTTGTGAATGTTTTGAAAAGCATTGTTGCTGGGTTTTTTGTCAATGCTGCTCAATTGGGAAAATCCGGGGAATCGTATCGATCTTTAAAGAAAAATCAACCGGTTTGGATTCATCCATCATCGGTTCTATTTGGAATCAAGCCTCCTCCTAAATTGATCATTTATCATGAATTGGTTTTAACAAGTAAAGAATTCATGCGAACTTGTGTTCCAATGCATGAGAAATGGTTAAAGGAATATGCTCCTCATTATTATGGAGATTTGAAAGAATGAAATATTTTTCTCTTGACAGTCGTCCGTTAAACAATAAGAGTGGAGTGACGTTAATTTATATAAATTAATTCAATATTCCCCATTCAAACTCAATGAAAACGGAATCTCTGTTTAACGCCACATCTTCGGTGGTTTTACTTGTCATTAATGAACATCTTTTCATCAAGACTGTGGAGTTTTATAGAGATATATTAGGACTTGAAGTCTGTAAAAATACAATCAATGAATGTATTTTAACATCGAATAAGAATAAAGTCACCATTGAGATCAAATTGGATTCTGAAAAAGGTGCCGATGAACAGAAAGTGACTTCAAATATCGAAAATTTGATGAATCATCGTCTTAAATTGGATTGGAGAACAATGCAAAATGGTGTTTGTTTTACTACCGAGAAAATAGATACTTTAATTGAGATCTTGAAAACAAACAATATTGCTTATCAAACTAGACCAGATGATTTGGATCCTTATGAAGTTTATGTTGTTGATCCATTAGGAAATGTCATTGGATTCACCAACTTGATTAATACTTTTGGAACTAGTTCTAGAAGTCGGTATAAAGAATCTATCAAGACTCCAAAATTGATAGAAAACAAGAATCTAAGTTTGGATGCTTTTAAGGGTTCTAAAAACATTGCGGTGATGACTTCTGGTGGTGATGCTCCAGGAATGAATGGAAATGTTAGAGCAATCATTAGAACGGCCATATATAAAGGCTGTAAAGCATTTGCTATTTATGAAGGATATTCCGGCTTGGTTAAAGGTGGACCTCAATATATTAGAGAAATGAATTGGGTTGATGTGCGAGGTTGGTTGGCCGAAGGAGGTACTAACATTGGTACTGCAAGATGTATGGAATTCAAAGAACGTTGGGGTCGGCTTGCTGCTTGTAAAAATATGATCTCTGCTGGAATCGATGCTTTGATTGTTTGTGGAGGAGATGGATCTCTCACGGGAGCAGATTTATTTCGTTCAGAATGGCCATCTTTGATTAAAGAATTACATGATAAAAATGAGATCTCTACTCAACAATTTGAACAATATCAACATCTAAATATATGTGGAACTGTTGGATCAATCGATAATGATATGTCCTCAACAGATGCAACAATCGGTTGTTATTCATCATTGGCAAGAATTTGTGAAGCCATTGATTATATTGATGCCACAGCCAATTCTCATCAAAGAGCATTTGTTATTGAGGTTATGGGTCGTCATTGTGGCTGGTTAGCTTTGATGGCCGGAATAGCAACTAGTGCTGATTATATTTTCATTCCCGAGAAACCGTCCTCTCATAAAGATTGGTCTGATCATATGTGCGAGATTGTGGCAGCTCACAGAGCTCGTGGAAAACGGAAGACCATTGTTATTGTTGCCGAAGGAGCAATTGCTTCAGATTTGACTCCTGTCACTTGTGAAGATGTTAAAAAGGTCTTAGTTGATCGTTTAGGCTTGGATACCAGAATAACAACTTTAGGTCACGTTCAACGAGGCGGAAATGCTGTTGCATATGATCGATTATTAGCCACTCTACAAGGAGTTGCTGCTGTTGATGCTGTTTTGGAAGGAACTCCCGAAACTCCATCTCCAATGATCTCCATAGTGGAGAATAAAATTGTCAAGAAACCATTGGTGGAAGCTGTCAAATTGACGAAATCTGTTGCCGAAGCTATTGAGAAGAAAGATTTTGCAAAAGCCATCTCGTTACGTGACTCTGAATTTGTGGAACATCTACACAATTTCATGGCTACCAATAGTGCAGATTTTGGTGAACCTACATTGCCTGTTGAGAAACGTAAACGAATTGCAATCATCAACGTTGGAGCTCCAGCAGGAGGTATGAATTCTGCTGTTTATTCGTTTGCAACATATTGTATGTCTCGAGGACATATTCCATATGCCATTCATAATGGATTTACGGGATTGGCAAGACATGATTCTGTTCGAACTTTGAATTGGTTAGATATTGAAGGATGGACATCTTTTGGAGGATCAGAAATCGGAACTAATAGAAAAACTCCCGAAGAAGCAGATATCGGAATGGTTGCTTATCAATTTGATAAACATCAATTTGATGGATTGGTTCTTGTTGGTGGATTTGAGGCATTTGTTTCATTGAATGAATTGGAAAAAGCCAGATTGAATTTCCCGGCATTTAGAATCCCAATGGTGCTAATTCCAGCCACCATTTCTAACAATGTTCCAGGAACAGAGTATTCTCTTGGATCGGATACTTGTTTGAATGCTTTGGTGGATTATTGTGATGCAATCAAACAATCTGCTGCTGCTACCAGAAATAGATGTTTTGTTGTTGAATGCCAAGGTGGAAATTCCGGGTATATTGCTTCATTTACTCAAATATGTTGTGGAGCTACAGCATCGTATATTCCTGAAGAAGGAATAACTTTGGAGCAATTAACACAAGATATTGAGACTTTGAAGGTATCATTTGCTAATGATAAGGGAAAATCGAAATCTGGAAGATTGATTCTGAGGTCAGAGAAAGCTTCTGAAGTTCTCACAACTAAAACCATTGCCGATATCATCAATTCTGAATCATCTCAACGATTTGATGCGAAAACAGCAATTCCTGGTCATGCTCAACAGGGAGGAATTCCATCTCCAATTGATCGAACTAGAGCTGCACGGTTTGCAATTAAAGCTGTTCAATTTGTCGAACAGATGTTTGATACTATAACCAAATCGGAGAATGAATTTGGAGAGTTTATCAACACTACTGCTACCAAAGATACAGCATGTGTTTTGGGAATTGAACGATCTCATTTGAAATTCACTTCCATTAGACAATTATATGATTATGAGACCGAACAAGGTAAAAGAGTGCGCAAGAATATCTTTTGGAATGATGTTCGAGATATAGGTGATCTTTTAGTTGGACGTGTTCGGGTTTAAATTATGATAATTTATCGAGCAATTGTAATGATTCCAATAATGGATTGTTGATTGATTGGGATTGGAAATAGACCACCATAGTGATTTGATCGATTTTGGCATTAATCTTGCGGTCTTGGATTGTTTCTAATATTAAATCTAGAATTTGAGATTCAGGTAATTGAGGATTGATGATTTTGGAGATTGTTGAGATTTTAATGGATGAAAACACTTTTGAAATCGAAATGATATTGAATTGAGTTAAATTGGAGATTGCAGTATTCAAATGATTGGAAGGAATGAGTTGATTAAGTAATGAATGGTTGATTTTAAATAATTGATGATTTTTCATATTTTCAAGTAATGATTTGATTTCTGGATCAATTAGAAACCCATTTTCATCAATTCGAGAAACAATCTGTCTCAATGCTGCAAGTTTGGTGAAATTATAAGGAGATAATATGATTTCTTGAATTAATAGTTGGAAATTATGTTCAAAGTTTGGTTTAGGTAATGAACCAAAATCAAGAGTTGAATTATTGTATATTTGTAAATTGAATGACAAAGCTGTTGAGAAATTGTTAGATTCAATCAAATGACATGAATAATGATATTTGATGTTTAAAATGATTGGATTTTGTTGATCAGATATCTTGTCAAGTAATTCCTTAATCAATTTATAAGATCTTGGATTATGTAAGAATTGATATTCTAATTGTAACTCAGGATATGAATCAAAATATGAAGGATTAATCTGACTTAAATCATCATTCTGTTCAATATAATGAGAATGTAATAAAATGACGTTGTTTAAAATAGGCGAATCAAATGAATAATTGGTCAAATTTGATCCAGAAAAAACCATCTTGGCAATCATATCCAATTTCAATCGTTCATTTGGTTCATTTTCAATATCCTCAATCATCTTCAAATCGGTCATTTGGTTCATTATAAAAAAGTTATACCTTTTTGTTTTGTTTGCACAGCCTTGAACTCGTAGTTCGTACAATTCGTTTATATACAAAAATATTTCAACAAAAAAACATTATGAGATTACTTCCACTTGCTATCCTTCCAGTTCTGTTCGGTGTTTTATACCAACTCTATTACACTTGGTTGCCCCAGCATTACATTTTTGATGCAGCAACTTTGCAGGAAGTTTGTAAAGAAGCCATCAATGCTCACCATGGAAACACTACTGCCATCATGTATGGCGTTCAAGAGAAATTGTCAGAGATCTATGGCGATCAGGTCATCAACAAGCTCAATTTCGACGATTGGGTGTTCAACAACGCTGGAGGAGCAATGGGCCAGATGTTTTTGTTACATGCTTCCATTTCAGAATACGTGATTTTCTTTGGAAGTGCTGTGGGTACTGAGGGTCACTCTGGAATTCACTTTGCAGATGACTATTTCACGATTCTTTCTGGTGAACAAACAACTTGTCTTCCTACCCAGTTGGAAAAATCTGTTTATCTCCCTGGAGACCAGAATTATATGCCGATGGGCCAATTTAGACAGTACTCCATGACTGGAGGCTCCTTTGCCTTGGAACTTGCCCAAGGATGGATTCCTGCTATGCTTCCTTTCGGGTTCTTAGATACATTGAGCTCGACTCTGGACTTTGTCACTCTATCAAGAACCGTCTACTTCACCGGTAAGGACATGATCAAAAATTTACTCAATGGAAAGTTTTGAATTGGGAAAGGAGGTAATCTAAAATAGAGCCACTTTTAAAAATATAAAATATATTTTTTTGAAATGTTTGGAACTAGTTGTACGTGATCTTTGCATATATTTCTGCAAACATCATCTTATTTTAAATGCAACTATCCTTAGTCTGATAATTTTAGGTTTCATATCAGAGCTGGAGTACGTGCCTGAGAAAAATATCTCCACTGCATACGTAAAGATCGTCTTGCAAAGTATTATGTGTATTTCATTTGGGGGGGGGGGGGACTATTGATTACAGGTAATAGTTAAAATGAACACGCTGGACAAATAAATGTTGTCGTTAGCACTATCCAACTTTTCACCATTATATTTGTAGTCTTAACAATGTATGGATAATAACATGTCCCCCCTCGTGGTTTTATAATAAGCATCTACGCTACTCAGCCTTTTTCTTCATATCTTTATGGCGTTGCGGCTTATGCATCTAACACGCCGGAAATCTTTTTTCCCTCTAACATGCCAAGCCCCACGTTATGGATATGAAAAAGAAGTCACCACATCATGGCATTTTCGCTGGGATGAGTACCAGTTGTTGCAAGTGGAATTCCTCTGATCATATGCTTACAATTAAAATAATAACGCGTGATATCAACATCAAATACAAAAAGCTAGTCCCCAAAAATTAACTGATCAGGCATACTAAGGCACAAGTGCGCAATATGATGTAATATTGAAAAGCTTTTACTTCTCAAGTCGCCAACGATGACCATTTGCAGAATTTTCGTCAAAAAACTTCACCTAAATTGGTGAAGCAGAATCGTCAGGCAATAACTTCGTCAACATTTGTTGTCCCTGACATTAGAAGTGCGGACCTAGACACAAAGAAGATGCGTTCCAGAGTTGCATATTGGCATTGTGAATCAAAACGATTACATATATGTGAAGCAGGTTATCGCCAAGAGGCACAGCACATTTGGGGAAGTCTCCTATTGTTTTAATTTGATTATGCAAGTTGTTGCTAAACGCATAGAACAGATTGTTTTGGACTGGTTTTAAGCATGGCAGAGTAGGTTATTGCCACATCTATATAACCTGATGGTAATATTTTTCCGATCGACATTCCATAAACTAAGTAACAAATGAGATACCAAAGTCTGCTATGCCAGGGAACAACACTACACATACCACCTCGTGACTACATCACGAGGTGGTATGCAAAAGCCTCCTATTTTTCCAGGTCAACAGGAGATCACATCGCAATAGGACGTCAGTGTTTGAAAATATGTGTATGCATATATTGCATTTCCATGCACAGTTGGGCTACTTTTTACCCCGTTAGGTTTACTTATGTAATCGAAGTATGTTATTATATACGACGATACTAATAGTAGTTAATATGCACAGCCGGAATGGGATGGGGATGTGGTTGCATTTGGAACATTTCCTGAGGCTGTAAATACATGTGGCCTGGGACAAAAGGCGGGTGTTGCGGTTCCGTGAAATATGATACTGGATGAGAAGCAACTATGGGGGGCTCAGCGGACTGGCGATATACTGGGGCAGGGCCTGAAGTCGGGACTGGAGCAGCAATCAGATGCAAGGTTTCAGATTTGGTGTGGATTGGGGAGTTCATCAGTGTGGTGACAGAGCAACGCAACTTGAGCACTTTATTCCCAGGGGCCGGAAGCCTGACTTGTGTTTCCAAATTGTCACAGCAAATGTGCCACATCAGTTGGCTTATAAGAAAATGGGGTATTTCTGGGGGTTCCAAAATTGGATCAGAGTTTGTGGAGTCCATGGTTTTGGCGAGAGTTTCTAATCTTGTGGCAGCAGCCAGTTCATTGCATGATCTGTATTTTTTGGCTGCACAAAGACAAGCGTTGATTGCTTCATCTCTTTGGCGGCCTAGATGTTTATTAATATAACATATAGCTTCCCACGCGATTGCTGCAGCGAGATCATTGTCTTCGTCTTCGATTTTGATGATCTGGGAATATGCGTTTAACGATTCAGATAGCTTTCCTAAATTGAAGTAGATGTGACCCATGGTGATCCAAGATAATGCAAAAGTTGGATCAGATCTTGTTGCAATCTCAAGATGCTTCAGAGCTTGTTCAGGTTGGTATTCCAGGAAATGGGCGCGTCCAAGAAGGTAATGTAGTAGAGAATTAGGTTCCGAATCGGATTTTTGTATGCGGGTGATTCGATTTAATATGAAGATCGAATTTGAGATATTGTAGATAGGCGAATTCGGTTGCATTAAAAGATGTGCCTGAATGACCAAGAGAAGCCTGTTTTCACCAACTCGTTCCAAGGCTTCCAAACAGCCGTTCAAGGCACAAACAGGATCTCCTGTTCGTTCGTGGGCCAAAACGAAAAGTCCCCATCTGGCAGTATAATCGGCAATTTTGTCAAAACTTGGAACAGGCAGAGAAACAGCAGCAGCTAATTCTTTCAAGAGCGTATCAGCTTTGTCCTCGAAATTTGCTGTGGCAGCCAGATGGATGTGAGTTTTAGCGGCCAAATCCCAAAATTCCGGGGTATTAGAAATAAGTCCTAGACATCTCTGGAAACTATCGATTGCATCAGGATATCGACCAGTCCCCATTAGAGAGCGTCCTAATAGAAACCAGGTGTGTGGATTAGCTCTGGATAGTTTGAGAGCAGACATAAGAATCGAATGAGAATTGTCGTAATCGTTCACTGCCAGATAACAAGTGGCCAGGTCATTCAATAAGCTTATTTCATATCTCAGTTGGACAAAATTGGCCAAAGCATAGCTAAGAATCTCGATTGTAATATGTAGATCATGTTCGTTTTGAACAATGTCTGGTTTGGATATCACTGCGGTAGCCAAACCGTGAAGGGCAGGGATGTTTGCAGGATCATAACTAAGTGCATTCTTGTAACTATGGATTGCTATATGGAAAGTTGATGGAAATCTAGAAGCAAGGTTGCCGCAAGCGATCCATGTATCAAGATAATTTAGCAAATCAGGAGTCAATGCAAGAGGATTGGGTATGGGAGCTGGAGGCAGATGGATTAGTTCCTTTGGAGGAACAAGATGGACCATTAAATTAATAAAATGATGAAAGAGGGCTGCGCGGTACTTATAAATTGCTTTGTGTTTTGTTCGACCTGGGAAAGAAAGAGACATAGGTGAGAGAAGAAATGTCATGCTGCGAGATGCATGCAGGCTGGAAAATAAAAAGCACAATTAAAAATTTAATCTGACCTGCAATGCATGGTGCAAACGAAGTTAAGACGTAAATCGAAACGCAACGGTGCCATTTAGTGTTTTTGATATTTAGTGATTTTGACCGGGTGCAAGGGGAAGTGGGTTGCAGTATGAGTTAAAGCGTTAGATTTTGACAGGAGTCGGTGATTCAATATGTGACTAATTGCCGAGAATACTTGTGACACAAAGAAAGGGAACCCACTGGGACTCGTGGGGGCTGTGTCAGAAGGCATTAACCAAGACGCATCTCAGATCTGTTTTCTCTTCAACCTGGGAAGAGTTTCTATTGCTGTATGCAAATGTCTGTACAAGCAACCTGCAATGCATAATGGATGTTTTTTGGCCATGGGGACTGCCGTGTTTGGATTTTTTAGGACGCGAAAATCCTACCTCGCTTTAAAGTTTATACCGATTCACAAATCGTATTCCTTTCTCAATCTCCGTCCGCAACTTGTTAATACCGAGTTCTACTGTATCGGCCTCAATTTTGCTCATTCTTCCAATCGGTAGTACGTTCTGAATTCCTTCAACCCCGATCTCAACCGGCACGCCAAAAAACTCAACTTTCTCTGCAAGGTTTTTCATATATTCATCCTGGGTTATCTCTTTCAAACGAGTAAGATTAACAAACGCAATTTGCTTCACACACGTATTCGTATAATTGGCCTTCACAATGTCACCCACAAATCGATAAGCAGCTACTGCCATGGACAACGTCGCAGATCCTTTTCCCTGTTTAGCCTTGACCACCTCGTCTCCTCCATATTGAACTCGTAATATCAGTTCCTTGATATCGTCCGAACTTAACCTCGAATTCCATTCACCAAAGATCGGAATAATTGTTTCTCCCGAATGCCCACCCACACTAAAAACCTCACCACGCAAATTTGCCTTGCCCACTTTCTCCCCAACAAATTTCTCCAATCTCAAGCAATCTAGTGTGGTGATTCCAAATACCTTTCTAGGATCATAGACTCCTTGTAGACGCAATTGTTCGGCCGCAATCGCCACTGTAGAGTTCACGGGGTTCGATATAACACATAAGAATGCCCCAGGAGAAACTTTTCCGAAAACTCGAACCAAATCCTGTACAATTGCTGCATTGATGTTAAATAAGTCATCTCTAGACATCCCAGGCTTCCGCGGAATACCAGCAGGAATCACCACCAAATCGGCACCATTTAGAGCCAATTCTAGTTGGGACTCATCCCCTTTTGTTATCGGACAGTAGGAAGATATCTTTTGGGCTGTGGGAATATGCATCATGTCAATGCAAATACCGGCAGCATCAATAACGTCATAGAGTACAAGTTGATCAATATGAGGATCTAATCTTAGTAATAAACTTAGGGGCTGGCCGATACCACCACATGCACCCAGAACAACAACTTTCATATAAAATCACCACATACGATCTTTCATCTTTATATGGCAACCTTGCTCCGCAGTTCAAGGGGCATGTGATAAAATTGTTGCTGGTGTAGAGGTGATTTATCGCTTTCTGACAGTTTTCCATTTGAAAACGGTTCTACCATCTTTTGTTTGCACCTTTTTCTTTTCTCCTTTCTTCATTAACTGTTTCTGTAACTCCACTGTGGATTCCAATTTACGTAATTTTTGTTCTCTGTCCATTCGTTGTTCCAAGAGACGTAATTTCTTCAATTTCTTCATATCAAGCTTGGATTTCAGACTTTCTTGTTCTAATTCAGGAACAAGAGCTTTATCTATAACACCATTTTCATTCATTCCTTGTAACTGAGATCGACGTAATCTATTCTCTCGTTTCCCGAGCAAATCAGCTTCAGTATCAAAATATTCAACCGGATCAAATTGTTCCAATTGTTCTTCAGTGTCCACGAAAACAGTATGGGATCCAGAACTTTTGAAATTATCCAATTTCTTCATCTCTTTCTCGATTTTCCGTGACTCGATCTGTCTTGTCATACTCAAGTAATTAGAATCTTGTGTTTTCAACAATAACACCTCATCATTCGATAAACTCTCATTTTCTCTTTCTGTTATAAGAACACCATGTTTATCTGTTTTCTTTCTAGTCATAGAATGATAATATTCATCTTCATTTCGAGATTTGGCCTTGTCTTTCAAAACTTTTAACTGTGCTTTCTTCTTATGATAATCGGCCGAACGTAATTTATAATCTTTCTTCTTCTCTAAAAGACCGAATTTGGCCCTGGAAACGGGCTGAGATCGTTCCCTATGTTGTTTCTTTTGGACGTTATGAACTAATTTCACCATAAGAGGAAGTCTTGATTTAAATGAAAATAAATTTATAAATTTTTTACTCTTACATCTTTGCACCACATGAAAGTGATGTTGATTAGATAGGAGGAAGGGGGGGCGATTGATTGATGTGAAATTCATATCGATCACTCAAATAACCAATGAAAACTTCAACTTTTGTTCATTTCATCCCTTTCCATCCATTTTTCATCCCACTCTCCTCCCCTTCTAATATCCCACATTTTTTTAAAATTCTTTATTTACAAAATATGTCTATTTATTCACTTGTTCATCAATGTCATGATCTAGACATATTAATAGATCGTGATTTGTATATTTCATTATGGATGTCACTTGTTGCTAATCGACATTTGATGGTATCATCTTTGAAACCAGAACAAACAGCCATTGAAATTGAATTTGTTAGTACTAGATTATGGGGAATAGATACAACAGAGTTTAAGACATTTCGATTGAATAATGAAAGTCAAATCGAACAAATTGAATTATCTGATTCTATCATTTTGATGGTTTTGATTGGATTAGAATTCACTTCAAATCAATTCCAACAAGATTTATCTTCAATTATTAAGAAATCAAATTTGGTTGTTGTTTCAATTAACACAAATCAAGGAACTTTTGAAGTTGATGTTCATAAAAGTATTCAAAATTTAATGTGGATGAGAGAAGTTCATAGACCTCATGAATTAGAAACATCAAAAGTTCCTCAAATGTCTCTTCTGGAGGTGTTGACCACCCAGAGATCAAATTTCCACAAAATTAAGTTCATTCGTGAGATTAAAGTGTACATCTATGATATCGTCATTTTCACAAGAATGCATAGAATGGTTGTTGGAGGATTACCAACAAAAGTTATAAAAGATATGGAATTGTTTGTTCAAATTTATGCAATGATCAATAATCTGGATTACGTGACTCCAGAAATGGTCAAAGTGGCTGCATCCAAATTGATTCCTTTGCATATCCGAATGTTGACAAAACCTGAAGCTGAACCATCCTTACTTTACGGTAGTGACTTAAAAATTATACAACAATTGGTGGATAAATGGGATGCAGATCTGATTTTAGAAGACGTTCTAAATAATGTCCAGCCCCCAGTTTAAGAAAATTCAACTTTCCAAAACTTCAAACATGAATCTGCTCCTCCACTAACCAATTCGGTTTCTCCAATCCAACTCACTCTAGAAACACCCTCTTTATGTGCATTCATATTCTTGATATTTCTCGCTGGTTTTGAGACAGAATAAACAATAATATTGGTATCTAAAGATCCAGAAACAACATGATCATTATCCTGATTCCATGCCAACGAGTTTATTCTAGAAGTATGGAAAGCCCATCTTGTTGTAACCAATGACATGTCTTCCAAATTATAACAATGGATCTTTCCATTCACGTCTCCACAAGCAATATATTTTCCATTTGGTGAAATTTGCAAACACGAAGGTTTAGCACGCATTGGAGGCAAGTTACCGAGTAATTTGAAATTCGAATCATAAACATTGATTGCAAAAGTGGTAGAATCAGTGATAACAATGTTGGATGAAGAAACAGCGACCGAACTAGCAGAATAATTCAAATGATGTTGTGAAATTTGCTTTCCATCAGCATCAATCAAAATCAACTCATCCTCAGTGATCACTGCTCCAAACTTAGAACCAACACTCAAATCAATTGGTTGTTTGGAAATTGATGCACTGGTAATGAGTTGATCTCCATTCAGTTTCTTAATCGAGTCATCCCATCCAACAGTCAAAAGATCGTTACCGGAAGACTCGATTCCAACCACCAAGTTCGTATGAGGTGATCCACCAACCAAAGAACCAGTTTTTGAATCCAATTTCCATTTCATCACCCGTCCATCATAACTTCCAGAATAAAACACTCCTGATTCAATAGGAGATAACGCAGTGATCGATTTCTGATGACCATAAACAATTTTGATTGGAGATTCCGAGTTATCCGCAAAATAGTACAAGTCTCCACTCAAGGCGAGTCCAATAACATACTCATTGGTTTTCACACAACCAACAAACTGATTTTTAAGTTCCTGTTCTAATTGCCAGGTTTGGGTGGTGGATCCTTGCACGGTGGTTTTCTTGATAGATCCATCAGCAGAACACGTGATGAAAGACTCGTTATCTATCCAATCGACTCCAAAAATACCTGCCGCATGGATTCCTTCAATTTTTCGAATAAACTCTCCTGTCTTACCGTCATAAACAACGGCAACACGGTCTGCTCCTACACTAACGGCAAATGTTCCATCAGGACTGAATTTCACGTCTCTAACAAAGTTTGTATGATGTCCACGAACAGATTGAGAGAACTTGAATGGAGGACCTTGCAAAAACACCATACCTGCATCGTCAGCAACAGTAATTGCTCTATATGGACGACAAGGACGAATTGCAACAGCATTGATGGGAGCAGTATGACCGGAAATCTCACCAACCGTGTTACCGGAATCGGCAGTAAAACAATGTCCATACCGTTCACGTCCATCTCCAACAGCAATGATTCTACTTGAGTCTGCATCCCACGCGATATCGTTGATCCGGCCACTAATGATTTGATAATCGCCTTTCACAATCAAATCCTCAGACATACAATCCCACACTTTCACATTACCGCTCTCATCTCCGGAAGCAACGTAATATCCAGATGGTGAAATTTTGGCAACAGTGGTGGAACAATTGTGACCACCAAACTGAATACATTCATCAGGCTTAGAAACCGACCGCAAATAAACACATTTCCCGCTCGTATAGGCAATTCGATCTGATTTGGAATCATAGGACAAATGCACAGCCGTGGCACGAGTCGTGGCTGGATTTGCCGCAATCACTCCGGCGTTTGTAAAAGACATAGTTTTCTTAACTTTCAGTTTAAATGTTATATTTATTTTGATAGGGGGTCGTGTACATATCAATCGAGTCTTGGGAGCACTTCATTTAGAAGTGATTCGATAGGGATTCTTTTGGGGTCATCAGGTTCGTTAGAGGGTGATTTGGATTGTTGTTGTACAATTGGTTTAATATCCAAGAGGGATTCCAATTTGGAGCAGATTTGGTTGATTTTTGGGTCCAATTCTCCGTTATATAGAATTGGTTCTGATTCCAACTTTGAAGAGAATAATTGATCAATTAATGATTGAAATTCCTCTTGATCTTTCTCAATAGTATCAAATAATGATTCATATTCAACTCGATCATGGGTTGTTTTATCTTTGGCTTTTTTTAGTTGATTTAGATACAATTTTCTCATTAACACGGCCAGATAATGGATTTTGGGAGAGTTTATAGTCAACAATTTGCGTGTTATTGAGTTCAAAGTTGGTCTATTGGATTCAATTTCAATTCCTTTTTGATTTTCCAACATTATTTGTTCGGGATAATTGAGTTCAACATATTTATGTTCAGAGATATTTGAAGATTTACAATCTTCCAAACGATCCAAATCCATCAATTCTAATAAATTATCCATTTCATTCACCATCTCTTCATTAGGAAAAATCTCCTTTTGTTCATCAGTTGAATCCGAATCAACTAAAACATTCAATTTGAAATATCTAGATAGATTTTCATCTCCAGAAAATGGGAGCATTGTTAATGAGAATCCATAATAATCAATTCCTTCATTAGATTCATCAAATGTTCTCTTTTCTCCAGATTCAATATCCAAACCATCTTTTGTCTTTTGTGTTAAAACCACACATGGACTCATTGCTGCTAATTTGATTGAACCAGAATTTCGTTTAACATATCTAACAACAGCAATCAAATCATTTTTCAAAAGAGATTGTGCCAACATATTGAAACCATATTGTTCTGCAATAGAGCTGTTTTTATTAACAATTAAAAGCTCCGATTCTCCATGATAATACCATGGAGGAATAGAAGTTCTTTCAACAAATTGAATGATATCTAATCCAACAAAAGTATTAATGTTTAATAATTGTTTGATTGAAGAAGTAATTGGAATAGTAGATGATCCATATCTATAAGCTTCTTGAATCTCTGAAGGATCTAATATCTTGATTTCTTGTTTATCATCATTATCTTTAAGAGTAACGTATTTTTCAAACGTATGTTTCAATGGAAATATGAATTTTTGTCCAGTTGTTTCATCTATACGAGTTCCCATTTCATGAGTCAATTGTAATCGTTCAATTTTTGTTAATGGATAACCATCAGCTTGAATTTTGATTGTTTGAGAATCAGTCAACAAATCATAATCACCAACGTACATTTTCAATTGATCTTTTTCTAAATTCAATAATGAAGCACAATTCTTCAAATCAATACTATTCAAATCACTTGCCAATCTAATTTGACCATTGAAAATCCGAGTAGCTCTATAAAGACGAATAGGTTCATTCTTCCAATGATTTAATTCATCTTTCATCTTTTCCAATGTACAAAGATATGAATCACCACATCTGTTTTCAGTCATCAAATCTAATAATTGATCAATGCTGGTAATATTGTCAGTAACTATATCTGTTTCATCTTCAGTCAAATTATTTGATGAACAATAGATAATCACTATCAATACATTGAATCTGATTGCTTCTGAACTTATCATTGTTATTAATTGACCCCAATCGGATCTACTTCGCATATCAGAAAACAAAAATATAGTATATCGTTCCTTTCTCATTGTCTTCAAATTCATTTCATTGATCTTTTGTAAAACTATTGCCAATGCTCTTGGAATATCAACTTCTATATCATTCAATGGATCCGAATTCACCTTAATTGTATCTCTTAATTCACAAAGTTTATTCCAATCATATTTCTCTGGTCCTTCAAGAACACAATTGTTCCATTCACCAGGATTAATATTATCCATAGGATTATCAGTGATGGGATCATGAAATCTAACAATTCCAAACATATCGGTCTTTTTACCTCTCATTGCACTTTTAAGAATGAAATCCAATGTCAAATCAACAGTTTCACCAATCACCGAACTCATTGTCGGTGATTGGTCAAAAATGAAATATGTCACTTCTTTATCCATTAAACAAGAAATAAATAAAAAAAAAATAATTATAATGATCAGATTAACAAGATGGTCACGACAATCAAATTTGTCGTTTCAAATTCGAACAATCATGAATCAGAAACAAAGAGAAGAACAATTATTTATGAAACATTTAAAACAACAACAAAGTCGTCGTAGATGGTCAACTATCATGACTTCTTCAATAGCTGTTTTAATCACTTCTTCAGGATTATTGTATCTTTGGCAACCTTGGAATCCATATAGTACAGAAATAAGTCGTCATCTACGAAAAGGATTATGGTTGGAAACTAGTAAGAACTTGGATTATCTTCAAGCTGTGAATCATTATCAAAAGGCTCTTAAACAATGTAAAACAGAGAATATGGACCAATTAGATCCTCGATACACAGGAATTGTGTTGAAGATTGCTGAAATGTATGAGAAATTGGAAATGAAAGATCGTCAACGTGAAGTTTATGAGAAATTGAGTGAGTTCTTGTTTGGTAAATTGGTCAATGATCAAGTTCCTGAAGAATGGAAAGATCAAGTGATTGAACGAGATTTGCTGGTAGCTTCTAGATTGGCAACATTATCAAAAGGAGGAGATACAAAACAACTGATGGATGAAATTTGGGAACGAATGAGCTTTGCTGAACATCAATTATTGACCAAAATGCCGTTTTTAAAAGTCGGAGGACAATTAGATATATTTGAAGTTTTGGAATTGGATTCATGGAAATCAAAACACAAATTCATTGAAAAGTATATGCCAAATGGTTTAAAGACATTAAGTCAATGGAATGTTGAATGGCCATGTTATTTAGATCAATTGATTCGAACTAAAGATTTATATGCTACACTTGGTATGTTTACTGATCAAGCCGATGTTTCAGTGAATTTATTACAATCGAATCTTGTTACTATGAAGATTTCAGATAGAAATCCAATCAAGATGAGTACTGTCTTGTTGAATTTGGCATCATCGTATTATTATAAGAGCCAGACTCATGAATCCCCGAAAGCTCAAATTGCGCGTGAAATGAGCGAGAAATTGTACAACTTGATCATCACCAAATACCCGGGAGATGATGAAGAATCCACCATATCCAGAGCAATGTCATTGTATTCCATAGGAGTCATCAAAAAATCATCATCAACCAAAGAAGCAGAACCATATTTCACCAAAGCTAGAGAACTGGCAATGGATCACGGATTGCTTCAAGTGATCGAGAAAATCGATACCGAAACCCTGTCTATATAAACTACTGAATCAAATTCAAACATACTTTCCTATATTACTTATTGCGAGGTCATAACCTGCCAGACTCTAATGACATTGTCAGTGTAACCAGAGAATAAGTTTTGACCATCATGAGACCAAGCAAGGGAAATACACTCAGGAGTCTTACCCTCAGCAACTTCTGGCTTGAGCTCATCCTTCAAGCTTCTCTCTTGCAAGTTGAAGATCTTGATGGAGCTAGTGGTAGCAACACAGAGCCAGTATCTGTTTGGCGAGAAAGCCAATGCGTTGATTTCATCACCAGCTTGCAAGGTGTACAAAGTCTTCTTCTTGTTGCTCATCTCCCACAGGATGATAGAACCGTCCTTTCCACCAGAAGCACACAAAGATCCATCTGGAGAAATGGTTATGCAGGAGACGTAACCAGTGTGGCCAACGAAATCAGCAGCCAAACTGTAATCCTTCAAATCCCAAGCCTAAAATAGTTAGTAAAACAAGTAAATATCCAGCGATCAGAGATCTTGGTGATATATTGTTGTGTCTCATTCGGAGAGGTCCCCGTCTGAAGTAGCAAATATGTGATACATCATGTCACTGGAAACAAAAAATTCAACTTACCTTAACAAGTTTGTCAGAACCGGCAGAGATAACTGTGGAAGCCTTATCCTCCTCGGAAGATGGAGAGAATCTAACAGCATTAACCCAGTCGGTGTGGGACTCCAAGGTAGCCATACACTTTCCAAGGGAGTTCCAGACCTTGACGGTCTTGTCTCTAGAAGCAGAGACAATTTGTCTAGAGTTGGCAGCAATGGAGACGGACAAAACGTCAGCAGTGTGACCAACAAATCTAACCATAGATTCTCCAGTCTCGATCTTCCAAAGTCTCAAGGTCTTATCCCACGAGGCAGAGATGGCGTATAATCCATCTGGAGAGATGGCACAGTCTTGAACGATGTGCGAGTGACCCTTAAGAGCCTTCTTTGCAACACCGTAGTTGTTCTCGTCTCTGGTCAATTGCCAAGTGATCAAGGTCTTGTCTCTGGAAGCGGAAAGGAGCAAATCTGGGTTAGCTGGAGAGGTAGCCAACGATGTGACCCAGCCGTTGTGGCCGTGCAGGGTTCCTCTGAGCACTAGAACTTCGACAACTTCGTCAGCCATATTGTGATTATATGAAAGGTTGAATTAAAATTTTCAATTTTTCAAGGCTGGCACGAAAAAAGCGGTGTGAGGGTTGGTTGTGACTGCGAGTTTGTACTTTGGTTTTCGCGGAATGTCGGCATAACGAGGGATGAGATCAAAGCCGGTCATATTTACTATTGAAGAGAAGAATGCCATCGTAGAGTACAGCAAATCATCTTTGAATCCAGCTCATAAGATTGTTGCTGAATGGGTTCTGGAAAAATTCAATAAGAAACTCGCTAGATCAACGTTCTCTGATATGGTGAAAAGAGGCCATCAGGATATACTATTCAACCAACAGAAACGTAATAGAGTTGCCAATTGGCCTTTATTGGAATCTACGTTATATGATTGGTTGAAAAATATTGAATCATGTCCAGGGATTGATATAACTGGTTCATTATTGACTCAGAAAGCTACTCAAACGTTTTCAAGATTGTATCCTGATGTTACGATCCCAAGATTCAGTGATGGATGGTTACAAGGATTCAAGAAACGTCATGATATCAAATCATTCAATGGAGTAAAATTGGTTTTTGATGAACCAAATATAGATAAGATCAAGATGGTAGCAAGATCATATGATAATGATAATATTTATAATATGACAGAAACTGGACTTTATTGGAGACCAACAAACAAACAACATTCCAGAATAACTTTAATACTCTCCACTAATGCTTCTGGAACAGACAAATTGCCAATCTGGATAATAGGAAAGCTTCGAAAACCAAAAGCTTTCCAGAACTTCCATCCTTCAAATATTGGATGCGTTTGGAAATACAATAAAAAGACTTGGACAACTACCGAGATCATCACTGAATGGTTTGAGTCATTTAAAAAGCATATTGGCAATCGAAAGGTGTTATTGATAATCGATAATTCTCCATGTCATATAAAGACATTTTCAGAGTTGGATATTCCTAGTAACATAACGATTGAACTTATTGGAGAGAGTTTTCAAGGAATTGCAAATGAACTTAAGGTGGTTTATAGACGTCATGTTTTGGAACATTTATGTGATCTTAGTTTGAGTGATGCAATAATATACATTCATGATAGTTGGATTCAGATCAAGAGTCAAACAATTGAAAACTGTTTCAAGAGGTTGTTGGGAGGTACAGACATTGCAGATCTGAAGAAGCATGATGTTACAGGAACGAATCCTGAAGAGAATGAAGGTGTTTGTTGTGAAGTTTCAGATCCAGATCAACTTTTGGAGGAGATTGTTCAACAACACATCTTAGAAAAAGATGGATTTGATGAATATTGTACGTTTGAGGAGCCAGTTTCTTTTGCTGAAGTGATGAAAATGATCCATAAAATTCAACGATTCGCCAGTTCTCTTGAACAGGAAACCTTTCTCACTGTGAATCAACATCTTACAATCATTAAGGAGGTGATGGAGTCAAGAAACGTTTAAAACATCCCACCTGTTCTCAGTCATGTACACCCCCTGACATGGGCGAATTAAAATTGATAGTGTTTATTAGTGCACCGCCTTGACAAAAAATATCTACGAAAAACTCAATGTCTGGCAAGGACGTCTCTTACATCCAATCACGACTGGATTCACTCCATGAGGTGGATTTCAAACTTGTGTCTATGTTGGACAATTTATCCACCACGTTGAAGCTGTTGAAGGACCATAAACACACTGGAGATGCTCACAACGAGGAGTTCAAAACAGCAGTTTCAAGTTTCTATTCTGATCTCAGTTCTGCTGCTGTCAACCTCAGTAAAGAGATCAAGGTAATTAATAACAAGGTGAAGTCGCAGGCGAGTGAATTGGATTTATTACCTATACAAATAAACAAAAAGGCCGTTTGGGTTAATGAGGATAAGTTGAAAGAAGAGATTGTATATTTGGATGAGTTTGAGGGTTTCAAGGATATCAAGTTGCCTGTGAGGGAGAAGGTGGAGGTGAAGGAGGAGCCTATCAAGTCGGAGAATATTTCCGAAACGATTGAAATAGATGATATTGAAATGACGAACGAATGAATCAGTGAGGACTGCCTATTACGTAACCCACAGCGAACGAGAGTATTATCAATCCAATTGTGATGATATGAGACCACCCCAAAACCACAACGTTTGGAAACTTGAACACTTGAATCAATTTTCTCTCTTTGGTCCTGGAATACGGAGGATATCTATCTTTAAGTAAGAATTCTGCCCAAAATGGTTGCTTCACCACAAGTTTCTGATGAGTGAAGGATTCAATTGACGATTTTCCATGATATTGACCCATTCCTGATGTTCCAACTCCACCAAATGGTCCTGTATAAATAGAATGATGGACCAAAGTATCATTCACCACCAAAGCACCAGATCGAATGGTTTTAATCAGATCGATCTCTTGATTATCAGAAGAGAAGATATATGCTGCTAAAGGATTATCATGATGATTTTGAACATTTGAAACAGCTTCTTCTAAAGAAGAATATTTGATAATTGGAAGAATTGGTCCAAAGATTTCATCCATCATTAAAGAATCAGACCAATCAATGTTTGAAACAATTGTTGGACCTAAAAAGTTCGATGAAATGTCTTTTTCACCTCCAAATACGTCTCCCTTTGTAGTTTTCAATAACTCAATCATTCGTTTAAAAGTGGAAGAATTGATTAGATGTGTATAATCATCTGATTTGGAGAAGTTATATGTTTTCTTCATAACTTTCATGATTATATCAATAACTTGATAATAAATAGTATCTTGAACAAGTAAGTAATCAGGAGCAATACAAATTTGACCAGCATTACTAAATTTGCCCCATAATAATCTGTCAATTGCAAGATTCAAATTCGAGCATTTTGAAGTAAGAAAAGCAGGAGATTTACCACCCAATTCCAATAATGTTGGAGTCAATGATTTGGCAGCATATGATTGAACTATTTTCCCAACAGTTGTAGAACCTGTAAACACAATCTTATCGAATTTTTGTTTCAATAACTCTGTTGTTTCTGGAATTCCTCCATTGATAATAATTAAGGATCTAGAATCCAAACTATCTTGCAATATTTTAGTTAATTCAAGACAGAATTTAGGACATCTATCATAAGGTAATTTCAATGCGACATTGTTTCCTGTTGCAATACAACCAATCAAAGGACTTATGGAAAGTCCAAGTGGGAAATTGAATGGAGAAATCACAAGAATCAATCCTAATGGATCTTTTTCAATTGATGTAGTAGTAACACTAAATGGGAAAGGAATTGAATCTGGTTTCGAAGGAGCAAGTAATGATTTCAAATTACCAATGAAATAATCCAATTCGGAAATCAAAGGAGCCAATTCCATGATTAAAGTTTCTTGAGAGGATCGATGGAAATCATCATATAGAGAGTCAACCAGTAATTGAGTGTTTTTGATCAGATTTGATTTCAATGAAATCAATTGTGATTTGATGTAAGCATGAGATCTTCTTGGACGAGATCTAAAGTCGGATCTTAACGATTCAACGGCCGATTCAATTTCACTTAAACAGACTAGAGACATTTAAATATTTTTTAAAGTTCATTTATCGCTCAATATCGTTCATATATAACCACCCAATTACGTTATTGTATAACCACCCATAACTTTATCGTTTAAAGAACTCCCGTATAAGTCGTTCCTTCTCCTCTTCAATCCAAATCCGACTCTTCCGTCGTGAAGCCCTTTCCTTCAAACCGTTCAAACTTATCCCTAAATAGATAATGAAAATCGTAAAAAGCAATAACATCATCGATAAAACGATAATCATCCAATTTTGTTCCTCACATGACTCCGTCATATAATCCGTCACCAAGAATATCTCATCCTCCAAATAATTAACAACAACCACAAATCTCGGCCCGGAAAATCCTAAACTGATTCCAAAATGAACAAGTTGATAATATAACATTCGCACGTTGATTAATTGATTATCCTTATAATCATAAACTTTGTTATTTATCTTGATTGGCTCGATCTGGAAATAATCAATCTTCTTATTATCATATCTCCACCAACCACAATCATCTTGAAACACATAATCTGTAGCGGAAAGATTGTAAATGAGTTCTTGATACAAAATATTGGTTAATCGATGTTCAGAATCATATTTCTTCACCATAATCTCCAATCGACTAAACACATCTGTATCTAAAGCACCTGGAAACCGATGATATCCATGACCTAATCGATATGTGTTTAGAAAAACATTGATATTATCACTCTCATAAGAATCAAAACTAAGTAAGATCTCTTCACTTAGTATCGATTCATAATTTGAATCTCCCACTTGTTCAAATCGTTGACAAGCAACCAATCGAACCACACCCAAGATCAAAATCAACCACCAATTCATCAAATTCATCTTTCGCTCTATTTCTTACCTCTGCTTAAAGACAAAAGCTCAATTTCGCCTTGTCTTTAAAGCAAGCAGCTTTACTATTTCAGTCTTATAATTTTTTCTTATATATGCAAAATTTCCTAATTCGGCCGTGGGCTCCTGTGGGGATCGACACTAGCCCAATATTAATTAACCCATCTAACTCAAATCGAAATCGTCAATCTTGTTCTTATATTTAAGAACATTATGCTTGATCTTGGACCCATCGGTCCATTGTAAATAATCCTCCATATTTCGAGTCACCAAAAAAGCAGGATCGGTTATCACATCCGGTCCAACTCGAACATGTCCTTGCTCAATAAATTTGACTGCATCGGAAATAGTCTCTGCCATTTTAAATCTGCACATCACAACTCCTATTCTTCTTCTGCAGAAAGAACTAACGGTAACTTTATTTTCGAGATCCGATATTTTACTTTTTGTGGCCAATATTCCCATTCCGTATAGTTTGTCCAATAACAATTGTTCCTGTTTGATTCTATAAGGATCATTTGGTTGTAAAAGAGCTAATTTGTGTGCTATTCTTCGTATATTTCCACAAATTTTATTATATTTATGATAATCTTCTCGATTCTGAATATGATAAGTTCTCATAACTTGAGTATCTCTATGTCCTTGATCTTGTTTCCAATCAAGAAAATCAACTTTTTTGAGCAATTTCTGCTCATGATGTTTAAGCTTTCTGACCATAATTTGATTAAATTTTTGATTATTTTTTTTCAAATAAAATATTTTTTTTAGTAATCTTTACATCCCTACACCAACAAAAAACTCATCCAAAAAAATCCCAAATTCTCGTTGAAATTTTATCATCATGTCTCTTCTTCGACGGTTCTCTACTTTCCGACCTGTGTTGTCTCATATCGGATCCGCTCCGTTGATGTTGACTCCTCAGGTGAGTTTCGAATATTTGGATCTTCTTACTCCGAAATTCGTTCCAAAAGGACCCAAAGTGTTGAAACTCAATAAATTGGTCACCGTTAAAGGTCCAAAAGGAGAAGTTGATCTTGTTCTACCGGATTTCATGATATTACGCAAAGAGGGAGATGGAATGACCGTTTCGGTGACAAAACCAGAAGATAAACTCCAGAAACAATTATGGGGAACCGTGCGTGCGTTGTTGAACAATGGTATCATTGGTGTTACTGAAGGTCATACTTCTACTTTAAAGTTTCAAGGAACAGGATATCGTGCGATTTTGGAAGAAGTCAATGGAGTCAAATGGGTCAAAATGAAGATCGGAAGATGTGATCTTCAAGGTCTTCCAATTCCAAAAGGAGTCACAGTTACTTCTCCATCGCAAACCTTATTGGTTTTGGAAGGTTGTGATAAGCAACAATTAAATTTATTTGCCGCCAGTTTAAGAAATATGCGTCCTCCTGAAAGATACAAAGGTAAAGGTATTTATATGAATGGAGAGACTATCAAATTAAAGGCCAAGAAAGTGAAATGATCGAACTAAATTGTATATAGTACTATAGAAAATTGGCATCCTTTTCTTAACTGTCACTTTAATATAGTGTAAATTAATTTTATATCCTCAAATAATCAAAGGCAATGAATGTTGATTCAGGTTCTCATCAATTTTGGACTCATTATCCAAACGGAGATGGCTTAGAACTACCAAATCCAATATCCGATTCGATAACTCCCTTAACAAGCAGTTATGCTAGTCCTCAAAATCTGGACAGACACATACTTCAACAGCAACAACTCCAGAACAAGGTGGCTAACCATCAATATTCATCATCCTCTGATCGTAAGAGTAATACTGTTGCTGATGAATACGAGATGGTGGAACAAAACTTCAAAGACCAGTTCTCTCATGGTACTTGGAATGAAGTTATAGATCCTACAACCAAAACCATATCTCCGGGTGGAAGTAGTGAGACTTCCAATTCGCAACATCATATGGTAGATGAAACGGTGTTGGCTGAAAAACGTAAGGCTCAAAATAGAGCTGCTCAAAGAGCTTTCCGCGAACGCAAAGAGATCAAATTGAAGGAGTTGTCAGCGAAATTAAACCAATCCGAAACAGAGAAAGACCGACTATTACGAGAACTAGAAGTGCTAAAACAGAAGAATGTTTTGTTAGGAATGGAGAACCAAATGTTACAGAAGATGGATGTTGATCCAACCGTGGTTCAAACTCAAAGACCGGCAAAAGCTGCCAAGTTCAATTTTCCCCAAACCCGAGAAGATTTCATCAAATCTGTGGTTGATGTTCCACATACTCTCGTACACAAACCCGATGAAGGAATTCCTAATACTGTGGTTGACGGAGTTCCATTCTCGATCGAACAATATAACTATCAGAATCAAGAGGTTCTCACGGTTGCTGCGGTTTGGGACTATCTTAACGAAATAGCAGGCCAAAATGAAGACTTTTATCTTGACATTCCAGCCATAATGGATCAACTTCGTGGAACAGAAGTTTGTCATGGCCATGGTCCTGCATATCCAGTGGAGATGGTTAACAGTATCATTAAGAAAACACTGGGTTCTTGATATATACATTGTTGGGCTATTTAATTTAATGGTGAATCTGTGAGCCATGAACTCTCAGGGCATCTCGAACACGAACATAAGATCCCCTCGGTCCAGAAACACACCCTTTCACCAAAATATATCCTTTTTCTGCGTTCACATCCAACACATCCAGGTTGAAAATAGTGTTGTATTCATCTCCTAAATGTCCAGGCATCTTCTTACCAGGTAAAACTCTTGCCGGTGTTGTATTCATACCTGTAGAACCCGGCGTTCTATGTGCCAAAGAGTTACCGTGAGATGCAGTACCTCCAGTGAAATTCCATCTCTTCATCACACCTGCAAATCCTTTACCTTTAGTCTTTGAAACCACATCAACTTTCTGTCCTGCTTTGAAATGATCAGCTTTCAACATTTTACCTAAAGGCAATAACCCTTCTTCACCTTTCACCTGAAACTCAAAGAGCTTCTCTTTTGGTGAAACCTTGGCATTTCTATAGTGACCTAACATGGCCTTTGTTTGATTTTTCAATTTATCTCCATATCCAAGTTGAACAGCATAATATCCGTTCTTGTTCAACGTTTTGTTATAAACAACTTCCACCTGTTCTATCTCAATCACAGTAGCAGGAACTCGCCTTCCACTACGCTCGTAAAATTGGGTCATTCCTCGTTTAACACCAATCAACCCTGGTCTGTCCAAAAGAGTCTTGCGCTGTCTCTTGGCCTCCGCCGATTTGAAAGGCAACGGAGCAGCACTTGTCACCGAAGGAACGGCCATAGGCGAGATCAGTTGCTTTTTGGAAACACCATTCAATATGGCGGTCGAATTTAAGCGTTTAAATACCAACCCAAACATATTGCCGATGGAAAAAGTTTTTGCTTTGCAAAATTGATTTTTCTTTCTTCAAATGATTACATAATACAAACCTGAAGAGTGCTATTAACTGTTATAGAGAATCAGTATGGAGAATATGGGTGAGAACATCTTTTAGCCAGATTGACAGGTTCTTCGGGAATAGAGTCTCTCTTTTCTTTGGATCTGAGTTGGTCGACTTCTGCAGGGTCTTCTCCTTCATATCCTTCCATACCAGGCTTAATTTCACCCTTACCGTTGTTCTTCCAAGATCCTCCAAAGTGGTGGTTCACATAACAGTATTTTCCACAGTTGTTTTCCTTGTCTTCTCTGAAGGAGGCTCTAGGATAGATGACCACATCTTCGACCATAACCGGAGCTCTTAAACCTGCAAAGAATCTCCAAGAAATCACATCTCCTTCACCGGATTCCGGTCCATAAAGCTCACCAGTAATGTCTCTTTGATGGTCAATATCCACAATTGTTGGACTTGCAATCGAGTTGATATGCGCGTAAATAGTGTCTGTCCAAACCACAGGTCCTGTCCATTCCATAATGTCGACCGAAGCACATCTGTCAACACCCTTAAAGTCTTTATAATAAGCTTGTAATTTGTCATTCTTCTTTGCTTGGAACGTGGTTTCCACAATCTTTGCAATCAACTTTCTCAAAATTGGATGTCTGGCCTTGGCCTTGAAAGTCCATTGTTCAAATTGGATTCTTCTGGTCATGTAATGTTGCCAGTTTTCCACGTTAATGTCTTCTTCCACAGCAACAACAAAACCGACATTTCTATCAGAGTCAAACCAAGTATCCACTGGTTTTTGTAAGTCGGTGTCAATGTCAGCGTAGACTCCTCCATTCAAGAAAATCAACAAATATCTTGCGAAATCTGAACGGATAATCTTGTTTGGAAGCATTTCGAATGCTTCCAAAACCTCTGGAACGGTGTCCTTGAATCTGATTTTAAGAATCTCTAGAATCTTGTCATCGGTCAATAAAGTATGAGTGTAAGTTGGATTTTCGTTTTTCCATTTGTTGACCAACTCCTTATGAGGGAAATCTGGGTCTGTGGAAGGCACCTTCCACATTTGCCAGATGTTCTTCTCGATTACTCTGGCCCTATTATCATAAGGGAAGAATTTGGCTAATCTGTCTGCAGTTGTGCCGGCATCATAAGGATTTGCACCACGGGATTTTGGATTCAATTTGTAGAAATTAGTAAGAGCTTCACTAACAATTTGATCTTCGGTGTTGATATTCCAACTACTAGTTGTTAGTTTGAATAATATCAACCCCAAAATCAACCCCACAAAGATTGATAATCTTTTGAATTTTGGAGATCCCGATGATGAGCTTGTGCTAATTCCTCTATATGGTGATGCTTTGTTCATTATGAACGCGAATTAAAGAGAGTAAGCAACTGATATGAACTTGAACTTTTATGGACGATTTTCTTCACAAGCTTCGATCCAATAAAGTCGTAATCGTTTAACTTGTTTTATTCCTTTGCAAAAAGCGAGTCCTATAAGAAAAGCTTTATAAAAACGGTTTCTGATAAAATGTTAGCTGGCTCTTTTTTTTTTTTCGTTCTGTCTGGTAGATTGATTTCAGTTTTAGGAAGAAAATAGCAGGACAAAGAAAACGGGAAGAAAAGTGATATTTTTGGAAATTAGCCAATCAGATGATGAACTGTGATGTGATTAACATAGATGGTTCCACTGTTGTAACCCCCCATCATCTCCTTGTTGTCTCCCCTTGAGGTTACGTGGCACAAATTAGTACGTCGATCGACGCGTCGTATCTTAAAAATGACGACAAAAATGGCTACCAAAAAAAAAATTCTATCTCCCTCAATATGTTCAAGAAATTCTCTAAAGAAGACATCCATACACGTTCTAACGTGAAATCATCGGTTCAACGTGGTTTGAAATCGAAATTCGTCGAACAATATCCGGGTTTTGAATCGATTATTGATGAAATTGTGCCCAAGAAATCAAGTGTTATGCATTATAAATGTGAAGATAAAATTCAATTATACTTAGTTGATGGAGAAGTGTTGTTTTATCAACAATTTAATGAACTTTTACCGACCTTAAAATTGGTTCATAAGTATCCTTCATTATTTCCAAGAGTTCAAGTTGATAGAGGAGCCATCAAATTTGTTCTTTCTGGCGCAAATATCATGTGTCCTGGTTTAACTTCTAAAGGAGGAAAATTACCGGACCAAGATATTCCTAAAGAAACTACAGTTGCGATTTATGCTGAAGGGAAAGAACATGCTTTGGCAATTGGAAAATTGATAATGAGTACTGAAGAAATCAAAAGTGTCAACAAAGATATTGGAATCGAGTTATATCATTATCTTGGCGACGGGTTATGGAACTTCCATGAATAAATTTAATGAGAAATGAAGTATCAATATTTTTTTTGTAAATTATTTGTTTCTTTATTTAAATGGTTTCTGATAACTACGGGATAGTTATTGATTCTGGATCTTCTGGATCACGAATCCAGATTTATAAATGGAAAAATCCAATTGAATTGGCCAAGGAATCCGATGATACTGGTTTGTTATATTCAGTACCCCAAATTATTCAAGAAGAAGATTGGACTTATAAAACCAGTCCTGGTCTTTCTACATTTGCTGATAGACCCGATGATGTTTGGGAGGACCATTTTGAATCGTTAATTGAATATGCTGAAAAGATCATTCCTGAAGAGAAGTTCGCGTCAACTCCTATATTTGTTCAAGCTACAGCAGGTATGCGTCTTGTTCCTAAGAAAAAACAAGAAAAGGTGTTACAAAAGGTTTGTGAATCATTGAAATCCGAATCAAAATTCTTAATCAATGATTGTAAAAATCATGTTCAAGTTATTGATGGAGAATTAGAAGGTCTTTATGGTTGGATTGGTTTAAATTATTTAAAAGGCAAGTTGAATAAATATGATCCAAAATTGCCTCTTATTGATCATGATTCTTATGGGTTTATGGATATGGGTGGAGCATCTACTCAAGTTGCTTTTGTTCCTTCGAATTCGAAAGAATTGGAACAACATAAGGATGATTTATATGAGGTCAGATTAAGAAATGTGAATGGAGAAACTCAAACTTGGTCTGTGTTTGTTTCTACTTGGCTTGGATTTGGAGCTAATGAAGCTCGTAAAAGACATCTTAAAAATTTGATCACAACTTTACCTGATAATGTCAGTTATGATACAAATGGAGATCATAAATATGACCTTTATGATCCTTGTTCTCCAAAAAACATGCAAATTGAACAAGAATTGGATGGAATCGTTTATCAAATTACTGGTCAAGGAGATTACAAAACTTGTATGAAACACATTTATCCTCTCTTATTGAATCATTTGCCTTGCAAAGAAGATCCATGTTTGTTTAATGGAGTCCATGCTCCTACCATTGATTTCGAAAAAGACAAGTTTGTTGGAGTTAGTGAATATTGGTATACTGCAAATGATGTTTTCCATATGGGAGGAGCTTACAATTTCTTGAAATTCGAGGAAAGATTAAAAGAGTTCTGTGAATTAGAATGGGATCAGATAGAGACCAATTTCAAGAACAAACAATATGGAAGTAACATTCCTGAACCAATTTTAAGAGATTCATGTTTTAAAGCTAGTTGGGTGGTTAATGTTCTTCATGAAGGATTTGGATTACCTCGAATGGGAATTGATATGGATGAATTGGATCAAAGTCAAATCGAATCTCTCAATCAACAAGATAAGGAACATATTCCTTTCCAAAGTGCCAATTTAATTGATGGAGCTGAACTTTCATGGACTCTTGGAAAGATTATCTTACATGCTTCATCAGAGGTTCCTTCCTCTGACAATATACCTGTTGGTGTGATACCAAGTCAAACCACTCAATATGTGAGTGCCATTGATCCTGCTACCAATGAAGTTTCAGCAAGAGATCGAGAATCATTAAATGGATATTTTATCTTGATGTTTGGTATATTTGTTTTTGGTTCAATGATTTATGGGTTTTATTCGAAACACACCTTTAGAAGAAGTTTCACGACTTCTAGAGCGAGTTTAACTAAAAACCTTCAAAAATTCTACACCTTAATTATCACCAAATTGGCCAATTCAAGATATTCAACGATTCCTGTTGATGAAGAAGCTGCATATGAGGAGGAAGATGTTAGTCAAAGATTAGAAAGACGTACTTCATCCACCTCAAATCCCACCACGCTAGGCACTTTAAGAACTCGTTCTACAATGAATTTATCGGAAATACAAGGAGAAGTTCCTGATTTCTCAAGATCATATTCTTCAAATTCGTTACCTGGAAAGATAGGATCGAATACTCAACTTGATAAGGCAGGTTTGAGTTTTGATTTTATGGGTAAAAAATATAACAAGTATGTTGGACGACCAACCTCTCCGAATCGTCAAGGATCATATTCGAATGCTTTGAACAGGGTTGGTGGTTCTCAGGTGGAGTTGATGACGTTGATTAAAGGAAAGACCAGTGATTGAAAGAACAACGTCGATCGACGCGCGTCGATAAGAAAAACTTGAGAAAAAAAAATTTTAGATCTGAAAAATTATTATTATACTAGTATGCGTGTGAAGAAGCCGACTTCCAAGCGGACTTCCACCCGGATGCGGGAAGGAATCAAGAAGAAAGCAGCTGCACAAAGACGTAAAGAGAAGAAGCATGCCAAGAAGGATGTGACTTGGAAATCCAAGAATAAGAAAGATTTGGGAATTCCTTCGAGCTTTCCTTATAAGGATCGGTTGATCAGTCAATTTGAGGATAACAAGAGACTTCAAGAAGAAGAGAGACTCAAAAAGAGAGAAGAAAGAAAGATTCAACAAGTTCAAGATGCTGAGATGATGAGCGAAGATGAGACCGATTCTGAGGAAACCGGAGAGAACAATTTGGCAGCATTATTAGAATCTGCAGAAAAAGCTGCTGTTGAGTATTCAGGAGGGGCTACCGAAGAGCCAATGGATGAAGAGGATCTTGAAGTTGTTGATTATGATGTTTCATTGACTGACGATGAAGAGCTCCAGAATCAACAGGAGAAATCTCGAAAACAGTTTGACAAGATCTTCAAATCTGTGGTGGAAGCTTCTGATGTTGTTTTATATGTTTTGGATGCACGGGATCCAGAGAATACGCGGTCACGGAAAGTTGAGGAAGCAGTTTTACAGAATTCTGGAAAAAGACTGATTTTTGTGGTCAACAAGGTTGATTTGATTCCTGATGATAATCTCAAGAATTGGTTGGAGTATTTGAAGCAGTCTTTCCCTACAATTCCGTTGAAAGCAAGTAATACAGCCACCAATGCTCAATCATTTAACAAGAGATTGACGCAATCTGCTTCTGCCTCCACTTTGTTACAGGCATTGAAATCGTATTCACAGAAATCCAATTTGAAAAGAGCCGTTGTTGTTGGAGTTATAGGATATCCTAATGTTGGAAAATCATCAGTTATTAATGCTTTGACATCTAGACATGGAAATTCTGGTGTTTGTCCTGTTGGAAACCAAGCTGGTGTGACTACCTCTTTAAGAGAGGTGAAGATTGATAATAAATTGAAGATTTTAGATTCTCCAGGAATCGTTTTCCCAGATTCCAAGAAGAAGAATAGACAACAACAAGAAGCTGAATTGATTCTTTTGAATGCTATTCCTCCAAAACAGATTGTTGATCCTATTCCAGCGGTGACTTTATTATTGAAAAGATTGGCTAAGAACACTCAAATGGCTGATAGTTTCAAGAACTTATACCAATTACCACCATTAGCATCATCAGATTTGAATGAATTTGCAAAACAGGTTTTGATCCATGTTGCAAGAAAACAAGGACGTCTTGGTAAAGGAGGAATTCCTAATCTACATTCGGCAGGAATCAGTATTTTGAATGATTGGAGAGATGGAAAAATCATTGGATGGACAAATCCTCAAGTTAGAGAAGAAGTGAAGCAGATTAGCAGTGTTAGCAGTCTTTCTGCTCCTGCCAAAGTTGAACAGACTACAGTGGTGAAAGAATGGGCCAAGGAATTTGACTTGGACACACTTTTCGCAGAAGTTGGAGTATAAGTGGAAAAAAACATCTCTAATTAGTAATACATTAAGAGCGTACTTAAGCTTGGGAGGCCAAATAAGCCTTGATTGCAGAAGGGTTAGCACCGATGATTCTCTTGACTTCTTGACCATCTTTCAAGAATAAGAGAGTTGGCATGGAACTGATATCGAATTGAGAAGCGATTTCAGGCAATTCATCCACATCGACCTTGTAGAAATCGAAGCTGGAGTATTCGGCAGAGAATTTCTCCAACATTGGAGCAATCATCTTACATGGACCACACCAAGTGGCGAAGAAATCGATCACCACGAGGTTGGAAACAGAAGTAACTTGTTTGAATTCGTCGGCACTGGCAATAACTTTCATTTTAATGTTTGGATCTGAATTGATTTCTTTTGATGGAATCGATGAACTTGTAAGGATCTTATTGATTATGAAAACGATAACAATTAAGACCAAGAAATATAGCATTCACTTAAAATTTGCCGTTGGATTTGTTCACAATTTATAAGGCGTGCTGGAAATGGAGGCGCGAATTTTAGTAATCCAAAAATTTGTAATATGGAATGAGAGGCTAGACAAATTGAGGAGAGGTTGAAAAGTTTTGAAGGGAAAAGAGGGATGTATTTAAAGGAGGAGTAATCGATACAATGGTTCTAGTAGGTTCCATCATTGATGTTAACCCATTTCAACTCAGTTGATGATCCATTACAGCCGGGTAAAATGTAGCTTACGTG
Organism: Ogataea xyloterini; assembly: GCA_030573155.1. NCBI lineage: Eukaryota > Fungi > Ascomycota > Pichiomycetes > Pichiales > Pichiaceae > Ogataea > Ogataea xyloterini. The sequence continues at coordinate 404,493 of JAJMCS010000005.1, read as the reverse complement.
TATGACTCAAACATATAAAAAAAAAAGGCAATCAGTTTTTATAGACAGTTAGTAAAATTGAATTGTCTTTAGCAAACTGGTTTTGACTAAAACAAACACTTGGTGGTGGATTCTCTTGTATTGGTACAGGAGTTCAAGTGAAGTGAAACAAGATATTTGATAAACAAAGTTGAATTTGAGGTTGGAGATACAATTTATCTAGTATTTATTTTGAACAAGATAGAAAAGTGTCACCCGGGCGGTAATCTAGTTCTCATTGACAACAACTTGACATTTGATTTGTTTCAGTAAACAGGATTTTGAGACGCATTTCCATATTGTTACTTCTGGAGAGTCAGGTTTATAGAGTCTTGCACAGAGGGGAAAAAGGGTTTTAGACTTGGCATGTCGTTTTTGTCGGGATTTTTGTGCTGTTTTGACACCGAGAAGACGGTCAGACAGGAGAATTCGATCACTTCCAATCGTCCTAAACTTACAACAACGCAATCGAACTTACAGAAAGCATTGAGCAACAGACCATCTGCCTCTCAACTTTCAGAAAGATCAGTCACTCCATCTCAGGACCAAAATAAGATTGCACAACAACAACCTCAACAGTCCAATATGTCCCAAACTATTCCTGTTGATGGCTCGTTGAAAACTAATGTTGTTACTGAAGTAACAGACTTGAAAGATTCTACCGATAGTTCCAAAGATGACGAGACATTAAATCAGGCAGCAGAAACTCCGGATCCTCATACGCAATTGTTACAAAAACAGGCTATTCCTAGATCTATAGATCCTACACCAGTTACGGGATTCGAGGATGACGAAATGGTTGATGATGATGACGAGGACGAGTTTTTTCAAAATGAGGATATAGAGGAAGATCAGTTTGAAGACTTAGATTTGACCAGAATCCAGACCGACCAAGCAGTCGCGTCTTCTGGCTTCTTACTGGATCCTCCTCCTGCTCATTTGAAAGGCAAAAAATGTCTTGTTCTGGATTTAGATGAGACACTTGTACATTCCTCTTTCAAGTATATCCGATATTCCGATTTTGTCATTCCCGTGGAAATTGAGAACCAGATACACAACGTTTATGTGATTAAACGTCCAGGAGTGGACGAGTTTTTAAAAAGATGTGGTGAGCTATACGAGGTCGTTGTGTTCACTGCTTCTGTGTCTAGATACGGTGATCCGTTGTTGGACATATTAGATATTCATAAATCAATCCATCACAGATTGTTCCGGGAAAGTTGCTATAATTACCAAGGCAATTACATTAAGAACCTGTCTCAAATGGGAAGGCCATTAAAGGATCTGATTATCATTGACAACTCACCAGCATCCTACATATTCCACCCTCAGCATTCGATTCCAATATCCAGCTGGTTCAGTGACACGCATGATTGCGAGTTGACCGATTTGCTTCCATTTTTAGAAGATCTGGCCATGACAGACGTCGAAGATGTCTCTTTGGTGTTGGATGTGAATCTGTGAGGTGGAGAAGAGCTGGGCTCTTCTCATACCATAGATGTATAATAATTTTTTTAAAATATAACCCGTGTAAGGATGTGTTTTGTTTCACGGCCCACGCCCCACGGACGCGTTTTCGCGGGACAGGCACCTGTCAATGGCTAAAATTGTAAATGGAGTTATCATTTTTAGGCATGTTTCAAAGATAAATCGGAAGGTGGCTTATAGATTCACACTGCACGCAAATATAAACAAGAAACAAACATGGCGAAAGATTCAATAACAAGGCGATCTTTGTGGGGATCTATAAAAGGAATCAACAAGCTGAAGGACAAGTCTTTAGGAGATGACGAGATGATTATTCAGCGAAGCAAAAAACCACTAAAGGATTCTAAAATCAACAAACGATATTCGATGATGATAAATCTGGACGATTCGAGTCGAACGAGTCAAGATTTTGGTATTGAAACGGTACGTGAAGATAAGGAGAATTTGAGATTAGTCAAGTCCAAAGAATCCACTATTCATGAGGAACATAGTGACGATGCCAATACTACTATTGATTCGGGAGCCGTGTTGGATATATTGGATATCGATTCGAATGACACAACAACATTATTAAATGCGGCGTTGGATGATTATAAGATCGCGTTACAAGCATTATCATTGGACAATCAAGAGCATCGACTGCCTAAAAGTTTAGCATTTAGAGATCATGAAACGTTAAAGGAGATAACCAAAGAGACTACGAAGAAAGATGTTATGGATAGTTATATTATTGAACGACCAGGATATACAGTGATTGGGACTGAGTTTATGAACAGTGATAGTGAGGATGAAGGAATGGAAGGTTCTTATTTTGGAGAATATGATGATCTTTTTGATGAGACAGAGACGGTTTTGGAGACCAAGCCGATCCAAAGAACTTCCTTATATTTTGGAAAGGTTATAGATCCTTCCATATGACTTTTTCCAAAGCTTCTCCTTTATTTTTAACCTCTCGCACAAAACCAAGGTTCTGGAGTTCGACCAGACTTTTGAGGAACCAGCTCAATGTCATTTTATCCCATTCTTGATCGACATCGATATCCAACAACAACGTCTTTAATTCTTCTTGAGGAAGTGAGTTTTTGAAAACTTGATAGAATTCGTATACATTTGCAATCACTCCAGCCTCTCTGTATAATTTGTATAATTCAATGACTGAAGGTTCTAATAATTTGTAGAGTTTGATATCTAATTGAGACTGATCCAGATTATTCAAATCGGTATGAACACTATTGAATAGATATGGTTTGGAATTGAGTAAAGAATCAATACAAGTTTCACGAATTCTTGGATTGAATGATTGAGTCAATAAATTGGTAGATTCCAGATCAACACAACAAATTTCTCGGAATGGAATGGTTCCAAGATCCAAATCATCTAAACGTTGAGTAAAAGAATTGTTTAATAAGGTGACAAATTTGCGTGCTTCTAAAATATTAGTTAATTGATGAATTGAAGATGATTGGAAAATAGGAATGAAATCTTCATCTTCTAGAATCGTTTTAATGAATGAATTAATATCATGTAATGAAGAAGTTAGAATTGCTTTCCAAATTGGTTGTAAGAACTCAAAAGTATCCAAAGATATATTGAAATTGGAATAATTGACATTTTCAAAGATCAATTGAAATAATTCTAAATTATTGGACCAAATTTGTTGTTCTAGAAAGTATTCTTGAATGAAATTAAGGAAATCAAGTAATGTTTTGATATTGTAACGCCAATTGATTAATTTGTTCAAATTGAGTCGTAAAAAATCTCCTAATTCTTCATCATTATCAGCCAAAAATCCATTATAAAATGATTGAACTTGATTAGAATCTAATGTTTTCTCATATTTATGAACAGAAGGAAGCTTCTTGAACACATCAAAATAATCCGATGTTAATTGGATCTTGGAAAAATCATTTGTCCACATAACACTTAATGGTTGACTATAATAATGGCTCATGTAAAGTAATTTAATACTGTTGATAAATTGAGAGATTGAGATTCGAGATTTCAATTTCAGAAAGTGTAAAACAAGCTTTGGATCCAAAATTAATGAATGATAAGTATCATTGATGTTTAATAAGACATTTTCCATGATTTGATTGACCACAAGATGAGAATTGTCAACATGGAAATATTTTGGAGCCAAATATTTAACTGTCAATTTGGGTAATTTCTCTTTGAAGATTTCCAATGGAGTAGACATTCCAATAATCAATTTGATCTTAGATTTGAATTGATTGTTATAATTCCATAAAACTTTAATTAATGGTGTTAAAATTGCTGTTGGAAATGAATCTGCATCTTCCACCATCACCACAAGATTTTTCTCCTTTAATATCATTTTCTCCATCAAATTGTCCAAATCAACAGATCGAGCTTGATTTTCTTCATTCTCTTCATCATTTTCGTCTTCAGAATCCGAAATAATCATCGAATGACTTTCTGGATCTGTCTTCAAACCTCTTAATATTTCTGTAGCCAAAATCTTCATTGCAAAACTGATTGTACTGCAAACTTTACTACTTAAACGAACAACAATCGAATCAATACATTCTTTATTCAAATGTGTCCAAATATTGTCCAATAATAACGAATGATTCGAGATGTTTGGTCCAAGATTCAATAAGGCTGTGCTTAAGTTAATAGGTTGGTTTTTGAATACAATTGAGACATCATCATGATTCAAAAACTGTTTAACTTCTTCAAACATGTTCTTATCATGTTGTGATAAGATTTGTGTGATGGTTTCATATTGTTTTGTCCAATTGGTTACGAATAATTCATATCGTCTAATCATGTTTCCAGCAGGTTCTTTTCCATTCATGAGTCTGACAAATGGTGTATTGCCATCAAAGAATCCTTCCTGGTAGTACAACTCCGGAGGGGAGTCCGGAGTGGAGGGGTTTAGTTGATAGACAACCTTTTGGGAGTCCATGAAGTCATCAAAGGACATGAGGAAAATTTAAGGAATATTTTATAAAGAGAGATAATTACAAGTTATCAGAGTTATATAAGGTGAAACAGGTGATGCAGGTGATAATGACGCCACCGTCATAACCAAATACGAAGAAGAAAGGTATCGTTGAACCTTCCTTCACCTTTTCACCTCTTCACCTCTTCACCGCTTCACCTCTTCACCTCCCCCCCCCCCATCTCTCAACTCCATAGCCGTACTCTTCTCCACCTGGTACAACGTACATATAATATACCTTCCATTCATATTAAACCCCTTAAGCTTCTCTAATGCCGTCTGACAACTCTTGTATGTAGTGTATACCACCAACGCTTGTCCTTTAAGTTCCTTTTCTGTTCCAATTCGAATCTCATGGATATTCCCAAATTGACCAAATATCTCGTATAACTCTCCAGATTTCACCTCATACGGTAGATTCTTCACCAAGATTATGGGGAATTCAAACTGGTTACTAAACAAACTCATCAATAAATAGAATAAATAATTATAAATAATTTTGATAACTTAATATTCAGCAAGACGTAACTTCTTGCCGATTTCACGACTGGAAAATCCACGTTGACGCAAAAATGGAGGTTCGGGAGATTGTTCACGAGATTTGATGAAATCTGAATTAGGATCGATCTCAAATGAATCATAACCTCCTAAAAGTCGTATAATAGCTGGTCTAGCAGGCTTTTTGGACCGACCAACTCGAAGATCGTCCAATTTTTGAGCAATTTCATCTCCAAATGAACAATCTTCAGGTTTCAATGATTCAACATAAACATGTTCAAGTTCTAAGAACGAAGTGTTCAAAGTATCGATAAAGCGTTGAGTTTGACGATGTTTTGATGAAGCACAAATAGTTATGGAATTATCTTTGATGATATAACCCAACCCAAATCCATTAGCAGAAACAGGCCCAAATCCAAATAACTTCAATGATGGATTTCCACAATTCGAAGTGGATATAATCGTGGTATTTAATTTATCCCATCCACCATCGGCAAATATTGAAGGTATTTCTCTTAATGATCCATCTTTAAGTGAATCTCGAACTTCATTCAAAGTTCCTTCATCATCTGAATCATAAACATCTCCTAAATTCTCATCACTATAATATCTCTTCCATATACAGAAAAGAGCATATAAATGACGATCTTGTCCAAGTCCTTTAGAACATTCTTTGGTCCTGTTGGAATGTTCAGCACATGCATCTCGAACCAATTGAATCTTCTCTTGCATAGATAAATGATCATCTAGAAATTTGGTTACAAATTCATTCGATTTCTGTGAAACTGTATGAATAGCTTCTGTTCGACCATGAAGAAATTGTTTCGTCATAGCAGGTTCATAAGTAGATTCAATCTTTCCATAAAGAGCATAATAAGCCAATTGGAACCCCATTTGAACAAAAGCATCGGGAGAAATACCCATCTTCTTGATTCTTTCCATTCCAAACGATTTGAATTCTAATGTTGAGAACTCATTTTGATGAATCAAATCACTCAATCTAGTTTCGCCAAATCTCAACGCAAGAGACATCTCATTGGTCAAATTCCATTCCAATTTACGTGGAGAGGTCATGACATTTCCAAACGTAGCAGGATCTCGTGTAGCAGGGTCTGGAGAATTGGTTTTCCAAAGAGATGGAGAATTCATGTTGATTGATCTTGCAAACCTTAGAATCGAATCGGTATAAATATCAGAAGCATATCTTAAAACAGTATGACCATCCACACCAGTGTGTTCAAAATTGATTCCAACTTTAGCATCTTTGGTCACAATCATTTGTAATTTATCATACCATCTATTAGTACAAGTTCCAACTTGAACTCCATTTTCCAACTTTGATTCTCCACAAAGAAAGTTTTTAGCCATTCTAGTAAGATCATTTCCAACTTCAACATGGTCCAAAACCACCACAAATAAAGCTGAATCCAAAACTTTAAGAATTCCATTATTAATTGAATCTTTGACCATTTTCTCTCTTAAAGACGACCAAATACGACGATTTTCAGTGGTTAAAACTCCAAAACTGGATTTGGCAACTTCCCTTGCACCAACAGCTTCCGAATCAGTGACAATACTCTGGAAATTCAACTTTATATCATGTTCAGTCAATATTAGATCATTATTAGAATCTAATACATCAAACCAATAAAATTGAGACCGACTCAAAACAACAATATGTCTAGATTGTTCATCTGTTTGTAATACACAACCAGTTTGAGTTGGAATTCGACTAGATCCAAAAAGTTTAGGATATTGATCCATATCCAAAACCATTCCATTTTTCAATTTATCAACACTCAACTCCTTTCTACGCAAAGCACGAACAAACCGTAAACTGGAAGTTGTCAAACTAGCCGCTCTGGAAACTTGAGTAGAATGAAGAGGAGTAGGATCATCTTCTAACATGATGAATGGATTGAGATTTAAAACCACTGGAGAATCATAATTGAGATACGAATCATACCAGAATTGTTCAATGTATGAGTCTCTAGATTTGGAATATTCAATTAGTTGTTGTTGTAAAATAGGACCTGTTGTTTTCAAGAAGGATTGGCAACTTTGGATGGTCTTTGAATGTTCATGTTCTGTTTGTAACGGTTTCAAGACCTCCAAATATCTACGAACAGTATCTTCCAATGGAGGTATTGGAAGTTTCTTTAGCTTATCCTGATATTCAAAAGTAGACATAATCATCCTCAAGGCCAAAACCCCGATATTTAATTACTTGCACCCGGTCATGCTCTCCGTGACGCTACCGGATTATCGGAGTACACAGCCTGAGAAAAAAGGAACCAAAATTTTCTGGTAGATAATAAAACTATTTAGACTTATCCAGAAGTCATTCTATTGGCGTATGTAATCGTTCATTGAAGATTGAGTCTTTCAAGAACATCGGTAGCAACTAAATCAGCAACTATATCATGTGATTTTTCGGAAGTTTCAACTGTTTCTATGGACTCTGGAGTGTCTTGCTCAACTATAAGTCCATTTTTAACACTCCAACCAGGATTCTCCCCAACAGTGACATTTGCATTGGAAGTGCTAAATTCTGTTTGGGTGGAGATCTGATCCGATTGGAAATGCGTCTCCTCTGAAGAATAGAGACTATCGAAATCGTTGATACTTTGGGCCGAGACCGAATTCGATTTGGGAACCCGATTTCGTTTCTGGTGTTTTTGGAAATATTCATCAGCTATGTCCGGCATAGACTGAGCCCTTAAGGGAGGAAAATGGGGCGGCGAGATCACGTTAGGACTGAGTAACTTTTGTTTGGTGGTGGTGGGTGAAACAAGTGGAGATGTATTATTGGTGCTTATTGATACCACTGAAGAAATCGAATCAGAGACTGATCTATGGGAACTAGATCCAGTCATTATCGGCGAAGGAACAGCTTTCTTGAGTTTTTTGGTCAACTTGTTAAATGGATTGGGGAAATTCAATAAGGTACTGGTAACCTCATCTGAACACCGCCTACTCACATTGGTTGGAGATTTAATGGATTGAGAATCATCAGTCAAATCACAAGAACTAGCTGTCCCCACAGACAGAGATCTACTCTTGAAAAAGTCCACTTTGAAATGCTGGAAATCGTCGCCCTCAGTTGTCGGGTCCGGGGTATTGATGTTCATTTAGATTCATATGGCTTACCAAACGTTTTTTTCTCGGAAAAGCTCCTATATATGTACTGTCTCCCCTTTATGCATTGCACGGATCTTGCAAATGCATCACATTTTTCACATTGGTGGGTTTTTTTAACTGCACAATAATCAAATGCATTCAATTACTCTTATTAGTAGCTGGCTAGGCTTTTACAACCCATTGTAATGGGGCGACGCACACCTCACACCGAACATTAATTTTTCATTACCGTGTTAGGAAAGAATAACGTGCAGATTCTCGCCGATTTTGTAACGGCCCCAATTGTTGACCCTGTTCAGGTCCGTCTATCGACATTTCTCCGTCTGTACCAATTAACAAAATCGCGGACACTGGTTCGCACGCGTCTAAAATCTTTTGAATTGATCGCAGTCTCCACAGTCTGTAACAATTTCACTCGTTCCGTTTCACTCACACTTCCTTCCGGTAGATTCGAAAGCGATCGATCCAACCATCCTAATCCAATTTTGGATCCGCCCTGTAATGTACTCAATTTGATGATCTTCACTAGTAATTCATTGGCTTCTGGCCAACAATCGCTTGGAAATGAATATATCAATCCATATATCAATTTCACAACCAATTCCTCACCCGTACCAATCGCAAAGTTCAAAACTTTCATCTTCAACCCTTCAGGAATATCATCCATCATCGAAACCGGAGGACTTTCAAATCCCCATGAGTAAAGATCAACCAAAAACTGCAGCACTGAAGAAAGCGTGCCATACTCAAAATACGTCTCGAGACCACGAACACCGACATGGTAGATTGGTTCCATCAAATCGCTTTCAATTAAATGGATCGGTTGGAACATTAACACATCATTGTTCATACGGAAGAAATCTTCAACTAATTCGGTGTACTCATTAATTTCTCCTTTTCCTAATTCGTTGAAGATCTTAATAAAGTTTCCAATCTGTTGCATTGAAAATCCCCAGACTGCATCTTTGATAGTTGCAGAAACTTCGTCTTCAGCAGCATATTCTTTTATAAAAGTTCCAGAAACCCATAGATAACACCCATGTTGATAATTCTGGAATCCGGAAACTAACATCTCTGCCGTTGTCGAAACAACAGGTAATAGATATGTCTTGTAACTTTGTAAAGAACGACGAACCAATTTCATACAACGTTCACTAACTTTATCAGATCTTCCATGAGATTGAATCAATTTGATGATTAATGGCCAAACAACTTCCATCACAATCTTGGCAACTGGATGAGACGAATTTGAAAAACTCTTGGGTTTCAATGCATCAACATAAATGGTGAGTATTTCAACAGTATCTGCAATTTGGGTATTAATCTTATCCAATTCTTCTGTAGTTGAAGATTGAGTAATACTATATTGATTCAATTTCTCTAAGGTTGGTTTCCAAAACATCAATGTGATGTTGTAAAGTTTATCATTGTCTCGTTCTTCTTTCAAAATATGTGCAATCCCTTCAGTAACATCATAAAGTGATTCAACATCCAATGAAGACTCAACATTAGAATAAAAACTGTACAATTGCTCCAAATAATTGCTCAATAATAGAGCACAATCCATACAGAAATATTTGAGAGCATGTGATGCTGCAACTATGATCTCCATGTTTTGTTGTTGTTGGAATCCATTGGTAATATAATTGAGTTGTTGTTCTAAATGATCCGGATGTTTGGCAGTCCATTCTGTATATCTTCCTAAAACTAAAGTAGCTGCATATCTGATTTTAGGATTTTCAGGTAATTGAATCAAATATTGCATGATTTGAGGAAGAATCTTGTTCTCATTAGTTCCAACTTCTTTTGCCATAGCTCTCATAGCAAATAATGGAGCTTCTATTTCTTGCCAAGTAACAGTTCTACCTTGGAGTTGTAAATTCATCTGGGTTTGTAAGTTTTGAAAAGGAATGTTTAATGCAATTGGTGCTCCAATTACAGCACAACAATCTTTCAAAACATCACCCATATCATATCTGAATTCTTTAAATTTGTCTTCAGACTCTTTATCATTATTGAATAGATCTTTTAAATCTGTAGAATTGGATGTCATTGGATATCTCAAATGTTTGATCATTATTTCAACCAATTGTGTATAGATTGGGGTGAAACAGATACGAGCTTCCCGACGAGCATCTGAAATCAATAAATTTTTAAGGTCATACCAGAATTTGAAAGTATATTTGACCACATCCAAATCTTCTTCATATGATGTGAGTTGAAGAATGATTTCAACCAAAGGTTTGAAATTATAAGGACTTTTTGCAATATAAACATGCCAGGATTCACCAGCAGTTGCAAATAATTCGGTGAATCTTTCAACTTTCTCGGGATCGTCTTGATTTTGGGCCATTATTGGTTTTAATTTGAGTAGTTGTTCATAAAGTGCAATAATGACTGATTCGTTATCACTATCAACAGTTTCTCCAACTATTGTAGATAAACAATCTATTGCTGTATCAAAAGTATCATCATCAAGAAGACTGTCAAAAATCAATGAACATAGAGCATTATTCGACAATATTTGCTCGAAAGGAATATCAATGATCCATGATTTGATACAAGATAAAACTGATGAGTTCAAATTGGAAGAATTCGACGATTTGGATTCAGCCAAACTGGTTAAAATGTACAAGATTGATTGAACGTTGGATCCAATCAATTGTTGAACCCGAATTTCAAATTCTTCATCAGAAAGAGGTGTTTTTTTCACGTCCAATAGTTCTTCGGGAAGAATCTTTAGAAACTCTAATAAAGTATCCATTGCTTGAGATGATAATGTTGTAACTATTTCATCAATAGAATTATCCCATTGCAAATATTGAAGCGCAAAATTGGATAATGTAATACAAAGTTGAGTACTAATCAATTTTTGTTTACCATTATAGGCCAACATTAGTTGAAGTAATGAACTTTTGAAGCCAGAAAGTTGGTCATTTGGTAACTGTGAGAAATCGTATTGAACTTTAGATCTTAGAGTTTGTGCCGCGAAAACACAAGCTTGTAGAGACGACGACGAATCCGCAAGAATCTCAAAAGCTGTCTGCCACGCCTGTTCGGATCGTTGAAACGCGAGTAGATACTCATTAGCCTGTTCTTTGATGGCGGGAGTCGAGTTTCCGTACAAAGTCTCCAGCGCCTGGTTCAATTGAATGGGAGCAGACATAACAAAACAAAAAGTAGGTTAGGAGCGAAAAAAAGATTTTTTTTTTTGAGCTTTTTTAGTTATTTCAAGTTATGTCTGGACGTAAACAGAAAGTAGTGGTTCCTCCAATCAATCAGATCTTCAAGTATCTTCAACAACAATCAAGAGTGACAATATGGTTATATGAACAAGTTGGAGTCCGAATTGTTGGTATCATTAGAGGATTTGATGAATTCATGAATATAGTATTAGATGAAGCTGTGGAATTGAATGTCAATACCAAACAAGAACGAAAATTAGGAAGAATACTACTAAAAGGTGATAATATAACTTTGATTAGCGGCGAATGAAAATAGTCTCTAGAAATCCTCGAGTTGCAATTTGTTTTGAACATCAGGATAATATCCTAATATTTCTTCATATAATGACGGATGTGTTGCTTTGAAAACTTCAGGGTCTTTTGCCAAAGCCATGAAAAAGGTCACAGATCCACTATGAATCAGATTTATCGAAACAGACGATATCAAAGCTCCACAAACCATGGCAATCATAGTCGAATACATCACGGTTTCATTTAATACGAAAGATCCAGTGGAATCCAATGCCCAAGAAGGCTTCAGGATCGTAATAGCCAGTATGTTCAAAAGCATACATGAAAACGTCACAAATGAATTGTACATTCCAACAGCACTATTGATCAAACAATCATTCAATAAGGCATCAAATCCTTTCTGTTGAATCAAAGCATATGCATTGCGAGAGGCCTGTAAGAAAGGTAATCCATAAAGAGAGACAAACGAAAACGCATATTCGTTGATCCATCTAACAATGGTTTCCAATATGTTTAAGAAGATTTCAATAACAAAGAAACCCAAATATCCTGCAATTCCACCTTCATTAGATGCCCAATGTTTGGCCATGGATGCAATCGTTTGTAGTGATTGAATTACAGCAACAACAAGAGATCCGAAACAAATAGACCCAAATGAATATGTGATCGATCTTTTGAAAGCTGCCGAACCGGCATTACGTGGACATTGATCAGATTGACCAAGATAATACCATGATCCGTAGATTCCGGATAAGGAAGAATGCATCACATTCTTGACAACCTGGAGGATGTAGTAGACAGAGAAGATCATCAAAACGGCCAAGACTGCTAGAAGTTCGGTGTTTGCTGGTTTTTGAGCGGCTTCATTTGGCCCCCAGGTTGTGATAATTCCATATGCGGTCATTATTGCGATCATGGAAAATATTAGAGTAACCAGTGTACCAATTGCGGAGATAATCCATGCCGAGGTTGTTTTATGAGCAACATCAACAACAACACTTAAAATCAAAGCGCTGAATGGGATTCGACGTCTAATATCCAAATATAGCAACAAATAGACCAATGATAACACGGAAAAACCTAAACCTATCCAAAATTGGTCATTTGAAAGCATATGAAATGCAAATAAACCCATCATGGCGACATTAAGTAAATATCCTGCCTTTATGAACAATGCAGGCCTAAGACGGATCAACCAAATCCCAACATAGGTCAAACTAACTGCAATAAATACAGCCAAACCAGCCAATTGTAGAAGATCATCATCAATAGAGAAGGTTTTCACGGATAACTCATCCGTACTCACAAAGAAAATCCCTGTGAAAAGACCCACAACACCAAGGAAAACGAAAACAAAAGGCCGATCATTCCATTTAGGTTCCTGTAAATGAAAGCTCTCATCAAAATCTTGGGAGGGAACAGGCTTCTTAATATCCATTGGAAACTTTTCATATGCGGGCGCGCCAAGCTCTATATCTTCCGGCGCGTAACCAGGCAACACAGACTCCTCATAAGGAGGCAATATTGAGTCCGGAGCAGGAGGAGACATTAGTATAGAAGAATATTTGTGGCAAAATAAATTATATTAGGGCAGTGCGATATGGTGATTATCAAATGCTTATGTCATCATTTTTTTAAAAACTTTTTGTTGATATGTGTGATTCGATCACGTATGGTAGCATTAGGCTGTGCACCGCCCTATTGTTTTTGTGACGTATCACAGAGGCAAAATTATTCGTATTCCAAAGATGGATCTTTATGAAAACCAGCCATTTGGGACTTACAATGGAGTAATTGATATATATAGAGAACGATGATGGCAATTTGAAATTGTATGCCCCTTTTATTGTTAATGTTCCTATTTCTACGATTTGGGTACTGTTTATCTCAGGAATCCCTCGCAAATACGCTTCAACAACTTCAGGATACAAACCAGTTGAATTCGGATGTTTTGGGGTTTCCATCTTGTGTTCTTGATGTTTTAACAAATATCATGCCACGATGCCGCGCGGGGCAAGCCGCACTTGAAGAACTCGAGAAATCTGAGACTGCCATTCGATTGACCATGTGTATATTTAATGAGGAAGGGTATTCTAATGACTCTTTAGCGCTTCCTAATGTTTGTTGGGAGCATAAAACGAACGAATGTGTTGTTCAATTGGCATCTAATCCCGTTTGGTGGACAACTTACTTTGGATACTTGAATTTGATTGAACAATTGTGTCATTACTATAGTGAACCATATGAGAACCAAAAAATACTCACAACTTATCGAGAATTGTGGTCCAAGTTTGAAGAACTATTGGCTGTGTTAGAAACAACACAATCATTTGATCAAGACGAGTTCTTGGAAGATCTGAAAAATAGCTTGGCATCGACCTTTGATCAGCTTCAGACCGATCTTGAGATCAATGTTGCCAAAATCAAGGTTGTTTTACAACAAGAGCTCAAAGACAGTTTTGATCAAGTTGCGCAGCAATTAAACGAGCTGGTAGAAAACGTACATGGAGCCAATCAACAAGTAGAGGCAATGCATTTACGGGCTGCAGGAACAGCCGAAAAATTACAATCCGAAATGGAGAAGTGGCACGAGAGAAGTCTCAACCAATTGGAACAGAAATTGGCAGCGTATAATGAACGATTTCGGAAAACCAGCGAAGTGGAAAATGAAAAATTGATAGATCAACTCAACCTAGAACATGAATTGATGGCTGTGCGGCTCAGAAGTCAAGAAGAAAAAATAAGCGAGGCCCTGGCCAGTCAGATAGCCGAATGGCAAGGCGGATTTGAAACTATAAACAATCATATGGGCAAATCATTGGAACAGTTTGACCGACTGCACGGCATCATTTCTACGCTTAATCTAGGCGTGTTTGGGTCTGTTAACCAGTTGGTGTACGGGTTCGTTTTACTCGTAATGACAACTTTGGGATATTTTATCCGATTTGACAGAATGCTGGTGATCGTTTCCTTCTTGGGAGGGATATACATGGGATTTGGCACTATTGAGTGGGCCAGAGGGTCGATCCGTTTGAATTTGTGGACTTAGAGCATATTTCCCAATCTGGGTGCAGTAGTTACTCGAGATGCATTTTCCACCCACAAAACAAATCAATTGAAAACTTCCAGCACTTGATGCGCGCTGTATGTAATACTAGGCTACTACGCAATTTAGCAGGTGCGGTGAAATCCGATGACGTTAGTTCGAAATGCGAACTGTGCATGAAACTACGATCCAATTGAGTAACTGTGCGAAAAAACTTGAGTTATTTCGCGATCTTCTAGGCAGGGTACATCGAAAACGGGATTCAATTCTGAAGAGGGAAATTGAAACGCATTGTGATCACGAAGATTCGGCCAAATATAACATTGCACACACAAGAAGAGATTGGGATGGCTTTCATCTACGTATCGTGTGAGTGGTGTGACTGGTTTAGTTTTAGCTCATCTCGCCACATATCATGATGAGGCAGATAATAATAGTGGTAAACTAGCGAATTTAAAAAATACTCCTCTAGGCAGGAACGGTAACAAGTCGGCGAATAATGGCTAGTCGCGAATGGGCGGACGTGCGGGAAATAAGATCTATTTCTCAGCAGCTAGAAATTTTTTACTTTTCGGCGTTATTTATATTACCGAACTTTACAGTTGTCCTGTAGATCTTCCCAAAATGGAGCTTTCAATCTTCCAGTCTCCACAAGATAGCGTCCAATCTCACAATTCGTGACAAGGTTCTCTGTGTGAGATGGAACATTCCGGCCCAATTGTGGTTGCTTGTTTCAAACTATTGCAGGAACCTAATATTTTGAGACAAACTAGCTTGGAATGAGCACAACAATAATCGACACTAACAAAAGTGTTGAGAAGTGGTGCCCGTATTATGTAGTGCCGTGTTTCCCCCATCAGAATTCCATATCATCGAACATCAATTGAATGCCTAGATGCGGCGAGCGATCTGTAGGCGCGAATGAACTGCCTTATGCAACTAAAAAAACTTATAAAACCGGTTGGGGTAAATCACTCGTATTCGTTCGTAAGTGGCCCTATCATTTCATTCAAATATCCACGCCTAGAAAATCCTGCATACAAAGATCTTGCCACTAAAAGTAGCCCTATTCTTTATTTCAATACTTCAAACTTTTCAAGAGCAGTAGACGCAGTAAAATATGCATACTCCTGCAGCCTTACTGCCTAATTACCATGCCAAAAATTGACCTATCTTCTCTTGTTCCGGCTCATATAAGTACGTGTATTCCCCTTTTATCATCAGCCGCCCCACAATTTTCAAACAACCATGTCCTCAGTATCTTCAACTTTCGAGAGACCTCCAAAATTGCTCCTGCCTCCGATGCAACAGAGAGATGAGATTCCATCACTCAAGAACCTCAATTTACCCACCCCATTGGTTTCAAACTTTCATCTTCCACCCATGTCCGCTACCGATACTCAATCACCATATAGACGCTTATCGTTCCAACACAGTCCCCAATATTATTCTCCACCAATTAACAAATATTCGTCTTTCCCTCCTCCTATGAAAGTCCAAACCTCACCCCCAGTCTCCCATCTACCCCCTGTTGTTTCTGTTCGTGGTCCTGCTCATCTACCACATCCATCCGCTTTCAGAACCCAACCATTACCAATCAATCGCTCATATTCGTACTCCAGTCCAACCCAACAATCTACAAAAGAAACTCCTCTCTCACCATCGGAAACAAACAAACGTAAAAGAAGAAAAGCCCATGAAGTCTTGAGACTTTACAAATGCAACTATGAATCATGTCGAAAAGCATACGGAACTCTTAACCATCTAAACTCTCACATAGTACTCCAAAAACATGGACAAAAACGATCTCCTCTAGAGTTTAAGGCCTTGAGAGAAGAACTCAAGAGAAAAAAGAAAATGGAGAAAGCAAGCGTCCGAATGCACGAATGGGAAGATCATCATAATATCTTACATTCTCGAATAAACAAAGAAGATGATCAACCTCAAGTTCAATTACAATCTGGACACGCTCCTTTCAAAACAGCCACTTCCAAAGACTATTATTATGTTTTGAACATGCTACCTCCTGTTCAACGCCAGGAATATGCCCAGCTTCAAAATACATCCAGACGATATTAAAGACATAGTATTTCTTCGGTTCTTTCTAATAACCGCGCCTGAAGCTTATCTTGGCTAATCACTTGCCCATCAATTATCTTCATATGGACTCCCTTAATTCTGGCATCTATCTCGCCAGGTTGCAATGTCTGAAACATTATGGTTTGATGTTCTGGCTTCTGCTGATCTTTCAACATGGAGAGATTCTCTTTGATCAGATCATTGAGCCATAATTCGTCCGTTTCTGTCACCTCTGGCGCTTTGTGTTCGCGTCGCAACAAATTACGCACAAGATTATTCACCAAACACCAATTGCGCAATCCCGAGATCAACGATCGTAACTTATCCAATTGACTGAGTTTCACCTTGTACACTTTCACAAATTTGCACCCCACCAAGAAGAACATTTCCAATTTGGACCCATTGTGCCACACCTCGCGCGAATACGAGTTGTTTATTTGTTGATAATATTCATCCAGAATATCGTTGCTGCTATTTGTCCTAACGTTGTCTGGACCCACCAATTCGTATTCATCCAATTCAATCTCTAAAAGAAGGTCTTCAGGTATCCAGATTGGTGGACACATCTCCAAAACCAGTAAATCCAAATTAGTATCTGGATCCCACTTATCTTTAAACCAGTCCACTCTTCTGGAGACCTCTTCATTATTCATTGCCTCGGACTTGGGGCTTTCCATAATTTTAAAATGCAGCATATATTTCGGATGTTCCAGATCTTTGAAGAATCGATTGTCATGCCAATATTCCACAAATAATCCAATCTTGTCGTCTTGATTAACAACAACCTTACCTAATCCAAAATCGCCATTCTCGTAATTTGTCCCCACTTCTTGTTCGGTCAATTCCTTATTGTAGTTTAAAAGGCCGTGTTCCTTTTCAGACTCACTCACTTTTAATAAATTGTACGTAAGCAAATTAAAAGTGTTGAACAGATCAAATGGTGCTGGGGATGAGAGTCGATCAAATTGACCCAATAATCTTAGATTCTTATTGAATTTGTCAAGAGTCTCCGATTGCAAGTTCTCGAACAAGATTTGCTCCACTTTTAGTTGTCCATTGAAACCGTCCACGAAATCGTAATTTCTTGCGTCGATCGACTCGATATTAATGGCACTCGACAATCCAACATTTTTGACCTTGTTACCTTGGAAATCGATATCGATCAACAATATCTTGCCACTTAGTGACAATCGCTCAATTTGTTGTGCATCTTTTCCAATTGGAGTCGCAGAACGGCTTTCAGTATAATTGAATACCAAGTCATTCTGATCGTTGACGGTTAACATGTCTGTGAAGGTTTCAAACCCATAAATATTGGACAATCGCTTAATTCCATCAACAGAAACTCGACCGGGGTATTTAAGAAGAATCTCAGAGATCCGTGATAACGGACCAATCAATTCTGTATCGATACTCGGCATGAAGAGAAAATAATTGTTTTCCTTTATTAAAATGCACAGCCTCAAATATATATATCTACAACTCGTCATGGCCTGAAGTTTCAGATTTTTCAGGTTCAGGTTGGTCTGGCTGTTCAGGTTGTTCTTCCTTTGCCTCCTCTGCCTTCTTCTTCTTGAATCTTCTCAATCTTTCTTTCAAACTCTTTATTCTCTTTTCATGTGCCTGTTTCACTGTCTTGAAAACATTCTGCACCTCTTTCAACTCCTCCAACACCTTTTCTCTTAATTCAAATAGAACCTCTTTATCTTTAGTATCTATTTCTCCTTCATTAGCTTCAAAATGATCCACCACCCCAACAAAATCACTCACTCTTTTCATGCGTCCTTCAAGCTCCTGTTCATCGATCTCAGGAACCTTGATTTTGATTCGTTTATTGGCCTCCTCAAAATCCAAACCAATCGATGTGTAGTTGGTTTTAAGATTGGCAGCATCTTCAGACATCGTTAACATGAAATCTTGTAATTTGTACATGGTTTCAAGAGCTTTCTCCTTCAATCTGGAAAACTCTTGTAAACTCAATAATTTGTCTCCTAGAGAAACATATGTTTCGATCTTGATCTTTGAAACACGAACATCATCATACTTGTCTTGAATCTCTTTCGCTTTAACATCCGATGGAATATCATCAAGCCATTCCAAAAGCTCAGAGACTAAATCTCCGGCAGATTTAATCATTGATGATGGACCATTGGATTTCACTTCAGGATCTTCAATATATCCACGAAGATCATATAATGAGGCTTCCAAAGTGTTGATTAAAGCTTCTCGTTCCAAACGTATCTTATCTTTATTGGTCAGACTTTTCAGTTTTGTAATCGATTGATACTTTGAACTAATACCCAATGGTCTATAATGGACGTATGATGGTTTGGAAGTATAACTCTTATGAATTATTTCCTCACCAAAACAATCTGCCTCCAGACTTGTTAAACTGAACACTTGATTTGGAAATAGTTCATAATTGACAGAATAATTGACACCATTGGAACAAATTGAATTGTTCAAATCTGTATTGAACTTATATTGAGAGAATAACTTTCCATCCTCATAAAGATCAACCTCTAGTTCTCCATATTGATTATCAAGTCCTGTAAGATTGACTGAACCACCTTCTAAGACATTCTCTTGGTCTCCAGCTTTTAATTTGAGACTTCTAGTCGAATGGAAAACAATTTCACTTGGACGAGTACGGAAACGACCAGAGATGGAAATTCCACCCAATAAAGTACCAAAAACATTTGCCTCATCAGCATTCACATTCTTACTGATCATATCTTCAGATCCCAAATATGTCACCAAATGTTTTTGAATGAATGGAACACGAGTAGAACCTCCACTTAAAATCACAGATTTGATTTCATGATCTCCAATAGCTGTAGATAAAGGACCAATAATCCTATTCATATGAGCAGAAATATATTCTTCAAACTCATCTCTAGTAACCACCACTTTCATGTCAATATCATCAATTAAAGACTCAACAGAAACTTTAGTCTCACTATTGGCACTCAAAACTAGTTTAGCTTTCTCTGCAGCTTGCCAAAGTCTATTCATTGCTCTTGAATCATCTGCCAATTTGCTTGGTTTAATAGATTTATGTTGGGACAAGAATTTGTCCTCAATAATTGCTTGAAGAGATTCGGTTAAGTAATTACCACCAAAATCTTTGTCATAACCATAACCTTCATTTTCAACCTTTAATGTACCATTTTCATGAACAAATGAAACAAGAGTGGCTTTAGTAGAACCTGAACCAACGTCATAAATCACATGATATTGTTTCTCATCAAAGTCTCTAGTTGAAGCATAATTTAAAGCAATGGCTATTCCATCATCAATCAACGAGATCACGTTCAAACCGGCAATTTCAGCAGAATCAATCAAAGCCAATCTTTGGGATTGATCGAAAAATCCTGGAACACTTATCACGACATCTGGAATTTTGTTTCCCGAGGCTCCAACAGTGGCATCCCAATGAGCTTCAGCTTGATTTTTGATCTCTTCGAAAACCATTCCAACCACTTCTTCAATGGAATAGATATCACCCTTAATATCGAATGCAACTGTTCGACGTTGATTTTTCGATTCAACAACCTTCAAAGACCGATATTTCTTGGAGAAACGTGTCACATCAGGATCATCGATCTGCTTACCTAGAAGAGATTTGAGCTCGAAAAAACAACTGTTTGGTGATCTAATACATGAACTTAAAGCATGTGAATTGAATTTTCGTTCCAAATCTCCATCTTTGGCTAGAATCGCCATTCCTGATTGATGTTTTCTCTTACTATCATCAGTCAGAATTAAATCAAATGGAACTCCTGGTGCAACAACAGCTGCTTTGGAATATTCCAAACCAAAATCAACCGCCAGAATAGACGCCCAACTTCCGATTATTAGGAAAAACACACTCCAGCAATACAAGACCTTCATTTAGGTGTTATTTTCTAACGAAATATTTTTTTTATCAAACAAAAGAATGGAAAACCTTCCAAGAGGATTTCAAAGAGAATATCGAGGAGATAGAGATGACAACCGTGGTAGGTATAGAGATAATAGGGGAAATAGGGGTTATCACCGTGGAGATTATGGATCGTATCCTAGACAACGAAATAATAATAATAGACCTTATAGAGGTAGACCACAAGGACCTAATAATTATGTCACACCATTGAACAAAATACCTCGTCAATCACTTTGGGATAAATCCCCCATTGGTTTTGAAGACGTTTCTGCTTCAAGAGCTAAGGCAAGTGGGATTTTCCCAGAACCTGGAGCTCCTCCAAGAACAACAGACAAAACAGAGATTCAACTTTTATTATCGCATGCTAGTAAAAATTATCGATCTTCAACGTTTCAAGATGCCAAATTAACTCCATTGGACTCTAGAATGGCTAAAAGATTGATTTTAACAGCAGATTTCGCTGTGGTTCGTCCAGAGCGTGTTAAAAAGTATCTTGAGAATTATCTACTTACTAACATCGTTCCAAATGTGAATTATGACGATACAAAGATAGAATTACTCCCCACATCCGATAGAAATAAGTTTCTGGTCCAAACAACACGATCAATGGCTGCAACAGTACTATTTTCATTGACAGGCTCCGATATTCCAGAACTTAACACAGCCTTGAATTTCGAAAGACCACACGAATATATTGTATTTGATCCTAAAGATGAGACTTGTCCTGAGGTTCCATTAGAAGAAGCAGTTGAATCTACTCAATTATTGATTGCGAAGAATGTTCCTTTTGGAATCTCACGAGAAGTGTTAATAGAGAAGATCAAGCCATTTGGGAAATTAAGATCATTGGTGCAACTATTAGACAAATTATCATATGAATCAAAGGGAGTTGCATTTTTTGAAATGGTGAGTGAAGATCCCGAGTTTCTAACAAAGCTCAATGAAATATCTATTGACGACCAGGAATTGCAAGTTTTCAAAGCTTGTGAGAATAAGTATAGAAAGTATCAACAGTCGGTTATTATGTCTGCAGAAACGCTTTTCGATGCTGTTGGATCTGTTGATGAGATAAGTGAACGTGCGAGATCCAAAGTTGTTCAATTTCTGAATTGCGTTGTTGTTGACGATTTGATTGATTCGGCAAAGTATAACGATTTGAAAGTTGCCTTTGAAACCGAATGCTCTCGACATGGTAATTTACAAAAGGTGGTAATTCCTCGACCGGAATCAGATTATCGTCCAGGAATGAAGATACGACCTGAAATTGGTCGTATATATATCAAGTTTGGGGAAGAACAGGAGGCAGAAAAATGTATTGAGTCATTGGCTGGACGCAAATTCAATGGTAGAACTATTCTAGCAGCGTATTATGAGGAAGCAGATTTCGATATGAATCTGTTTTAAGACTCGTAATCTTGAATTTCGTCCTCCATGTCTTCTCGAACATGTCTGACTATTATATCATATAATTTATCAGGAGTTTTCTTCACGAAACTCAATGATAACTTAATGATCTTGCGAGCATCCAAGGTGGGAAGTTCGCGTAACAACACCATTGGATTATTTGATTTAAGTAGTTCATCACGGATCAGAATCGTCTGAGCCACCACGAAAAACACATTCAAGTGAACTCCGTAACTGAACAAAAAGTCCCATAATTGTAATACTTGATCTAATGATGGAGTACATGCACATAGAGTCAACACCGATGGTAGGGCATAAATCTTGGCGGTCAACATTTTGGATTTAAGATGTTTGTATAATTTTGGATCGATCAATTGGAGAATTGTATCCACCAATTTGACTCCAGTAAGAACTCCTTCCAGATTAGGAGTAGCATATGTTGGAATATAATGATTGACCAATTGAGAATACAAAGCAAAAGCCTCCACCTCGCTCTTGCAAACGTATGCAAATGGTGCTGCTAAAATGTTCATTCCTTGAACATAAGGAGAAGCTGAACTTCTTCTGGAACTGTATAATTTCTTACTTTCAATTTCTAAAGCATGACAATTCAAAATACGCATCAACATACTAGTTGGAACTCGTTTTCCAAATTGTTCATCTTTCTGGAAAGTTCTAAATGCATCATTTTGAATCTTTGAGAAAACATTGGAAGTTCCTTGATCCACTAAATTAGCATAATAATCCACATCCAATGGTTCTACCCTTAATAATATAGACCAAATATATGTTCTATAAGGACATGATTTATCATCAGGAAGACCTTCACAAAGTATCGTATATCTTAATTGGCTCAAACTGGAAACAATAACAGTTTGATCGGATTCAATAAACCGTTCAATTGAGTCCTTTCGACGACCTTTCTTTTCTAACTTCATAAACAAATACAGATCTAAAATATTTTTTGATGGATTGGTATTTATGTAAATAATGCACAGCCCTGATTTATTCATTCGTCTGCCTGCTTCATTATTTTATAGAATGAGAATGGAGTATATGCATACCCTTCTCCTTCAAAGAACTTGGACATTGCTTCAACCCAATGTAATCTTAAAGAATGTAACATAGCGCTTGTTCCTTCCATGACCACTAGAATGCATACTGTTAAGACAAACCACATACCGAAAAGTAAGAACACCATTATGCTTCCAATAAAGCCTTTGTCGTTGTACGAAACAAACGAGTTTGAAATGGTCATATCCCAAAGAACAGCCGATAATTGATTATGGGCCAATGATAAAGCCCAGAGTCGCAAATATGATGCGGTATGCGAAACACAATTCAGACAGAATTCAATTGTATGGATAACTTGATGAATCATCACATCTCCAAATTCAAATTCTTCTTCAGGTTCATTGGTATCTTCAATTAGGAAATAATCATCACTTAATGACGTTGTTCTAGAAGGAGTTGATGTGATATCTTGATTCTCTGTCAGATTGATAGGATTACTATTTTCATGAAGATCAGTGTATCCAAGTTTGACCGACTTCGAATGCAGTTTCTTTAAAGTCAATGGTTTGTATAAGAGTAACCAAGGAACACAAACTAATGCGATCAAAACCAAAACAACTTGAACAAATCCCTGGCCTGGATATAAGTGATCTTCAATAGATCCTGGAGACAAAAACATATTGATCAACATATTCAGAAGACTAGGAGGGTTTTTGCCAATCTCAATCCAGTCAACACACCATTTGTAAATGATTGTCAATGCAAGATATCCAAAAATACTTTGCATGAAAAGTAATCCTGGAATAAAGTTTCCAATCACATCAACACGAGAATTGAAGAACTTGTAATTGACCAATGAAAAGTAGAACGAATATGACATATGGGCAAACCCCATCAAAATTGAAAGCTTCATTTTGTAAGAATTCGTAAAGAGAAGATTGTTCTCGGTTCCATGCCAGGCTGGATCTAATCCAATAGCATAGACACCAGTTTGAGTTCCAGTAATGGAATCTCCTTCTTTCCAAGTATCAGGCCATTTCCAACCCGAATGGAAGAAAGTCATAGACTTGGAAAACAGATCATTGTATAGAAATCCAGTGTAAATAGAAAATGAGCCCATCAACACCAAGATATATCTTCCTGTGTAGGCCATATCGAAAATCTCGTCTCTTTGTTTCATTGCTCCAATTTTCTTCTCGTTCAACACCAATGCTAAAGCAGCCAGAAACATTATAATTCCATGTCCAACATCTCCAAACATAATGGCAAACATGAATGGAAACGTAACCACTGCAGCCAAGCCGGGATTCACTTCTTGATACGTTGCTATTCCATACGCATCAATAATACTTTGATATGCTTCTGTGAACTTGTTCGTACGATGGAATGTAGGAGGACTCTTATTTGTGTGAATCACATTCACAACAGAGTTGATGTCTGTTCCAGAAGTCTCGGTGACTTCTCTTAGAGCAGATTTGATGACACCCAGGTCATTTTTAGGGATCCAGCCCTCAGCAATCAAACATCTTCTAGTTTGATCATAATTGAACAGATTTAAAACCGAATAAATTCCTTTTTCTTTGATGATTTCATACTTCCATCTTTCGATATCAGCTGCAACTTCTTTCAACTCCAACAATAATCTATCCTTAGTGTGTTCAGTAACCTCATTCAAATCTCTAATCTTGGTATTTATTTCATCCAGTTGTGATTTGAAAACACCGTAATCACTATCCACAGAATATAGTGTACCATCCAGGGACTCCACGATTTTCTTGCACCGTGATATCAATGATTCTCCATGTGTGAAAATCAGAAAGATATATTTATCTTTCATTTGATTGGTTTTTGGATCCAAAATTGGTTCAGAAATAGGAAGATGATTGATATATAAGTTTCCACGTAATCCACGCCATAAAATTCGTTCCAAAGTCAAGAATTTGTCACTTTCGATGGTTCCACTAATGAAGTTCATTGTTGATCCCATGATATTCAATTCAGAAACTTGTTGTTGTTGACCATTTTCCAATACTCTAGAATCTCCTAATAGACTATCAACCTCATCTTCAACTTCTCGAAGATGACTTAAAGGAGAAGTATCATCGGCAAGTTCCAAACTAAGTCTATTTTCAAAAAAACGTCTAGTTCCTTGTAGAACGATGCGATGTTCCAACAAAGAAGCCGAACTGTTGACTAATTGTTCATAATTGTCCACCATTAAATGTATATTCTGTTCATATTGATCTACCACTTCAATCAAGTCGTCGATCTGGGATTTAGTCGGACCTCTACCAACATCAACAGATACACCAGATGGAATGATCAGATGATCCCATGAAACAACTGGAACATGAATCTCTTGTTTGTTGATCACGCTTTCCAGAAATCTCAATTGACGTTGTGTGTTGTCAAGACGCCGGATCTCCTTCACAAACGACCGTTGGAAGGCGTTCACGTTCTGGTTCATATCGCGGAACTGGACATTACCCAATTGACCCAGAACCGAAACACAATCGCGGGAAATTTCGGAGGCTATATAAAATTGGACCAGCAGCATATCTGCCGACCGGAAAATGGCTTCTGATGAATCCATACTCATTTGCTTTGAGATTTGATTATTTAACAGCGCAGAAGAAAGACAGAAATATTTCTTTTCCTATATGTGCGGCGCACACCTTAGAAAAATAACTTTAATCAAATGTCTATTTCAGCAACTTCCTTTGATTCGGGATCTATCAACCTATTTGACTCGCAAAATGGATCCGATTCATATACAACGTTTGTGATAGCTGATTGGATTAGCGCCGATTATTTGAGAGAGGTTTTTGATGTCCATCAGATAGATACTGTTCAGATGTCTGGATATGAGGTTTATATTGTTGAACAATGGATTTCCAAACGATTTACCAAAAACACTGTTGTGACATACACGGGACATTCTAGTGATGTTATAACATGTCATAAGGTTCAAGTTATTAATGATCCTTTACGATGGCCAAGATCATTCCGTCAATATATTACCGATTTAACAGAATCAAGACATGCTTCACCTACAGAAACCGATCAAGGAATCATTTATATTACCAATTTATCTCAATTGGAATCATCATTGAATTTGATTCCAATTCCGAATGGTGATGTTCGAGAATTGTATTATGTTTTTCTTGTCAATTATGATCTACGAAAACTTGGCTGTGGAACTAGAAGTTCAACCTTATTGAATCAACCAACCAAAACTGTTGAAGAGAAATTCCGGAAATTGTTTGGAATTCCTATTGAAGTTCCTTTGATGTATTCAGTTCGTGAAATCATCATCATTGCTCAGACTTTTCTATATTATTATGATTTATTGGATCCAACATATTGTGATGGATTATTATGTGAAAAGACCGAAGAAGCTATTTGCAAATGGTGGAAATTGATTGATCAAGTTCCTGGAGCAAGAGAATTGAATAAATCATCCAATTGTTCTTTATCGTTTTCAATCTTGACCATTTTAGGGTTTACTCTTTTAATCAAGTCAATTTTGGAAGATATGGGAAATAATATCAATATGACCAAAGATCCATTGGAAACCGAGAAATTAAGAGCTTCTTTACTTCAATTTCAAAAAGTTTATAAGATCAGTTCACATTCAGGTAAATTGGATCTTCCAACACTTTCCAAATGTATGGAATTTGGAATTTCAATCAAACCAAATCATTCATTCAAAGATTTGAGCAAGATGAGGAAAAAGGTTAAAAACACAATGATTGATTTCACTTCTGGAAAAACGCTTTCATCATTGAAATTATCTGCTCCTGTACCTAAGAAAGATCAAGTATTGAACTCTTGTAAGAAATTGGCTAATTGTCAAGATCCAGATCAAATCATTCAATTATGTCATGGTAAAAGACTCAATTATCTTTGGAAAAACAAAGGAACTCAAGTTGATTTGGAAAAACAATGTTTGGCTCGTTTGGCAAGAAGAGACATAAAGTCTACTAATAATCCTTATTCATTATCATATATTGATGATAGTGTTGAATTTGATGATTCATTAGCCAGTACTCGAAATATGGAGCCATCCATTATATCTATGAACACAGATACAACTAATCTTGGAGAGCCGTTAAGAAAACAGAAATCTAAACGAATCATTATTGGAGGAAGTTTCCAAGATAGTGAAATCACGTCTGCTTCAAGTTCAAATAAGAATCCATATTTTGATGAACATTTTCGAATGCAAGATAACGCAGAAATCAATCATTTCAACTCACGTTTGAAAAGAAGACATTCTATTCCATCCATCAATAAAGAACTTAATATCAATTCAATTGAATTACGATCTTCAAATGAACAAACAGGAAATACAATTATATGTTTCCAATCTCCAATTCAATCAAGAGCGCAAAGATTGAATAGAAGCAGTTCAATGTCGATTATTGAAGATCAGATGATGGATTTGGATGAAATCTCTAATAATAACATGTTTTCTATGGAATCATTGGCTGTTCAATATTTGCAAATTGCTGATACTTATAAGATGAATATTGTTGGTGATTCCAATATTTATAAAAACACGATTCAAGAGACCAAGAAACAATTGATGGATGAATTGAAACTTGGTAAATATTCTGTTTCATTTGAATCTGCTAAAATTGAGCATTCAAAGTTGACCAAACGATCACATGAAGTTGAAGATCGAATAATGAAGAATCTCAAGATCAATGCTAGATTGAAGTATGAATTGCGATTATTGCTTCAAAAAACCAAAGATGTCGAAACAAGTTTGATGAATTTGAATGATTTCAAGATTGATTCATTACAAAACAAGTTGCGTGAAATGATAGAGAAACAACAAGTTACTCATCGTGTTGAGAAGCCTCAAAATATCAAAGTTGCAGAGATGTATAATAAACCAAAGTTGATGATTTATTTGATTGTGAATTATTTGACATTTTGGTGGTATTATTTGTTTGGAAATGTCGACAATACACGGATTGAAGAACAATGGAAATTGATCGATAGAAATGAACGGTTTTCGCAATTTTTCGAAAGATATAAAGCTGCTTAATCCAATTCTTTGGATATGGATTCTGTTTCCGATCTCAATTTTTCAAGACATGATTGATATTTCTGGACTTGTTCATTAATTTGATTATCAAGATCGATCAAACTTGTATCATAATGTTGAATCTTTTCTTCAATCAAATCTTTATATATTTTTGAATATTCATTATCAAATTGCGCCTTATTCTTTATATTAGCATTTAATAATGTTAACAATTCACGATGTTTATCTAAGATTTTTTCATAATTCTTTGAGAAATACTCTTCTTTCTCTAATCGTGACATTAATGCATTCTTCTCATCTTGTAATTGAAAGATTTGTCTATCATCTAAAGATAATTGAAATGTTGTCTTTGTAGATTCATTCTTGATCAATTCATCATATTTCAAATCGTTCTTCAAACATAATTCTTTCAATTCATTAACCAAACTTTCATTCTCATTATATTCATCATTTAATCCCAAAATTAAACGATTCAATAAATGCTTAACACGTCCAAGATCACAGGACATACAATATATATTTATATTTTTTTTTCTTTCGCATTAAATCAAATATATAACTAGCGAGAATAGACAAATCTATTCATTCCACTTCATTTCTTGGACTTCTTCTCTTTTTTCGACTTTTTATCATCATCGTCTTCTCTCTTACGTTTTTTGTCTTTCTTATCTTTCTTATCTTTCTTTTCCTTCTTCTCTTTCTTCTCTTTCTTCTCCTTCTTTTCTTTCTTCTCCTTTGGTTTCTCCTCCTCTTCTTCCTCCTCCTCATCATCAGAATCAGCAACATTCATAGTATCAGCATCATCATTATATTGCTTAGAAGAACTCAATTCAACCTTCTGTTGTTCCTTCACAATATTGGTGGTTCTCAAATCTCTACCTTCCAAAGCACTCAATCTAGATTCAACCTTGGCACGAACAGATAACCCGTAATCTCCAGAATCATCCCTCTCCTCAGATAATGCATCATATCTCAAAGCAACAGCCGCCTTGGCAGCAAGAACTCTGGCAATCTTACCCTTGTTTCTACCAGTAGCTTGTCCAATCAATGAAGCATGGTACAAAAGACCATATTTAGGAGTGTCATGTTTGGTCTTCAAAGCACGGAAAAGTGCTTTCTCAGCTCCCAAAATCTGAATCGTTGAAGCAGGAGCCTTGGCAAGAGAAATTAAAGACCCAGCATGAGCAATTAATCTGGCTCCAACAAGTTCTCCAACCAGCGCGGTAAGATTAGGTGCAATAGCCTTCATTCTAGAAGACAAGTAATTCGACAATTGTTCTCTGTATGCGGCAAATTCAACAATCTGCTCGGCCAAAGCCTTAATGTTGATTAAATCATCCTCAGTGATCTCAGTTCCCATAGAAACCTCGGCAGCAGTCTTAACTTGGGCTTCCATCTCTTCTGGAAGAATCTCGCTGAAATCGGTGCTGGCAGCGTTGGTTCTAACACCCATGACCAAAATGATTCTAGCAAAAGCAACAGAATCAACAATGATCTTGGCAAGTTCTGGGAAATGCCATCCATACCATTCTTTACATCTCATAGCATAGGTATTGAGTTCTTTGTCAAGATCATCTAATAGAGCAATAGCTTGAACAATCATCACATCAACCTTATCAGCACTGAATTTCAACTTGTTTCTACCAATCGAGTGAGCCAATCCAAGAGACATGGTAGATAAGTCTTTATCGGTCATTCCTGGTAAAAGTTCTGGAAGGTATTCTCTAACAGCTCTGTATATATCCAAGGTGGCTGCATCACTGACCACAGACCAGTTGAATCCCAATTTGTTGATAGAGTTAGCTAATTTGGTATCTGAAACAACCAAAGTGGCCTTCTTCTCTGGTTTTGTCTCATCCAACAATTTCTGCAATTGCGAAGAAACTTTTCCATCTATCACAGAAGATGCTTCTTCCAAAGCATTAGCAGCAGAGTTGAACTTGGAGAATGCCGCAATCTTAAACTGTTTCAGAACCTTATCACTGCTATCAAGCTCTTGAATCAAGCTCTGAGACTTGTAGATCTTCTTGTCTGAGGCTTTAAGCAGAGCGTATCCGGCTGCTGTCTCTGTTAAAACGAATGCCATGCTATAAACAAGATTGAAAAGTTTTCTAAAATTTTTTTGAAATTTTTTCAAACGTTTTTGATCCGGGTAAACTAGATATTTTTCTATTTACTATGCTTTTCATATTCCTGTAGACTTTCCATCATCATTGCTTCAAATGACTCTTCATTATCGAATGAAAGCTTTCTGACCTTTCGATCTTTAGCACTGATTGTTTTAGTTAGATCCATAATCACATTTGAACGATCCAAACCAAGTTTTTTAAATTCTTGGTAGCACCATAAACTAACTGTTTGAAGATTGGTTTTTTGGTGTTGGAAATCCGATCTAGAAACTGCTTGTTTATACTCCGTAACAGCCAATTGGAAAATATCTCGTAATATAAATGGTTGAATAATAGAGTTTAATTCAATCACAACCTTATTATATCTAGTCAAGAATGGATTGATACGATATTTATAATATCCCAAATCATCAAATCCATTATTTTGACCCTGACAACGAATATAAACGCTCATTCCAGCTTCAAACCCATATTTCCTATTGATATATTTGAAATAATTCAAATTCCAATAATTCCAAAAATTGGTATCTGATTCTTCAACATTGGCTATGGCACAATCAAACATGTATTTCACTCGTTCAAAATTCAACTTACTTTTGTCCAACATGTAATTCAAATAAGTATTATAAGCATATCTGGCGGTTAATGGAGTTGCTGAACAAATCATTGACCATGTTGAATCCTCATTATTATTATCTAATAATCCAGATCGAACAAGTTCATTAAATTCACCAGCTTTGAACTTGATTAGATTGTCTTTGGAAAATTCAAGTATCTCTTTAGCTCTATCATATTTCCCTTCTCGTAATGAAAGTGCCAATATAGCACTTAATTGTCCTGGTGAAAATCGTGTAGAAAGACCCAAAGTCTTGTCATCATATTGATTCATTAGAACATTTCCTAGTTGGAAGTTTCTTGTTCTAGAACTATGATAAATCAATGCTGACATCAATTCTGGAGACACCTTGATAGCTTCTAATGGAAGATTCAACACCAAATCATCCACCACTTTATGATATCTTTTATGTTTGGAAAATAACGTTACAAAACGAGCCATAACATGATAATAATAGTATCCATTTTGAACATTATTATTTCTCGAGTTGAGTTCCGAATTGTACATCTTTGTATGGAATGGTTTGATCAAACACCAAATTGAGTAAGCTTCAGAGGCATCTTGTCGTTTAACCAGATCTAAAATGTATCTATAGCAGAAATTTAAATATCCTTCCACAGATTTCTGATAATTAATTTCAGTCATGGTTTTGGTATTTGTTTTGGAGGAAAATCGAGTGAATAACTCTCCACGATCGGCCAATTTCACTCCTAATTCTTTAATAACCAGTTTAACCAAACCTGGAGATCTATTTCCCCATTTGGGAGATGCTTTATCCATGATAGAACCAATCTGGGATTCGGTATATGAATATAATGGTAATTGTGTTGTATGTGTATTATTGTATTTTGTGATCAATCGATCATAATTGGAAACTATCTTGAATATACTTTGAACATCTCGTGAGTC
Organism: Ogataea xyloterini; assembly: GCA_030573155.1. Lineage (NCBI taxonomy): Eukaryota > Fungi > Ascomycota > Pichiomycetes > Pichiales > Pichiaceae > Ogataea > Ogataea xyloterini. The sequence continues at coordinate 372,729 of JAJMCS010000005.1, read as the reverse complement.
TGTATTGACATTTTTTATAGTCATTAGATCAACATATAATTTTATGTTGTTAACATTCAATATGATTAAAAATGGATCTAAATCGGTATCATTTGCTAAGTTCATTATCTCTCGTAATATTTGAAAGGAAAGTGTATCCATATTAAGCTTGATTGACATTCTAAAGATGGCCAACATGACATTCATTGGATCTTTAAAATCTCGACTTAAAATGATCTTTTGATCTGTATGAGAAAGTGTTTTCATAACTAATTGTCTAGTCCAAGATATTCCTAATTTTTCAGTCTGTTTATCGATCTTAAAGGCATTTATTATGTACAAGTTTGCCAAATTGACCAAAACAAGATTGCGAGTCATGATTGAAAGAATCTGATTGGTATGTGAAAAATCGCCCTTTCGTATTAAATAACCAGCTAAATCATATTTGTTTGGTAATTGAACTAAATCATGATTAGTTTTATTTCGTGATAGCGACTCTTTGGAATCAAATCGTTTTAAAACCATATCCAATAGTTCTTTCTCTTGTTGATTGTATACCACTGTAGATATCCTTCGAAATCGAATTACCTCTCCATTTGGATATCGTAATCCATTTCTAATTAAATGAAACCCATTTATTCGACAGAATCCGAATATGGTCCGTCTCATTGGGGTAGGTTTCTGTATTGAATCCTTGTATTATATATTTATTTCACCTAACAATTTTCAAAAAATCTGTCATTTGAGAAATTGTGCAGATTCTGCTTTAGAGAAAAAAAAAACACTGCCCTGATTTAAATTTACTTCTTCTTCTCGTTCATGTTTCGACCTCATCACACAGTTACCGCCCTTTCACTTGGCTCTTTGAGCTACTTTTTCTGGGCAGGAGGAGACAAATCATCGTCTCCCACTCCATCATCTTCTCAATTGCCTAGATTCCCATCTGAAATGACATCGGGATCTGGACGCGTTCCTAGTACTAACAAACCTACTTCTGTTCCAACTACTCCAGGATCAGTCAATCCAACAGCATTTTTTAGTTATGGGTTTCCTGGCCCTGTTCATGATATGGAAACAAGATTGGAATATGTTTCTGTTTACGACAGACAGACCCGAAACCCATACTATGTAGTTGAACATATAACACCAGAATCATTACAAAGAGATGCAAATGGTGGAGGGAACCGGAAAAATTCGGTCTTCAAAGAAGATGAACAGATCCCTTCCAAATTTAGAGGTCTTTTAAGAGATTACTTCCGTTCAGGTTATGATAGAGGACATCAGGCACCAGCAGCAGATGCTAAATTCTCTCAAGCTGCAATGGATGAGACTTTCTATCTCACCAATATGTCTCCACAAGTGGGTGCTGGATTCAATAGAGATTATTGGGCTCATTTCGAAGATTTCGTTAGAAGATTGACTGGTGGTTATAGATCTGTCAGAGTAGTTACTGGTCCATTATATCTTCCTAAAAGAGATCCAATTGACGGGAAATATAAGGTCACTTATGAAGTTATTGGAAACCCTCCAAATATTGCCGTTCCTACACATTTCTTTAAGTTGATTGTTGCAGAGAAATCCAACAAACGAAGTCCTGATTCAGATGAAATTGCTGTTGCAGCATTCGTCTTACCTAACTCCATTATTCCAAATGATATTCCTTTAACATCATTTGAAGTTCCAGTGGATGCTTTGGAACGTTCTTCTGGACTCGAATTCCTCAAATTGGTTCCTGAAAATAAGAAGAAAGAACTTTGCAAAGAATTCAGTTGTAACATTATCGTGAGAGAGTTCAATGATTCTGTGAAAGCTTTACCATCTCCAAAATAGACAATATTATTCATGTTTATAAATTCTCCATAAGTTTTTGTTCATAAATCTTGGTCAATCGACTAACATTGCGTCCTCTAGCAACTCTAAATCCCTTGAATGTCTGTTTCTTTTGATCTTGGATTTGTTGAAACATCAAATCCTTTTCTGTGTATCTAATAAAGTTTGTTCGTAATTTGTGCGATGTCTGGTTCATTTCATTGCGTAACTTTTCACTAACCGTTTGTTTACGTGATTTTGGTGGTGTTGGTGGTATTTTTCGTTGTTTTATGGCAATTGAATTCTGTTCAAATTCTAAAATGTCATCCATACTGATCAAACCTTCAATTTTCTTTAAAGGACGATTCTTGACACTTAATTCATTGTAATTGCGTAATAATGAACACAAGAACTTGAATAAAGTATCAAATCCATTTTCCAGCTCTTCTCTATCGGGTTCGTTGTATAAAACCTTGGTAAATGTTAAAACCAATCGTAAATGTTGTCTTTCTTTCATCTGTTCAATATTCTTGACATCCAATTCAGTTTGTTCAAAAGACAACTTTGTATCTATCATTTTCATCAAAACAATAAGTTTCACAATCACATAACTATTATCTTGATTTGAAACTTCAACGTTCAACATTGGACTATTGTTAGTGAGACTTTTCAAAACTGGACGATCATGTTTATGAGATAAAATCTCATTCAAAGCTGATTGTAAATCATCCAAACAATCAAAATTGTATTCTCTATTCAATAGAACTTCTAATGGAATTAAAGGATGATTCGATTCGCTCAATTGAACCAGAAACTTCTCCAAAATCAAATAATGTTCAACAAATGAGAAATCAGATAAACATAACGTTTGATTTCGTTTCAAAGCATCCGCAAAAATATCAACTGTTAAACTGGTTTGATCATCAAGTTCTCCTCCTTTAATTATAACTATCCATTCATCAATTGTCAATGGAATATTCAATTGCTTGGTAGCCATATAACAAATCATGTTATTGTATACTTTTGAGAACTGTTTGAAAGCCAAATAATTGGACATTGTTAATGGTTGACCGAAAACCTTGGGGAAGTATCGATTGACAACAATAAGTTTATTTTGATAGACCAATCTGTCCATAATATAATTGTTTAGAGATATAGGAATAGCAGTGATATCAATAAATTGAGCCAAATCAGAGAGATTTTCACAATGTACAATATCTTTCTTAAATGCCCAGAATGTCTTTAGAAACTCAACTAATGATTTGATTATCCAATTTCCTCCATGAACAAGATACATTTTAATCAAATAACGTTTCTTCAAAGTTGGAATTGATTTGAAAAATTTGACCAAATTCAATGGAATCTTGAACGTATTACCATCACCATTCTCATAGTCATTAAAACCCGAAGCTAATAACACTAAACAATGTTCTTCATCTGGTAATTGATCAACAAGTTGATGTATGAACTGAGCCAGTTGAGTTTCATCGGAAACTGTTGGTAAAAAAGTGGTATCTAAAACATATAAAGGAAGTTCAGTGGATGGATCATGAGTGGATGAACGAAAAAACAAACGAGAGTTCATTGAAAGGTGATAGATCAAAATGTTTACTTAGTCAAAAAAAAAATATAAACAATTGTCCCAATTAGGACCTTCCTATTAATTATCCAAATCCTTAACTAGAAATCATATAAATCATACAAATCTCGTTATAACCTACTCCTTTTTCGATTCTTTGGAGGCAAGATACCGCAATTGGGCATCAAAGGTATCTCCATTAGCACCACCGTCTCTGATAACAGCAACTCTCATGGTAGCCAACAAGTTATGTGCAGCATTGGAATGAGCATAAACTCCTCCATTAAATGCCATTGTAGCATCTTTACTAAAAGAAGTCCTCAAAAGGGCTTGTCCTCCAGGATGTTCAGTCAAGAAGTTGGAACAATCATGAACAATTCCAGAAATGATAACCAAACCTTTCTGTTCTTTGGCCTTCTCAAAGAACACAGTTTTATCCCAAACAGGAAGCTCTGAAAGTTGAGGTCCCCAATTTATTGTAGCTCTCATTCTATCGAGCTTTTTCTGTTGTTGTTGCAAGATTCCCTGGTTGATGGCGTTCTGTGAGAATCTTTTCAAGTTGTAGGCCAGCCCCACTTTCGACATGCAATAAATAAGAACCTTGGTAGGGTCATATTGGTACCATTTCAGAGCGTTTCTGTAATCCGAAGGGAACTCGTGGTGGAAGTTATGGTATCCCTCACCAAAGGTAACTAATGCAGTCAAGAAATGATCTCTTGGGGTTCTTCTATCATCGAAAGGTTGATCTCCAATCCAATGAGCTAGCGAGTTCACACAGAATGTGGCCTGTTGAATCAGAACAGCTCTCAAGATTCCAGCATAGATTAATCCACCCCAGAAATCATTCCACAAGTAATGAGCCAATAAAGCAGGGAACAAGAAAGCCATCACCACCATTAATAACAGATAGTGTCTATGTTGAGATCTAACAACCCAATCATCTAATAAATCACTAATATCAGCTCTGGCCTTATATCTTGGGTTTGGAACCAATAACATCCATCCCATATGTGAATACCAAAATCCTCTCTTGGCATCATATGGATCTCTTGGAGTGTCTGTGTATCTGTGATGAACTCTATGTTGATGAGCCCACATCTTAATAGATCCTTCCACAGATGAAGCTCCAAAAAGAGCAAAGAAAATCTTCAAAGGCGCTTTACAATCATAAGCTCTGTGTGCCCAATATCTGTGGTATCCTGCGGTGATCGACAAACCACCAAAACAATATAGAACAAGTGCCTCCACAATGGTGTTGAGTTTGATTGGAACCCATTGGGCTGAAACAACAGCGATTAATGGAAGAGCTAGAACTAAGATAAAATTTAGCCAGTTGACATGTTGATGCCAATTAGCCTTAGTCCATGGTTGTTCACTAATATGCTTCTCCTTCATGAATTTCTCCTTCAATTTTTTATCCTTGTCCAACATCATTGCCACCGAGTCCTTACTCAACTCCTCAGCAGAGACATCAGTCATAGATTTAGTTCCCATGAGTTTTCCTCCGATACCAAAAGCCACGATTCTTTTCACTGGCTTATTGGTTCCTGCAGCCACAGCATTTGCTGTGGATAAATCCACCGAGTCCAATCCTGACATATTTGAAAGGTTTGAATTGTACAAGAGGATGAATATATATATGATTAATATTAAGTCAAAAATTTTGGGATCGAGCCACTAATAAAATTCCTTATCCGCAAAAATGATTTGTTGGGAGGTGTTGGGTGGTGCCCAACAAGAGTATTTGAAACGTCGACAGACCGTCGAGACTGCGCCGAGAAAAAAAAGTATTGTGTGTGTCGACCAAACTTTTTTATCTGCTCTTCTTGGTATCTCTAGCCATCCATCTAAGTAAAACACATTTGATGGCAAAAATCATTCCAATTGGTGGAATGTATTCCAGAATAGTCTTCCATCTAGATGGTTCGATTTTCTCAATAAATTGATCCACTTCTTCATATAAATTTTCAACCGGCCCGTTATTATCAATCACGTGATCAGATAAAGCGATCTTTAGTTCTGTAGACATTTGATTATTGATACGGGTTTGGCATTCTGTAGCACTCAATTCTGGATTACGTGCTTGGAGTCGGTTCAATTGGACATCGGAATCGCAAACAATGCTTAATGTGGTACCACAAATCAGTTCTAATCCGGCCTCGAATAGAAGCGGCACGTCTAAAACTACCATAGACTCCAATTTGATCCAGCTCCACAACAGCTTCCAAATCATCTGACGTCGAACTTCTCCATGTGTAATTTTGTTCAATATCTTAAGTTCATCTTTATTTTGGAAAACATAAGCTCCTAAAGCTGCACGATTTAACCCGTTATCAGGCAAGATCAAGTCTGGTATTTTGTCTCCGAAATATTGTTTGATCTTATTATAAGCTGGTCTATTTGGTTCCACCACTTGTCTAGCTATCTTATCTGCGTCTATGATTGTGATACCATGTTTTTCATGAAGTCTCTGAGAAACTGTTGATTTTCCGCTTGCGATTCCACCGGTCAGACCAAGAACAAGCATAAATAAAATTATTATATATTTTTTTTGAATGGATCCTTTCCATGCTCTTGTACAATGGCTTAATGGAGAAAATAAGCGTCCATCATCAAACATATCATCCAAATTGAAAATCTTGGATGATGAATTTACAGGAAGATCATTAATTACTACTGAATCTATTGTTATCAATGAACCTCTCATAACTATTCCTCATTCATATATGTTGAATTATGTTAGTATATTGAAACATTTGGAGTATCATTGTGATTGGAATTTATCTATACCATGTTCTAATTTCATTTTCGTTCCAGAAACACAAAAATCAAACATTTATTCACAATGGAACTTGAATCAAATCTTGAGTCTCTCTTCAATGCAATTGGTGAGTCTTTATTTAGTTTTGGAAAGTCAAAATCATGATTCATATTGGAAACCTTTTATTGATGTATTACCAACACTTTTAGATTTCGATCAAGTACCTTTAGTTTGGTTATTAGAACAAGATCCCATATTTGATCATCTGCCACCATCAATTAAAACTTACACCAAATCCCAATTGGACAAGTTCAATAATGATTATAATGCTTCTAATCAATTATACAAGACAAATCAAAAGGAATTCTTATGGGCTTGGCTTTGTTGTAACTCCAGATGTTTATATATGGAACTTCCTAATGATCTTGGTAAACAACAAGAAGATAATTTTACACTTGTTCCATATGTTGATTTCATCAATCATACAATTGATGATCATTGCAAAGTGAATATATCCACAATTAAAGGTTTTCAAGTCACTGCAGGATCAAAATCATACAATATTAATGAACAAATATATTTCAATTATGGTCCTCATAATGATGATTTTCTACTTTGTGAATATGGATTCATGCTTCCATTGGAAAAGAATACTTTTAATTGTATAGATCTCAGTCCCTATATTCTCCAATTACTCAAACCTGACCAAATGGATCTATTAAGACAACATAATTATTATGGAGATTACACAGCTACCAAAGACGAAATATCATTCCGAACAGAAGTTGCGCTAGTTGCACTTCAAGAAAAAGATACTACTAAATTATTGGCCCTCATTAACGGATTCAATGATGGATCTGCTTATAAAAAGAACGTTGATTTATTAACACGGAAAATAATGGCTAAAATACAGTCTCATGCTACCACCCAATTGACAAGACTAAAACAGTCTTCATCTAGAGCACAAACAGTCAAACAAGCATACCAAAACATTCTGCTAATAAGCACTATATACACTGTTATTTGAAATCATAATGTACATCAGGCAGTCCAACGGCCACCCCTGAAATGTGCCTCGACATATTGGGACTTTTTTCTATCGTTGCCTCTTCTTGAATTATAACTTTTGTCATCAAATCGATTGTAGCGTTGGTTTCCGTCATTTCTGGATCCGTTTCTTGATCCGTAATTGTTTCCACCTTTATAACCACCCTTAGATCCACCACCTCTTGAATAAGAGTTGTTGTTCTTTCTTCTTAAAGTTCCTCTAACCACAAACTTTCCTTCAGCCAATTCTTCACTGATACCAAATCTGTCCAATTCACGAGCATTCAAATCCATAAGTTCACTTTCTCCAACTAAATCAGAATAAAATTTACCACAGCCAAGTGCCAAGTTTTGAGCAATTCCATTCTTTGGAAGATCAGGAACCGAACCATAAGAACCAAATAGAGAAAACACAAGCTCATGATAATCCACATCCAATTGTCTCACGGTATCTTTAGCATCACTGAGGAACTCTGGATCAAGTTCTGGTTTCTCCATATCAGTAATCTTATGACCAGCTGTTTGTAACATATCAGCATAGAAAGTTTCGTCTTGAGTCAAAATGGTGATGGACTCTCCAGTGGTTCCTGCTCTTCCTGTTCTTCCAACTCTATGAGTATGAGAAGCAATCTCGGATTGAACACCAATCTGAATCACAGTATCCACTCCTGGGAAATCCATTCCTCTGGCTCCAACGTTAGACGAGATCAAAACAGCTTTTTTGAAGTTTCTGAATTGAACTTGGTTTCTGTTACGAGCAGATTGTCTCAAACCTCCATGTAATTGGAAAACACCATATTGTCTGCCTAATTTGGTTTTAATCAAGCTCATAGCAAGACGGTGCACAAATTCAGTAGTTTTCACATTAGGCATGAACAAAATCACCTTAGATCCATCCTGAAGCTTGTCCATAACAAGCTTTAAAGCAACCAAAATACTTTCAAAGATACTATTAGTGGTCACCAAAGATTGCTCGACAGTGTCAGTGACTTCATGTCCAACACTAACATCAAGGAAAGGATAACCAGGTTTCAACAAGTTTTCAGCAAGATCTCTAGTAGAATCATCAATTGTAGCAGAAAACATAGTCACTTGCATCTGCTCTGGATTTTCATGTCTCTTCTTAATGAGGTCGACAATACGAACCAAGACTTCTTTGAAATCTTGTTGGCAAAGAACATCTGCTTCATCAATAACGAAATTCTTCAAATTTCTGAACGCAGCAAGGAACTTTGGGTTGGATTCGATCATATCGATCAATCTTCCTGGAGTAGCCACAACTGCAGCAGATGCATTTGTACCGGCGACATTTCTAGTAATGATGTCATATTTCATCTGTCCAACACACAAATCAACTTTTCTTCTGTTGTTATTAGGACGAGCCTCATGCCAGACTTTCTGGAGTGCATTCTGGGTCTGGAAAGCAAGATCTCTTGTTGGATTAATAACAAGAGAATGAACAGAGTCTCCTCTAGTGAAATCTTTATGTTCAAACCATTGGTTCATTATTCCCAGTCCAAAAGCGTAGGTTTTACCTGTTCCGGTCTTAGCTCTGACGAGTAATCCCTTAGAGTTATTGCGCATTAAAGGAAGAACTCTTGCTTGAACCTCAGTAAGAGTACGACTTGCATTATTAGCAAAAGCTTCTTTAAGCTTAGGATCTAGGTCTGCAGCATCCAGACTCAAATCCAAAGCTTCAGAATCTGTCTTAACTGGCTCAGCTGAAGTAGTATATCTTGCGACCACCTGTAGACCAACAGTGGGTCTGATCAGTCTCTGGACTCTGGTTGTAAGAAACATAAGCCTAAGAAGTACTGATTTGAAAAATAAATTCGGACGAGAAAATTTTTTATCGCGTCGATCGACTTTCCACTAATTATCCATTCAAAATGACAAGGTCCGTTTTCTTGCTTGGAAGAGACCTCAACTTCAAGTTTCTTGCCTCGCAGTTATCTATAAACGTCAACCCATCATTGGCTGCGATCAATTTATTGGTGAATAGTTCATTTTCAAACGCTTCATATGCTCCTAAAGAAACTAATATTCAAACATATAATCAACTTGATACAAGAAATCCAACGGCAATATCCACCACTTTGACTACTTTCAGTTCTCTTCCTGAAAAATTGGAGTCTAATCAAACAGATTTGATCATATCAGCACATACTGTCAAATTAGATGAAATATTAGTTCCATACATTCATCGACTCTCCAAAGAGTCAAATTTGATCTTTGTCAATCCCCCAATTGGAAGTTTAGAACATACATTGAATTCATTATGGCCTGGTGATTATCAAAATAGACCAAATGTTTTCCAAGCATTAACAACTTATGGATTGAGTAGCTCCAATAAATTTGATGTGAAATATATCAAATCTGGTCAACTTCACATCTCTGCATATCCTTCCAATCAAACGGTTTCTGAACTTGTTTCAAGTCAATCAAACTTCTTTCCAGCTGATATGTTGATTCCAAATATTATTAGACAAATACTGGATATTCCATTATTAAACGCTCAATATTGTTCTTTCAATGATCTATATAAGTTACAAATTGAGCGTCTAATCTTGGATGCTTGTATGAATCCATTCTCACAAGTTTTAAACTACAATATCTTCAAATTACAAGATTATCAACCATTGGATGAAATATTAACTTCTCTAATAGATGAAGCTTTGAAAATCATCAAATCAACACATACGTACCACGTGATTGCTGAAAATGATTCTTCAATAACGAGATTCATGGATCGAGAACGAATTCTTGGTTTGGTTAAACAAATGGCAACTATTTATAATCCTAATGAGCAAGAATTGTTTCCGGATTATGCCATTCCTTATTTGGCAAGAACATCCCGAAATCACGGTCTTCAAACTCCAATAATCACAACATTCTACAACCTCGTTTCCTCAAAACGACAACTGACCAAACTTAAAGACATACAATCCACCATCATCTGAAAATATTGAAATATCCCACAACAGATATTATGTCGTGATCCTCTTGTAAGTGCACACGACCTGCCCTCCCCTCATAAAAAATATAAAGTATAATAGAAAAAATGAGCGCTAAGATAGATAAAATAAAGAAAGGAGAAAAATACGTCTTGTTCGATAATCGAGTGGAAATATTATAATTCGGATCACTATCTAAAGATCGATAAAGAAGTTCTCAGTTATTGGTAATTGAACAAGTTGCATTATAACTTCCAGTGTTCAGAAAGTCAATAACAAGACAAAATATCAAAAAGGTAAAGGAAACAATTTTGTATCATACAAAATTAGATCTTAGTTGAGCCAATCGAATTGAGATGCAAACAAGTTGTTAATCAGGAACTTAATTGTTAAAAATAAGCAATTATGAGTTTTTTCGAAACAGTCATGGATTGTGAGAGTTTCGATCGACCTGGGACCGGAGAAGTGTCTATTGATATGGCAAATAATATAGTCAAAACTCCTTTGATGTCATTGGATCTCAATAATATGAACATCCAAACCAATGGTCTCAAAGGATCATACTATAATCTTTCATTAAATGAAATGAATTCTCTCCGACCAGATTCTAGACAAACCAATTCATCAGGAAATATCCATTCGCATATGAATCCCGCTTTTGATCCCAAATTTCTCGAATCCTATACAACACATTCTCCTAAAGAAGTCATTTCTCCAGCTAGATTACTTTATCAAAGTTCAGAAAGCACTCCAAGATTGATTCCCTCTGTCTCTCTGGTCACACCCAGCACATTCAATGATGTTTTCAAGCAATCACCTTTGAAGTTGTATTCAAGATCAGGACTACCTCAATCAGGTTCCAGAATGATCTTCCCAAGATCACTTTATGATGAAACAGATGGCCATCATAACTGGTTGGGAAAAGATAATCCTCACGACGAAACCACGGAAAACGTTCTTTCTGCAGGTCGAGAGTTCGCAAACATTAACGATTCGCATTTTTTTGTTCAATCATCTCTACCTGGCTCTCAGGATGCAACTCGATTGATGAGCGATTCTTCCTTTTCGAAAGATAGAGTTAAACCTAGATTCAACGTTGAGAATATCAGTTCTCTCCCATCTTCGAGACCGGCTTCTCAAAGTTTTAGAATACCAACATTTAACATTCCGGCTGATCTCAAATACACGGACAGAGAGTTTGATTTTGGAATGGAATATACACGTGACAGAAAGTCAAAAGGTTCCACCTCCGCTCAAGACTCTTATAATCCAGTTTATGCTGAGGAGCAACCGGTGAAGAAGAAGCGTGGTAGAAAGCCAGGATCAACTAATAAGAAACGGAAAGATTTAGCAGCAAAAGAAGATAAGGTGAGAAAGAAGAAACTTAAAGTACGGTTCCCGAAGAAATCCAAGACGGCATTGTCTGATATTGATCCAGCGGTGCGTTTGGATTTCACGGATGAGGATGAGTTATTGGGAAATGAAGAGTTCGACCTGAATGATCTTGATGGAAACAAAGATCTCGAGTCAGGATCGGATGAAATGCAAGATCGAATGAAGAGAATACGTAATAGGGCACCGCGGTCCAAAAACGGATGTTGGACCTGTCGACTCAGAAGAAAGCGTTGTCCGGAACAACGACCAGTTTGTTCTGAGTGTGTGAGACTTGGTCTTGAATGTGATGGGTATTCTACGGAAAGGCCAGCATTCATGCGAAACTCTAATGCTGCCAAGGGAAAGATGGAGGAGATTAAGACCATCACTCTTGCCAAGAAGAAGCGTGGGTCTAAACAAAGATATGAAAGAGAACAGCGTTTAACTGAATCGCCTCCTAGTGATGATATAAAAGTACTTAGTTAATTTGCAACCGAACGGCGAGATCGAGAAAAAGAGGTGTATTCAACGCTATAAATGTAAATTAAGTGTTCCCATATTGATAATACGGATTATATGGTTTGTCCTTTTGTCCCGGTTGTTGGTTTGGTGGTTGTTGGTTGAGTGATTGAGGGAAGTTAAACGGGTATTGATTCGTATTTCCAAATCCGGCCATTGCGTTAAAGCTATTTGGGATCTGAGGAGTCGTATTGAACTGTTGAGGTTGGTTCATGTCTATTGGATAATAGAATCCGAGGTTTTGAGAGCCTATATTAGGAAGCATTGATTGATTGGACCAGATGTTAGGGAAGAATTGAGGAGTTGCTGATTGGATAAGGTTGGGAGAAGATTTTGCCAATTCTGGAGTTTTTAGAGTGCTACCAGAACTTTGTGACTCGGTTAATTCTTTAGGTTCGCTTACTATAGAATCCACCATTGAGGCCAATAAGGTTTCATCATCGTCCAAGTTTGGTTTACCTGATTTCAAAGGCTTGGAGCGTTTCTGATGAGCATTTTTGGTATTTGATTCCGGTACAACAAACCGATTTATTTCCGAATCAAACTTCAAGTCAACCTTGTTCACAGCCAAAAGTGAAACTCCCATATGAGCGACAGATTGTAATCTTAGGACATAATCACAAAGTTTCATAGATTTATGAGACTCATCTGGGAATTCTCCGATAAGAGCCATGACCGATAATTCTGATTTATCATGGAACTTTGTATCATCAAAGTCATCTAAGACGAAGTTTATTGGACGAAACTCTTTTAAAGTGACATCCTCTTTGAACAATCTTTTTCTCTCGGGTCTTTGAAGTGTCAAATTAATTGAACAAGCTTCTGGTCTTCGACTGAAATATTCCAAGAAATTGTTGATGATTCTGGCCAATTTAAAGGCATATTTGCTAGTTTGAATAAGATATCCCCGTGGAAGTTCTCGTTCTTTGAACCAACAAAGCATCACCCTAATTAATGGAAGTAATATATGAGTCAAATCAGGTTGTGATGGATCAAGATCCCAATTATCCAATGAAATTTGCATCATATTATCCATATATCTAAAGATGAACTTTAAATATTCCCCAATCAATGAGGGATTATGGCTCAACTCGGGATGAACCATGTTACTATCAACCAATAATTCGAAACCACCAATGAGAATAATGAGTTGCTTGAAATAAAGATCATTGAAGACTTGTTTTCTATAATCGAGATTTTTCATCAATTTGTAGAAATCAGTCTCGATGTTTTGAATTGAATGATGGTTGACCAAATATCCTTCCGATTCTTTCCATTGATTAGGTAATAAATGGTAACTGAAAAGTAACAAGAATTGGTATCTAAGTAATTCCAATCTAACGTTCTTTGTAGCTTCTTGTTTTGGAATCATATTGTATGTCTCGAAATTAGTGAGCATTGGATTTGGTTGTTTGGAAATATAACTGATCAAGTTTCCAAGACCAATCGGTAACGGCTCACTGCTGAGCGATGATCGAATGAAGTTATAAACCACATTGAGACTATCCTCTTTCAAGTTGTCTATAATAGCAATATGATTATAAGGGTCTCCCAAAGAAGGTAAAATTAATAAGGACAGCTTGTATAATTCGATCGATTTGCTGTAATTATTATTGTCTTCTTTGGAGATAGATCCGGTTGGTAGATATGTCTTTGCAATCAATGCACGGTATCTAGAAAGATCTCCGATATAAAGGACACATTTGCTGATCAAATAAACTAAGGTTTCTATTGAATTAGTGGAAGGCAATTTTCTCGGCTCTTCGATTGAAATTTCTACCTTGAGAGTGGTGAGCAGTTTTTTCACCGGGATGTATAAGGTGAGATCATGAAATTGAAGAATCTGTTTAATGAGAGTGATGTAAAATTCGTAACATTTGTAGGAGAATTTGGCAAAATGATCAAATGCTTTACGGATTTCCACGTTATTGGTAGGTTTCTGTTTTTTGGAGGAAGATCGTTTTTTGGACAAATATTTGAAATGAGATTGAAACACCTTGATGGTTGGATGATGCAAATCAATCCAGACACGATCCACTACTTTTCCAAGTAAAATCTTACCCAATGTGGATGAGTCCAAGTTGTCTAGAATATAGGAGAGTAATTTGGATTGGGTAAAATTCATCGTTCCCAGTAGTAATGAATCATCGGAAGAGTGTTTTGAGGCCAAGATTTCCAAGATCTTTGTCTTGCTTTCTTTCAGAAGCTCTTGTATGGGAATTTCTAATCCCGAAAAATCGTTATATTCGGAATTTGTCATTAGTGGTGTGAAAAATTAGCACCCATCTATTGAATCGCTCTCTAATTTCAATCCTTAACTATCGGATATGTACACAATTCTTCAAAAGTTCAAGTTGATCTATATAAACGGCTCGAACTATCAAATAATTTGAATCACCTTCAAATATTGCCGATAATAATATCTTTGGATAAAGAAGATTTTCGTTACAAACAGAGTAAAAAATCATTTCTCCCATATATACTAATATATCCATGATTGATGAATATTTACAGGTGGAAAAAAATTTGAGAGACGCGCCAACAACTACACGATTAGTGGCAGCACAACTGCTGGTTTCCAGCGTGGTGGGGGTACTTGTATTTTTAGCTTTTTGCACGGTCCGATGCCGATTTCCAAATATCTATATGGCCAGAATGAACTATCTAAGTTCCTCGAATCGCAAGTTTATGCCCCCTATATTGTCTACCAAGTCGTTCTTTGGATGGATGAAAGTTGTATGGAACATTTCCGAGACAGATATCTTGGAATATGCTGGATTAGACGCCTTTGTGTTTTTGGGCTTCTTTAAAATGGGTATCAAGTTATTGAGTGTTTGTTGGATCTTTTCGGTCGCTATTATTTCCCCAATACGATACTATTTTACTGGTGATTATGATCAAGGAGATGGAGATCAAAATTCTCCTCAAGAACCGCCTTCTGAAGCTACTGATTATTATACGTATTTATGGCTATATGTCATATTTACTTATGTTTTCACCTTTATTACCAAACATTTCCTAATGGAACAGACACGAAAAGTGATTGATTATCGTCAAAAAATCCTAGGAAATCAGAACTCAATTACAGATAGAACTATTCGTCTTAGTGGAATTCCTCCAGAATTAAGAACAGAACGACTTCTAAAAGAAAGTATCGAATCTTTGGGGATAGGTAAAGTTACCAAAATTGTCATTTGCCGTGAATGGAAGAAATTGGACTTATTGTTCAAACAAAGAGATAAGATTATACGCAATCTTGAAATCAATTGGGCAAGATATATTGGATCCACAAAAAATCCAACTTTCAATGTTCGTCCCTTCGCTCAAGATTCATATCCGCTGATCAATGAAAACTCTCGCTACAGAGATTCAGAACAGAGTTCATCTCCTAATGAAACTAATTCTGATTCCAACGATTTGAGCGCCTCAAATGGTTCCCTATTAGATACCACCTCTGATTACGAATACACTGCTAATGCCGTTGTTGAATATGAGGAGTCTAATACCGAGATTAATCCCTTTGCATCATTTGGTACGGCAGTCTACAAAAAACGTCCTTTGATGAAGTTGGGATTCAAAGGACTTTGGGGAAAGAACGTTGATGCCATAGATTATTATACTCAACAATTGAATATCATTAATGAGGAGATTCTGGTTGCAAGAAAACGGCATTATCCAGCTACTCCAACCGCTTTTATTACAATGGATTCTGTCGCAACTGCGCAAACTGTGGCCCAGGCTGTTTTGGATCCAAGGGTCAGTTTCCTCATTACTCGTCTAGCTCCTGCTCCAAAAGATATCATCTGGGAGAATGTGACCTTACCAAGAAAGGATAGAGTGTTCAAGATCTATTATATCACAATAATCACTGGAATCATGGGAATCGCTTTCATTTTCCCAGTTGGTTATCTTGCAACCTTATTGAATTTGAAGACCATCAGCAAGTTCTGGCCAGATTTAGGAGATCTCTTGGAAAAACACGAATGGGCCCAGAAATTCGTCACTGAATTGCTTCCTGTTTATCTCTTCACCTTGATGAACTTTATAATCCCATTGTTGTACGTTTGGCTATCCTCTAAGCAGGGATTTGTGTCTCATGGAGAAGAAGAATTGTCAGTGGTGTCAAAAAATTTCTTCTACGTGTTTGTCAACTTGTTTCTGGTGTTCACCATGGCTGGTACCGCTTCCAACTATTGGGGATACTTGAGTGATTCCAAGAAGCTGGCTTTACAATTAGCAACCTCGTTGAGAGGTTTGTCTTCATTTTATGTTGACACCATCTTACTTCAAGGGTTGGCCCTAATGCCATGCAAATTATTGGTCACGGGTCATTTATTAAGATTCATGTTCATTAAGGCCAACTGCAAAACCCCTAGAGACTACAAAGAATTGTATAAGCCGCCTCTTTTCAATTTCGGGCTCCATCTTCCACATCCATTACTGATTCTGATCATCACTCTATTGTACAGTGTCATGTCTACCAAGATTCTTTCCGCAGGATTGGTGTATTTTACGATTGGATTCTTCGTTTACAAATACTTGTTGATTTACACTTGTATTCACCCTCAACATTCTACCGGACAAGTGATGCCAATAATTTTCCGCAGAATCGTGTTGGGTCTTTTACTATTTCAACTCACCGTTGCTGGATCTCTTGCGTTAAACAATGCTTATTTATTGGCCATGTGTCTTGCTCCATTACCATTCTTGACCATATTGTTCCTGTGGAATTTTGAACGGAATTATCTACCATTGAGTTTTTTCATTGCATTACGTGCAATCAATAAAGAACCAATGGGAGATCCAGAACAAACGAATTCTCCAGGAATACAATCCAATCATACTCTAACCAATGGAATCAGTTTTGCATCTTTAAGATCCACTACCATTGACGAACGACGTGAGATCAACCAAACTTATGAATATCCAAATTTAGTTCAAAGTTTGGATGGACCATGGTTAGCTGTGAATAATGACCAGGTTGTTATGGCAACTAGTGATGGAACTATTCGGAAACGGCTTCCAGTTGAAGAATTCTAATTTTTATAAAAGCGCTTAAATAGAATATCACACTCCGATATATTTGAACAATTCGTTCATCAATTGCAATTTCAATTGAAGTTGATTGAACTCGTCTCTAATTGCCGCTTGGAATGTAAGTTGATGAGTGATTCTGAATAATGACATGGCCACCAGTTTAATGGATATGAATTTGATAGCCTGACTTAAAAGTACAATCAGAGATATTTTCCAGTATTGATTGTTTTCGTTATTGAGTAAAACGATATGAATAGCTTCTATTAGGATGACCAGATGAATGATTTGAACCACATTTGTAGTGATATTTAGAATGAATGTATCATAAGGCCAAATAAGCATCACTATTGGGAATAATTTGATTAGATTTGAGACTAAAATGGTTGTTGATATGATGCTTATGAAATAGCTTCGTGAATAATATACTTTTTGAAAAATTGATGCATTAGAAGATGTCGATGACGATGATGATGATCTAGGAAGTCGTAGCTGATCATTTGCAATTGAAAATTTCGATGAGGAAGGAGAATTTGATAATTCAAACTCAACGGTAGCTGGATATCCAAATCTCAAATATTTATAGATGAGATATTGTATAGAGAAATGAAGAACTAATGCATCCATAATTGCTTTAGACAAGAAGAAACAATATTGGAACATTATTTTAGGGTTTTCCAACACTATTCGATTCATTATTGATGTTTGGAATACATGTTCCATGAAATTCTTTTCTTCATAAGCCCATGTTAAATAGACTTCAAATAAGAGCATCAATATTAAAAGTCTTAAAAATGGTCCAAATCCTTTTGAATATGTTCTTTCTTGTTCTTGTTCTCCATTGATAACTTCTGCAACATAATTTAATGATTGATTATAGATTGTATGTTTATAAGCTTGAGGTTTAAGAAGCATCAAGTCAATGAACAATAAAACCTTATCATATTCGATATATCGATCCGCCACTTTATTACAATTCGGACAGATTGTTAATCGGAGATGGTTTCCCTTATATTTTTCAAATAGCGTTCGAATTGGTGCAGAACATTCAACACAAATCATATTAAACAAAGAGAAATATTTTTGAATTATTTTTATTTTATCATTATGCCTCCAAAGAAGTTGATATGTCCTTATTATCAAAAAGGAACATGTAAATTTGGAAATCGATGTCATTTTTTGCATACAAATGTTGATCCAAAGACCGATTTACAAAAATTTACTTCTCCTGAAACCTTGAGATCCAAAACAGAGGAGATTCAAAAACATATGGACGAAATCATCAACGATGTACAAAATGGATCTATATTTACATCTTATAGTCTGGCTCCTCCAGCAAATGTGAACTTGATTGCAGGAAGAGATTGTTCATTCGAAGAACTACGACTCAAATACATTCAAAATCCACAGACTTATAATAATGAAGTTAATGCTCGCAAACAAGATATGTTAAAATGTATCAACTATATTAAAGCTGATCCCCAAAAAGCTGCTCGATATTTACAATTAGCAGCAGGAAAAACGCCTGATCAAGTGAAAAGTTTCATTCCATTCCCAATTGATCTAAATGCTCATCCTCAAACTGGTTTTGGAGGGTCTACTTTTGGAGCATTCCGGAATCAAAATACAAACGCTTTTGGTCTACAAATGGCTCAACCTTCTACAGGATCGATTCAAAATCCATTTGGATCTTCTTCAAATACATCATCGTCTCCAGCATTTGGTAGCTCTGGCTTTGGGGCTGTTTCAAATCCATTTGGTGGACAGACTCGAACTGTTCAACCAACACAGATTTCTAATCCATTTGGAGGATCTCTACCTTCTAACCCATCAACATCTTCCAATCCGTTTGGTTCCTCGACTTCTACAGGATCGACATTTGGTCAATCAGGTTTTGGAAAGAGTGGTTTTGGTAGCTCGCCTTTCTCTCAAATCACACAACCAAGTCAACCAGTTTCCAATCCATTTGGTCAATCCACTTCAGCCCCAACATCTGCCCCAACATCTGCCCCATTCGGACAGCCAAAGTCAACTCCCTTCGGACAGCCAAAGCCAACTCCATTCGGACAATCTACTTCCTCTCCATTCGGACAATCTAACTCCTCTCCCTTCGGACAATCTACTACCTCCACCTTCGGCCAAACCACTTCATCCCCCTTCGGCCAAACTACAGCTACCTCATTCCAAAAAGACTCTCAACCTTTTAAACAGGCAGGAGTTTCAGAACCATCTACCAAAATTCAAGATCTTCCTGAATCTATTATTTCCCAATTTGATGCAGACGACTTCTCTGTGGGACACGTTCCTGACGTACCTCCTCCATTGGAAATGTGCTAACCGTTGGCTGCTGTGACTGTTCGATAACTATCTACAAGAACACGCTGGTTTTGTTGGGTCAAACTGTATGCTTCTCGATACATGGACCCGATTTCCTGAAGAACCACATTTCTGCTCGTGTTCCCATCGCAAATCGCCTTCAGTTTGACTTCCAAACTCTTGCGCAAGAATGGTTTTGTCAAGGACATGCTATCGAATCCAATTTCACCAAAACCTTCTGCCAGAGCATACCCAAGTTCTGTTGGAATCAGCACCTTGGTCTTGGTTTTTCCCCGACCTTGATCTTCTTTAGTCACATATGCCCGTTCGACGATCTTCTCTATATGTTCGGCAATGGTAGCATCGGTTCCTATTCCATTTGCATCCATCAATGCAATTAATTCCGGCTCGGTGATCAAGGACGGTGGTGATGTTTTCCCACTAGCTAGATTAGCCACCGTCAATGTGACTCTTTCTCCTTTCTGGACGTCGGGAATGAGGGTTTTGGAGGAATCCCATGAGTTATACGTATACACCTCAAGGTAATTGAGTTCTTTCACTGTTAATCCAGATGCAGTGAACGTTTCTGTCCCCCATTTCAGAGTAAGACTTGTTCTGAAACCTGTTGCATCTTTGGAACAACATCCCAGAAATCGACGAACCACATATTCATATACTTTTCGTTCATCAGCGGTTAATGATTGGCCTCCTGTGAAGATCACCGGATGGATAGGAGGATGTGCTTTATCGTCATGTTTTCCCTCACGAGGCTGGCGGAATTTGGATGCATCATTCAACAACGTGGCCGCATATTGTCCCCATGTTGGAGATTGAGTTTGGGACTGGATCAACTTTTTAAGATCCATAGCTTTTGGAAATCGGTCGGTCTCTGTTCTAGGATAGGAAATGAATCCGTTGGTATATAATTTCTCAGCAATAGTAAGTGTCTGTTTGGCACTGAGTTTGAAGAAACGTGCACAATCCTTTTGCATTTCCACAGTTGTCAAAGGTAGAGGAGCCCAATTAGATGTTGGTTTGGTTTCAATTCCTGTCACTGTGGCTTCATTCTTATCCATTTCCATGCAATTTTGATAGATACATAGACCAACCAATCGATCAAATAAATGACCTCTGGACCAAACAACTGAAGTTGTCCCTTTGTTCTTTTCATTCTTCTTCTTGAACGAGAGATTCAAGTACCAGAACTCTTCAGGCTTGAAATTCTTGATACGCTTGTATCTATCCACCACAAACCCTAAAGTTGGGAATTGACATCCACCATACGAAACAACATGGTCAAATTTCAAGCTCTTTCGAAACAAATCGGTCAACAGCCGTGTAAAACTCGAACCAGTACGTAAATCTAACTCCATTCTGGTCATAACTGCATCAATAGCTTTGTTGTCTAATCGAGTAGAGTTGCACGCGGCCCGAATCACGTGCGACCGTTCTAGATGTGAGAAATGTGCTCTATGGGTGGTCTGTAAGTTGATATTTGAGTTCTTTTTAGAAGCCTGCTCGACTATTTCATAACCAATGAACTCACCTTCTCGATCACAATCGGTCCATATCATTAATACCTGACTTCGGGCCGCCTCATCAGTGATGTTCTTGGCTATATTGGTTGAGTGTTGCCCATTGAATTTGGTCAAAAGAGGAGCATCAAATAATTGAGAATGAGGACATTTGCCCCATCCATAGTTTTCTGGGAAATCCAACGTGGTAATGTGTCCGGTGACAGCAGTCATAGTGACCTGACAACTGCCAAATTGCGGGAAATCAAACTCAAAATCATAGTTTTTAATCCATCCAACCTTTGTCTGTCGTGTAGAAACCCTACCACCGCCAAGAATTGCTGCTACAGCCTTAGCAATCGCTGGTTTCTCAGCAACACATAGTACTTTCATTAACGCGTTGTTAAAGAGTTTTTGATCTGCTTATGTAATTTATTATTAGGGGCCCAAGATAATATACTTATTTTTCTTCCACTCCATGTCCTGTGCCAAATATATACCTCGGACCACAGGCTTGAAATTGCGACATGTTTTTCACAACAACATAGTACCATATTCCGAGGGATCTAGAGTGCAGGACCAGTTGGTGAGTCAGTTTCTAGAGTCCAAGAAATCGAAAGAGCAGACTCCAGTGAGTCCCACGATTTTCTCTTTCCAGTTTCAACACACCTACACGGGGGGTAAAAGAGAACGGGCCCAAACATCAGAAGAGCGACGGAAATTCATTGAGCAGATAAAAAATGCAAAATTCGTTCAAACTTCAAGAGGAGGCCAAATCACATACCATGGACCAGGACAATTGGTAATATATCCAGTTCTGGACCTAACCCAGTTTCGTGGTCTGAAATCAAAATGTTATGTGTCAATGTTGGAACAATGTGCGATCGCCACTTTGAAAGAGCCATGGATTGGTCTCAACGCTGTGACCACAGAAAATACTGGAGTCTGGATAGACAATAATGGTCTTCGAAAAATTGGGTCTATTGGAGTCAACCTGCAACGATCCATAACGTCGCATGGAATCTCCATCAATCTTTATTCTGATTTGTCCTATATTAACGACCCAAGAGTGATCCTGTGTGGACTGGACCAGTTTGAGCAGACATCTATCTTTAAAGAGACAAATAGAAAGATCGACATGCATAAATTCGCACAATCTTTTGCAGCTCATATGGGTGATCGTCTTGGTCTCGAGATCCAAGAAACAATCTTGTAAATAGTTACCAAGCATTCCAAGGTACCAATTCTGGATGTAGTCGAAATAGCCATGAAATAGCCATGGCCAGAATCAATACACTTGTGGTTAAAAATAGTTGTTTTCCTTTGTTATTCTTTTCTATCCTTGGAGGGTCAATCTCAACCATCTCCGCATCCACAGACTGCTCAATCAGATTGGATTGTTTAGGGCTAGATTCTTGATAACTTTGTAATTGTCGGTCCAACTCATCCGCCTTTACCCCCATCGCGTAAAGTTCCTTTTGTGCTTGTGTTTTCATGATTCTTTCTTTTTCTAGCTCCTCTAATACGGCGGCCAGCTGTGATTTGGTAGCGTCCAGCTCGCTGATCAACCGGGTATGCATTTCATCGTGTTCTTGTTTAAGCATTCTCGCTTTCGTTTCACTGGTCTCAGATATCGAGAGTTGTTCTCTCAAACGAACCAGCTCCTCGTGAGGATCCTCTTCAGTTTCATGCTCACTTGGATCCACTGCGAACGGCACGTAATGTGAATAATTTTTCATGAATTTGGAGATCTCTTTGAGTCTTTGCTGTTGAATGTATTCGTTGTTGATAGAGATAATCAACTTACGAACAACATCGTCGAGTTTTGCAGATGGTTTTAGACTCAAATTTGGAACAATTTTGTCTTCTTTCTGAGTCACCGGCTTTTCAGAAGTCTCCAACTCCTCCATCAGAGATTCTAGCACCATATCTTCCTCTTCCTCTATCACATCACTAAAAATCAGAGCATCGAGCGAACTGTTGAACAGTTCCAGTTTCTTACTCTCCAAACTCCCTTGACTTAATGTCTTACTTATTAAAGTTTCATATTCCCCCAAACTGATATAACTCAACTCTACCACTTGACATGTTATTTTTTTGTGTGCAACTTGAGACTCCAAAGTTGTTCCCAAATCAAGTTTGTCTCCAACTTTTAGCTCGTAGTCCTTATGGTGCTCTAATTTCTCGTCGTTGATGAATGTCCCGTTGGACGATTTAAGGTCTCTAATGTACAACTTGTTGTTTTTAATAAATAGTTCAGCATGGTTTCTTGAAAGCACTCTGGAATCGAAAAACCCATCTGTTATCTTATTTGTCACCTTTGGAACGTTCTGACGACCAATCTTGAGGGAATCAGGCGCCAAGGGAACATTCAATATCTTCACAAATTCAGAGGGCGATGGATCTGGTGAGATGAGTTTAACAATATGGGCGAACTTTTGCAATTCCGGAGGTGCTATATCTAAAGGTTGGTCTTCAATTGGAATTGTGAGAGGAGATCCTGAATAAAGAGCCTTGTTGTTGAGAGAGTTATAGTTACTCTGAGTCTTTGAGGCAGATCGTTTCCGCTGGAAAACTTGTTGATCTGAAGGTCTCTGTACATCAGATATAGGCTTCGTAACCTTAGTAGACATCTTGGGACTGACAATTGGTACAGCAGAGGTTTCAAGAGGGAAACAAAACAAGGGTTTTGATCTGATTTGTTTTTTTCGTAACAAAAGAGAAAATGAAAGCCTATATGATTATGTAATCGGTTTTATAATTGATTATGTCAGCGGCGGTGCGAAAAAAAGCTGCACAAAAGAAAAGTCAAAAAAGGAAAGAGGAATATGTGCCTAAAAAACGATGAATGCATCGTTGACAGAGGGAAACCCACTGAGAAGTCGACCAAATGGAAACGTAGCGTTACATACACAGTGGGGGTTACAGCTCTATAGGATGCAAAAGTGATGCTATTAAATAGGTGTGAGTGAATGAAACCAAACTGTGTATTCAGATTAGTGGATTTGTTTCTCAGAAATTCGCAGTGCTGCAAATCTGCACAAAAATTTCATTAGACTTCCGTTTTCGGAAATATGTACTTAGCTAATTGAGACATCTATTGTGACTATTTGCCAAAACAAGAGATAGCAGGTATCGTACAGGCTGCCGATAAGGAATAGTACTTAAGGGGCATTGCCTCCCTCAATATTTTTACCCTAAAACTTTTATTTTACTCCTAACTATGAAACTTTCGTTCGCTACTCTCACTTTGGCTGCTACTGCCCTTGCTTTCAACTCCACTATCACCAGTACCGTCACCTGTACTGAGTGCTCGATCTCTACTTACTCGGATGCTGCTGCTCCAGTTGTTCAAGTTGGTGCTTTGGCCGCTTTGGGTGCCGCTGCTATGTACGCTTTGTGATTAGAATCCCATGTACTAATAGATTCCGACTGTTATTTTAGCTGATGTAATAGATAGGTAGATTGATTGTGTAATTGGTTATGTAATTGATGATTGATTGTGTAATTGGTTATGTAATTGATGATTAATTAATTATGTAATTGATGATTATTTTATTATGTAATTGATGATTATTTTAACCTCACTTTCAGGGCCCATATTTTGAACTAGTTTTGTTCAGTCCCCGCTTCTAGCGTATATTTCGGCCTTTTGGGAATGTATGACTGCAACTTTTACCCGACTGCAGCTTCATTTGTGCACATAATGGCCCGAGGTTAATTAAGCGTGTTTGTTTATTAACTATTTTGTTGTGTCGCTTAGCAAACTTCCTTCGACCGAAAAGTGCGCTGCGAATCAGATTGCGATAACGCTGTTTTTTGTGAGCATGCCAAGGACTTTTCTCAATCGTAAATGGACTTCTCGCTCAAAAGAGATACTTTGTTTTCCGTTAGGGAATGGTCTCGGACAATTATACCATGTTATAAATACCCAAGTAATTACCTAGTCCTTTTGTAAAAAACCATGCTCTCGCTTAAAGCCATCTTAGCTACTTCTATCGCTATTACTTGCGTTTCTGCTGCTCCTCAAGCAGACCCTTTTGCTCTTGCTGATGCTCTCGGATTTGCTATCTCTGCTGAAGCTACCTATGCTTGTCATGCTTCTTGTGGTTATGCCATCTTAGCTGCCCGTAATTGTTCATCAACTGATACTGACGCTAACTACGATGAAAGCTGTTTGTGTGCTTCTGACGGTAGTTTTGCTTCATACGTTCCAGGCTGTCTCGACTGTGGATGGTGTCTATGGGATGATTACGGATCTTACTTGACCTCTGCATTGGGCGAATGTGCTTACCCAACTACCCCAACCGGTACTGATTGTGCTTCATCAAGTACTCTTGCCAGCTCTTCTGAAGCTGCCACTTCCGAGGCTACCTCAACTACCGAGGCTTCTTCGAGTACCGAAGCTGCTACCACCAGTGAAGCTGCTTCATCTACCGAGGCTGCTACCACAAGTGAGGCTGCTTCCACCACCGAAGCTGCCACCTCCGAGACTGCTACTTCCGCACCTGCTACTTCAGAATCTGCTACCACTGAAGCTGCTACTTCGACCGGTGCTGCTACCACTGATGCTGGTGCTGCTTCCACTGATGCTGGTGCTGCTTCCACTGATGCCACTTCTGCAGCCCCAACTTCTGAAGCTGCTACTTCAGGTGCCCCAACTTCTGCCCCAGCTTCCTCCGAAGCTGCCTCAAGCAGCGCCGCTGCTTCCTCTGAAGGATCCTCTGCCGTTGGCTCCAGCTCCGCTGCCTCCTCTTCCGCCATTGAGGTCTCCACCTTCTCCGCAGGTGCAGCAAAGGTCGCCGTCGGTGCAGGTGCTGGTATTGTCGGTTTTGCCGCTTTGCTTATGTAAGAATGAACTAATACCTTTTTTTTAAGACGTTGACAATTTGTCACCATTAAATGTGGCGTCAGCCACAGCTATTGTTCAGCCTTGCTCTGTGGCTCCAATATATATACAAGAATGTCAGGACATATTCTGACACATTTGACATGAATCCAATCCAAAAGCCCTCGTTCCTGGATGACTTTGATTTTAATCAATATTCCAACACATCCCCAAACAATCATATAGACCCTGATCTTTCGTTGTTCTCGAATAACCAGTTCCATAATTTGGATCCACAGCTAACAGTGGCGCCTCGAGAAACTTCTTACAACAACAAGGACGAAGAGAAAAGACGTCGAAACACATTAGCGTCTGCTAGGTTTCGGATCAAGAAGAAACAAAGAGAAAGACAACTTGAAGAAGATTTTGAGAAGATCCATCATCATATAAACTCTCTCAAAGTCCAGATCAAGACTCTAGAAATGGAGAACAAATGTTTAAAGGAACTTTTGCTCAACTCCACAGGAAATTCAGAGGTTCAGGAGTCGGACCGTTCCTCGTCTATTCTAAATCTTCTCAAACAACATTCTGGTGCATCGTTTAAAGTGACTAGTGTTTAAGCTATATTTATTTTCCACTGTATATTAAAAATTCTAGCTACGCTTTTCATGACTACATTTTCTAAAACTGTTTTCAACCATTCGGACTACGATTCTTTTCGTCCGGTGTACCCGGAGTCGTTTCTGAACTTGGTTATAAGTTATCATTCTGGTTCTAGAACGAGATTTCTTGATGTTGGATGTGGTACAGGACAGGTTGTTTTCCCACTTTCCAGTCATTTCAAGACCTCAATTGGAGTCGATCCAAGTCCAGGAATGATACAACAATGTAAATCCAAATTACAGAATCAAAATATTGAATTCTATACCGGTAAAGCTGAAGATCTTTCAATGGTGGAGTCCGGCTCAATAGATCTACTTACTGCTGCAGAATGTGTTCATTGGATGGATCCTCAAGGATTTGTGGATGAATCTGCTCGTGTTCTTGCCCCAGATGGAACATTGGCTTTTTGGCTATATGTGGAACCGATTTTCGAGTCCCCGGTTCTCAATGAGATATATCTTAAATATGCCATCAAAGATCCAAAGTGGATGCAAACGTTCTGGGATGAAGGTAAAAATCGGTTTTACAATGGTCTTAAAGAGGTTACGGATCTAATTGAAGCAGATTCTAGATTCAAAGATGTCAAATTGGTCAGATTTGATCAACTTTCTATGTCTAATTCAGATAGATTAAAAGCCATCAAATCTGGTATTATTGATAACGAACCTTTCATGTTACTTCAAAAAGAAGCCACCTTGGAACAATTCATGTCATTTATGAAAACTTATAGTGCTTTACCTGGTTGGTATAAAGCTCATCCAGATACTAAAGGTACTCATAACGATCTTATTTATTTGATGGAAAACGAATTTAAAAAAGCTAATATTTGGGGAGATTCTCAGTTGATAACTTGGGATGCAATGCATTGTTTCTGCAAACGCAACTAGAAGTTAACAGGTTCGACATTCCAAATGTTTTCCGCGTATTCAACAATACATCTATCACTTGAAAAGAATCCCATATTGGCAACCGAAATGATCGACTTGCGCGCCCAATTTTCTTTATCTGTATACTCTTTATCAATGGACCGTTGAGCTTCCAAATAACTCTCGAAATCATCACTAACTAAATAATGATCTCCATGATATTTGATACCATCCACCAAAGACTTATATTCATCATAATGTCCAAACATTTCCGATTCCAATGCCTTGAAAACCATTTCAAGAGCATCTGGAATTCCCGATCGACCCATTTGGTGTTCATGTCTCAAATCTTCAACATCTTCAGATAAACTTCCAAATAAAAAGATTTGATCCTCACCTATTTCTCTGGTGATTTCAACATTGGCTCCATCAACAGTTCCAATAATCAAGCCTCCACTTAACACAAATTTCATGTTCGAAGTACCCGAAGCTTCAGTTCCAGCAGTGGAAATATGTTGAGAAATATCAGAAGCAGGACAAATGATTTCAGCTTTAGAGACATTGTAATCCGGAATGAATACAACTTTCAACAAATCATTAACCTCAGGATCGTTATTGACCACATCAGAAACAGCATTCACCAATTTGATAATCTTCTTAGCAGCATAATAACCTGGTGCAGCTTTTCCACCGATTATACAAACTTTTGCTGGCCATTCAGAAGCTCGTTTCTCTTTAGGTGTCTTCTTGATCTGTAGATATCTCCATATCACTCCAAAAATGTTCAATTGTTGTCTCTTATATTCGTGGATTCTTTTAACCTGAATATCAAACATGCTATTTGGATTAACTTCGATTCCGGTGAGAGTTTTGATCAATGATGTCAATTTCACTTTATTCTGTTTCTTGACCTCGATCCAAGCATTTCGGAATTCGGAATCATCCAAGAACTTCTCCAACTCTTTCAACTTCTCTAATTTCGAGAGATATTCATAGCCACCTAATTTCGAAGCAATCAATTCACTAAGACCCGGATTAGCTTGTCTGAGCCATCTACGTGGAGTGATACCATTAGTGACGTTTGTGAACTTTTCAGATCCGTAAATCTTGACGAAATCTTTGAAGATTGTGGTCTTGATCAATTCAGAATGTAACTCAGCAACTCCATTCACTCGATGAGATCCAATAATGGCAAGATGAGCCATACGAATGTTCTTTGGAGATGATTCTTCAATCACAGAAACTCTACTTAGAATATCCCGATCATTAGGAAACATCTTTTCCACCTTTTGTAAGAACTGGAAATTGACCTCATAAATGATTTCCAAATGTCTTGGAAGCAGAGTACCGAATAAATCTAATGGCCATTTTTCAAGAGCTTCTTGCATAACCGTATGATTGGTGTATCCAAATGTTTGTGTCACAATGGACCATGCTTCTTGCCAATCAAGTTTCTGCAAATCCACAAGAATTCTTTGTAATTCGATCACCGCAATGGTTGGATGAGTGTCATTTAATTGGATAGCAACATTATCAGGAAATTGAGAAAAAGGTTTCTTAGTCTTTAAATACCGTCTAACGATATCATGTAATGATGCAGAAACCCAAAAGTATTGTTGTTTCAATCTTAATTCCTTTCCTTGATAGAAATTGTCATTTGGATAAAGAACAGCAGTAATTGATTCTGCTCGTTGTTGTTGAACCACCGAATTCGAATAATCACCTTCATTGAATTTCTGGAAATCAAATTCAGTAGTTGGTTGTGAAGACCATAATCTCAAATTGTTCACATTGCTGGTATTATATCCTGGAACCGGGAAATCATAAGCAACAGCAAGAACTCTTTCACCTCCTTGCCATTGTTTAACTAAATTCCCATTAGAATCCTTGATTGTAACAACTTGTCCATAGAAATCAATAGGAATTTGAATCTCATGTCGAGGAATCTCCCATGGATTACCATATTCCAACCAATAATCAGGAGTTTCCACCTGATAACCATCAACGATCTTCTGAGCAAAAATACCATAATTGTATCTTAATCCATAACCCCATCCCGCATAGTTTCCACTAGACATGGAATCAACAAAACAGGCAGCCAATCTACCAAGACCACCATTTCCGAGACCAGCATCGGGCTCCGTCTGAATCAAATCTTCTAAATTGAATCCTAATTCATTGGTTGATTTCGAACATAGATCCTTGATATCCAAATTGATCATGGCATTGTCCAAAGCTCTTCCCATCAAAAACTCCAATGAAAGATAGTAAACCCGTTTCACATCTTTCACTGTATGAATTTGTTGAGTTCTGTTCCAGCGTAAAATCAACTTATCACGGATCGATCTGGAAACAGATTGATAAGCAGCCAAATCATCACAATTATACATGGATCTGGCCAAACTCGTTTCAACATGGTCAATGATCCGAGCTTCTAATTCATCTGAAGATTCAAATTCTTTAGTACCATACTTGATCCATGCCTCTCTTGCCTTGATCGGAATAGAATTATCAATTGCCTTGATCTCGGTCGGAGTGAATCCAGTCAATGATCTCTTATGCTGTCTAAATTGAGGTTCTGTCATTCTACAACTCCTCACTGCAAGCTATGCCCCCCTTTTATATTAATTCGGGCTGCCTCCGGTAAGTGCACACCAAAAAACATCAGTTGATGATTTTATGCAGTCGTAGTATTAAACAATAGAGCTCGATATACAGACCCCGGAAAATCTTTCCAACCCCTCACCCGAATAACTAGTGAGCGGACTAACCTCAACTTCGGTATCCGAATTGGACAATTTGGCTCCTGCTTTGGTAAGCCATGCTACACTTCTATTAAGCAGATTCTGACGGCATGTCTCGGGACTATCGTTTGAACTGCCAGGGGCATTTTTCAATGGAGAAAACTCCTCCAAACGATCCACCTCAAGACATCCAAATTTGAGCATTTCCACGGAGGAAAACACATCGAAAATGAATTGCTCCATCTTGATTCCATTTGGTTCCAAAGCTTTATGATAAATTCCTGTCTTCAAGTCCAAACATCCAATCTTCTTCTTGGCAATATGATAAGGTAAATAAGTTCGACTAGAAATCCATTTTGGAATCATCTTATCCAGAAATGCGACATTGTAATAATGATTCACAATATTGGCTGCTCTAAACAACAATAGACCTTGAGAATCCGTTTTCTCTCTCAATTGTTGACTGATCTCTGAGTATTCGATCACAGCAGGATGTTTATTAACAGAGTCCATCACAATCAAACCAACACTCTCTTCAGCACTCCTTTTTCGAACAACTTTGGTTGCAATATCATATTTCTTGGAAGCAGCATATCCAATGAATATTGGATCCCCAACTTTAACCAACACATTATCAACACAATACATATGAATATGCTCAATTCCTCGTTTGGAAAAATCATCTAATAGTTGATTGTCATAAATAGCCTTGTATAATCCACCATTTCCATCAGGACTTTCAACAAGAGAACTAGGAGATTCCATTAACAACTTGGATCCATCTATCGACACGGCAGGAAGAGTTCCCTGGTCAAAAAACACCACCTGATCAGAACTCAATCCAAAGTACTGATGGTCAATAAAATACTTCTCGGTAGCTGCTCTAGTAGGTCCAGATGTCATCACATACATTGGAATTGGCAACTCTGTTTGAGCCAATTGTTGTAGTTTCAATAACCGCTCGCATTGTAATTGGAAAAGTGACTTGTGAGATGGAAGTTGAACATCGTAACAACCTTTTGGCGCCGATGATCCTAACCGACTTCCTTGACCGCCAGCCATCAAGATGATCCCAACTTTGCCTTGGGAAATCAACTCAAGCCCATATAAATACCACTGTTCTAATGTCTCTGGAGATGTATTAAGCACAGATGCACAGGCTTCAGAAGGAAGAGGCTCAAACTGTCTCGAATTAGAGACCGAAGAGCTGTATTTGATGGCATTCTGTACATCTTGTAAGAAACTGGCCGGATCAGGGATCTTCGAAAGCTGACCTAATAGCTCCTGCTTCTCAACATCAGTCAGCTTCTCAAATCCCTCAAATATATGATCTTGTCCTGCCGCCTTGTACGCTTGTCTAATCTCCATCTCCTGGATCATTAAATTCAGAAACTCGATGTTTATGTTTTACCCGATCTCTTTAAATTGGTACATCCTTACACCGTATCTAATTTAAGTGTTGCAGAATGTAATCTGCCTCTCTTTTACCACTGATATACGCACCATGTGCGTTGGTGTGTCCTTCGTAACAGTAGGCTTCTCCTGCAAAACGCAGGTTTCCCACTCCCTCGATGGTTCCGTCATTGACCAATACATCCCCGACTGCATTACCAGAAACAGAGCCTCTACTGAATGGATCTGACGACCAATTGGTAGAGAAGAGCAGTTTGGGTTTAGGTAGTTCGGTTGTTTGTTTATTTGACAATTTGGCAATAATTGGTTCCAATAGTTTTGGTCCGTATTTCTCAACGTTTTCCTCGAGCAATTTGGCAGCTGGAGGTGGAACCAAGAACATCAAGGCTGGAACATTTTTCACGATCTGCAAGTTTGAGATGACAATTGGGAAATCAAATGCCTTTAGTTCTTCAATTTCCTGGTCAGTAAGTGGTTTGTTATATTCAACAGTTGGGAAATTGGCGGTGGTAGCCACAGACTCATCAGGAGTTGGAATAATGACGAATTTCTCTGTTTCTGGCCAAAATGCCTCTTCGTATTCGTAAATGACCTTTCCCAAAGCGCACATGTGCGTCTTGGAGAAATTGTCGGTGATAGAGGATGGAAGAGGAGGAATAAATTCAATGGCACCTTTGGCATCTGGTTGTTCAGTTGTTAATTTTAGAACAGCTTGAGGAATAGTGACTACAACGAACTTTGATTCAAAGGATTTCCCGTTTTCACTGGTAATTGTATAACCAGTATCAGTTTTCTCAATTGTTTTAACAATTGTGTTCAGTAAGATATATTCTTTAGGATATCCTTCAAGTTCGTTTTCAATGACTTTTTCGTAACCACCAGAAACAAAAGCATCTCTTCCTCCATAAGGTGGAGGAGCCAATTTTGCGGAAATCATATCCCAAGGCATTCCATTTGGAATCTCGGCCACTCTCAACAATGATGAAGCCCATTTCTTTTGATCATTTGAAAGAAGATGACCCATTTTAGCAAAATATTCCGCACAAGCGGTCTTCAAATTAACATCTGGATCTTTTCTTTCTTGAGCATACAATTTAATCTCTTCAACAATTGGACCAACATTAGTTGATAAAGGACCATCAGGTCCAATAACAGCGACTGAATTCTCATCAAAGTAATAATCCACATTGTTTTTCTTGACTGCATTTTCAAAGATTGGGTTGTTTACAGTGGCATGAAACCAACAAGCTCCAATATCATATCCGTAATCTGACCCTTCAGGATGATAAGTATACAATCTACCACCTATTCTATCTCTTGCTTCAAGGATCAAAGTTTTGACTCCCTTAGCATTCAAGTCAATTGCGGTCTTAATACCCGCAATACCTGCGCCAATAATCACAACGTCAATTCCAGTCATAAACTAATCGGTGGTAAGATGAAAAATATAAAAATTACCCCAGCTTCAAAAGCGGAAAAGTTCCTAAAAGGAAATGCACCTATTTTCTATCTAATTTCTATGATAATCTTTCTGCACTTAAATCAGCATTGATTTTGAACGGTTGACCTCTCCAATCTATACGAGATCCTAAAACAGCCACTAACCAAACAGGAAATGCAAGGATCTCTCGTAATAACCAATTAACCAAGAACCATTTAAAACCTCTCTTTTGACCATTGAAAAATGGATTTCTAGGATTCCGATCTTTCAGTCCATTGAAAATTCGGTTGAATTGAACATAATCGGTCCAAAACCAAATCAAAACATGTAAAATAAAGAATCTCTTGGAAAATAACCGATGCTCAAAACATACCCCAAAGATAAAGCTTCCATACAACCCAGACATCAAACATTCGGTAGCAGGTTCAATTAAAGTGGCCGCTAACACCATATATTTCCGAACTCTTAACCATCTGATCCGTCGTTGACAATAATCAAGTACACTGTTACACCCTCCAAGTGGTTGTACAACAAAATCTCCTGTCATCCCAGTACGGCCATTACACCATTCCCATAAAGCAATTCCAATCATGTTATCTTCACCAATGTAACGTGCAAAAAACCGGATTCCTTGGCCCGGATTCGTACTGTAATATCTTGCATCATCGTATTCAACTCCACTTTGACCATCTGTGCTAGCTCTATTGGAACATTGTCCCATTAAACGAACTGCTTCGTCTAATTCGGAACGTCTATAAACATTTGATTTTCCATTCACACATGGAGCAATAGCAACTTCATTCAAAGAAACATAGAATTTTGAGTGCGACGATGCAAGAAACATCATGTCTAAACTGGCCCCCAAAGAGTCCCACGAAAGATCTCCAAAAGAGACAGCCAGGGGAACATGATGGATCAAATTCACCTTTCTAGAAGTGACTTTTCCATTATTCAAAGACTTGGTCAATGAAACAACCGACCGTTTCAACGTGTCCGGCCGAGACCAAATGTTGGAGTCTTGAATCCATAAAATGTCAAATTTCGCAGCTTTGTAGCCCTTTGCCAGGTTGTTGACTTTCGGATTAGGTCCATAACAATCTCTTAGACTCTGGTCCTTGTCAACCATCAATTTGGCATCAATTTCAGGATATTCAGAAATTAATTTTTGAACCACCTCTATTGAAGGATCGGTGGTTTCTTGTACACAGAATATGATCTCGAGCTTGGATTTCGGATAATCTTGTTCAAATGATGATCGCAAACATTTATCCATCTCCGGATCAATTCCTTTAAGAGGTCTTAAGATTGTGACACCTTCCAAAGTATCCGGATCCACGATTCTATCTATAGTTCCCCGAGATTTGGAGTTAAATCGAAGTAATAGGGTGAAGAATCCATAATATGCAACCCCAATGACTACCACATACAACACAAGAAATACCGTCACCAGAAAAAAAAGCATTGTGAAACCCAAAGAATCTACTTGATCCGGTTCGAGTCCCATGATGATATGCTGGTCCAAGGAAAGTTTATTTGGCTAAGATTATCGTCGCTGAAATATATTTAGGTCGATCGACGCATGAATTTACATTACTGAAGAGGGTGATCAATCCTTCATTCCTGACACTACTGAAACGCCTCGATCAAGTTCAGTTCAATCTTTTGGAGTCTTAAAGATCATTCAACGTGTTTCTAATGCTTCCAGATGAGACTTGATCATTTTCTGTTGAATCAGTATTACGGAAAATATTTCAAATAATTTTTCAAGTTAAAAAGTAATTTAGTTATGAGCGAACATATCCATAAATCCACTCTACCTCCGTCACCTCTTTCGCGGCCCGTTACGTTCAATGATGAAGCCGATTCAAAGGAACAAAAATCTTTAATCGCTCCGTTGAATCCAAAACCGGTGCGAGAACCATATTATAAACGGCTGAGTACACCTCTCAATACCAGACCAGCGTCCCCATACACTTTGAATCCGCCAATCGATTCGGATGGACTTTCATGGCCTTCATTAGGTGCACGTTCAAGAATCGAACAGACAGAATCTGAAGCTCAAGAAAGAGAAAATAGAATTGCCGAGGCTGTCAAGACGATCTTAACCGAACTTGGTGAAGATGTTAATCGTGAAGGATTATTGGAAACGCCCCAACGATATGCTCGTGCCATGTTGTTCTTCACCAAAGGATATGAAGATAATATCAAAGATGTGATCAAACGAGCCGTTTTTGAAGAAGACCATGACGAAATGGTGATTGTTAAAGATATAGAGATCCATTCTTTATGTGAACACCATCTGGTTCCATTTTTCGGGAAGGTTCACATTGGATACATTCCTAATAAGAAGGTTCTAGGACTCAGTAAGTTGGCCAGATTGGCAGAAATGTATGCTAGACGGTTCCAAGTTCAGGAAAGACTCACCAAGCAGATAGCCATTGCACTGAGCGAAATTCTGCAACCACGAGGAGTAGCAGTTGTCATTGAAGCCACCCATATGTGTATGGTTAGTCGTGGAGTCCAAAAATCGGGAGCAGTGACCGCCACCAGCTGTATGTTGGGATGTTTCAGAGCACAACAAAAGACTAGAGATGAGTTCCTTACGCTATTAGGAAGAAGATAAACTATAATCGATTTTTATATGCAATAATGTACATCCGTCATTTTCTCTTTTTTGAGAGACTCGAGCCAATGGTGATGTTCACTTTTGGAGGAACGGGAAATCCAAACGACTTTCCAACCTTGACCAAGTCCAATTTGTCCACCTGGTAAACTGTTTTCAGATGATGAGAAGCATATGCTTGTAGATAAGCTCTGTAACCGTCCTTGGCAGATTGATGGAGCCAATAATTATTCTTCACCAGCTGTTCTAATTGCGATTGCACGTTGGCAATCTTGTTGGCTGGGAAATCGTATTCATTAAGTGGTACTTTGGCAGCTTTCAAATATCTCAAAAACCCGAGTTCTGATGGAGTCAAAAACATCAAAGATTTACCCTTTCCTTTGGTTCCTCTGGCCGTACGTCCAACACGGTGGATGTAATCACGAGGATCATCAGGAGGATCGAATTGGATGATCCAATCAACCTCAGGTATATCCAAACCTCTAGCAGCCACATCAGTACAGATCAGAATTCCTTGTTTGGCATTACAGAACTCAAAGAAGGTGTTGGTCCGTTTCTGTTGCTTTTGTTTACCATGAAGATCCAGAACTGGCAAATCAATGTAATTCAGCAATTCACTGTAATATTTCACACAGTTACAAGATGAAAGGAACACAATCACCTTCTTCTTCAAATTGCGCTTCAAAAACGAAAACAGGAGAAGGAAACGTCTATCACTCTCGCAAACAACATATCCTTGTTCCAATCCGTCAACAGTGGAAGTTTCTCTATCTTGATGGACATTGATGTATAATGGAGCCTTGTTCAAAGAAACTCTGGCAAGATCTTCCACCTTGGTGGTCTGTGTAGCTGAAAACAACATGGATTGTCTTTTTTCGTTAGGTAAGATCTTCACAATCTGTTTCATCTCATCTTCAAACCCAATTTCCAAAATTCTATCAGCCTCATCTATAATTAAAGTCTTCAAGTTCTTGAAAATGAACCCTTTGGTATTTTGTAAATGATCAAGCAATCTTCCTGGAGTTGCAATCAATAGATTCACACCTTTACTTAATTTTTCTGCCTCCTGACGTCTATTAGCTCCTCCGATAACAATACCCAAGGTTTGAGA
This sequence comes from Ogataea xyloterini, assembly GCA_030573155.1. Classification (NCBI taxonomy): domain Eukaryota; kingdom Fungi; phylum Ascomycota; class Pichiomycetes; order Pichiales; family Pichiaceae; genus Ogataea; species Ogataea xyloterini. Next base: position 336,154 of record JAJMCS010000005.1, on the reverse strand, counting down.
ATGATGAGCCATTAATTCACGTGCAACTCCGAAAATTTGCAAAGCTAATTCTCTAGTTGGGGTAATCACAATAGCTCCAGTTCCATTTCTTGGCTTGAACTTGAGAGAGTAAAGAAGCTCGATTGCAGGAAGTAAAAACGCAAGAGTCTTACCAGACCCAGTTCTGGCTGCTCCCAAGACATCTTTTCCGGCCAAAAGAGGAGGAATAGTCCGTGACTGCACCTCAGTCATTTTGGTGAAGCCCATATCCTTAATACCTGCCATGGTAGGTTCTGAAAGATGGAGCTCTGTGAACTCGGTAGGGTTTTCGACTATAGGTGGACGGGAGTTGGTTGCTTCTTCTTCCTCTTCTTCTTCCTCCTCTTCTGCTTCTTCTTCTTCTTCCTCTTCTTCCTCTTCCTCTTCTTCCTCCTCTTCACTCTCACTCTCCTCATTCTCTTCCTCCTCCTCTTCCTCTTCCTCTTCCTCCTTCTCTAATAACGCCTCGACATCGTCATACTCATCGTTAATCTTCGAAACAAGAGAATCAGTGTTCTCTTCAACATCATCCTTCTCAACCCGCTGTTTCTTGGCTTGGTGCCCGCTTTTAAAGCCTTTCTTTTGCGCACGCTTAACCATCTAGATCAAAAATTTCTAGCTAAAAATTTTTTTTTTATCCTATATTACGTAATAGATATCGAAGGTTGCAATTGGAAAGAGTAGAGATACACTGAAAGAAGTGGAAGGATGTTGGATCTGATTGGAAGTCCCAAAAAGGTTCCAATGTTGTATTTTACTGTCCTTTTGGTCTTTTTCTGTCTCTTCCAACTTCTTCACATTCTCTCAATCTACAAATCTCACTTCTTTAATTCTCACATCTTTTTCAATTACTCTCTTTTTAAATTTTCACCTATTATTTTACAACTTTTTTTCATGTCGTGAGTTGACAGCATTAGCCACATATTCACAAGCCACATCACGCCACAAGATAAACGGTATACCGATCTTGGTTGCTACAGTAATTTCATCCTTTTAACTAACTATTATCATGTCCGAAAACAAAACCTTCATCGTAAGTGGAATTAACGCTCAATTAACACTCAGGTCACTCTCAAAGAATCCTGTACCGATCCAGCTATTGCCAAGTAAGTATTATACAATTTGTACTGACAATCAGGTTCAAGGAAAGCATCAATGCTGTCGGAGGCGAAATCAAGCATGAATACACCTTGATCAAGGGCTTTGCGTAAGTATTACATTGACTCTACTAACCCCTCAGTGTTAAGTTACCTTCAATTCATGCAGACTCTCTTTTGCACAAGAACGAAAATGTCGTCAATGTGGAGGAAGACCAAGAGGTCCATACTCAATAGAGTGACACCATTATATTGTTCTTTTACTTGATTACATAACCGAAAAATTATATCTGACTTGAAATTATTAGTTAATTAAATTTGACTCGTAGGGGAAATGTTGGCCGGGAAATTTCCCCCGCGGATTCTGCCGGGGGGGGCCCTGTGGTATTTAATTATGAATTGCTGCCGATTTTTTTTTGGTTTAACGGATTGATAATCTGTTCATATTTAAATGGCTGACGTTGTTTTAGGTTCCCAATGGGGAGATGAAGGCAAGGGTAAGCTTGTTGATCTTCTTTGTGACGATATTGAGGTTTGTGCCAGATGTCAAGGTGGAAACAATGCCGGACATACTATTGTTGTTGGTGACAAGAAATACGATTTCCACATGCTTCCTTCTGGTCTTGTGAATCCTAACTGTGTGAATTTGGTTGGATCTGGTGTTGTTGTTCATCTTCCTTCCTTTTTCGAGGAGTTGAGCAAGATTGAAGAACAAGGTTTGGACTGTAAAGGAAGATTATTCTTGTCTTCCAGAGCTCATTTAGTCTTTGATTTTCATCAACGTGTTGATAAACTCAGAGAAGGTGAGCTATCAACCAACAAGAAGTCCATAGGAACCACTGGTAAGGGTATTGGACCTACTTATTCTACCAAAGTTTCTAGATCTGGTGTCCGGGTGCATCATTTGGTGAGCGATGAGCCAGATTCTTGGAAAGAGTTCGAGACCAGAGTCAGACGTCTGATTGATACCAGATTCAAGAGATATGGAGAGTTTGATTGTGACGTTGATTCTGAGCTTGCTAGATACAAAGAATTGCGCGAAAAGATCAAACCGTTTGTTGTTGATTCTGTTAGTTTCATGCACAATGCTCTTAAGCAGAAAAAGAAGATTCTGATTGAAGGTGCCAATGCCTTGATGTTGGATATCGATTTCGGAACATATCCATATGTGACCTCTTCCAACACTGGAATTGGAGGAGTCTTAACAGGTTTGGGTGTGCCTCCTCAAAGTATTAGAAACATTTACGGTGTGGTCAAGGCCTACACCACAAGAGTTGGTGAGGGTCCATTCCCAACTGAGCAACTGAACGAGGACGGAGAAAAACTCCAAACTATTGGTCGCGAGTACGGTGTGACTACTGGAAGAAAGAGAAGATGTGGTTGGTTGGACTTGGTTGTTCTCAAATACTCGTGTTTGATCAACGGATACACCTCGTTAAACATCACCAAATTGGACGTTTTGGACACTTTCAAGGAGATCAAAATCGGAATTTCATACAGTTACAAGGGCAAGAAGCTCGATCTTTTCCCAGAGGATCTGTATGTCTTGGAGAAGGTCAATGTGGAGTATGTTACATTACCAGGTTGGGACGAAGATATCACCCAAATCAAGTCTTACGACAAACTCCCAGAAAACGCCAAGAAATACTTGAAGTTCATTGAGGATTTTGTTGAGATTCCTATCCAATGGGTCGGAACCGGTCCTGCTAGAGATAGTATGTTAGAAAAAGGTTTGTAAAGTATAATCTAGCAAATCCATAATCTATTTTTTTTGGTGTTGGTCACGTGATAAAACATAATACTTATATTTAAAATTGCCAATAGAGCCATATATGACAATCTAGATAAATATGGTCTATTTAGAATCGTGTTCAATATGAATCAACCATCACCGGAAGTTCAACGGTTATTAATCGAGCTAATCAACTCGTCTAAACCCAAAGTTTCCCCCAACCGAGCTGTCAAATTTCCTGCAGAACCCTTTACCCAAGAAGATATCGAATTCATTAAGGTTGCCAATGAAGTGGTCAAAAAACACCAGTATAGAATAGACCCTACGATCAGAGATATATTGAACCGCCTTCAGTACTCTCAGTCACCTCATGGAGGACTTCCCATTTCCAGAGAATATCTCGGAAACCGTTCGGCGCTGGAGTCACGAGGGGCTCGCAATTCAGATCAATTTCCACAACTTCGAGCGGACGTGTTCAAGATGGAACAGATGGAACCAATGAATAATTATGGTCAACATAATCAACTCAGCCAATTGAACGTTTCGTCACCTGTTCAACAGACGCCGCCGATTCGCAATGATCTAATAGGTCAACTGACTTCCAGTATTCAAGTGATGAATCCTACAGAGCAACAAGTATTACTTCATAAGATTGCTGGTCTAATTACTGGAAACCAACAAGGACCGTCCTCCCCAGAGCAGGATGTTACACCAAGTACCAAAAAAGCCAAGGTAGTTGCCCCTTGGTCACAGCAAAATGACGAATCTGATTCGCAGAAGAAAACACACTACTGTCAAACATGTTCTATGACATTTAAACGATCATCAGACCTGAAAAGACACGAGAAGATCCATTTGGAGGTGCCTCCAAATATCTGTCCGTTGTGTCAGAAAGGATTTGCGCGTAAAGATGCTCTGAAACGACACATAGATACATTGACATGCAAGAGGAACCGTGAGCGACTCTTGAACAAGATGAACTCCGATAATGGGAGCGACTCTGAATAGAATAATCATCGTATAGTAATGGCTACCAATAAAAATGTACAGGGCTACATAACCACCCCAAAACTTGAATCCACCCATCGTCGAAAAATGTCGATTGGAAAAAAAAGTGAAAAATTCCAATAAAAGCTTTACATCGAAATGCCAATTGATCCCGAAAAGCTAGCTAAATTGCAAAAAGGTTCCGCCAAGAAGGTTGGAGGACAAAGAATCAAGGCCAAGAAGGTCAACAAGAGTGCTGAGGCCGATGACACCCAATTGCAAAACACCCTTAAGAAGTTGAACGCTCAAGTTTTGCCAGGAATTGAGGAGGCTAACTTCTTCAAAGAGGATGGTAAAGTTTTGCATTTTAACAGAGTTGGTGTTCAAGCTGCTGCTGCTCACAACACCTACACTTTCAGTGGATTTGCCCAAGAGAAGTCCTTGCCAGAATTACTTCCAAATATCTTGCCACAATTGGGTGCTGAGAACCTCAACATGTTGCAACAAATTGCTGAGCAAATTCAAAGAACTCAAGGTGGTGCAGCTGCTCCAGCTGAGAATGAAGAAGAGGATGTTCCAGAGTTAACTGAAGGGGAGACTTTTGAGAACGACGTCGAGTAGACAACTTACATAATGAATCTAAGAGATTATGGTCATAGGCCTTAATATTCCGGAATACATACAAAGAAGAGTGTAGAGTACAATCTAATCAAATCAGCGCAGCAACCATGGCAAAGACAAATGCGGCCGTGGAGTATCCGATATTGGAAGCACCAGCAAGGAGCTGTGTTTCAATACCTGAAGAAATACCTGGCTTGGAAGCAGAGTATGGAGTCGAATTGGAGCTTCCGGCAGAGTAAGCTGGCACGTAAACGGAAGTTGGAGCGGATGGTTTTGCTGGTGGGGCTGATGGTTTAGACGAAACAGCTGGTGCAGGAGGTGGGGCAGCGGAAGTGACTGGAGTGGTCTCAATAGGACAGTAGGTGGTGATCACAGTGATAACCTCATCAACGGTGGTAGTGTAGCAGACGTAACCGGTGGTGATGGTGCTGGTACCGGAAACAATGGTGGTTGTTCCAGTACTTAATGGAGGTGCGGTGGTGGTAGAAGGGTCGGATGGAGTAGATTTGTCTCCACAATCATCATCATCATCAGTAGACCAATCATTAGAACCGGCTGATTCAGTGACAGTCACAAAATGGGTACTGGTGGTTTCCAGATACATGTCGTCGTCATGAGGCTCGGCACGAGCTAATGATAGCATCAAGGTGGTAGCAGCTAAGAGTTTTGATCCCAACATTGTATAATTGATTTACGAGAAGTAGAATGAATATTGGAATACAGCTACTGTCCAAGCATTTATATACATGATATTTGAAAGTACAAATTCGGGTTTTCTGGTCTGCCTAAAATGCTAAGCTGCAACTGGAGGAACATTTTCTGTATCAACAGAATTTTTTTATAGTGAGTGAAAAAAATATTAGCGTATATAAAATGATTTTAGTTATGGTCCCATGATTTGCTTTCGGAACTGGAAGCAGAAATGAATGGCTTTCGATAAGATGATCGGATTGACAGATGCCCATTGCATACGACTATCTGCTTTTAAGCCCTCGGGATTGTAATCTGTAGAAAAAAAACCATTTGATTCTAGACCAGTATTATTCCAATCCTGCATCAATGGAGAATAATGATTTCGAGATCCAGCCGGCATTGGGTAATTGAGCGATAGAATCTGATATTTTTCCAATGAGGCTAATTGTATCTCTTGTCTGTATTGCGATTGTTTGAAAATAGAAATTAGATCCTCAATTGAATCTATTTTCTGGGGTCCATAAGTTAAGGCTGTGTTCTGGAACATTAGAATTCTTCGACTCTTGAAAAATGCAAAGAATCGGATCAAATAGTGAACATATGGTATACTTCTTGGATATTTCTTACTCCCATTAAACCAATATTCAAGATATCCATGACTTTGGAATAAATGTCTAATATTTCCGAGGAAATCAGTCAGAAATACAAATGAAACCTGAGGTACCACTGCTCCCAAGTATTCTCCAATCGCAATATAGAACAGATTCAAAACAAACTTCTCTTCTTCAAGATTGACGGAGCTCGGTAAATCATACGGGATAATTGATAAGAATTGTTGAACAGCAATCTTAACAATTGGAGCACCTATTCGTTGGATAGGATCTAGTCTACTCAAAGCATCGAGTTCAGAAACAACATTATTGATATAATCATTCAATAACTTGAATCTTTCATATTGTTTGGGTTTAGAAGCAAGCTTGTATTCAACACTGAACTCCATCAACTTTTGCTGTATCTCACTAAATAACCCAGTATGATAATGATTGAAAAATAATGCTTGGGTCGAATGAACCAAAGATGAAGCCACAACCATTGGTGCTGGAGCATATTGAGGTGTCAAGGAATTAGCAGTAGTGGTGATTCCATTAGCACCTAAAGCAAAAACTCCTCCAGAAAACGTTGCAGTATTTTGACATGAGTCTGGGTCTCGAAGAACTTGAACCCAATTCATAAATAATGTGTTACCCAGAATCATCTCATAATGGGCATGTGTAACTGTCTCATGTTTCCTCACCATATCATATAATCCTTGAACTGCTAATGGAAAAAGATCATCAGAAATCGTCGATAACACTTTAATAGTTTGATCACGGTTTTTGACAGGGAAATAGGATTGAGCAAGAATGATTGCTTTATGATAATCAGTAGCAAGTAGTAACAAAATGTTCAAACCTATGGTGGAGAGAGGTGATATTGCACTCATCTTCTGGTAAAATATTGATGCTGCATCGCCATCTCCTTTTTGATCTCTCACTGTATCCTTAGCGTTGATTATATATAGGAACATCATATCCAACTGTTGTTTCAAATCTCGAATAAATCTAGACTCAACATCATTAACCTCAAACGAAACCATAGCAAGTCTCGAGTGAGAGCTTAACATCCCACGAGGAGGTGAATTTGGCTTGATCGAAACAGTTCTACTAGTTGAAGAACTAACACTGCTTTGAGAAGTGTCCGTGGGAAATATTACACTCTCAGAACTTGAACTATGGTTTCTCCATCTGAAACTTCGAGCAGCTTCTCTTTTCTTACACAGATCATCCAGTTCCGATAAACTCAAGGTAGTATATGGGCAGGTCAAGCCCAATTTTTCACAGTTTTGACAACCAGGATCCAGAGTTTCATCACATTTGATTTTTCGTTTCTTGCACATCGTACAACCAAAATGCGAGTTCTGGTGTCTTCTTCTTGTACGTTTTTCAAGCATTATTATGAATCACGCAATCCAATTTATCTATCCTGATAGTTACTTTTTGACATTTTCTCGCCAGCTCTAGACCGATTATGTCATCAGAATACTTTTAGCAGCCAAAGGTAATAAGACTTGGGCTATTTGGGAGTCGTCCAAGTTATTTGGGTCAACATTTGTGACTGAATCAGTGCAGAATTGATCGATTAAATCATTGTCATTTGTAATCTCTGATTTTTCAAGTTGATGTTCGAATTTGTACTCGAGATTTTGCATTATTGCAAACGTTTTAAAGCTATTTTCATATTCCTGTTTGGTTTGTTGTAATCTTTGATAGATTGGTGATTTGATTTCATATAAATAAGGATCTTCCAATTCAGCTGGTTCAATTTTCTTATTTAAAACTTTACTAATTGCAGCTACATCTCGTCTTTGTCTTTCCAATATGAGCAATACCAATAATCGATCACTTAATCTGGAAGTTGTTGAATGGATCAATTCAAAATCTCCCTTTGAATTCGTAATCACTCCATCAAATAATAAGCTTTGTTGATCATTGGGCATGTCTTTAAAAAGATCTAATTTGAATTCAATCAATTCATCAACTATAGACTCTCTCGTTAATTTGATGCCTTTGGAAAGAAAGATATTGTAATCCAAAGCATAATCACTAATGTTGGACAATTTGGTTATCGATTGGGCGGTTAAATTGTTCAATTGACATGGATTATTCAAGAAGCTCATTTGATATACTTTCAAAAAAATTATCCTATAAATAATATGTCTTTTGTTGTCGATCTTTGGGACTCAGTTTTTCAACCAGGAACAACTCCAACGCTCATTGCAGCAACTCATATCTCCTTTGTATGCTTGGTGGTGTCACTTGGGGTGATGATCTTTCTCAGTAAGTCTATTCACTTCGTCAATTTGTTAGTGATAGCTTTATTATTATGGGGATCTGTGACTTGGTTTATCGGAGAAATTGCTCGGGAAAAGGAAAAAATGGCACAACAGAATAAAGAGCAAAAACCAGACCAAAAAGGTTCGAAAAAGGACCAATAATTAGAGACCCTTTTGGTTGTTCTTCGACTTGGTAAATATTTGTGTTACCTCATCAATTATATAATCTTTTCTAGAATATTTATTTAAACTGATGAGCAAGAAGTTTGCGCCCAAAACTCCAGTGGAATTGGATCCACCTCGCGATGATCCCATAACAATGGAACAGCTGGCTGTTTGTGATGGTAAGTAGTCCTTTCCTATTCAAAAATAGCTAACATTTTAGGTGAAAAATCGGATAAAATGTATATTGCAATCAAAGGAACGGTTTTTGATGTCTCCAACAACCACGCTGCATATGGAGTCGGAAAAGGCTACCACGTTTTTGTCGGAAGAGACGCATCAAGAGCTCTGGGCAAGAGTTCTCTCAAACCAGAAGATACAGATCCAACAGTCAGTTGGGATTATTCCCCATTAACAGAACGCCAATTACAGGTTCTCAACGACTGGTACACTTTCTTCAGCAATCGCTACAACGTCGTGGGCAAAGTATGCGATCTACCGACCACGATCTAATTAGTTCATCTCTACACCAAGTAATTTAAAAATGGGTCGTGTACCTCGTACCTAAATTTTCAGGGGTCTCAAAAAGTAAATACACAAGGTTTGAATTTGTTTTGATTGATTCAAACAAGAAAACTATTAGATTGCACTAGCGTTCGTTTAAACAGTGCAAAATGGAGCATGCGATGTTAGTGAATAACCGTAGGCCTCAAAATATGGTGGATGGTGTTCCCAGAAGTGGTATGAGTAGAACTCTGGGCGAGAGCGCATTCATCGATGTTCGGTATGAGGCACCTATTCAACCGAACTCTCGGCCTAGCTCTCAAGTTGGTGGTGGGAATCATTATATGCCCCAGGGATATCAAGAGGGATATCCGCAGCAGTATTCGCGACAACCGAACGGCATTTCTCCCCAAAGACATGAGGCTTATAATGGTATGCCACAAGGAGAAAATTATCACGGCTGGAATCCAAATATGGCTCCTCCAAGATTGCGAGGGGAGGGTGGATCAAATTCAAGACGGGGTTCGCTCGTTTCTCAGTCTTCGTCTTCGGTGAACAAGTTTTTCAAGAAGGGTATGAAGTTCGGTAAAGGAGATGACGATGATGACGATGGAGATGGAGATATTGAAGTGGAAGCAAATTCCAGTGTGGTTTCATTTGATGATTTGCAACATATAAGAGGAGGAGGCAGATACGGAAATGGGTCTTCCTCGATAGACACACAACCATACCTTCCTACTCTCTCGACCAAGCCCAAAGGACCAAAGGGTCAACTTTCCAACATTCAGTACAGAAAGCAGATGACGACAAAGAAGAAGATGTATGCTGCACAAGTTGGAAACATGAATAAAGGCCCTCCTAGAACCATGAGTCTTGAAGGAGCGATGCCTAGATACCCTAGGGCCATGTCAATGCAATCAGCAGGACCTGGACCGATGTATCCAACATCTCGTATGGGATATGATCCAAGGGCAATGTCGATGCAGTCCAGACCTCCTCCATTCAATAATCAATATCCTGGACCAGATATGAGACCTGGTCAACCGGGAAAGGCAATGTCGATGACTTCAAGGTACTCCAATGCGGGATTCCGGGTTCCTCCTACATATGGAAACCCAATGCCTGAGCAACCACAGCCCCGCAACCAGTATCCATACCATCCACAGGGCCCACCACAACCCTACAGCCAGCCGATTCCAGTCCCTGCACAGTCCCAACCTTACAACCAGCCGATGCCAGTTCTTGCACAATCTCAACCTTACCAATCATATGAAGAACCAGTTCCTCAGACTCAGCCTTTGCCCCAGTCTCAGCCTCTGCTTCAGTCCTCTCAAACTCAGCCCATTCATCCAGTTCTGCCAGTTGAGGATCGTTCAGTCTATTCCGAGCCAGCTCAATCAGCTCAACCACTTTCCCTTCCAGAAGTGTCACCTTCTGCGGAACTTGCAGATGAAAGTTTTGATACTCCTGCTATCAGTGAACCTTTCCAGCCGATTAAATCTGGGAAAGGAAAGTTGAACAAGTACGTGTTTGCCGACAGTGATGAAGAGCAAGATGAAGACACTCCAGTATACGAAGAGGTGAGTACTATCGAGCCTCATACGAAGGTTGAAGATTCTGTATACTCGGGACCAGAATTCGAGTCTGGGAACAAGAGAGATCTTCCAAACCTCCCTGAAGACACTGAGAATGTACCAGAAAGCTCAGAAATAGTTGAACCAAAGGTTTCCGAGGAACCAGAAATCCCATCAGTGGTGGAACCAGAAATCGCAGAGACTAATGATTCAGCCGCGTTGGATACTTCTCATAGCTCCGAGACGCTTCACGAAACGGGAAATTCACCGAGATCTGTTACTTCAAAGTCTGTCAAGTCGCAAACTCATGCTGAAGACCAATCAACTCGCCAGTCATCGTACTATTCGGATAAAGCCAGACTTCCTTCTCAAAGTGAGCCAGCTTCTTCGATGTATTCCATGACATCCTCTCACGACGATTATGAAGAAAGACGAGTCAATAGTTCCCAGGTTTATCAGTTAGCTGAAGGATCGACTAATCAACATGATGTGTTTACTACAGCTACCGAGTTGCCCATTCAATACTCAAAAGAGGAATTACAGCCACATCATGGAATCAATCTGGAAGAGTACAATACAAGCGTCAACAATTCTAACTCAACATTGAACGCTTTCGAGGCTCCACAGAACTTGAGTGAACAAGCCGATACTTTTTCTTTTGACTCTATCTCCAAGACTCCAGATCATACTATGTTCGAGACCGGTAGCGTTGAAAGAGATTCCAGAAGCCAAGAAAGTGAGGTTTCAGAGTCAGTGCATGGTTCCGCTAGCGAACATATGAGTAGAGACAGCCAATCACAGAGATTTAGTCAGGCAGAAAGCCGAGGATCTGCTCGATCTGTGCCAATTGAACCAGTTCGAACAGTTGAACGAGTTGAACCAGCCGTTACCAAGCCAGAACCAGCACCTTACGTTTACAAGTCTATGCTTCTTCCGATGGAGGAAGCTTTACCAAAAAAGTCCGTCAAATCTGCTCCTCGTTCCGAGTCAAGTGAGTTTAGTTCATTGAAGCCTAGATCCAGAAGACCTCCTCCACAACCTGTTTCAACTAAACCTTCTAACACTGAACCGGAACCACCCAAGAAATCGCCATTTACGGGCTTCAGAGAGGCGTTCTCCAGACCTGTTTCAAACGGTCCAAGCCCCAAGTTGTCGAATGCTAAGCATTTCTTGAAGAAGATTTCAAGAAAGAAGCGTGATGATGAGGAAGATCCAAACATGTCGATGCAGAGTGATAATTCTTACAAAGTTCTTGGGACGTCGACCAATTCTGTGCAGAACAGTGGATATGCTCACAATTACCATGGACTTACAATCAACATTCCTCAAACAGAGTCTGAGCTATCATTCAAGGACAAGCAATTACCAAAGACTCCACTCACTCCCTCTGACAGTTTAATGAACTACAGACTGACTTTGAATCTTTTGAATGACGAAAATGATTACAGATTGAGTCGGATCATTGATTTGCATGGGGATGATAGTGCACTTGCTGAAAAATCGAGTGCTACGGGCAATGACACCAGTATGGAATCCACAAACAATCCTTTGGCCAATTCTAGCACTACATTGGGCTCTAAAGAAGAGTCTGTTGATCGGGAGGTTAAACAGAAACACCTCACCAATCCACTACTACTGAACAAAGATGCCGAATTAGATTTCACGTCTCCTGACTCTGGGAAGACAGGAAATTTGTCTTTACAAGATTATCCTGAAATTGCATCGTATCAATATTTGATATCGAATCCTACTCCAGTGTTTACTCCTTCTCAATTTGAGCTTTTCAATTCTAATCAAGAACTATTTAATGAGCTTCAAATCGTTTCTGGAGAGCTTGCAGATTCCATTTCTCGTGAAATTCGACTGCAAAATAAGTTGGAGACAGCTAATATTCCAATTGGAACAGATACTGTTTCTGAGAAGTCCAAGATTTCTAGTTTGACCCAACAATTGGCAGAAGAAAGACGTAAACGATTTGCTATTGAAGAGTTCCTTGCTGAACAATACAACAAACAATTTGATACTGAGGATTTGAAAAACAGAGTTTACAACAATTCTGATTTGAACAATCAAGTTTTCAAGTTAACGGAGCAATTGAATGTGAGTGAATCGAAATATGAGATTCTTGAGCAAGAGAATGCTGAATTGAGAAGTAAAATGGACAAGATTTTGATTGAGAATCGGGAATTGACCGGGAAAACCATTCCAAATTTGAAGAACCAATTGGAAGTGTTAGAAAATTCTATTCCATCTAGAAGAAGTGACAATACTTTGATGCAAGAAATTGAGCAACTTCGGACACAAAAACAACATTTAAACAATCTTTATGGATCCAAGAGTTCTGGTGCTGAGGAAGAACTTCGTGAAGCATTAAAGAATGTTAAACAACAGAAAGAAATGGATTTAAGAATGAGTGCTGAAAGAATTCGAAGTTTGGAATCCAAAGTCGAGAAATTGACTTTATTAAATCAAAGAATTCAACAAGGTTCGGATTGATAGAATTTATGAACATGTATTTATTACGAAATAGAACAAATTGAAATATTTTTTAAAATTCTTAGTTATGGAAGAACCACCTCATAAACGGAAAAGAAGTGTTTCTGATGACGAGGGTTATGAACCTTCATTTAGCAATCAGACTGGACTTCCAGGAGGTCCTTCTAGAGCTGAATATGGGTCCAATTCTCAAAGAACAGAACCTTGGACTAAACGTCCTCGAAGATCAACATTATCTGGAGAAATGGAATTAGCAAAGACTATTTGTGGAGAAATCAACAAGATTGGTGAATTGGCTCAACAATTGTCTGTGGATTTGGATACTGTTTCTACGTCCATTTCTCAAGAGATTGATAAAGATGATGTTTTAAGGGATTCGATATTGAATTTTTTACTATCATTGATTGTTGAACAACCTCAAAAAGTGTTTATTATTGGAGCATTGGTTCAAATGACCAATTTCAAGAATCCAAAGGTTGGTCAATATGTTGTTGAATTTTTACATTCTAAAGTTCAAGAATTGTTTGATATCATTAGAAATCCTCAACAAGTTGAATTAGAAACTAGTGAATGTGGAAATATTGATAGATTGAAATTGATTCTACGTTCTTTGGCAGTTTTAAGTCCAATTATGGAATCAGATGAATCATTAATTAAAACATATGAACAATTATTACAATTAGCAATTGATTTACAACAATCAACAGATTCTAGAGTTGGTATTGCTCAAATGTTATATTTTAACGTTTTAATATCGATTCCATATCATTTTGCTGTTCAAAAAAATGAACAATTACTCGATCAAATCATTGAATTGGCTACAAAGTTTAAGATTGTTGATATTGATCCTACCAATTTCCAACATTTTAGTTCTCAAAATTCTCCTTATGATTGTAAACAATTGGTTGAATTAATCTTACCAGCATTGAAAAATCTCGATAAAGAACTTCCATTCTTGTTGGATTTAACTCAAGTGATTAAATCATATGAACCAGATCAATTTGAAAAACATCAATTCCAACAATTTAGTATTCCAGATATTTCAGAATGGAAATCGTATCCTCTTTCAGGAAACATCGATTCATTATGGAATCATCCTAGATACATTTTAGAATGTTTTCTTCCTTCAAATACCGGGTTTGATACCGTTCCTCCTGTTGAATCATATATTTCTTTGATTCTTCGAGATGTTTGTCAAGATATTGTTCAAAATATGGAATTCAATAGAGTCACCGTTTCAAGACAAATCTTGAATCTTCATTTGTTCTTCAATGAGAAGTTGTTTGCCAAACCAAATTCATCAATTGATAAATTAACAATTCTAAATAATCTCAATTCAGGAGTGGATTTGATCAATAGTTTGGAAAATAATGATGAATTAGATCCAGAAATCAAATCATCAATGATCCAATCAGCTTCACTTGTTCAACAAGAATTCGATTTAGGTTATAATTCAACATGGAAAATGGAACAAGTGGTTACTGAATCAATCTTAGATCTGATGTTACATTTACCCAAATCACCAAGTCCTTCCATATATTATCAAACTTTATTGGCAGATACTTGTGGTAGAGATTGGGCTAATGTTAGACGAGGTAATAATTCCGAGGAGAAAGTTACTTTTGCCAAAGTTCTTGGTACTGCTATCCGTTTTTTCTACAACAATTTCAAATATTTGGATTTTGAGCTACGTGAACGGTTTGTTAATTGGATTACTACTCAATTAAGTAACTTTGGATTCGATTGGCAATGGTCTGAATGGATTGATGATCTTAATAAGGTTGATAAATCCATCTATCATCCAACAATGTATCTCTTTAGAAACATCATTTCTAGAGAGATTAGGTTGAGTAGTCCTCAAACAATTAAAGCTACACTTCCAATAGAATTCCATCGTTTCTTAAGACTATCATTAATGGATAAACGTCAAATCATCAACTTTGATACCAAATTATTTGGATTGAAACTTGCAGAATCTGTCTATGAAACCAATTTTGCTGCCGAGGAGAATATTGATTCCATTACAGTTGATGCTGGAAATGCCGACATTTATCATCTTGTGGATCAATATTTGTTTAACAATCAAGATCATCCTTATCATGAACTTTGTCATAGTATTTATACCAATATTCAAGAAGGAGAATCTATGCAAGAATTCAATGATTTGATTATTCTTTTGAAAGATCAAATAGCCAAAGAAAGTGAACAAAATCCTGGGAATGATGAATATTCAGTTTGGAATGTGGATTGTTATATTGTTACGTTGGTTATTCAATCTACTTGTATTATTGGATCGAGATCATTATCTGTTGTTGAAGGAGGAGCTTTGGAATTATGTGGACCGAAATTACGCAAAGTTTTAGGAATGGAAGCTCTTGAAGGTGAACATGAGGAATTGGAAAACGATCAATTTCCATTATTGAGACCTGAGGAAATCAATGAAAGACAGAAATGGTTGATTGAAGGAGTTATAAGGTTATGGAATAACGAACCTAGGATCGGATTCTTGATTCTGGAACGAATCAGAATTAAAGGATTGATTACAAGTTTACAAATAATCGATACCTTTTTCGTTAACAACGAGAATTTGACCATGGTCAATCAACTTTATGCCAGTGAATTATTTGATCGATTGGTGGCTTCCAGTTTGGAAGCTAAAGAATTGATTGAAAAATTAGTTACTCACGTGATAGATAATATCAATCTATTGATTGAGAAATTGGGAGATGATCGCGAGGAGGTGATTCTTGGATCTGTTGAGCAAGAAGAAACGGCAGATCAAGACACAGAATTACGCTGGGGATTACGCGGATGTTTTGAGTTGCTCCGTGCGAAATTAAGGAAATTCTCCGATGACACAGAAAAAGAGAAGCTTTGCAGCATGATCGAAGAAGGCGTGCAGTCTGAAGTGGCTAGAAAATACGTTTTGGATATAGTTGGAAATTGAACTCCTGACAACAGTTATTGTTTTAGTTATGCACGACACGGTTAAAAAAATTTCAGACAGGAATCGGAAAAAAAAACAAATCCTTGCAGGAACCCATAGATATGCCTATTGTTAAGAGCCGGGTAAGATGGTATGAAAAAGAAACAAGAGTAGGTTATTTTTAGAGGATTAGTGGCTAGTGAGATTACGGGCCAGATTGCTAGATAGACTAAAAGATGTCGATAAATGTGGGTTTTTACATGGAGGATGTAATATTCATCGTGTTCTAAATATAGTAGTAATGCACATTTTGAAGAGAGCGCGCGCGCAGTATACTTCGCCACAGGTCCGTTGGGCGATCGCGTTTGAAAAAAAAAAACACTCCCTGGCAAGACGTGGCGCAGCGTGTAGATTGTTTTGGATCTAACAATCCGAAACGAGATTTCATCTGTTTTACTTTTTGTTTCTCAGTTGTTAACTCTCTGTTCATCTGATTAGTGTGAATCATCTTGATCACTATAGTATAACCAGCTCTCTATTTATTGGATTTATCTTATTATCTAATAGAGCAAGCTAGGGGACTTCCAAGAGTTACACTAAGAACCAGATTTTCATTCGTTTGCTTGTTTTGAAGGTAAGTACACTATTGATTTTCAGCAAAAAACAGGTTGATCTGGTCTTCTACATGATCCGGATTTATGATCCGAATACTCTATCAACAATCTAGTACTTCGATCATCCCCGAAAGCCGACCCACCCCTGTCTTTTCCACAAGCATTATGTAATCGGGCCAGCAGAAAAAATTTATCGCACCCAGATGCAGACAGATCAGGCTGCGACTGTGTATTCAAGACCCGTTTCAGCTGAAAATTAGATTCGTCTGATTTATTCTAACTCTTTTAGTAAATAGGGATGTCCTACAACGATAATACCTATTACGACCCGAACCAGGCTAACCAAGCTCAGGGTGGCTATTACCATGAAAACTATAGCCAATCTGAAGAAGCTTTTGGTCAGCCCGGTCAACAGGAATATTACGATCAACAAGATCCTTATTACCAAGGTTACGCACAAGGTTATGATCCACAAGACGCTTATTATCAACAAGGTTATGACCAACAGTACGCTTCAGATCCAAATCTGAATCAACAGGGGTACTACGACCAGCCAGGATCGCGTGATGTGGAGGCATATTCGGATTTCAGTTATGGTCCAGGAGGAGCTCCAGGAACTCCTTATGATGGTTATGGAACTCAATACACTCCATCTCAGATGAGTTATGGTGGTGCCAGATCTTCCGGTGCTTCGACTCCTGTCTATGGAGCCGGTCCTTACGATCAATCCGGTATGGTTGCTTTACCAACAGACCCATATCCTGCTTGGACTGCCGACAACCAGGCTCCAGTCACCATCGAGCAAATTGAAGATGTTTTCATCGACCTCACTAACAAGTTCGGTTTCCAAAGAGACTCCATGAGAAATGTGTTCGATTACTTTATGACTTTGTTAGATTCTAGATCTTCAAGAATGTCACCTGCACAAGCTTTGCTGTCCTTACATTCCGACTACATTGGTGGTGATACTGCCAACTATAAAAAATGGTATTTCGCCGCTCAGCTGGATCTGGATGATGAAGTTGGATTCCGTAATATGGCTTTGGGTAAGTTGTCCAGAAAGGCTAGAAAGGCCAAGAAGAAGTCCAAGAAGGCTAGAAAAGCCGTTGAAGAAAACGGTGAAGACACAGAAAGAACCTTGAACCAGTTGGAAGGTGACAGTTCATTGGATGCTGCCGATTACAGATGGAAGGCCAAGATGAATGCCATGTCTCCTTTGGAGCGTGTTAGACAAATTGCCTTGTGGCTCTTGGTCTGGGGAGAAGCTAACCAGATTAGATTCACTCCAGAATGTTTGTGTTTCATTTTCAAGTGTGCACAAGATTACTTGAATTCTGAGGCTTGCAGACAAAGAACAGACCCAGTTCCTGAAGGAGATTACTTGAACAGAGTCATTACTCCACTCTACCGTTTCATCAGATCCCAAGTCTACGAGGTTTTGGATGGACGTTACGTTAAGCGTGAAAAAGATCACAACAGCATCATTGGTTACGATGATGTCAACCAGCTCTTCTGGTACCCAGAAGGTATTTCTAGAATCGTTTTGGAGGACGGTACAAGATTGGTTGATTTCCCTGCAGAGGAAAGATATTTCAAACTTGGTGAGTGTGAATGGAACAATGTTTTCTTCAAGACTTACAAAGAAGTCAGAACCTGGCTTCATATCATTACCAACTTTAACCGTATTTGGGTTGCTCACATCTCTATCTACTGGATGTACGTTGCCTACAATGCTCCAACGTTGTATACTCACAACTATGTCCAAGTTCTCAATAACCAGCCATTGGCATCTTCAAGATGGGCTTCTGCTGCATTGGGAGGAACTGTTGCCTGTCTGATTAACATTCTTGCTACTCTTTTTGAATGGATGTTCGTTCCAAGAGCTTGGGCTGGTGCTCAACACTTGACCAGAAGACTTATGTTTTTGCTTTTGATTCTTGCAGCCAACTTGGCTCCTGTTGTTTTCGTGTTTGCATGGGCTGGATTGACCTACAAATCCAAGGCTGCACTCACTGTTTCCATTGTTGCTTTCTTTATTGCCCTTGCAACCATTATCTTTTTCTCTGTGATGCCTTTGGGAGGTTTGTTCACTTCCTACTTGAAGAAATCCACAAGAAAATATGTTGCTTCTCAGACTTTCACTGCTTCGTTCCCGCAACTTTCGGGTTTGGACATGTACCTTTCGTGGTTCTTGTGGATTTTGGTTTTCACTGCTAAATTTACCGAATCTTACTTCTTCTTGATTCTGTCCATCAAGGATCCAATCAGAAACTTGGCCAACATGACCATGAGATGTACCGGTGAATCTTGGTACGGAAATGTCGTTTGTAGACAACAAGCCAAGATTACTTTGGGTTTGATGATTGCTACTGATTTGGTTTTGTTCTTCTTGGATACTTACATGTGGTACATTTTGGTCAACTGTTTGTTCTCCGTCGGAAGATCTTTCTACCTTGGTATCTCTATTTTGACTCCATGGAGAAATATCTTCACTAGATTGCCAAAGAGAATCTACTCTAAGGTTTTGGCTACCACCGATATGGAAATCAAATACAAGCCAAAGGTCTTGATTTCTCAAGTTTGGAATGCCATTGTCATTTCCATGTACAGAGAACACTTGTTGGCTATTGATCACGTTCAAAAGTTGCTTTATCACCAAGTTCCTTCTGAAATTGAAGGAAAACGTACTTTGAGAGCTCCAACTTTCTTTGTTTCTCAGGATGATAACAACTTTGAGACTGAGTTCTTCCCAATCAACTCGGAAGCTGAAAGACGTATTTCTTTCTTTGCTCAATCTTTGGCCACTCCTATCCCAGAACCATTACCTGTTGACAACATGCCAACATTCACTGTGTTTACTCCTCATTATTCTGAAAAGATCTTACTTTCCTTGAGAGAGATCATTAGAGAAGACGATCAATTCTCCAGAGTTACCTTACTTGAATACTTGAAACAATTACATCCTGTTGAATGGGATTGTTTCGTTAAGGACACTAAAATTTTGGCTGAAGAGACTGCTGCATTTGAAAACGGTGAAGAGAAGGATGATGATAACATCAAGAATGAAATTGATGACTTGCCATTCTACTGTATCGGTTTCAAGTCTGCTGCTCCAGAATACACTTTGAGAACTAGAATTTGGGCATCTTTGAGATCTCAAACTTTGTACAGAACTGTTTCTGGTTTCATGAACTACTCCAGAGCTATTAAATTGCTTTACCGTGTTGAGAACCCTGAAATTGTTCAAATGTTCGGTGGAAATGCCGAAGGTTTGGAGAGAGAACTCGAGAGAATGGCTAGAAGAAAGTTCAAATTTGTTGTTTCTATGCAACGTTTGACTAAATTCAAGCCTGAAGAACTCGAGAATGCTGAATTCTTGTTGCGTGCTTATCCAGATTTGCAAATCGCTTACTTGGATGAGGAACCTCCTCTCAATGAGGGTGAGGAGCCAAGAATTTTCTCTGCTTTAATTGACGGACACTGTGAGATTATGGAGAATGGTAGAAGAAGACCTAAGTTCAGAGTTCAGCTTTCCGGTAACCCAATTTTGGGTGATGGTAAGTCTGATAACCAGAACCACTCCATTATCTTTACCAGAGGTGAATACTTGCAATTGATTGATGCTAACCAAGATAACTACTTGGAAGAATGTTTGAAGATTAGATCTGTGCTTGCTGAATTCGAAGAGTTGAATGTTGAACACGTTAACCCATACGCTCCTGGTCTCAAGTCCGAGATCAGTACCATCAGCCATCCTGTTGCTATTGTTGGTGCTAGAGAGTACATTTTCTCTGAAAACTCTGGTGTTCTTGGTGATGTTGCTGCCGGTAAGGAACAAACTTTCGGTACTTTGTTTGCCAGAACTTTGGCCCAGATCGGTGCCAAATTGCATTATGGTCACCCTGATTTCTTGAACTCCGTTTACATGACTACTAGAGGTGGTGTTTCTAAAGCCCAGAAAGGATTACATTTGAACGAGGATATCTACGCCGGAATGGTTGCTTTGTGCAGAGGTGGTAGAATCAAGCACTGCGAGTACTACCAATGTGGTAAGGGAAGAGATCTTGGTTTCGGATCGATTTTGAACTTCACCACCAAGATTGGTGCTGGTATGGGTGAGCAAATGCTTTCCAGAGAATACTACTACTTGGGTACTCAATTGCCATTGGACAGATTCCTTTCTTTCTACTATGCTCACTTGGGTTTCCATATTAACAATTTGTTCATTCAATTATCTTTGCAATTGTTCATGTTGACATTGGTCAACTTGACTGCTTTGTCTCACGAGTCTATTAGATGTCTTTATGACAAAAACAAGCCAATTACAGACATTCAATACCCATTGGGATGTTACCAGTTGATGCCATCTATTGACTGGATCAGACGTTACACTTTGTCTATTTTCATTGTTTTCTTCATTGCTTTCGTTCCATTGCTTGTTCAAGAATTGATCGAGAGAGGTGTTTGGAAGTGTGCTTACAGATTTGCCAGACATTTCTTATCTCTTTCTCCATTGTTCGAAGTGTTTGTCGCCCAAATCTATTCTTCTTCTTTGTTGAACGATGTTTGTGTTGGAGGTGCCAGATATATCTCCACCGGAAGAGGATTTGCTACTGCTAGAATTCCATTCTCAGTGCTTTATTCTAGATTTGCTGACTCCACCATTTATGTTGGTGCAAGATGTATGATCATGTTGTTATTTGGTACTGTGGCTCACTGGCAACCAGCTTTACTTTGGTTCTGGCTCTCGATTGTCGCTTTGATGTTCTCTCCATTCATTTTCAACCCTCATCAATTCTCTTGGGAGGACTATTTCATTGATTACAGAGACTTCATCAGATGGATGTCAAGAGGTAATACCAAATGGCATAGAAACTCTTGGATTGGTTACATTAGATTGGCCAGATCCAGAGTTACTGGTTTCAAAAAGAAGACTATTGGAGATGATTCTGAAAAGGCTGCAGGAGATGCAGCAAGAGCTCACAGATCCAACATCTTCTTCTCTGACACTTTACCATGTGTGATTTACACTGCTGGATGTTTCATTGCCTACACTTTCATGAACGCCCAAACTGGTGTTACTGACACCAAGGTTGTCAACTCTGTTTTGAGATTGGTGATCTGTTCGTTGGCTCCAATTGTGATCGATATTGGTGTCTTATTCGGATGTCTTGGACTTTCTTGTTGCGCAGGTCCATTACTTGGAATGTGCTGCAAGAAAACTGGTGCTGTTATGGCCGGTGTTGCTCATGCTATTGCAGTTGTGATCAACATTGTTTTCTTCATTGTTATGTGGGTCTTGGAAGGATTCAACTTTGGTAGAATGTTGATCGGATTGATCACCATGATTTACGTTCAAAGAATGATCTTCAAGTTCATGACTTTGTTGTTCCTGACAAGAGAGTTCAAGAATGACCACTCTAACGTTGCCTTCTGGACCGGTAAATGGTATGGTTCAGGACTTGGATATAATGCATGGACTCAACCTGCCAGAGAATTCTGTGCTAAGATTATTGAGATGTCTCACTTTGCTGGTGACTTTGTTTTGGGACACGTTTTGTTGTTCTTGCAATTCCCTATTGTTTGCCTCCCATTGATCGACAGATGGCATTCTTTGATGTTGTTCTGGTTGAAGCCATCCAGACAAATCAGACCTCCAATCTATTCTTTGAAACAAGCTAGATTGAGAAAGAGAATGGTGAGAAAGTACTCTGTTTTGTACTTCAGCATTCTTGTTTTGTTTGTGGTTTTGATTGCTGCTCCAGCAGCTGTTGGATCACTCAAAACTGTTG
Organism: Ogataea xyloterini; assembly: GCA_030573155.1. Taxonomy (NCBI): domain Eukaryota; kingdom Fungi; phylum Ascomycota; class Pichiomycetes; order Pichiales; family Pichiaceae; genus Ogataea; species Ogataea xyloterini. The sequence goes on along the minus strand of JAJMCS010000005.1, from coordinate 314,066 downwards.
ACATTGAAAAATCTGTTGGAGATCTTCCAAACTTTGCAGCTGGTCTTTTCCAACCAAGACATCAGGACAACAACGATACTGGTTTCGGAACTAGCGGTATCACTCACCACTGGACCACAACCACTTCGCTGGCTACCTGGTCTACCAAAGCATGATTCACAGTGAAAAAAGTGTACAAAATTATTATATATCTGCGTTTAGTTATTTAATACAGTAAGTTTTATCTCAAGTGTATTGGAAGTATTTAATGGTGGAACAATCTGATTGGGTTTTCCACATAAACCAGGTCGTAGGAGTCGGCAGCGTCGAAAACGGCCCTGTCCATGACGGAACCAGTTGGGGCAGCCACATATTTGACACCGGATCTGGCAGCTCTGTGAACGTTGTCTGGGAATGGGAAGAATGCATCGGATGACAGAGCAACCTCTGTCAATTTGTTCAACCATTCTTGTCTCTCGTGCGCAGATAATGGAGTTGGAACTTGCTCGAATTTCGACTCATATTCACTCTTTTCAGGCTCGCTAGTTGGGATTTGTCCAGTCACATACAAATCAATAGCATTAGATTTATCTGGTCTCTTGACACCTTTGGCCCATTTGAATCCCAAAACTTTTGGATGTTGTCTTAACCACCAATTGTCAGCCTTGTCACCAGCCAATCTGGTGCAATGGATTCTGGATTGTTGACCTGCTCCCAAGCCAATAACCATTCCGTTCTTTGCATAACAAACAGAATTTGATTGGGTGTATTTCAATGCGATAGTGGCCACTGTCAAATCGATCGAGGCCTGTTCTGTCAAATTAGTGTTTTTGGACACAAAGTCTTTGAATGAAGAAGAGTTGATAATAGCATCGTTTCTCTTCTGTTGCAAAGTAATTCCATAAACTTGTCTGGATTCGGTGGTCTTTGGAGTGAAGTTAGGGTCAATTTGCAAGACACAGTACTTTCCACCCTTCTTCTTCTTAAGAATCTCCAATGCAGCAGGTTCATAACCTGGAGCAATCACACCATCACTAACTTCCTTGGAAATGATCGATGCAGTAGCAACATCGACAATGTTGGAAAGAGCAATAAAGTCACCAAATGAAGACATTCTGTCGGCTCCTCTAGCTCTAGCGTAGGCATTAGCCAATGGAGACAAACTTTCAATGTCATTAACGAAATAAATCTTCTTCTCGATATCGGACAATGGTAATCCAACAGCAGCTCCTGCAGGAGAAACATGTTTAAAGGAAGCAGCAGCCGGAAGATTCAAAGAAGCAGACAATTCTTTGACTAAAGGCCAAGAATTCAAAGCATCCAATAAGTTAATGTAACCTGGAGATCCACTGAGAACTTTGAATGGGAGTTCTCCTTCAGTAACGAAAGCTTGAGCTGGTCTTTGATGAGGATTAGCACCATATCTTAATGGCAATTGAGAAACGCCTTCGGAATATTTTCTTCTAAAGAAGTCAGAAATGGCTGTATCGTAATCAGCAGTGTGTTCAAAAGCTTTCAAGGCAAATTTTTGTCTTGCTTCGGTAGAGACATCACCTTTGGTAGCCAATTCTTCCAGGAATTGAGAATAATCTCTTGGATCGGACAAAATAGTGACTCTAGAATGATTTTTGGCAGCAGCTCTTAATAAAGTGACACCTCCAATATCAATTTCTTCAACAGCTTCCTCAATGGTGACATTTATTTTAGCAACAGTCTCTTTGAATGGATACAAGTTACAAACAACAAAGTCGACTTTTTCAATATTTTGTTGTTCAAGATCTTTCTCATCAGACTCAATGTTTCTTGCCAGAATACCTCCATGAACAGCAGGATGTAAAGTCTTGACCCGACCACCCAACATCTCTGGAGCATGGGTAATAGTGGAGACATCTTCGACGGGAAATCCGGATTCTCTAAGCAATCTAGCGGTTCCACCAGATGCAAAAAGTCTCACATTAGCAGAAACAAGACCCTTTGCAAGATCCAAAAGTCCAGTTTTGTCATAAACTGAAAGAATCGCAATTTTTGAGTTGGACTTGCTCATTATAATTAATTGAAATTAATTAATTTAGAAATTCCTGTTAAGTTTTTTTTTCTATACAGTACTAAAATGGATTTTCATCATGTTATTAGATTATGAAAAAATAATACATAACCCAATAACTTAACAAACACCTTACTTTCTGTATCTCCACAAAGAAAGAGTGTTGTGTTGTTTCCAGGTGTGTCTTCTTCCCTTCTTGGTCTTGTTGAACAAATGACCCTTGTTGATACCTCTGGACTTCTTTCCGATGGCAGTAAGACCTCTGGCTTCTCTGTGCTTGTGAACAGGAGCACAGATCCAGTTGTATCTAGCATCCTTCTTGATAGCAGTGTGTTGAGGATCAACACAAATGACCTCGTAGTACTTGTAGGTAGAGTCCTCATTGATCCAGTATGAGTTCAAAACTCTCAAGTTAGCAGCCTTTCTACCAACTCTCTCCTCAGCAGTGGATCTAAGAGACTTTTGGTATTTCAATTGGTTCACACCCTGGTTGGTTGGCTTACCGTAAGTAGCACCCTTTGGAACAGGTCTCTTTCTTCCACCTCTTCTAACTCTGATTCTGAAGATGGCGAATCCTTGCTTGGCCTTGTATCCGAGTCTTCTAGCCTTATCTGGTCTAGATGGTCTAGAGGCTCTGTGAATGACAGACTTTTGTCTGTATTCCCAGCATCTGACTCTGAGAAGGAATCTCATAACGTCAGATTGCTTCTTTCTTTGCAGTTCTTCGAGATATTTGTAGGCACCCATGGTTGTTTGATAGAGTTGATTAGTTGAAAAATTTCGGTGAAAAATATTTTAGTAAGAAGAGAAAAAAAAGAGGGTTAATTTCACATCACATGACGTTCACGTGCAACTTAAAATTCCTTATCTCGTTTCATTTGCCACAAATTGCCACCACCGCCACGCGTCATCCCCCCAGATCCCCCCCAATAGCAAGTTTCCTTGCAGAGCAATTTACACTGCCTTGGGACAAAAGGGAATAGGGTTAGCAATAAATAAGATAACTTTCCTCCGTATTGTCAAGAAAAGCAAATGTAAGTATTGAACACTGTAATAGCTAATATTAGGTCCCAAGAAATCAAGTCCGCATCTAACGATGTTCAAGATAAGTTGAACAAGTCTGGAAAGACTTTTGAGAAGCAAGTTGATTCCCTGACTGAGCAGACCAAGTCTAAGATCGATGAGTTCTCCAACAATTTCTCTAAGAAGGTGGATGACATCAAAGATGACTTGCCTGAGAAAGAAGCAAAGGTGAAGGAATGGGTCAAGAGTGCCTACAATTCTGTTGTGGGGGCAACCACTAGTTTCTACAATTCATCTGTTGAAACCGTCAAGAAGAACCCAATTGTTTCTTCGCAATTGCTTTTGGCACTTGTGGGTACTGCTGGAGCCGTCATTACTCTCTCTTCAGACCCTTCGTCGTTTGATAGATGGACATCCCAAAAGGACACTAGAAGGTTGATTGGAGGAATAGCTGCAGGCTTGGCTGTCTTGGACGGTCTATTCATCTCCTATATCAAAGAGAAGAAATAAGAGAGAGAATTTATACGGCGAATATACTTTATTGTTTGTTATACTATATCTGATCCAATTCTCTCACTCGTTGATCCAGTATGGATTCAATATCTCTAGTGTCTTTTTTTTTGAATAGTCTTGTGAATTCGGGCTCTCTATGACGAATCACCTTACCACTAGGAAGAACTTCTTCATCGTATCTATCCCATCCACCCACCTTCACTGATACTGGAGATCCCGGAGGTAGTTCTGTTGGATTCACAAGAGTCTGTTTGCGTTTCCGTGTTTCTCTTGATGGATGGATCGTTCCTTTTTTCATGAAGGACCGAAATTGGTAAATATTACGTCTTAACTTGGAGTAATTTCCAATATCTTGTTCCACCAATTGAGATTCATGCATCCAAGTCCAACTTTGTTTCAATTCATCAAATGCATCCAATTCCATTTGTTTCCGTAATTCCGTATTTCTTTCAAGAACTTGAAATGCATCTGTATCTGTTGGCCAAAAGGAGCTTTTAACAAGATAAAAGATCGTATCGATGGATAATCCAAACACCGTTAAAACTAAAATACTGGCCCAGAATGTCACATCCTTACCAAAATGTTCAGTTATTCCATGTGCAACATAGAAAATGGTGCTCTCCTTTTTGGCATATAATCCAGTAAGCAATAATAACCATACCATCCATCCAAAAACAGACACACACCATGAAATCAAACAAATCTTGGTGACAGAATGCATTTCAATGATATTACATTTGGTATTGATTATAATAATCAGAACCGTGAACATCACCACTCCTAATGGATAAGTAGTATTATCAAGAGTTGCTGGAAACCCAAAGATCTGCCACATACAGAAACAAAGAGTTGTACTTTGAGAAGCTGCCAAAATTGACCAGAAAATGAAGAGTCTGAAGTTGAATGATTCGTAATTGCGTCCTTTGGCATATAATTCTGGAATAGCTACCAATGTAGATGGTCGAAGATCCTTATCGAACATTCCAACACAAAGAACCGGTAATGACGTGAACAAGGTGTTGAACATCGATAGAGACCATGATTCATATAATGAAGACCCAGTGAATAAGGTATAACGTTGATATAATAATTGAGTCAAGTAGAAGAGTAATTCTTTGTAGAATGTGCAAAGGACAAATTTGCAAGTTCTGATATAATTGTAACGACCATGAACCAAAAGTAACTTCAAAAGATACCTGAATTGAGCTATTGAATAATCGGATGTTCGGGCAGCTTGTAAACCTTCCTTTCCAGTAATTCCAATACCAACATCGGCACTTTGAATCATGGCTATATCATTTGCTCCATCTCCAATTGCTAGAGTGACCTTGGAACGATCCAAACTTCTAACACTGGTGACCATCTTAGCCTTTTGAGATGGAGATGCACGACAACAGATCACCGAATCTGATCCAACACAAAGAGAAATAAACACTGTCATCAAAGTCGAATCCATCTCAATATCACTTAAAGTACTTCCATCAATAACAATCACACAATGAGCAACATTTCCGTCTGCAATTTCCAGCTCAGCAGCTGTCATCATGGAAGCCAATTTGTCCATTCCTTGATCATTGGAAAGAACAATCACTTTAGAGTAATCTTTGATCAAACGACAAGCATAACCAATATTAATAGCTGTTTCACGTTTATCTCCAGTCAACATCCAAAGTTTGATTCCAGCTCGTCTTAACTTTTCAATAGTTTCAGGAACTCCTTTTTGTAGTTTATCTTCAATAGCAGTGACTCCTAAAAGTTGTAAATTCTCTTCAAGTAGACATCCAACTTTCTCAACTAACTCCGAACGATTGATAAGTGAGGTCTTTGCTTGAGAATATTTGGAAGACCATTCAGAATAGACTTCAGGACTCAAATACCGGTATGAATACATCAACGTCCGTAATCCTTCGGTCGAAAACTGTTCAATATGTTCTAACGATTTCTCTAAGACATACTCTTCGTTCAAAACCAGTCGATCCGAAGGAATATACGAGTGCTCATCATGTAAATTATATTTTTCACGTTGTTTAGTCAGAACAGAGACTCTTGCTCTGTTCTGGATTTCCTCTAATTCTTGTTGTTGCTGTTCTTCAGAAAGTAATGAATCGATAGTTCTTGAACGGACACCAGAATTGGAATCCATGGACACCCTTGGCAACGAAGAACTAGATCTTGGAGATGCAACCGTATCCATAGATCGACGATGAAGAATCATTTCCGCTTCATAACGTTTCCGTTCTGCCACTGATCTTGAAATATCTTGTTGTTTCTGTTGTGCCATGTTGGAGTCTCTCAGTCGCTCTAAAATCACATTGTCTGCTCCTTTACATAACAACACAATCTTGGAGTCTGGAAGACGAACGACAACAGACATACGTTTTCTGGTAGAGGAAAATTCAACCAGATCTAATAACTCGTACACCTCCATGACAGGTTCCTCTTCAAATCCATCTGGATACAATTTCAATGTGATTGTCTTCTGTTTCTTGTCATAAAGAATGAATCCCATTTCACTGGCAGCCTGAACTAAAGCCAATTCATCTGGGGAAGAGGCTTGATAATCAATTTTTTCATCGTCTTCAAATCCTTCTGCAATATCCAGTTCATCTGTAGAATCGACTTTGCTTCTCTTAGGAAGACACGAATGACATAATGCTATGGAAAGTAAGAAAAACGTGACATTTTTTGCGAAAGCCGTATTTGGCTTAGTTTGAAGATATCGAATCAATTCCAAAGATGATTTGATATTTGATCCTGTCTCTTCTAGTTGTTTAACAGTTTGTGCAGTAACAAAACTTGGATTCACAGAAGCCAAGCTTGGACGACCACCAAACGTCACAGTACCGGTTCTCGTGGGACTTCTGCTGGTGTCAGGACTCCTACCATCCAAATCGTTAGTCAGAGAAGAAGAATCATGATTTTGAGCACTCAACAAATCAATATCATGTAACCAAGCTGTTCCACAAACACTGAATTTCCGAAATAACATCACATTATCGGTCAAGGTTCCTGTCTTATCTGAAAAAACATAGCTAACTTGACCCAACTCCTCCAAAATAGTGGCAGTTCGAGCCTCAGCAGGAGTATTGGATATTGGATCATACATATCAATATCCCATTGGAGAAGAATCATTTGAACAGCTTTAATGATCTCCATTGTCACATATAATGATAATGGAATAAGAGTGTTATACATGATAATGAAACCCATTATTGTAGGAGCTGTTCCTGCATCTTCTTCATAAGTGTACCACATGAGACCTTTATATTTGGAATAGAGAATTCGTTCACCCATGAACGAAAATAATGATAATGAGGCCACCAACAAAACCATGAATGCAACAATTAAGTTGATAGATCGTTGCAATTTGGGAGCTTTAATTCTTGGGTTCTTTATAGAATTCATCCGGATCTTGGTCTCTTCTCCAGTGAAGACAACAACACCAAGACATGCGTCGGTATTTCTAATGATGGAGCCTCTATAAATGATGTTATCAGATCCCAATGGATATCTGTTTAATTCATGAGTGATTGGATCTTCTAAATCCAATGAACCTTCGAAGTTGTATAGATCAGAGTTCGGATCTTCACAATGGATATTTGAATTCAATTTGCGTAATCCATCGACAGAATTCGCAAGCTTATGGAGATCCTGATTTGGAATTCTGGATTTCAAATTGGTTTCTCCATCAAGAGCCATTGTTTCTATCAATGCTTCACCCATATCGTTTGTAGAGGTCAATAAAATAATATCTGCTGGAACCCATTCATCAGATTCGAGTTTGACTATATCACCAACTTTGATGTCTTTCCAACGGATTCTAGAAGTTGGAATTCCTTCCTTTGAAAGTATTTGTTCGTTTGAAAATGTGTTTTCGTCGAATATCCCCATCTCTGTTGAATCTCCATCTTCTGAATCAAATGATTGACTACTTGGTCTCAATCGTGAAACAGAAGAAGTACTTTTGGTGTACATGTAATGAGGATGACTGTATACATTTCCAGTCTTTATCACTGTTGTGAATTTGTTGTTTTCGGTTTGATCCAATCGATGTCTTCTATAATCATCATATCCTTCTCTTAAAATAGATATGGATATGAAGATCGAAAGCGGGATGATCGTGGTAGAAGTACCGGTAGTGGACCAAGATGGAATCAATTGAAGGATTGCCACGGTCATGAAGTAACAATTGGCCAATTTTGAGAACTGAGCTATCAATTGTCGAGGAAGAAAGCTTAAAAAGGTGTATTTTGATGATGTAATAACATTATTAACATATGGTCTGTTTGTTCGGTTATCCAACAACAATATATCACCCTTTTTCGACAATATTGTAGGTTGATCACTCTTTTTAAGATTCACAGTAACCGGAAGTCGTCTTCCTCCTTGAGAATCCAAAGGAGTGGACACTCCTCGTAAATCATTGAATAATTTCCTCAATCTAGGGAATCGTCTATTATTTCGATTTCCAGATCCATAGTTGTAATTATACACCGGTTCTGTTTCTAGATCAATGATGGATTGTTCCAAAGAATGATTTTCATGGTATCCGGTGGACTCATGACGAAATACATCAAGTTCATCTGAATTGTAGGAATTATCAACTTGTTTGAGCTCGATTGGCGAATTTGTAAGATAATCTTCGGCCGATTGAACCAAATTCTTACTGATGAGTTGTGACCGTAAACTGAAACCACGTTTCCGAGTTTTCACAGGTTTAGGAACCGATCCCATAGCAATATTCTCCTCATCTACCACTATGGTAGGAATATTTGAAGAAGACAAGGGATTCATGACGATAATCAAATGCTAAAGTCAAGCTAATCGCAATGACTTCTCTTTAGAAGTTGGTCTTTTGCCAAGGAATTCGTTTGATTTAGGTAAATCTTACAGGCTTAAGAATCCAAATAATTTCTGTCACGTATCTGTATGGCGCAGTAAAAATATATAAAGAGATTGATCATATGGGCACCTTAAATGTCTCTGGTTTTACGATTTTTGGCACACTCTTATCCATCAGACTGTTAAACTCCCTCTTGATCAACACTTTCTTCCAAGCGGATGAATACTGGCAAGTCTTAGAACCAGCTCATTATTATGTTTTCAAATATGGATATTTGACCTGGGAATGGAAACAAGGCATTCGTTCATTTCTTCATCCGTTGTTATATGTTCCTATTTATAAGTTATGTCAAATTTGGGACCTTTCTGATGATTATATCTTATATCTACCTAAAGTACTCAATGCTTTGATCTGTACTATTGGAGAGTATTATCAGTTCAAATTGGCATTCAAATGGTCTAAGGATATTTCAATTGCATCATGGATGTTTTATTTGAGTTTGTTTTCTCCATTCAATTGGTATTGTTATTGTCGTTCCTTTTCAAACTCTTTAGAATTATCATTAACGAACGTTGCTTTGTTTTATTTCCCTGATCAATATGTTTTATCCATTTTCATTGCTGCTTTTTCTTGTCTTATAAGACCAACAAATGGACTTACTTGGATGATTTATGGATTAAAGAATCTTTTAGAAACTCGAAAGTTGAAAGTTTTGGTAGCAACTATTTTGGTGATCATTTTAAGTCTTTCAATCGATATTCTAATCAATTATCAATTTTATGGCAAATTCACCATTCCAATCCTCAATTTCTTGGAATTCAATGTTTCTAAAAACCTTTCATCATTCTATGGTGTTTCTAGATTGGATTTTTATTTCATACAAGCTATTCCTGTTTTATTATTGACCTATGTTCCATTTTTCCTAATTGGATTATGGAAAAGGAATCAATTTGAACTTAAATTGGTTTTAATCACCAATTTGATTCTATTTTCATTGATTGATCATAAAGAATTCAGATTCATCTATCAATTAATGTCAATATTACTTTATTTTACAAGTTATGGATTCGATTATGTTTCAAAAACGATTTCTCCATTGAAAACCAAACTGATGATTCTATTCATTCTCATAATTAACATTTCATTAGCATTTTACTTCACTCGAATTCATGAAAGTGGAGTCATTAATATCATTCAATATTTGAAAACAGAAATCGGATCAAATAACTCTTCTATTGGATTTTTAACTCCATGTCATTCAACACCATTTCAAAGTCATTTCCATTTATCTCCAGAACAAGTGGATATTTGGTTTTTAACTTGTGAACCTCCATTGCATACAGAAAATCTCGAAACTTATCAAGATGAATCTGATGAATTTTACAACGATCCTATCCGATTTCTAAAGCAAAATTTACCAATTTTAACAGATTCATCTCGTCAAGGTGAAGTTATTGGGAAATATCCGCATTATTGGCCAGATTATTTGATCATTTTTGAACATTTGGAACCAACAATGAATGAATATTTGAAACATTCAAATTATATCGAATCTTTTCGATTATTCAATAGTAAATTCCATTGGGATTCTAGAAGAACAGGAGATCTGATTATATACAAGTATCTCTAAACATCCCAAAGTGATTTATTAGAATTTGGTGAAGATTCAGATTCAGGAACTTCATTAATGTTCAATGATTCAATAGATTCCTTTCTTAATGAATTCAAATCAACATCAAGATTTTGTTCTTTGATATAAGTTTCAATTGATATCAATGTTTTTCTGGCTCGTTGCCAATCTTTCTGTTTAATATAAATATCAAACAATCCAATCATACAATTATGATCTCCTAATTCTGCTCCCATTTGAAACCATTTTTTAGCTTTATAAATATCCTTGAAATAATTGAGTTCCAAGAATCCTAATGATTGGAAGCTTTCTTTGAATCCTTGAGTAGCTGCCATTTCAAAATGATATCGAGATCTAAAAGGATCAATTTCATATATTTGAGCCAACATATAATGAGATTGAGCCACTTTAGAAAGTGGAGCCAATCTAATGGATTTTTCAAAGAAGATCTTGGCTCTAATCAAATTGTTTTGTTGGAAATAGATGGTGCCCAAAGTTTTGTATACTTCTGCTGCCAAAAATGAATTGTTATCTAAATTAACAAATTTCCAATATTGATCCATAGCTTTTTGAGAATCTCCATGTTCCAATTCATAATCACCATCCATTTTAAACACCAATGGATGTTTTAGTTGTTGTAATTCATTAATGAATTTTCTAGCTTGAATTTGATCTTCTTTACTATATTCACCTTTTTGATTTCGAAGAGCATTATAACACATGATTGTTAAAGCATCTCTATTTCCTAATTCTGCACCACGTTCAATCAATTCTTCTTCCAACCAAACCAAATGTTTATTTGAAGTATTTGTTTGTAATCGAATCTCTGCAAGAACTCTTTGAAACAACAACAAATCTGTTCCTTTCACTTTCTTAAATGTCAACTTTTCCTTGTCTTTATTATCATAAATATATTGAATCACAGGCATGTACTTATTCAGATTCAATCTGGCATCGAAATCAAATAACAATCGTTTAATCAACTTTCTTTGAGGAAGAATATCCAATAAAAGAGGTCGTTTGGTCATGAATGAATAAATATATTTTTTTATTAATTATTTTTTATGCTTCCTTCTTATAATGGTTCTGGTCCCGTTCATCCAATTGAATTGGTAGTACAATCATTGGTGGAATCTCCTTTGGAAGTATTGAACTTGAACTTGACTTCATTATATGAATCACAAGTGATTCTATCATCTATTTTGAAGAAATTAGAAGGAAAATTGGAAGATAGTATACAGAATTTGAATGATACAAAAGAAGAGAGGGAAATCTCATTGGATTCATTTGTTGATCGAATTAAGGCAGTAAAATCCCAATTGATTACAATCAATTCAAAGATTCAAATCATAGAACAACGAGTAGACAAAATCATGGAAAACACCGGAGTGAAATAACTTACTGTCATGCATCATTACTATATACTCAGTCGAAACAACCAAAATGGATATCCAGTATTCTTGGCATGGAAACAACTAATCAAAAAGCTGTATAAGAGGAACACAATCACGGAAAATATAATAGATCCCATCATTTTCAACTTGACATTGTTCAATGTACGCAATTTGTCAACAAGAATAACAACACTAATACAGAAAAGTCCATAAACAACAGAAAGAATCTGAGTCTCAACTCCCAGTTGTGCTTGATGTCCTCCAACAAAATATTGATTTGATCCGTCTTTTGCTGTTCGAATATATTGGGTACTTCTAATCACATTAAACATGTATCCGGAAGTGAAAAGTACCACAAGAATGATACAAAATCCTTGCCAACCATGTTTATTGGTTATCAAAGCCGTCACTCGTTTGCTATTCACTATCATCAATAACGTGATTCCGGCAATTGCTGTGATTGTAAGGAAGATATCTGCATAATTCACTTTAGGAATAACTTTGAATAATTCTTGATTGAGTCGAGTCTTGGAAACGATCCAACTAACCAATGCTTGATTGTTATCCATGTTGACAAATTGATATTCATCATCAGGTTTGAGTCCTTTTGCCTTTCCTGATTTGTAATAATACAATTTCGGAACATTATTTAATGACAGTTCTTGGAAAAAAGCTCTAGAGTCTGGGAAATCGGCTATAGCCAAGACCAACTTTGTATCATCAACATTCGTACCTTGATTCTTCAAATTCTCATAAAATGAGGATGCAAGTAATTCATAAACAGGTTGGAATTCTTTACAAAGAACACAACCAATTTGAGGAAGTGAAGCCGTCAAGAACAATACTAAATCGAAATCTTCATTATTCAATATTGATTTATAATTTTGATCGTTAATCTTCACCACAGAATTTCTATTTCCAGATATAACTGAGTTATATTGAATTGCCACACATGATTGGATCAAAATTCCAAGTTTCAATAACAAACCAAACAACTTCATTGAAGTAAACTTTTAAACGTGTTTAAAAATTAAATAAAGATCGACGCGGCGATGAGGACGGTTGGCGCGGATTTTCCAAATTTCTCGTTCTTTTGTTTAAAATCCAAAACTCAACCGATGCCTATCAAGTCTTTGGAACCGTATCTGTTTGACCTCAAAACAGTCACCAATTGCTCCCTGGATGTTTTGAAAAATGCTACTATTGGAATTGAAGTAGAACATTACTTGTCCAGATTATTGACTCCTCGGAAAGAACCGAATCTGGAGGCCATTGGAGGATTTCCAATGACTTTAAAGATGCTCATGGAATGGGATCTCAAGTTCTTTAAAGACCTCAATATCACTCCAGTGTTTATTTTCCCCGGATTGAAAACTGTTGATCAGTTCAATTACTCTGAAGAACCTGACTTGTTACAACATGAAAAGAATTTCAAGAAACTATGGGATGAAAAAATCGTTAGAGAACATCATAACGAGAGCTTTAGAGATTCAAATACACCACTGGCCTTACGACCAATCATGGACGAATTCATGGCTCTTTTACAATCCAAAAACCTCACTTTCATGGTGGCTCCATATTTCGCCTGGATACAACTTCAGTATTTGCTGGCAGAGAACTTGATTGATTGTATCTTTGGATCTACTGACGGTCTTCTTGTTGAAGGAGTTGATAAGTTTATTCTTAGCATGGAATTTGAAAGTAAGCAATTCAAATATCTTGAAAGATCAAACGTTCTTCGAAAACTCAATTTGAATTCCAAACAATTCAGAGATCTATCAATGTGCGTTGGATGCGGATTTCAACCTTATAACATCAATATTTTCCCTCATATTCCTTCTGCTCCAACATTTCCATCTCTTCATGAATTTGTTCTTAATGGAGGCTCCGTTTATAATTCGTTATTGAATCTACCAAATGGAGGTCGGTTTATGGAGATTTTCCAAAAGGGATGTGCTTCTTTAGATTTCATGCCTGTTCTTAAAGTGAATGGAAGAGTGGAATTATTCCAATTGGATAGTGATGCCTCATTTTTATCTTCAGTTGTCCCTACTCCACCAACCAGTTCATCTTCTGCTGAGAATAGCACTAAAAACACTCCAAAAGAACCATCAAAACGGATTCCTGACGATCTTCATGAATTCATTGGCCAAAGATTACCAGATGAATTGTTTTTCTACCAATCCTGTGGATTGACTCTTCTGGAACTTTGTGAGACTTTGATCCATGGAAATCAAGTCGAAAGACTCCCAATGGACATGGCAGTGACACCATTGTACAATCGTCTTATTTTTGATGACGAATCTTTAGAATTGAAAGGGAAAACATTGAACTTATTGGCCAATTCTCTCAACAGATATTATCAGTTCAAGAAACTGAGATTGACCACCTATTTCAATGGTCCTCAGGAATATGAATTGGTTCAACGAATTACTCCCCCATTATATTTGAAATTGAAACCACTAATTATTAGACATACCAGTGCTAGATCATTTCAATTGACTGCTTTTCTTTCAGGATTGAGTCCTGAATTCATGGAAGATAACGTGGTTGCAAAAGCAGATGAAGAAGGTACCAAGATATCTACCAGCTATGAAATCATTTCTACTGGATTGATCAGAACTCTTTATATTTATGGCTTCCTTAGCGAAGGAGATTTCACACTAACTGAATGGGGAAAAGTGCTTCCAATGGTGTCGAAATCCACAAACGTTGAAACCCTGTTGTTGATTCTAATTTTCTTCAAGAGATTCTCTAATATAAAAGTGGATGATCTTGTTCAACCATCTGATTTCAAAACCACCAACACCCGATTTAAGAATGCAGCCATTTTCATCACCAAAATTCTATCTTTAATTCCTATCTCAAATTTGAACTCGGTCAATTACATCTACAAAGTTCATAGACCTCTTCTACAATTCAGATCCTTGATGATTAAACTCGGATCTAATACTAGAGATCTTATCACAACCAATATCATTGCCCTAGAATTGTTGAATCAGGATGATACTGATAAGTTTCAAAGAGACAATAAGGCATGGAGAAAACTGGCTACCGAGATTCCTTTCAAGAAATCTTTACCAAACGTTCTTCTCGGTATCATTGCCCAACAATATCTAGAAACTTATCTTCTTGATATGGATGCTACCAAAGCTGCTTCCGCAGTTAATGATTCATCGTTCAAGGCTATTCATGAAAACCCATTAGATGAACTGTTCAAGAACTTCAAATTCGTCAAACAAGTGATTGCATTGGTTCGTGTTCTTCTGGAAAAGAACCTCATCACTACAGATGAAAGATTTACTGATATGATAAACGCTAGCGAAGAATTGATCGCACAAATCGAATTGACCTATCTCAATTGAAATAATTCTAAACATTGGTCCATCAACTCACAGATAATGTTGAGCTGTTCTTGAGCCTGTTTCCAGTTTTGCGCATCAATAGCATCCCGAACTCCTGGAAAGGAGTCATAGATGAACGCCCGGGCATCGTCACCTTCAGGAACTCGAATTTGGTTTCCAAAAAGTACGTTTCTGTGCCAAGGCCGATCATATATACCGTTAGATGACTGTAGAATTTTTTCTAATAGAACCAACTTGACGTTCCAATCCCATCTGTTAACGGCTAGTAGATTTGGTTCGGAGCCTGAATCGGCATTCACCATATCTGTCCATGTCTTGATGAATGACTGATGTTCTCTTGCCATAGTTTTCATTTTGATCAGGGCCGTTTCAAACCGAGTGAAATCCAATTTGATATCTTTGTTTGAATAGTCGGCATAGGATCTCAGATCTTTGGCGTCGTTGTTAATCACAGACATCAGATTGAAGATATCAAATGGAACAATTGGTTTTCCAGTCAATTGTAGTATTGTTCTGGCAACTATTCTTGTCAAGGTCTTGTGGTATGCAAAGTCATTGTCTATATTTTGTTGACTGAATCTCTCAAAAGTGTCCATACATGTATTTTTAGGATAATCTTCACCTTTGAATCTGAATTCAATTGATGGCATACCATAATGCGAAATAAAAGGTTGATAGTTCTTAGTAGGATCTCTCATGTGATGAAAAGTATTATCCCAGACTTCTGAAATTGTCTTATTAGTAGCTGGATCCTCAACCTGTAGAAGAACATCTTTAATTAACGATTGAAGAATCGGATCAGCAGCAATTTCTAAGCTTGAACCAGAAACTGCATTGCTTAGATCAATGTATGTATATCCTTGGCGATTGAAATAATCACTCTTGCTTTGAGCAAAATAAGTTGCTCCAGCATTGTTATAATCGGTACCTGAAAACGAGACAAAATAAATAGATCTGAGGGGCTTCCATTTGAGAGTCCGCATCATGTTTGAGAACAGACTGATCAGTTCTAAAAGAACCACAGTTCCTGTACTACCAATGGCTCCATAACAAGAAGAGTCTCTTGGAGCTCCGATCACAATGGCTAGATTATCTTGTTCGGAGCCCGGAACACGTCCAATCACGTTCCAAACCTCTTTATTTATTCTTTGTTGAAGCTCATTTGAAAGATCAATCATCATGTCATCGGATCCGGTCCAGATTTCAATATTTTCATCCTCCAATTCAAACTCCCATTCCGAAATGCGAACTCCGTGCGTTTTCAATGGAGTCATGATCTGTTTGAAATCATTCCATGAAATCGGAATGCTGGGAATCCTTGGAGTACAATTGTTGGAAGTCCACATCTTGTCCACATCGAAATAATCTGGAATATGATCCATTACACCATCTCCAGGGTTTAACATATTCCCTGTGTAATAATCAGGAAGTGCAACAGGTTCCTTTTGAATAGAACTCATTGAATATGCAGAAGAATGTTGTGGATCACTGATGAAAATGACTCCTGCTGCTTCATGTTCATGAGCATAATATAATTTCTTGGACTCAGCTAATATGCCCCCATATTTTATAATGAGAATGGAACCTTTGATATTTGCGCCCTTCTGTTCCAATTTCTCATAATCTTTTAATGTTCCATAATTTGCGTACAGTACAGGTCCTTTGGCTGATCCATGTTTGGAACCCGGATTGAAAGCCATTTCATGGATCTTAACAGGCTCCTCGGATGATGACTCAGTCAAAGTACATTCGTGAATGATTTGGTCTCCCTGTATCAATTGGACATGTGCTTTCTCAGGGTAGTTTATATATGCTGTGAATTTCGAGTCTCCATCTAATTGTAGCGCTGAACCAGAAACTATGTCTTCAATATACCTAGCAAGAGCCAAATCGCCAGCTGTTCCTGCCATATGAGGCATTGAGGACATATATTCTAGATTTTCTTGAATTCGACTCACATCAACATGAGTATCAATGAATGTATGAAGTTTCTGAACATCAAAGAAGTCACCATAAAGAGATCTGACTCCATCTGGATATAATCCAGATAATGAGACCACATAGAGTATGCTGGCTATGAAGAAAACATAAACGAGTCGTTTAATAATCAATGGATTACCAACCTTTGACATATACGCATCCAATTTGCAGTTGAGAAAGATGTATAACTCATAAACAGGATCTAGAGCGTTATTAATCGGTCTGAAGAAGCGTTTATTGAAATTTTTGGCAAAATCCCCAGCCTTGTTGAACAACTGACGGGGGCTCATTCGTTGTCTCTCTTCAGGTTCATCAATATCAAATTGTTGAAAATCCTCAGATATCCCCACCAGGGTCTCATAATCGGGCGGATTGTCTTCCGACGCAACTTCTGCGTAATTGCCCTGGTTACTCATATTGAATGCAGTGGTTGCCTCTTTGAAAACAATTTATATTATTCTACTAAATTTGGCACAGCCTCAAAAAATTTATGTTTTTATATCCTTGTTACTATGAAATCGCATAACATTGCGTAAGTGGGGTTATGAACCCGATTCCAGCTTGTTATTAACCGTTTAGAATGATATCCGACTTCTTCTATCCTCAACCCGGAGGAGTAGAATTGCATATTTATCATCTCTCCCAAGAACTGATCGCTAGAGGTCATTCTGTAGTGGTGATAACCCATGCCTATGGAGACAGAACTGGTGTACGAACTCTAACAAATGGTCTCAAGGTATATTATATACCTTTCCTGGTTCTCTATAGACAAACAACATTTCCAACAGTGTTCCTCTTGTTCCCCATTTTCCGTGATATCTTCATCCGCGAAAACATAGATATAGTCCACGGCCACGGAACATTCAGCTCGATGTGCCACGAGGCAATCCTGCACGGTAACACAATGGGACTCAAAACAGTATTCACAGATCATTCATTGTTTGGATTCGCAGACGTCAGCTCTATCCTCGGCAACAAATTATTGAAGTTCACTCTCACAGACGTGGGTCACGTGATATGTGTCAGTCATACATGCAAAGAGAACACGGTTTTACGGGCCAGTTTGGATCCCTCGTCGGTTTCTGCGATTCCCAATGCCATTGTTGCGGACGATTTTCAACCTGCAGAGATCAAGCCGTCATTAAAGAAGATCACTGTGGTGGTGATCTCGAGATTGTTCCAAAACAAGGGAGCAGATTTACTTGTAGCTATAATTCCTCGACTTTGTTCTTCTCGACCAGATATCAACTTTCTTATCGCTGGAGATGGTCCTAAGTTCATTGATTTAGAGCAAATGAGAGAAAAGTATCAATTACAGGATCGGGTCGAGCTGATTGGAAGTGTTCGTCATGAACAGGTTCGTGATGTGATGGTTCAAGGTCATATTTATTTGCATCCATCGTTGACGGAGGCGTTTGGATCGGTTTTAGTTGAGGCTGCTTCTTGTGGTTTATTGGTTGTCACTACAAAAGTTGGTGGAATTCCGGAGGTTCTACCCACGAAAATGACCGTTTTTGCTAATCCAGATGAGGATTCTTTGGTTGAAGCGATCAACTCTGCTGTGCGGAAGTTGAAAGATAACAAGATCGATACATCAGGATTTCATAATGAGATCAAAAAAATGTATGCGTGGTCAGATATTGCTATTCGAACAGAGAAAGTATACAATATGGTATGCGAAACAGGACCAACTGAGTTGGTTGACAAGTTGATCAAATTCTACAATTGTGGACCTTGGGCTGGTCTATTATTTGTTCTATGTTTGGTGGTAGATATGTTCTTTCTTGAAGTCCTTAATTGGTGGCTACCGGCTAGTGATATCGACAGAGTGAGAAAATGGCCACGGAAAGCACGGTTCAATGAATAATTTCGTTGGATCGGATTAGGATATCGAGCATTTTGGTGTGTAAATTTAATGAATTTGAGCTAGATTGGGATATAATAGGGACTCGGAATTGTTTTGAGTCTGAACATAACTTTGAAATGTCCACAATCTCATCAATATTGGTACTTAGATCCCAATTGGGTTTCCAATCATAACTTTCTGACCACTCAAGAGGTAATTCTTTAAGTTTTGTTCGATTGAATGCATCCAATTTAGCCACCAATGAACGTAAACTGGAGATCTCACCAATTAGACCCATACGTTCAAATTTTTGAAACTCTTCATAAATGGTTTGAGTTCGATGATCACCATATAATTGTAATCGATTCTTCACAGCAGCTAATTTGACTAAAGTTTCTTGTTGTTCTTTGGTTATTGTATCAACTTGTCCAGCAAGTTGTGTATTATCTTGTTTAAGTTCTTCTAAAGCTTCGGAAAGTTCCATCAATTGTAACTTTTCAGATTGGTATTTATTAAGTTTGGATTGGAGAACTGAAACTTTCAATTTGAGTTCATCCACTAATTGAGTTTGATCAATTGAAGTTGATTCAACAATGGTTTCCTTTTGAATGATCCATTTTCCCATAGATGGAAGATTGACAAGTTCAAATTTTGGAGAGTTGAGAATTGGTTCAAGATTGGCCAAATCTCCAAAGATCTTGATTTCTTCACCTGTCTTGACTCGATTATCCAGATCAACAAGTTCCAGAAACAATTTGTTTACACCATCAACATTATAATCAGGTTCATTCATCAATCCCATATTGGTTTTATCGAGTTCTTCAAGTCTGGTTTGTTCATATGTAAGTTTATTCATCAATTGATCAATATTTTTCTTGGTAGCCAAGAATCCATATGCTGTTCCATTGAATGACAATCCAGTTTGAAGCATTCCAATCATGAATAAACAGTATTCTAATTTATGAATTATCAAAAGTATTGAATTCATGGTACATTCTCTAGTTTTCAATGGTCCTTCAAAAGGGAAAGTTAAATCAATATCATAATCATTGGTTTCATCAAAACTATCCATGAATTGAGATATTTGACTGATTAAAGATCTTGGAACTTCTTTTTGATACTCACAAACTTTCAATATACAACCGATTTCAATAGCCAATGAACCTAATTTGAAAGCATTCATTAAACATTGAGAATGATAAACGTATTCATCAAGATTGGATATTTCATTCAATTGACTTAGAAAATAGTCTTCTAATTGTTGACAAAATAACTTCATTTTAATGATGATTGCAAGTCCTGAGATGTCTTTTGAAACTCCATCTATTTTGGAAACATAATCTGTATATTCATCGATTGTTAATGATTCAATTTTGCGTAAGACTTGTTGTAATTTGAGTTTATGTTTGAAACCAATTAATTGTGAATTTTCATGTTTCAATTTGGCTATCAATCTTTCAATAGATCCATCATCAATTGAAATTTCTTGTTTAGGTCTTTGAGCTATGATTTCTTCCAATTTAGTCATTCTAGTTTCAATAAGTTTAATATTGGTTTCTCTATCAATTAGAAGCTCTTTGAGATTATCAATTTCTGCTTTCAATTCATCTTCAATTTCCAAATGACTTTGTTCAACTTCTTTATCTAATTCCACCATTTTCTCAAGTTCATCTACAGCCAATTTCAATCTTTCAATTTCATCATTTTGATCTGCATTTTGAATCGTTAAAGACTCCAATATCATTTCTGTATCAGATAAAGATATCAATTTGTCTTGTAATTCATTATTAATCGTCTTCAATTGATCAATTTCAATTAAATATGATTCTAGATCAACATTTTTGGTATCAACCTTTTCCAAATTTCGACTTCTTGTTTGTAATTGTTCTAATTGATCTGTTAATGACATTTTATCAACAATTTCTCGTTCTAATGTCTCCTCTAATGAGATCACTGTTTGTTTTGATGTATTCAATTGACTAGTCAAATCAACGATTTGTGTTCTTAAATTTTGAATCTTTTCTTCTAATATCTTGACGACTCCCTTCAGGTGGTCAGCTTCGGAATTATTCCCCCTCAACATCGAAGGTCGCACAAACACTCCATGACCAACTTTACATTCAAAATATCGAATCCCCCCCACTGATCCATCATTCTTACCCATCGGTTGATCCAATTCAACTCCAATCCAATCACCAGCTTGAAATTGTGTCTGTCCAATAAATTTGATGGTTCCTTCTTCTCCATTGATGGATACCCGTTCAAATAACTTTAGCATTTAAACAAAGAAAAACGCGTATCAGAAAAAAATAAAAAGTTGATTTAATATGACGACACTTAAAAGTGGTAGACAAATGAAAGTGGAACTGCTTAATGAACAAAAGCAAGAGATCAGAGAAGCTGTAAGTATTGAATTGAAGATTCTAACATCAGTTCACGTTGTTTGATATGAATGGAGACGGGTTTCTCGATTATCATGAATTAAAGGTGGCTTTAAGAGCATTAGGTTTTGATATGTCAAAAAGAGATGTGCTCAACATAATTGAAGAATATGATACCGATAACAGGAAATTGATCAATTACGAAGACTTTTTCCAATACGTGGGGAATAAAATCATTGAGCGCGATCCAATCGATGAGATACGGCGCGCGTTTAGATTATTTGACGACGACGAAACAGGAAAGATCAGTTTACGCAATTTAAGACGGGTGGCCAAAGAATTAGGTGAAAACTTGACCGATGATGAACTCAGAGCAATGATCGACGAGTTCGATCTCGATGAAGATGGAGAAATCAACGAGGAGGAGTTCATTAATATATGTACAGAAAACTAGTAATGTTTACCGCTGGAAAGCAAAATTTGCAAACCGCCAGATGTAGGGATATATAACTCTCCCCGATTCAATCTCTCTTTATCATGTCAGACATTGAAAAACTCCATTATATAGAGTTCGAGGAGACCACTTTGGTCGTCGAGCCCAAATCTTCTAATAAAAGCCATTCTATCGAATACGCTCTGGCTGCTCTGCTTTGTAGCATTCCAATTGGAATTGTTCTCTACTTGAACTGGATCGATAAGAATTACATGCTTAATAACCTTTCCAGACAAGAGATCGCCCAAAGATTGTCAATGTACAAGTCCAAACCACCAATGATGGTGTTCATCCAGTTTTTGGTTTCACTTGTTGGTGTCGAGAACTTAATTGGTAACCAAACATCCAATTTCTTTTCATTTGCACCAATTTACTTACTCACGATCTGGACTCAAGCTTCCATGGTGATTGTTCAGGTGGTTGGTATTGTCAACGATATGAACTTGACCAATCCATACCTCTGGTCAATGGGACTTCTGGCTCTCGTTTTTGGATTAACTGCTGCTGGAGCCTGTTACAGTTTCAATGGATGGCTCGATGGAGAATCTAATGATTGTCAGAATGGCTTGAAACTCCTAAGTTTAGCCCAAAGTTGGCTTACAGCATTTGGATGTCTTTTCGAATTGTGCCATTACTCTACCACCAACTTCAGTAACATGATTGCATATTACAGTGGAACAACAAATGGAATTTCCGATCAAAACATCGTCACCACTTTGGTCATCGTCCATATCTGTTGTATGGTTATTTTGGGATCACTCCTACTAACAAACTTCCTCTGTTGTCTTGGGTTCGAAAGAAACTCCAAACCTTGGATTATCAACCAGCATTCCGATTTACTAAGAATGCTTGTTTGTCCATTGATAGCCATCTCATTATTGCATAGTCTTCAAGACGAGTGGACAGACCTGTTTAACTCTAGATAGCTAAGATTCATAGATCCAAGTGTATTCTATCCTCAGTCTCGCAAACCACTTCATCAAAGGTAGCCAGTGATTTCCCATTCCATAACACTTTTATTAGTCCTTTGAAAGAATCAGTTTTGACTTGCACACACTTGGAAGATATGAATCGACTTTGTAAGAAGCTTAAATAATCCTCTAACTCATCTAAATCCATTCCTGCATTCTCAGAGTTATCGCCTAAAAACATATAGTTCCAAATATGATCTTCAACAACTAATGCGTATTCAATTGATCTGTGTCCAGTTCTAGTAAACCATTTAGAGATCATTTTTTGGGCCTGATGATCCAAATAGTTGGCTATCCCCAAACGGTCCATGACATAAATATATGTCTCTAGACATAACTTTAAATAACTTTTAGCAGTGACCGGAATCACATATTGTGTGTGAGTAAGGAGATGTTGTTTTGAATCTGCAACTGTCATAGCAACCGTACCGTTACTGAAGTAAACATCTGCACGATGACGAAATGCACATGTGGCTAAATCGAGACCTAGTTTATATTCAAATGATGTTTCCGGCTCGTCTTGATATCCATAGTAGAACTCTTCCCACAGAGACTCATTGATATATCTCCGTTCAAATCCAGGTAAACCAACCACATTTCCGGTCAATGACTCAATCCATGATAAAACAAAGTTCTTGTCTTGAACACACGCACTCACAAGACCTAAAAACGGTACACATAGCACCACCAAGAAGATTCTCATGTCTATCTTTATAAACTCTTTTCCCACTCGATTATATAAATGATTACGCAATCTTTCCACCCTGGTTAATGGGCAGAAGAGATCCGGTATTGAAAAATTTAATAACCAGTTGTGGAGATAAGACCAAGAGTGTATCTAGAATTAACCAGAGCAAGTTATTTTGGACATTCCCGACTGTATCTAAACGCAATTGGCTTTCTACTTGGGTGTATAACAGAACAACAAGTTACAGACCCTTTCAATCGAACTATATAAACATGTCTAGAATTGCTAAGACTGCAAAGAATGCTTCCTCTATTTTGAGAGCTTCTGCTGGTAGAAACCTCAGAGCTGCCTCTTCGGGTGCCGGTCCAGTTACCATGACTGTCAGAGATGCTTTGAATAGTGCTATGCAGGAAGAATTGGATAGAGACCCAGATGTTTTCCTTATGGGTGAGGAGGTCGCTCAATACAATGGTGCCTACAAGATTTCTAGAGGACTGCTGGACAAGTTTGGTCCTAAGAGAATTGTTGATACTCCAATTACAGAAATGGGATTTACTGGTCTGTGTGTTGGTGCCGCGTTATCTGGTCTCAAGCCAATCTGTGAGTTTATGACTTTCAACTTTGCTATGCAGTCCATTGACCAAATCATCAACTCTGCTGCTAAAACTTACTACATGTCCGGTGGTAAGCAACCATGTAACATCACTTTCAGAGGTCCTAATGGAGCTGCAGCTGGTGTTGCTGCTCAACATTCTCAAGATTACTCCGCTTGGTATGGTTCTATTCCAGGTTTGAAGGTTGTCTCTCCATTTTCGTCTGAAGATGCTAAAGGACTTCTTAAAGCTGCTATTAGAGATCCTAATCCCGTTGTGTTCCTGGAGAATGAGTTGTTATATGGTGAATCCTTCCCTATGTCCGAAGAAGCTGCATCCCCAGATTTTGTTCTCCCAATTGGTGAAGCCAAGATCGAGCTTGAAGGTACTGATGTGACTGTGATTTCGTACACTCGGAACCTGTTTTTCTGTCTTGAAGCTGCCCAATTGGTCAAGGAGAAGTACGGCGTGTCCGTTGAGGTGTTGAACCTGAGATCGATCAAACCACTTGACGTCCCAGCAATCATTAAATCCATCAAAAAGACCAACCACGCCATCACTGTTGATTCAGGATTCCCAGCCTTTGGTGTCGGATCTGAGATCTGTGCCCAAGTGATGGAATCTGAAGGTTTCGATTACCTCGATGCTCCAATAGAGAGAGTGACCGGTTGTGAGGTCCCAACTCCTTATGCCAAGGAATTAGAAGACTTCGCTTTCCCAGATACTCCAACCGTTGTTAGAGGAATTGAAAAGGTTCTTTCATTGGGTGAGTTTGCTTGAAAATTGGATGTAAGATTACATGAAAAATATATTAATGAATTAGTATTCTATTTTCTGTCCACGCGCGCTTTCACTCTTTCCAAACTCAACTTGACATCTCCTTTCTGGAAGTTGTTCAGTTGGTAATATTTCGGAGCTAATTGAATTAGCCATTCTGGTTTGATTGCAGTCACTGTACGGATATAGTTCTTCGAGGTGAGTACAAACTCATTGTATATTAGCCATTCATCCTGTTGTCCAAGAACAGTAGATGGATGGACTAAAACCTCCTGGTTATCTTTCACTGTAATATATCCTTTTCCAGCACTCTTCTTTTTGGCAACCTGCATGAAGAATCCTGCAACCAAAGCTTTCCGTAGGTTGCTATGGTGTTTTGGATCATCATAATCTGTGTAATTCAGCTCCAAATCATATTTCTCCATGAGTTTAGACAATTGCCATCTCACATTCTCTGCAGATTTCAGAGATCTATAAGAAAGATAATTGTTCTTGCACCATTTGCTCACACCGATTTCGGCAGCTTCATCAGATTTGAATGCATTATAAACGTTCAACATGGTCAAATGATCTCCAGTTTGATGTGCAAATAGTTTCTTGGCTTCATCTGCAGCAGCTTTGGCAAACTTACCAGATGGTCTGACAAAAACTGCCGGAACAGAAAGCATAGCCACGATGGTGAGAACGTCCTCAGAACATTTGAATTCTGGAGATCCGATCAAAAGAACAGCCAACATTGGATCCAATGGAAATTGTGACGCCATTCTTCCTAACGCAGTTAATTCACCAGAATCATCCAGACAACCCAAATAGTTCAATTCTTCCAAAGCTCTCATCATAGTTTCTGGTGCTGGAGGATCCATGAAGTCAAAGTGAACTAGATCATCTATACCAAGTTTTTTGAGTTCCAGAACAGTGGAAGCCAAGTTTGTTCTTAAAATCTCTGGATAACTTTGCTCTATTAATTCCTTTTTAAATGCTTCCTCGGTATATAGTCGGAAACATTTTCCAGGTCTAGTACGACCAGCTCTACCAGCTCTTTGTTGAGCCGAAGCTTTGGAGATTGGTGAAACAAGCAAGGATTCAACTCTAATTCTTGGATTATAAACCTTTTGTTTGGAAAATCCAGGATCAACAACATAGACAATACCATCAATAGTAAGAGATGTTTCAGCAATGTTGGTGGAAACAATGACTTTTCTTCCTGGTTTTCCATTTGGTTTGAAAGGTTCAGGAGCAGGATCAAAAATCTTTTGTTGTTGATGAGGAGGTAAAGATCCATAAAGTGGATAAACAGATAATGGACCACATCCTTCTTCTCGAATTAAATAATCTCCTTCCAATGAGATTTTAGAACATGCATCTTCAATTTCTTCTTCTCCAGTCAAGAACAACAAAATATCTCCTTCACCTTCTGTAGCATGGATTTGTAAAACTGTTCTGATAGCGGCATCAAGATAGTCTCTTTGAAATTCCGGTGTATAATATATTTCCACAGGATAAGTACGACCTGGAACAGCCAACAATGGAGCATCGTTAAAGTAACTTTGAAACTTCTCTGCATCTAAAGTGGCAGACATGATGATGATCTTCAAATCTGGTCTTCTGACACTCACTTGTTTCAACAAACCCATCAATATATCAGTTGCTAAAGTACGCTCGTGAGCCTCATCCAAAATGATACAACCATATCTTTTCAAATCATGATCTTCCATTGCTTCACGTAAAAGCATACCATCGGTCATATATTTCAAAATGGTCTTCTTGGAAGTTTTGTTTTCGAATCTGATACTATAACCAACTTCCTCACCCAATTCCACATCCATTTCATCTGCAACTCTTGCAGCAACAGACATGGCTGCCACTCTTCTTGGTTGAGTACAAGCAACCTGAGTACCTTTTAAATGTGGCATTTCATCATATAACACAAATTGTGGAATTTGAGTAGTCTTACCGGAACCTGTTTCACCAACAAACACCATGATTTGAGTATTTTGAAAGATTCTTAAGAATTCATCTCTTTGAGCATGAACGGGAAGTTCTCGCCTCACTCTCAAGATATCAACATATTTCTGAGTGAATTTTCTGCCTGTGAATGGGTTGATCTCAGAATTCTCCAATTCACGAGCATATTTTGCTGTGGTCTTGTTCCGTTTAGAGATATTGAACTCTCCTCCATCATGAACTTCTAGCTTTTGTTGTTCCCTAGGATGAGGATGGATTGCCAATTCATGTTCTGCTTTCTCAGCAGCGATCTCTGGAATCGAAGTTTCGACGATCTTTGAACGTTTTTTGGGTCTAGAAGAGTCTCCCATTGTATACTTAGAGATCTAAATATTTTTTTTCTCTCTTAAAGATAAAAAAATTTTATAGTGTAAGGATGTTTTCAAAAAAAAACGATCCTTCTCAAAGTTAAAATCGGTTGATGTCTTCTAAACTGTTTTTCCAGGCATATACCCTTCTAAATGGTGGAGGCAAAGTTCTGAGAGAGAGTCAACGAGTCGTGATTGAGAATTGTTCAATATTGAAAAATTTGGTTGGCAATGACAAGTTATATGAAGAAGCTCACAGATTATCTCAACAATCAAAGAACCAGTTTGTTGAGGAAGATGTGACGGCAAAATCTGGTGATTTTGACGTGTTTCAAGCAGCAAGAGAAAAATCTAAGAGTGTTAAACAATCCAATAAGAAAACAAATGATATGTTGACCGATACAAAACGACCAAAGTCATCCAAGAAGAATATATCGAATAAACGAGAGTTTACCACCAGCAGATATGTTTGTAACGAAGAACCGAAACCGAAATCAAAGGTAATTGGAGAGCTTGAAAAACCGGAATTCGAGTTGAGTCAATCACCAGTTCCATCTTCACGAATCAGTCGATTATTCCATTATGGTTCTCTAGCAGCTGGTGTTGGTCTGGATATTCTCAGACAAAGTGCTGAAAATTATGCCAAAGGTCAAGAAAATGTTCCAATTGGATCCTTAATCATGTCACCTCGCAATATTGAAAGAATTGCTCGGAAATTCAGTCGTATGAGAGGAGCAGCATTGAAAATTGGTCAGATGTTATCGTTTCAAGATTCTGCTGTTCTTCCTCCAGAAATTCAACAGATTCTTTTGAGAGTCCAAAACAGTGCTCATTATATGCCTGCAGATCAATTAGAGAAAGTGATTTCGTTTGAATTGGGTGAGAATTGGAGAAAACGGTATTTTGCTTCGTTTGATGACATTCCAATTGCAGCAGCATCAATTGGACAAGTTCATACTGCCGTCACTAAGGATAATCTTGATCAAGTTGTTGTGAAAGTTCAATATCCTGGAGTGGCAGATAGTATTGATTCTGATTTAGACAACATTTTGACCCTTTTAACTGCTACCAGATTGTTACCACCCGGATTGTTCTTGGAGAAAAGTGTTGCGAATGCTCGGATGGAATTGAAATGGGAATGTGATTATTTGAGAGAAGCTAACAATCTAGTTCGATTCTCGGAATTGTTGAAAGATGATCCTGTTTTCGTTGTTCCGAAAGTTTATCATGAATTGAGTGATGAACATGTTTTGACAATGCAACATATGAAAGGAACTGAAATTATGAAGAAGGAATGGGATCAGGAGAAAAAGAATTGGATTGCAACTAACATTATGAGACTCACATTAACAGAGATTGCAAAGTTCAGATTCATGCAAACAGATCCAAATTGGGCCAATTTCCTTTACAATGAAAGTACGGAAAAGATTGAATTACTAGATTTTGGAGCTTGCCGTGAATATGGTGAGGATTTCATTAGAATATATCTCAATTGTTTAAGAGCATCTTGTAAGAAGGATCTCAAAATGGTTGCAAAATACTCTGAGGAAATGAAATATCTTACTGGATTGGAAACTGAAGGTATGGTCAAGGCTCATATCGATTCTGTTATTGCTTTAGGAGAACCATTCTCACCACTGGACAATAATGGAAAACCTTTTGATTTCACGGGTCAAACAGTCACCGATAAGGTTCGAGGAAACATCAAATTGATGCTAAATGAAAGACTCACTCCACCTCCAGAAGAAACCTACAGTTTGCATCGTAAATTAAGTGGAGCATATCTTCTATGTGCCAGAATGAAAGCTGTGGTTCCATGTCAACAGATCTTCGAGGAAGTCATTGGATGGGAATATGAATAATGTATATATAGAAACACGATATCTAAACATCCGTACACCATCATGGCAGTGTAGATGCTTTGCCACGATAAGAATATTTTATTAAGGATTTAAGTAGATGAGTTTTGGGTTTATGGATCCCAAGGTAAATGACTTCAATGAATATGTTCCTCCGGCGACCACAGAACCAGGTTTTACGAGATCAATAGTTCGTCATAGTTCGACTTTATCGAAGCCGAACATGCAACGTCGAAGTTCCATCATAATGGCTGAGACAGGCCAGAAAATATCACGAACGTACTCATTTTGGGACCAGACACAAGATGAAGTTGATCTTGAGACTCAATTGGAGACCAAAAGACGAATTTCTGTTGCTTTGAATTCCAGCTGGTATGATCGGGTGAAAAATCAATTACAATCGGAGATTAGTATGGGTGTTTTAAAAGGAGCATTAGCTTATTTCATAGCTTCATGGGCAGTTTATTCCAGTACGATCTCGAATCTTCTTGGTGGAGCAGATTCCAAACATTTGATTTGTACAATTGTTGTCTATTTCCATCCCACCAGAACCAAAGGGTCAATGATCCAATCATTAATATTTGTGATCATATCTTTGGTATTTGCATTCACAGTTTCTGTGACTTTAATGAGCATTTCGGCAGGGTTTTTCACTACTGAGAGTCCTGAGATTGGATATGGAATCGATTTGATATTTAGTTGTGCTGCTCTTGGTTTCATTTCGTTTGTTAAGCAATGGGTCAATAAAGAGACTTTTAATACTGCTTGTTCATTGAGTGCAATTGTGATTATCTCGTGTGTTGTCAAGGAAGGCAGTCGAGATGGAAGTGTTGTGCCATGGGGTAAAATTGGATCCATATTTCTAATTGTTCTTTCTGGTTGCTTAGTTTCTGCCTTGACATGCTTTTGGTTATGGCCAACATCTGCAGAGTTCAAGCTCAAAGAACTTTTGAATAAAAACTGCGATTCACAATCTGTTCTTTTGAAGTTGATATCAAGGTGTTTTTTGGGTTATGAGAATATAGTTTCTCCAGAGTCGGATTCTCTGATGGATTCTCTTAAGACTAGTAATAAGAGTCTTCGGAAATATTTGGAAGAAGCTCGTTTTGAGCTTTATTTGAAAGGAAGAGAACGTGAATATCAATTATTAGAGAATCTTGTTGATTCTTGTGCCAAACTTACAATGACTATGGCTGGTATGAGAAGATCTGTTGAATTCAAATGGGAATTGTTGCATTCAGAAGAAGATAGTGTAGCAGAATCTCGTTCATTACAAAGTTATAACAATAATCTTTTGAATGAGACTAGTTATGGTCAAGAGAGTGAATCAGATGATGATGACGATGTTGTTGCTATTAATTCCAAAGAATTGTTTGATTTATTCGTTTATCATCTAGGCCCTTCAATGAAAAGTTTCTCCTACACAGTGAGACAAATTCTAAGTGGAATTCCATTCAATGAGAAGTATCAAGTGGAGAAATCTGTTGAACAATATGGAAAGAGTTTAGCTTTGGCAAAAGATCTATACAGTGAAACTCAACTCAAAGCCATCAAGAAACTTTATTCTCAAGATTTATTCAAAACCGAGACCGATTTCAGTTCAAAAGTTGATCAAGAAGAAGTTGCTGCTTCTTGTGGTAATTTTTCATTTTTACTTCTTGAGTTCTCTTCTGAATTGACCGAGTATCTACGCATTCTTTCAGAACTCGAAACTTTGACTACTATTTATGAAACAAAATCCTACAACTTTTTGAAGTTCTGGGAACGATATAAGCATGTTTCTTCAACTGCTCCTCCAGGAAATTCAATCAATGATATGTTGGCTCGTATGCAAGGAAATAATGCAGACAACAGTTCCAAATTATCTCTGAATTATCGCATATGGAAATTACTTAAACATTTCACCGGTGTTGATGTTCAGTTTGGAGTTCGAGTCGGTATAGGATCAATATTCATTGCTATATTTGCATATATTGATAAGACCAAGGACTTCTTTGATGATTGGCGAGGAGAATGGGCTTTAGTGACATTTTGTATCATTATGAACAAGTCTGTTGGAGGAACTACAATGACAATCAAATGGCGCTTTTTGGGAACTTTCTTGGGAGCATTTATGGCATATTGCGTATGGACTGTATTCTATCCAAACAGATTCATTATGGCCTTATTTGGATTTGTGTTCTCCATCTTATGTTTCTACATTATAATCAATTGGAAAGCTAATAACGCTTTTGGTCGGTTCATTCTTTTGACTTTCAACTTGACCGTTTTATATTCATGGACTATGGCAAATAAAGTCATTGATGATTTGCCTGATTATGATGATGAAGGAGGAGACAGTCCAATCATTTACGAGATTGCTTTCCATCGGTTCTTGGGTGTTTCTTTTGGAGTTCTATGGGCAGTCATAATTACCATGTCGTTGTTTCCTAATTCTGCACGAAGCAGAATCAGGCGTGGTCTTTCAATTCTTTGGCTTCGAATGGGTATTATCTGGCATAGTGGACCTTTGGCATTTGAACATGATGAAAATCAAGACTTCAAACTTATTGGTATAAGAGATAGAAAGACAATCCATATCATTATGGCTGAACTTGAGACATTACTTAAACAAGCTCCAATGGAAATTCGACTCAAAGGTCAATTTCCAATTCATATTTATGAGAAATTGTTGAATTCAACAACAAGAATCATTGATGCTTTTGAAAACCTGAATTCGATCATCGAAATCAACAAGAATCTTACTCCAAACGAATACATGGTATTACAAAGTCTGAGTGGAGAAATGTCCGAACTGGAAAATAGAGTGTTCCTCATTTTCTACATGCTTGCCTCAGCAATGAAACTTGGATTCCCTTTGGCAAACAAACCTGCCTCGACAGAACACTCTAAAGAACGAATGTTGGTCAAGATGAGCGAAATTAGAAACCGAAGTAGTTCCGGAAAACAAATGCTATCAGATGAAGACTTTGTGCTTCTTTATACATACAATCTGGTGACAAACTCAATAACTAACGAATTGGATGTTTTACTTGCCTTGGTGGCAGATTTATATGGAAAAGTGTCTGAGGAGACTCTCGAGCTATGACTGTCATTATAATTTACGTGTCGAAAAAAATTAATTATATGTTTTGGTGTCTGTAAAAAAAAATTAAGATAATTCCAAACAAAAGCAATATCATCTTTTATACAGGTTGGTGATCAAGCGGAGTTTTGGTGATTTGATTGGGATTTGAGAATTTCAACTACGACCAATTATATCTGTTTGAAATTTAGCATTTAGTCATGGTTAAACAAGTACAGAAAGAAGCAGTGCCTTCCATTTTAGTGGATCAATTAGATACCTCCTATAATTCCGAAGAAGACCCGGATTTCACAATGGATCATTCATCAGCTGGTTCTGAAGTCGATGAAGATGATACAGAGATTGAATCACAAATTAGCGATCTAATCACTGCAGATCTATCGTCAGTATCATCTGAAATTGAGACCATTGATAAGAAAACTCCTTCTCATTTGGAACCAAAGCAACGATCAGAAAATAGTAGTACTGCAGATTTACTCTTAGAAACTCATCGACAGTTCAAATATTTTATACACAAACACGAGGTGCCGCGCAAACTGTTCCATGTTTCGATTGGATTCATCACATTATATTTATACACCATTAATGTTCAAGCTCCAACATTAATCAAACCTTTGGTGTCTGGTTTTGTTGGTGTGGGCTCGCTAGACCTATTGAGATTTAGATCTGAGGAGTTCAATCGCTGGTATTGCAAAGCCGTTGGGTTTTTGATGAGAGAAAAGGAAATCAATTCATATAATGGTACTCTATGGTATCTTTTGGGGCTCGTGATTGTGTTTTTGACCCAGAAAAAAGATATCGCAGTGATGGCTGTGTTGTTATTGAGTTGGTCTGATACTGCAGCATCGACTTTTGGTCGGTTATATGGTCATTTGACTCCAAAGATTTTCAAGAAAAAGTCCCTTGCTGGATCATTCGCTGCATTCTTGACTGGTGTGATGGCATCCTATCTATTTTATGGATACTTTGTGCCCCAATATCAACAGGTGAATCTAAATTCTGAATTCGCATGGGAGCCAACTAAAAGTCATTTGAATCTACACCTGTTGTCATTTTTAAGTGGACTGGTGGCTGCTGTGAGCGAAGCATTGGTCATTTTCGATTGGGATGACAATTTCACCATTCCTGTGTTCTCTAGCATGTTCCTATGGACAGTTATCAAGGTGTCTGAGATATGATCGAATTCTTTTATAAAGTCATGAGAAATCATTTTGCGATGAGGGCAGTTGCCCAACTTATCTATTCATATTATTAGGTTACATGCACAAGCTCACGGATAATTCATATACACTAAGCAATCATTTGAGAACTCTCTTTAAAAGTCGTTAGCAGTTTTCTTGAGATCCTGTTTCAAAATCTCCTCTAGATTTCCAGCAGCCGCTGCCACCAATCCTAAGAATGGCCGTGAAGGATCCAAAACTTTGGAGATGTATTCTGGATGATACTGAGTTGCGACAAAGAATGGATGGTTCTCTAACTCAAGAATTTCCATTCTCTCCGACTTGTCATCCTTTCCAACAAATTTCAAACCGTGACGTTCGATCTCCTCCACCATCTCCGGATTGATCTCATATCTATGTCTATGTCTCTCTAACACAGAATCAGTATCACCGTATAATCTTCTGATCACAGAAGTTTTAGATGAAGCCTCAAAACAGGTTGGTCTCAAACCTAATCTCATGGTACCTCCCATGTTTTCCTTATCGATTTCTGGCATATAAACAACAGCAGCTTTATCTGGGGAAACTTCTGGATCAAATTCAGCACTAGTTGCTCCTTCAACATGTAGAACGTTTCTGATGAATTCAATAACCGCAACTTGTAATCCAAGACAAACACCCAAATATGGGATATTATTCTCTCTAGCCCATTTGGCAGCAGCAATCATACCTTCGACTCCTCTGTTACCAAAACCACCAGGAACAAGAATACCGTCAGCTTTGCAAACCATTTGCCATGCAGAATGGAAGTTTGCTTTATTTTCGATCTCAGTGTTTGGTTCTAGATCAGAAGATTCAACCCAGACAATTTCCAATCTCTTCGAACATCTCATAGCACTGTGTTCAAGAGATTTGATCACAGAAAGATATGAATCATGAAGGTTTGTATATTTTCCAACAATGGCAATGGTGACTTTCTCAAAAGATCTGTCATGTTGAGTGGTAAGTTCAACCCAACTTTTGTACAAACTTTCACCTTTGGTGACCATTTGAGTTGGAATATTCAATGCATCTAGTTGTAATCTCTTGGACAAATAATTCACCATCTTTTGCTCTTTCAGTAAGAGAGGAACATGATAGGTGGAGTTGACATCATGAATAGCCAAAACTTGTTCACCACCAACATGACAAAACATAGCTATCTTATCAATGGTTGGTTTCTCCAATTTAGAAGAGCATCTGCATCCAATCATGTCTGGAGAAAGACCTAACGATCTAAGATCTTTAATGGCAGCTTGTGTAGGTTTGGTCTTTTGTTCTCCATGGATCACGGGAACTAAAGAGACATGAATCAAGGCAAAGTTCTCATGACCAACTCTGAATTGGAACTGTCTCAAAGCCTCAACAAATGGAGCAGATTCAATATCTCCAACTGTTCCACCTAATTCAATGATACAAATATCTGGTTGCATTCCTGATTCGTCAACAGGGATTCTGGCAACTCTTTCAATCCAATCTTGGATAGCATTAGTGATATGAGGGACGACTTGGACAGTTTTTCCTAAGTAATCACCTTTACGTTCCTTCTTGATGACCTCGGAATAGATCTTTCCAGTAGTAATGTTATGGTCTCTAGTTAAAGAGATTCCCAAGTATCTTTCGTAATTTCCAAGATCCAAATCAACTTCTCCACCATCATCCAACACAAAACATTCACCATGTTCCAAAGGAGACATAGTTCCAGCATCGATATTCAAGTATGGGTCAATCTTGATGGAAGTGACTCTAAGACCAAGAGTCTTCAATAACATACCAGTGGATGAGGCCAAAACACCCTTTCCAATACCGGAAATCACACCACCAGAAACAACAACGTACTTCATGATAACTTTGACTCAAAGAGGAGAACGTTGATAATGAAGTGCAACTTGAAACCAAAAAATTTTAGTCAAATTTTTTTCTCGACGCGACGCGGAAGGTCGATCGTCTTTTTTTTACTTATCATTGAACTTGACTCCAGCTATTTTACCATTTTCATCCTTTAGGATCTGGGCTCTTCCAGTTTTCACCAAGACTGCTAAGACTTTAGATAACACTAATGGACTCATTCCATTGAATTCTTGGGTTTTTGTTAGATCTCCTTCTCTTAATTCATAGATTGTAAGTACAGTATTGCTTTGACCTGTAATATCGACCTGAAAGTTAGTAAATTCCATTGATGTATACTTACCCATTCGAATATGATATCTGCCCATTCTTCTAGACTATGCCAATAGATAATAATTCCATTTTTATGATTTTTTGGGTCAACCCATTCGGCTTTTCCATTAGAAATCATATTTTGATAGATCTCAATGACAAAGTCCGATTTGACACTTCTATCGATCAAAGTGTTTGTGAATAATGAAGTTTTAGTGATTTTAATATCCTCGTCATCTTCATCTTCATCTGAATCTGTCTGTTCAATACTAGTGTTCATAGGTTCTCCATTTAAAGATAGTAACCATATCTTATTGAATTGACAATATTCCAGAATCAATCGACTCCAATGACTTTTCTGAGTTTCCAGAGTTTGCAGATGGATTTGTTTGGTGAAAAAAGGAGGAAAATTGTATATTGAAGGGAATTGATATGACATTGAAAATTAAAACTAATTTTATTTTTGTTTTAATGTCTTTAGAAGAACAACACGCTCAAGTATATCGAAAATTGGTTTCAACTGTTGATCAATTGTTGATAGCAACTAAACAGGTTAATTTGGAACAGATCCCAGAAACTATAGATGAAGAATTTGATGAGAATTTGAATTTAATGCCCGATCTTCAATTGGCTTTATTACATCCAGAAATACTCAATAAACAAACACCAGAGTCAACAAATTTGTTTCTAAACCAAATGATTAACATCAGATTAAGAATCTTGGAACAAAGAATGATAACATATCCAATGTTAGGAGCTGTTCATACCGAATCAGAGACTAAGATTACCAAATTGATTCAAAACCGTGATATTTCTAGTAAGGAATTTATGAAACAATTAGATGAAATGGAAACAACTAAATCACATCTAAATGTTTCAACATCACATGTGAATCAAGATCTCGAACAATTACGCGAATTGGTTCGATTATATTTGGAATTAGTGGAACAAAATAAAGATCTTAAATTCCAAAATAATATCAAAGAAACAGAACAAGTCTCAGGATTAGACAAGTTAAAATCACGAAGATTGCATCTAATCAAAAAGACATTGGCATTAAGCAACTTCAACATGAGTCTAATGTCATCATTATCAACCTCAGACGTCTACACTGACCCATACTTGCGCGAAACGTTACTATATTGTGGTGACTACGACGAATACCAATTGGAAGAGAAAATATAGGAGGTGGTTTTTTGCTATGTACATTAGAGACCAATATTGACAAACAATCTGCTGTTAACAACATCCCAATTGATGCATTTCCAGAACTTTTCAAGATAATCGGCTTTCTTGTTGACTCCATAATCCTCGATGTATGCGTGTTCCCAGACATTGCAAACGAGAAGTGGTGCTGTGTAATCTTTAACATTGTTGGAAAGTCTATCTTTGTTGGTGACTATCTGAGTAAAATCATTGATACTGATGGCTCCATTTAGATCCAAGGATTGATTTCTGCTGTATAGATAAGGTGTTCCATCATTATTACATGAAATAATCTTGACGGTCTTATCTTGGGTTTCCACCAGGAAAACCCACCCATTACCGGATAGGGTATCGGCGGCATAAAGGAACTCAGATCTGAAGTTATCTATGTTTCCGTAGGTAGAGTTGATGTGTCTTTGAAGCCGAGACTTGAGAACTGGTGGATCATTACTGGAGTCTTGTAGTTGTTCAAAAAACAGATGATTATTGTGACATTGCGAGGCGTAGTGGAAAACTGGACCTTGTTCTGGCAACTTGGCCGTGGCTAGCGTGATAGCCAGTGGCGATCTGGTCTCATTTGCAGTACCTATGGTTTTGAAGGTCAAATTTGTCGTCAGGAACTTTTGGTAGTCTGTCCAACTTGTTTTGTATTGTTTTGGCGACATTAATCCCTTGATACCTTCTTTAGACCACTTATCATGGTTTGGCAACCTAGGAACCGTATGAATGCCTCTTTTGAAGGCTCTAAATGAATGCATTTGGTAGCTACTAATGAAAAGGTTGAAAAATTTTAGACTTGAGTAAAAAAAGGTCGTGCGGTCAGGATAAAAAGTTATTCAATTTAAAGGCAAACAGGAGTTATGTGGAAGGCATCTGTTCAGACGGCGCGGTTGGCGCTTAAACCATCCAACCGCGTATCTATGGCGCTTAGATATCGATCGAGTTTACATATGAGAAAAACCACTGGTTCCGGACACAGACAGGTATCAAACCAATTCACCAATACATCGAATCCTGGCGGAATCATTAGCTATTCAGATCCATTGGCAAGCATTCTTGCAGAACCAACTTTGGTCATTCAACGTCAGATAGAGTTCATGAACTTGTTTCTTGGGTTTGAACAAGCCAATAGGTACTCTCTTATGGATTCTATGGGTAACCAATTAGGATGGCTTCAAGAACGAGATTTTGGAATAACTAAGGCTTTGATGAGACAAGTTTATAGATTACATCGGCCTTTCACTGTTGATTTATTAGACAATTCTGGAAATCTATTGATGACCATCAGAAGACCTTTCAGTTTTATAAATTCGCATATTAAAGCATATCTACCCAATGTTATTGATCAAGAAACTCAAGACGGTCTTTTGATTGGAGAATCGGTCCAAAGTTGGCATCTTTGGAGAAGAAGATATAATTTATTCAAAGCAGGTGAATCTAATGGGTTTGATCAATTTGGAGCCATAGATTCAGGTTTCCTGTCCTGGGAATTTCCGGTTTATGCTGATAATGGTACAATTCTAGGAGCTGTTTCGAGAAACTTTGTAGGATTTGCTAGAGAGTTCTTTACAGACACTGGAATCTACATCATTAGAATGGATCCTGTCAGTTTCCAAGGATTGGAAGATACATATTACCCGGTCGCAGAAAAGGGAATGACATTGGATCAAAAAGCCATTCTTTTGGCTAATGCTGTATCAATTGATTTTGATTACTTCAGCAGACATAGCTCTGGACCGGGAGGAGGATTTATGTTTTGGAATAGTGAATAATTGTAAATAATGAATATTCAAGTCACTTAGACACTACTTAGGCAGAGAAACCAATGACACCACAAGCTGGTCTTCCACCAGCATTTCCGGTCTTCAAAGAGTCTGGGTGTCCACCCTTACCCAAATCATCGGTACCACCGTGGACAACAACGGTTCTTCCCAAAATGGAGTTTTCTCCAAGTAACTTGACAAAGGAGTCTTGTTTTGCGCCCTTAGCCAATCCATTGGCATCAGTAGTGATGTTTCCAAGATCACCAACATGTCTCTCACCATCCTCTGGAGCACCATGGTTCTTAGAGAATGGGTTGAAATGAGGTCCAGCAGAGGTGCAACCATTGGTGTTGTCACCGAATTGGTGGATGTGGAAACCTCTAAGGGCGTTAGGGTCATTACCTGAAATTTCCCACGAGATAGTGGTTGGTTCAGTCTCTTTAGTCTGTTCAAAGGTAACAATACCCTTGACAGTGGAATCTCCTCTTAAAACAGCGACTTATGAGTTAGAACAGTAGCCAAAATTGAAACTTACCAGCTTTGACCATTTTTGAATTAAAGGAAGAAAGTAATTGCGATGAGGCTCTTTATATTCTCCAACGTTCTCCAATTGGTGGCAATTACTAATTGCGGAAGCTGACGTAATCTCAAGCAGAGGCAAAGTCCGAAAAGCGGGTAAAATTGTGGGGACATCATTATATTGGAGATATAGAGGAATGGACTCAAGTCCAGAGTTTTAGTTCAAGTTCGAAATCTCATAACTCACACAAATGCACAGATCCTACTTTAAATACAGGATAATGGTTGCAATTTGCTCAATATATTTGCTCAATAGGTTCGTAGGTGCGAGGTGTTTACTTTTCAGGCTGTGCAATGGGGACCCAGCCCTAAATACCGAAATATCCAAATCTTTGCTTAGAATGAGTGTGATGAGGTTGTTGGTTTTACGATTGTTTGCCTTTGCTATAGTTAGTCTTGCCTTAATTATTGAAGCTGATGATTCCAACTTTGAGGAGCTTGTTTTTGGTCAGCCTGGGAAGTACTCATTTGTGTATTTCTATGGTAAAGGATGTCAGCATTGTCAAGATTTAGATCCTCATTTTGAACCGTTAGCAGATCATTTTGAGGACACGAATTTACAGTTGTTTAAAGTTGATGGAAAGATCAATCGTCGTCTTCGAAAAGAGCATGAAATTATTGGATTCCCAACCTTGAAACTTTTCTCTTCTCAAGGAGATCAAATTGGAGCATATACTGGGGCTAGAACCACCACTAGAATGCTTGAATGGTTGAAAGATGCCACTGGAGTTCAACCTCATTATCCTCCAACAAGTGTTATTCCAGTTAATCCTACTAATATCAACGAACATGTTTACAATCAGATGGACAAGGATGTCATTATGATTTTTTATGCTCCTTGGCATGAAGATTGGGAAAATATTGACCATTCATTCTATGAACGATTATCTAGATATTATGCCGACTATGTGACTGATTCTCCTGTCTTTTGCTCGGTGGACATTTCAAGAGCTGAAAACAATCCATTAATTGCTGACTATAGAGTTGGAAAATATCCAACGCTCTTTTACCTGCCAAAAAATAGATCTGATAACGAAAATATGTATATACTGGATCACGATATTGGACCGGAAGAAATTGTGGCAATACTTATGGAATCTGATGTGGGACAAGAAAAGTTTGTTCTCAATCCAATTCCATCTGAAATACCCTCCACTGACGATGATGATGAAGATGTCAGAATTCAATTTAGAGATCTCTAGGAACTTTGTGGTGTAAAGATGTCCTAAATTTACATATAACTCGTGATAATAAAATATTTGCGTGTCCTACATTCATCGGAATGCTTAACGTTTTCAGAATGGCGGGCGACATCAGCCATCTGGTGTCAATTTTCATATTACTTCATACAATTACTACTAAGAGATCTGCCCAAGGAATCTCCTTGAAATCGCATATACTGTATGTGTTGGTGTTTGTCACCAGATACTTGGATCTGTTTTACAGTTATGTTTCCTTCTACAACACAATGATGAAGGTCTTTTTCATCGGTTCCTCGATCTATACAGTTTATCTCTTGCAGAAGTACTCTAAAGCTATTAGAGAATACAATGATGACTTCAAAATTGAGTACTTGATTGCTCCATCGTTTGTTTTGGGATGTATCTTCAATTACGAGTTCTCCTTGACGGAGGTGTTATGGAGTTTCAGTCTTTGGTTAGAATCAGTTTGTATATTGCCGCAATTGTTCATGCTTCAAAGATCAGGAGAGTCCAAACTTCTGACCATCCATTACATCTTCGCCCTGGGTTTATACAGAGCATTGTACATTCCTAATTGGTTTTACAGATACTTTGCAGAGGGCCGTTTCGATAAATTAGCAATCACTACAGGAATTATCCAAACTTTGGTGTATTCGGATTTCTTCTATGTTTACTACCAAAAAGTGATCAAAAATATCGGATTCACCCTGCCCCAATAAACATGCAGTTCAATCTCTCTTCAAAGGATGATATTCGGTCCTCACTCCATCTTTGGTCACGATTAAAATCTCCAATCCATCTCCCACATGTATATGTCTTTCAGTGGCAGAACTAAAAGCATCTTTCACCAATTGTATAACTTCTTCCAATGATAAGTATCGTAATGGCTTCTTTTTAGTCCCGTTGCTCTGTGGATCCATTTGGTTCTTGAAATTCACCTGGTTATCCAAGAATGGCATAATCAATGATGCAGCAGCTCCTCCAGCACGACATTGTTCTCTTTCGTAGGATCCAACAGGATCGAACGAGTAAACAGCTCCCTTGCCCTCCTCGTCTAGTCCTGCGAGAATTGTGTGCACGTAATATGGGAAGAATCTCTTACCGTAAAGAAGATGCTGTATGAATCTAGCTGCACTTTGTGAGCTCATTGGTTTATTATGATCGAAATGGTACCAATCCAATTGGTTTTTGAACACTTTGACCAATTGTGTACCATCTGCTGCAAATCCGTTAGCAGTCAAGACGAGATTATCTCCCACATCGAAAACTTTAGGCTCGTAACGCGAATTGATGTTGTATCCGGAGGTGTGTCTAGTATCACCTGCCAAAACTGCGAAATCTTCTCCCGCAATACCTAACACGGTACCACCATTATCTATCATGTTAGTTTGTTATTTGAGATATTATACATACCTGAATATGGATTGAATCTGTGCTCAATTGGTTCGTGAGAAACCTCATTAGAATACTCCGAGGCCAAAGTCGCTGGTTGGGCCATTTTGAATATCTGAATAAGATTTGTTTTGCCTTCCAAAAAATAAAATGGCCAGTATAAATTAAGCTGTGTAAGGATTTATTTCAGAGAATCTATATATCTAACCTACACTAAAGATTCCATCTTTTCTGCACCAACAATCGTCGATTTCGTTTTCGAACTGTATATGAACTTTGGAGATTGTACTTGAAGCATTGAAAAGCTTTTCAATCTTGGTTCTTAGAGCCAAAGAACTCTCGGTGCGATAATATTGTATATGAATGTAGCCCGTGAGTTGTGAATTTGTATCACCGATTGGCCAGAATCTAGGTGTGGTATAGGATCTCACTCCTTGAACTTTCATAACCTCTGTGAGTAGAGAACGTAGTTCTTTTTCGGAGTCCTTCTTTGGGGCCAATAACAAGTTTGCTGACGATGATTTGAGTAGAGGTATTGAAGACACCAAGATCAATAATGCGATGAAGATCGAGGTCAAAGGATCAATTATTTGAGTTCCGGTCATTTTGATTACAATGGTTGATATGATGACTCCTACGGAACCCAAAGTATCTGCTAGAATATGAAGAAAGATACCTTGCATATTATCACTTAAATTTGAAGGGTGATGATCATCATGAGAATGAGAATGAGAATGTCCGTGAGAATGTCCATGAGAATGACCTGTTGAACATGATCCTTCGGGATGACCATGATTGAAGGCAAATATTCCAACAAGATTGACAACCAGTCCGAGAATACTGACTATCAATAACTCATTTGTTTTTCTTAGATCCACAGGATGAAAGATACGTTGGAAAGATTCGTTCAGAATTCCAAAAACAACGCCTAAAAGAAGAGAGCCATTAGTGAAACCAGCCAGGGTTTCGATTCTAGTAAGACCAAATGGGAATTCTTTAGAAGGATTCTGTTTGTTATTCTTTGCAATCAAGGATGCCAATAATCCAAGAAACAATGAGGTACAATCCAACATCATATGAAGAGAATCGCTCAACAAACTCAATGATTTCGATCGAAAGGAGTAAAGTAATTGGATGAACATGAATGAGACATTAAGAAGTAAGAAATTGAAGATTGATCTGGTTTCTGTTGAGTTGAATAATTGAACTAATAACGACAAAAATGTAGAATTTGTATGTGATTTGTCAATGATTGGTTCCTTAGATGCTGAGATATTAATGTGTTTAGTTGGTTTAATCATGAATGTGAAACCCAAATTGATCAAGAAATTGATCACATTGTATGTCAAAAACTCCATTTGGTCTTGAGATGTAGTTTGAAGAACCATGATCATGACAATGTTTAATATAATGATATTTCTTCGATAATTCTCCAAAAATAACGATTTGTTACATATATGATTGACTGGATTTGTTTCTGAAAGATCCAATTGACTTATTGTGAGGATTATCAATGATCCAGCTGTAATGAAAATCATCTTCAAATTATAGCTTTCAAAATTAAAAGTCAACATGATTATAGAGGTTAATGTTAATAAACCACTGGAGACTTTTAAATCTGGAGAGTCAAATTGTAACAATTGAGAGTCAAACGGAGGATCCAAAAACACAAATAATGGAATCAAAAGGAGTAAATAACCAATCAAAATGGGTATTATAGGTTGATGTTGGAAGCTTGCTATAAAGACATCAATTCCAGTTGATAAGATATAAATCAAATACAATTGGTATCGTTTCAACATTGTGAAGATCTCATTCGTTCCAATAGCATAATTTTGTTCTAATTTAGCAGAAAGATGTCTTTTTGAAGGCTCAGACGCCAAAACGGCCAACACCACCAAATTCATAAACCTTGCTGGACATAATAATTGATCCACCAAGAAGACAACTCCAACAGACACAAACATCAATCCATGTTGCACAATAATCTTTTCTGATGATTTAGATTCGATTTTTGTCGTTTCTTTGTCTCCAAGCTTAGTTAGAAGGGCTACCACGAACATGAACAATGCAGACAAGAAGACAGCTTGGACTATAAAGGCATTATTAGACGCCTGTAAACCGGTCTCAATGTCTACCGGATCATTTGTTAATGTCAAAGACACAAATAGAGTCGGGAGGGCCAGAAATAAGGGCGCCAAATCTATTATTGACTGCATTTGAGCTTTGCTCTAGTATTTCATATTTAGCAAAATATATTTATAACTAATAAATGTTTTGGCGTCGATCGGCGTTGTTTTCAGACGCTCAATAATAAGGCCATCAAAAATGGTTGACAATACTCATCTTTAATGGATTGATTTGTTGATGATGACCAGATGATACAAGGGACTAGGTTGAGAGCAATTTTATGATATAATTGGACTTTTTCAGAATATTCCATTGGTGCTCCCAATTTGACTAAATGAAGCACAATTAATCTGAGAGTGGTTTTGATACATTTGGAGGTTGATGAATCAGTAGATGAAGTTTCGTAATAGGTTCTAAGGGTATCTGGGTTAAGTTCTGTTGATTCGAGAAATGCAGTGTTGATCATTTCTACGTTGGATATTAATGGTTCTGGTAGCTCCATTAAATACCGTCTCATTAAAAGACCTAGAATAATAGGATTATGAGATTTCAAGAGACTTTGGATTTGTTGACTGAAAGTTTCTTTGGAATTGAGAATTGATAACTGATTGATTTCATTACGTAGAATGAAAATCTGTTGAAGTTCAGATGGAGATTCTAAATTTTTGTTCCATATTTCTAGTTGTAATTCAAATGGTAGAGTAGTGATATATTTGAGAATCTGTTCAACAACTATGGATGATTCAATTCCAAATTGTGTTTTCAATTGTAATAATGAAAGACCTAAGATTGTTTTGGTGTTAGAGTTAGGTCTTTTTGGTGTAAATCTCCATTTCTTTGATGATGATAGATCTAATGGTTGTATTGGAATTTGATGTTCAAAATTGGTTGCAAAACATTTAATGAGTTCATTGGTTGATGAATGAATGTTTAAAGTAACTGTTTCTAATTCATTCAATGTATCCAAAATGAACAATTCAAATTCCATAGTTAATTGTTCAT
The DNA here is from genome assembly GCA_030573155.1 of Ogataea xyloterini. Classification (NCBI taxonomy): domain Eukaryota; kingdom Fungi; phylum Ascomycota; class Pichiomycetes; order Pichiales; family Pichiaceae; genus Ogataea; species Ogataea xyloterini. The sequence continues at coordinate 269,656 of JAJMCS010000005.1, read as the reverse complement.
ATTGTTTGGTAGCATGAATGAATTTCGATTCAGATGATCTTTTCGTTTTCTCTAATCTTTCAAGTTGATTAAGTTTATCTTGAACTCCAAGTTTAGGTAATATCTTGTTTGATTTCCCACAAATCTCTAACATCAAATTTGTCCATATATATTTGGAAGCAGAGCTGATTTGAAATGTTTTGACATTAATTGGTTTGATTAATCCAAGATCTATCAAATCAACACAATATTGATTCTGATTGATGATTTGAAACAAATCTGTCCCGCAGAATTCCATCACTTCCTTCTTGATAATCATTCCTTCTGATTTAATTATATAAGGAACTTGATCAATCAAATGTTTTAAACTTTCAATAAAACTCAGCTTGGGAATTATTTGTCCTCCAATCATCACTTCATCTTTATCAGGATCTCCAATCATCAACTTTTGCTTCTGTTGAATTAAAAATTGTAGATCTGGATTTTTCCTTTGAAATTCATTCACTATTTCGATACAATTGATACAATCTTTTGAAAACTTATCCAAATCTTGTTGAATATCATTCAATTTCATCACCCATTCATTTGCTTTATGCTTTTTCACTCTAAATAATTGTTCAACTTGAAAGATATGTTTTCTAACAGAAACCAGAACTTTCTCTTCAAACCATTCAGTTCTTTCTCTTTCATATCTAGATTGTTCTGAAATTAAAGTTCCAACAGTTTTAAACACACTCAAAGTAGTACTTTCATATAATCCATCCAAATCTTTTGAACAACGTCCTACCCCTGCCAAATCACGTCCATATTTTTGATTTCGAGAATGATAGAATTCAATAATATCCAAGCTACTTTTCAACGATTCCAACACTTTAAAACTAACCCCATGATTCAAGAGTTCATCCAAACAGTCATTGAATTCATAATTGAAGTAATTATCACGGAAATGGTCACTCAATGCTACATTCATGATCAGTAAAATATATGCACTGCCTGAAATAATTTAATACTTAAATATGCACTGCCTTAAACTAACTTGTTCATGCTTAAAATAAGATCAACTTTATGGTGTCGAAATTTGACTTCAAAACCAACAGGATTACTCGCTGGATTACAAAATATATACAAAAACCAACATTTATTGATTGATGAGGTTAAAGTGCTAAAGAAACTGGAATCTATGCTTGATTTTGTTGAACAGGATTCATTTTTCTTAACATTCCGAAAAACCAGACCAATCCAACAGTTTCCCATATCTCCACCACAACAATTCAATACTTTTAATATCAACAAATACGCACAAACCTTATCACATTGTAATTATCAACATTCTTCCAAAACTGAACAATTTGTCGAATCAACATTACAAGATTTAATCGCTACTCAATCTTTAAATATTGATTCATTCAATAGTATATTAGAATATTATGTTAGAAAACGATATTTATATCCATGTTTATCGATATACAACAAGATGAATATTTGTCAAATCAATCCAGATATTAAAACATACAATTTATTACTTCAAATAGCATTTAGATCCGATAGGTCATCAACTAGTCTCTTAATACAACAGTTGGAAAAAATGCAAGCCGCACAGATCAAACCTAATCTTTCAACTTTATATATATTCTATTTCAACTTGAATGAACAACATGAAAGGGTATTGGAATTGATTATGGATCGTGGATTACCTATAAGAGATATCAACAATATTATTGTACGGAAAAAAGCACAATTAAAAGAATCACCAAAAGAGATTATAGCTTTTTTAAAGAAGAATCAAAGTTATGAAGGAATGCCAGTTTATAATGCATTATTGGAGATCTATTTGAACAAAGGAGATTATGAAGGTCTTAAATATCTATTTTCGATCTATTCTAAACCAGATTTGAGTCCAAATTTAAGAACAATAAAGATATTGGTTAATCATTATTGTGAACATGATCAACCATATTATGCATTGGCTTATGTGAATTATTTAGTTGATCGATTCAAAATAACAAACAAAGAAGAAGTTTATTCCACTTTACTTCAATATCATGAGGATTTGATGATTTCAAATAGAAATTGGTTATTCTTATCCAAATATTATTATCATTCAGCTAACAAATTTATACCTTGGAAATTGAAGTCTAATATCATGAAAAAGGCATTAATCATTGATCCAAATTTCGATCTGGATAATCCAACAGAAATTGAACAACAAGAATTCCAAACTTTAAACAACTTCACTTGGCATCAGAATCCGACATTTAAGTTGGAAGAAAATGCTTTGGAATTTCAAGACATAGTGACCAAATATTTTAATTAAATCATCTCTTTACAAACTTGACCCCAGATCTTGATTCCTTCACGAATTAGATCTGAACTTAAATGACTGATTGATAATCGAACTCCACGTTCTCCCCATCCTTTTGGATCTCCAGTAACTTCAAAATTATCTCCAGTAGCCAAGATAACTCCATGTTCTTTACATTTTTCTGCAATCTTAACAGCATTCAATCCTTCAGGAAGAACAACCCAATTGAAATATCCACCATTAATAGGACCAACAAAAGTTCCTGGTGGAAGAAATTCCTTCAAGGCTTGTCTTAAAGTATCGGCTCTTTTTGAATAGACTGAATTGAGATTCACAATGATCTTATCAATCGATCCATTTCTGATCATCTCTCCAACAATTACGGTATTGAATTGAGCTGGAGTTCCTCCTGATTTATGAGCACCTCCTTGACTGATCAAATATGCCAAATCTGGAGTTGCTGTTTCCTGAAATCCAACACGAAGTCCAGGACCAAGAATTTTAGAGAATGTGGCATTGGAAATGGTGTTTCCAAATTTGTTCCCATCAGGTAAAGTCTTTCTATCAATATAGACAACTTTCTCAACTAATTGTCCATTAAAATCCAACAAATCATACACATCATCACAAATCAACAACATATCATGCTTTCTAGCCAATTCCACCAATTTCAATCTATTTTCTGTAGTCAAAGTTCCACCTCTTGGATTTGAGAATGTTGGAACTAAATACATAATATATCGATAAATCTTCTTCAAAGGTCTATCTGGATCATAAATCAATGGCATATCATTCTTATTAGTTTCTTTAATAGGAGCTTGAGAATCATAATATTCTAATTGTTGTCTAAGATATTCCAAATCAATTTGACCATCTTGATTCTCCTCAATAGCAGTCATTTTCCCGCCAAATCCAGCATCAATTATGGCTGCATTTATTAAGAAATATGTTGGTGTTACCACAAATGCTCTTCTGGTCAATCCATTCTGAGGAGAAGTACATTGAGATAGAATGTTCATTATACCATATGAAGCTCCTGAAGTTAAATTGATACAATCAGGATTGGTATTATTCAATTTGAACAATCTATCATTCCATTTGGAAATCAATGTTCTGACTTCCAAATTCCCGAGATCTGGTCCATAATTTAATGGATGAGTATTATTGTATCCATCATAATCATCCATCGTATTATCAAACCTTTCCAAAATGGTCTTGGAAGCAGCCAAGATCTGTTTATTAGGAATCAGATCCACTGAGGGATGACCCTTGAAGAAATTGAACTTGGCAACTACTTGATGAGACATTGACAAAGAATGACGAATAAATTATTCTTTATATATTTCCTCGATAAGAAAACCCGAATTAGACCGAAATTTTGATTTGGTAGAGGTTAACCACGAACTTTAACACCAAAAGAAGGTTAACACCAAATCATGTCGATTAGTGCAAATCAGAATTTGACCTCGTGGTGCACAGCCGAAACTTTTTTAAATTGCTAATTTTAATCAATGAGTGAATCGAGTGATAACAAGCAGCCAATTGAAGATGACGAACTTCTAGAAGAAGATGAAACCGTTGCTGGATTGGATGACGAGGACGATGATTACAATGATGACGATTATGATGATGACGACGATGTATACGATGATCTTTAAAATATTCTTTTAACCCTTCTAAACTATCCAAGTAGAAACCAAAGTAAATCGAAAGTCGAACCTTTCGATATAAAGCGAACAAACAAAAAATGCTAGGACGATGTTCCATCATCCAAAATCCCGTAATCAAACCATTTATGATTAAGAGCTTCGACAGCCGTGTAACGTCTCTCCGGATCAAACACAAACAGATGTTTGAGTAGATCAATAAACCAGTACCAGAATTCATAATCGTCGTATTGTCGTTTAGGAATCTTGTATTTTGCAATGGATTCCTTCAAACTCAGCTTCATGTCAAATGGCATTCCAACCTTGCTACCGATCAATGACGACAAAATCGGCAACCGTTCAACCTCATCGATAAGCTTGACCGGTGTTTGTCGAGTTGGAAACAGCAACTTGCCAGTTGTCTTGGAGAAACAATTAGCAATGCATTCGGCATTGGCTGAACTCGACGACTTGCGACGAGACGTGGAACTATAATAGAATTGACTGAAACAATTTCTCACCAACTTCAAATCAATACATTCACCAAGAACTTGCTCCATCATAGCCAAATGTTGTGCATTCTCATGAGTTTTGAAAAGAGCGTCTCCAGTAACTAGTTCAACAAGAATGCAACCCAAGGACCACATATCACAAGGAAATGACCATCCAATACCTAGAATAATCTCTGGGGCACGATAATGCCGCGTGGAGACCACAGAGGAGTGATACTCATTCTCAAAAATAGCGGAGCCAAAATCGATTGTATAGATCTTTGGGTCTTCGAGAACATTCCTGTAAGTCAGCAATGAACTATTTCCATTTGGTCTTTTATATTGCTTTCTCACATAAGAGTCATTCTTCAATAAAATGTTCTCCGGTTTGAGGTCGGTGTGTATGAGTTTCAAATCGTGTAAGAACGCAACTGAACGCAACAATTGTCTCGCTATAGCCTGTATATGCGACCCAGGAAATGGTAAGAATTGGTTGCGGTCCAAAAAGTCATATAACGAGATCTTGAGAATATCCGTAACTATGCAAATGTGATTTCTATAATCAAAACATTCTCTGAGATGAATGCATTGGTTCACATTCTTTGGATCGTGCTTCTTCAACATCGTCAACACCCTTAATTCCACTTTCGATGCTTCTCTGTATTTTGGAATTGCTCGTATTATTTTGATTGCCACTGGACAATTGTTATACTTGTCATGTGCCATTACCACCTTACCGAACGTTCCCTGGCCTAAAAGGCTTTGAATTTGAAACCGGTCATTTGCGAAAGATGACCCTGGCACAATGATATAATGTCCATCCTTATCATCACATGGAGTGTCCTCGATCGATGTAGCCGAAGTATTGGCGGAATCACATGAATCAGAGGATGAATTGCTGCTGTTGTGTTTTAACGACCCCACACTTGATGGAATATCTGTGTTGAATGAGAACTTTCGATTGGAGCTCTTTGGTGAACCGTAAGTGTAATTACCCAACTGATGTTGGATGAGTGTAGTTTTCACGTCACCAATCTTCTCCAGCACAGAATCCTTATCAAATTCGGGCATATAGTTCAGTTTGGAGTACGACAATTGAGGTAAGGACTTAGTTCGCTTCTTTTTTGACCTTGAGTCGCCTTTTGTTGATGACAACTTGAGGTTACCAAGATTGAGGTTGCTAGTATTGTAATAGGACGAAAAAGAGTGTCTTGAATTGAATCCATTTCGATTCAATAAAGCTGATTTGTTCGCTTCACCATCCAAAAAACTGTCCTCATTATCATCCAAGTCGAAATAGTCTTCCATCAAGTCATCTTTCAAAGCATAATCCTCAGCATCAGAATCTAGATTAATTATTTCCTGTGACGAGAAGGATCCAATAGTTGAATATTGCTGTTGTTTCTTCCTCAAGTAGTCAGTTGTTGTAGTGTTCACGTTGGAAGGGCCAATCTGTGATGAAGAAAGCCTAGGCCTCTTCCGTTTGTAATTATTGGCAGTCAACATAATATGGGCCAGGCCTAATGAAATAGCGTTATTTCAGCAATAAACAGGTCAGCCTACCTATATATAGTAAGTTTTGAGCCAATGGGATTCAAATAGAGTGTTTAGAATCGATGTAGTATGTATTTTTTAATACCTTAATGTTCCATCATATACTTAATATATTGCCCACTTCAGCCCTTTAAATTTGGCCTCCCCCATGTCAAGCCAAAGCCGCATAACTAATTAATTTTCCTGGACCCCCCGCTGGCCAGCCCCGTGGATCCGGGGAGAGCAATCCAAATTCAGGGAAATTAAGAGGAATTTCTTTTCTTTTGCACGGGGACACGATAAGCCGCCTGTGTGTTGCACCACACAATACGCAGACTGGAACTTCAAAGGGATTGGTTATTGAAAATGAAACATACGCGGTGATCATTTGACATAACCTAACACTTTCTATACTCTGTTCGGTATATCACCAACGTTCAACCCCTGTAATTTACCTTAATCATCCTATCGGTCGATTTTCGTGTTCTGTTATCTTGCTTACCTAAGCAGCTATTTTCCCAGATTGCTGCAACGTATTGCTGTTCGTGTCGCGAATTTCATGATAGATGTTGCTCGCATGAAAATATGTTGTACTTGCAAGTCTATATCTAGTATCTCCATAAGTCATCATTTCATTCCTCGCTCCCACGCGTATCAAAATTTCATATCATATCGGATCGTAATTTCCACCCCCCCCCCACACATCCTTGCACCGGCTTAGCCACCCTTTTCTTAAAATTTTCCGCATCCATTTGCCACATTCTTTTCTAAATCAGAATCTCTCCTGAACATGTCACAATCCTTAACGATGTTATCGAACATTGATACTAGCTTGATGAATCAACAAACCCTGGATCCTGCCTCTCAACATCCCGGTTCATCTATGTTGAACGGAAGGGACTCTTCTTCTCTAGGACAACAGAGCAATTCCGAAGATGAGGAGGATGAAGATGAAGATGAAAAAAGTGGTCTTGCAGAAGATAAGAAGTACCAATGTACTCAATGTCATCACTCTTTTACTAGAAAGCACAATTTGAAATCGCATATGTTGATTCATACCGATGAAAAGCCTTTTGAATGTTCCCATTGCAGCAGTAAGTTCAGAAGACAACATGATTTGAAGAGACACGAGAAATTACATACGGGTGAAAAGCCGTACAGATGTGATAAATGTGAAAAGCGATTTGCTCGTGCTGATGCTTTACTGAGACACACCAATTCATCGTCAGGATGTGTAGGTACAGGAAATGTTACTGGTTTGGACTCGTCTGTGTCTCCAGGCCCATCTATGGGACAAGGTTCTGGGAAACGGAAATCATATGACGGTCAAGTCCAACAAAACCAGTACAAGAAATCGAAAGATGCCACAAATGCTGAGGCTGCGGCTGCGGCTGCTGTTGCTTCAGCAGTCTCCAATTATTATGTACAACAAGCAGCCATTCAGACTCAACAAAGACAATCTAGATCGCGGTCCACACAACAACCTGCTCCTCAACAGGTGTCGCTCAATAGTTCCAACAACTATCTTCCTTCAACGAACTACCATCAACAACTTACCAATTACGGGACGAATTCTTCCAGTGACACAACTCTTGCTGAATTATACGGCACCATAGCCATTTTGGAAGCAAAAGTAAACACGTTGGAATCCAGAATACTTGAGCTAGAAAGTAAAGTTAGTGGTGCTGATCATTAGATTCGAGATCTTGCTATTTACAAATTTGTATTATCATAACGTGCGACGAAATCATTTCGTTGATTTTTTATCATCATCCGGTAATCCCAACTCTTTCCACGATACACGATCCATCAAGTCGTTCTGCATCCGACATTCCAGATAATCTTTGGCTAACAATCGACAATTAGGGGCGTTCTCATTTCGGACAAGTTTCATGCATTTAAGATATTTTGTCATATGTTCAGTACAATCTCCAAAATGGTCTAATGGAAATGCTCCTCTATCCGGTGGAGTAGGATTCCATATTTGTTGTCTATTACCAGGATTGGCTGACATCTATATATATAAGTTGTAAAATATTTTTTTTTGAATAGTTTCTATACAACCTTGCACGGGTTTTTAGTTGAAGTATGCATCGGACATGTAATTTGCGACATTGAAACCGGATATCGTCAATACGATCCAGAAAAACACAAACACTGGAATCGGCATAAGTAGATACTCGGTTTTCTGCAAGAATGGCAAGGCGTTATAGCCATAGAATGTTATAATACAATAATATGATGCAGATGCCAGATAGAGTGTGTTTCCCAAGATGGTAGAGAACCAATTATTGAGTCTGAGAAGTGGTAACATACAGAATTGGATGAGATATAGACCCACCCAAATGATCAGATAGGCATTGCAATGGATATCGAAACAATATGCCCATTCCAGCATTGAGTCTGTAGGCAGGAAGAACTTGAATAATTTGTTAGAGTAATGAGAGTTCATGGTTGAATTTTGAAGAAGAAAATTGTTAGCAACTATCCAGCCAATCGTGGCCACCACCAACCCAACAACAAGAAAATCAATGATCACCATATAAAGAATCAACTTGAAAATCGTTATCACATTGGTGGAGTATGTAAGTCCCCAACAAATGGCTGTTATCGTGAGAAAAAATGAGAGGATTAACACAAAACTGGGATCATCTCTCGACCACTTGTTTTTAGTCTGTTTTTGGTAGTATAAGCTTTTGTAAACTCGTTTGGGTTGAATGATCAAGTTGAGCATTTCCCAAAGCGCAGTCTCGAAATCAAGTGCCCTGACATTCAAAATTCGTTTAAAGTATCGTGGAATCGCAAAATTATAATCCATGTTCTTTTTAAGGTTCTTCACCTTCATCTTGTGTTGTTGTCTTTTAGCAAATGAAGATAGCGTCGTTGACGATGATTGTAATGAATTAGCTACACTTGCAACATCATCATGTTGTTGTTCAGATATTCCCAATATGTCATCCTGGGTAATTGGAAGAATAGGTGTTGTTTTGGAATGAAGTCCTAAACCTTCCAATTGCTTTTTTGGCATTTTTATCTCGTTCAATTGAAGCTTTCTCTACGTCACAAAATTAAATAACATATTTTTTGTTGGTCGTGCGCCAACCAACTAATCTAGATATCTATCCAAAGGTTCACCCATGGTTTGTTCCAGAACCTTGACCAGACCGGTACGAACTTCCATTTCCACCTCTTCATCCTCATCTTCGAGTAATTCGGCCACAATTGGAACCAATTGAGGCAACAAAGCGAGCCAGTTTTCTCCGACCTTTTTGTAGACTGTTTTCAAAGTTCTGACTGCCCAGAGCTTCTCTCTTGGCTTACAAGTTGCTTTTGTATGATCCAACAGCAACAAGTTCATCGTCTTGTTATGATCATCTGATGAACTGGTAGCTTGAACAAGATTAGTGACTGCTTTGACAAGATACTTTGCAATAGAATCTTCAATGGTTGCAAATTGTGAACATAAAGCAGTTGCAATAGGATTGAATCTAGTTGAAGAATGCCAATATTCATCTTGATCATATTTGAAAGATGATGCTAAAGAGATTAAAACCAAACGTTTCAGATAAATTTGATCACTATTCTCCAATCTTGTAAGAAGAGACTCTGTAGAATCCAAAAGATAAGAAAAGTATGATGTGATGATTGATCTGAGGTTTTCTTGGAGTTTATTGAAGAACTTGAAGAATGAAATCAATCTCTCAAATTCAGTGATCTTATTAGTGACATCTTCACCATCAAATGCCCATCTAACTATCGAAGCGAACAATGGTCTGAAAGTCTTATCATTGAGCTTAAGAACATATTGAATACCACATTTATGAACAGAAGCTTCTATTCTGTGGACAGCGTTGATATCCAACTCGGTATCTGCTCGATATTCCAGTGCCAAAAGGAAGAATTTGACAAATTCTCCGGCATTAGCAATGGCTGTTTTCTTATCAATTTTTTCAATAATCAAATCCATGGCAGAAAGATGTAATCCAATATCCAAAGCATCGAGTTTACAAACAAACTTCCAAATTGAACTGAATGTGAGTAATAAAGTTTTTCCATCCATATGATCAACCATCACTGTTAAAATAGAGGTTCTAATTGAATCAGAGACTGGTGAAGCACGGAAAATCACTTTCACCATGTCTGGGAAATTTGGAGTAACAAACGATGGCATTTTCTTGACCAAGCTCGAAAATAGAACCAACATCGATGTTTGGACCAAAGGAGCCGAGTTTTCATCAATATCCTCAAAGATTTTAAACAATGGTGGAACGATCTTGGTGAAATGTCCAATAATTTTGACACCAATAACACTAATTATACCAGTAATACAGTTCATTGAAGAAACCATAATTTCTGGAGCAGAGTTCAATAATCCAGCTTTTGAAGTCACCAAATTCAATGTCTTCAAATACAAAGATGAATCAATATGATTGGTGTATTTTTGGAACAGATCGGTAAGAGTGTCCATAGATGCTTGAGATAACTCAATATCCTTCTCAGATTCAATCAAATCCAATAATTGAGGAACAAGTCGAGCTATTCCTTCATGGGCATTCAAATCTTCAACATGTTCGGAGCCAAATTTGTATGCTGATAAGGAGGTGATGTGTATAAGAGTCTTGAGGGAAGAATCCGAAGAAGTCAAAATTTCGGAAATGGAATCGACAAAGTATTCAATTGGAAGCAAACTAAGAACATCTCCAAGAAGTTTATAGAACTTGTTGAGAATCTCTTCCTCTTCAATTTCCTGTTGATGGACATCAATAGCTTCCAATAAGGTCTGGACCAATCTTGCGAATCCATTCAAAACAGGTTTCGGATTTGCTCCTTGCAATATCATAGAAGCTATCTTGAGTCTTAATCTGGAAATTCCATTGATATCTTTTGAATCTGAGATTGTATGTCTCAGGAACGAAATCAAACATTTTCTCATATTGAATAGCTCAGATTTTCCTAGAGCCACTATCGAAGGTCCAAAGATGACTCTTGAACTTAATTCGGTAAACTCTGAAGAATCCTTCTCCACAGGCTCGGTTGGAACTTTATCCCAAAGAGTCAAGAATCTGAAAACCGCGTCCAATTGTTCTTCCACCTTGAAATTCTGTAAGAAAGAGGAAGAGAAATCGATCAGAGCAGAACAATCACCCATCTTATGTTTGGCATAACAATTGGCATATTGTTGACCACATAAGAAGAGAATCAAATGGATTGAATTGGAACTATCCAAAGTTCTGGCCAAACTGGTGAATAATCTAACTCTTCTATGACGAGGAATATGTTGGAATGCACTAACAAATGAAGTCAATAAGAATTCCACTTCTTCAGTCATTTCAGATCCAGATGCTTGTGCTAATGCAGGAACAACACGAAGAATGGTTTGTTCAACAACATGGAAAGAAAACTCGTCATCCTGTCTAATAGTATGAGCTCCCATGAAGGTGAAAATAGGCATGACTGAATGCAACACAAGTTCTGGAGAGAGAGAAGCCAATGCAGCCACTACCAAAAGCAATTTGTTTTGCACCTGGGGAGAATTGGATGATCTAATTGCAGAAACAATCACGTCGGCTCTAATCGAAGAAAACTCCTTGGATTTGAGCTTGGAATCATGTAATCCTCCAATCACATTGGTCATACAAATAGCCAAAGTTTCTTCGGAGTACAAGATTGGCAATTTTCCATCAGTTCCAAGTGTTTCCAGATCATCCAGAATATCGAACAGTAATCTAAGTAACTCGAATGATGGGTGGAAATCCGACTCGCTTTGTTTTTGGAGAACATCCAAAATCAAAGTGACTTTTTTCAAATGAGCAGAAGCCATGAATGAAACTCCTTGTTCTTTCATAGCTTGACGAGTAGAAGCAGAAGAACGTCTTCTTCTCTTTGGAACGTTACCTTGTTGATCCGGAGCACTATTAAGCAAGGAGTCTTTGAGAATTTGAACAAAAATCTCATTGGATAGGTTCAATGATTCTAATAATTCCACAGAGTCGTAACAAATAATAGTATCATCTTCTGAAAGTCCTGCTTCGATTATTGTTTTAACAATATGAATCTGGAAATCGAATTTCAGAGTCGCAAGGATTTGAATGGTTTTGGAAACAGCCAAATCAGATAAAGTTTGAGAAGAGCTGTTGAGAGCCGACTCGAGTGATTTGATAGCTCCATCATTTTTCTCTTTCTCAGAGATTGTCTCAATGATCTGACTTTGGAATTGAGTGTAATTAACACCAGAAGCCAAACATCTTGCTTCCCATGTTTCTTGATCATTGATGAAAGATTCCAATATGTTTTCAAAGATTTGAGAAGGAAGAAGTGCTCCTTTAATGATTCTGGCTGCTCTAGTGACAATATCGATTAGCCCAAGTTTGATAAATGGAAGATTAGTCAAATTGGCTTGAGAGGCATAAAATGCTAACAAGATCTTGCCAGACTTCTTATCTGAAGCAAGTGATTCAAATAAACGATGGAATTGTTCAGAATCAGTACTAAGTTCTAAGGAATTCTCAATAATTGATTTGATTAATGAATGACCATCTTTTGGAGATATCATAGCAATATCTTTAGTAGATTGTCCAAATAAACAATCTTTTAAAAGAGTTTGTTTTCCAAGAGTTCTTGATTCCATTATCTTCAACAAGTTGATCGCATTTGAACGGATGATCTTATTAGAATCGATTAATAAAGTGGAAATGATTGGCACCAAAATATAAACCGAATATTTGGCATCTAAAGTTTCCATCTTAGTAGCGATCAATTTCAATGCATATGTTCGGGATTTCATAGGTAAATTGACAGTGATTGCCAATCTAAGTAAGAAAGAAATGACAGATTCCTCATTTTTGAAACTTTCTGAAAGGAAAGAACTGGTAGAAGACGAAGTCATTGATTTGATATAATTCTTCTGTAACTGATTGAATTCTTGATCAATTTCAGGACTGGAAAGAAGATATGAATCAAATGAACTTTCAATTGTATTTATTGATTCTTCAATTTCAATAGATTCATTGATTTGAATATCTTCTTCCTCGACTTGTGATTCAACAAGAGTTGTTTGAAGAGTCATTTCTAATTGGTCCATAGTCACATTAGAAGATTGAATAATCTTCAATAAACGGTCTGGATTCTTATTCTGAATAGATTTGATGATTTGAACGTATGGAGAAGTATTTTCAACTTTGAGATTCTCAAAGATACTGTTGCAAATCTGTTGAGTTTGTTTGAAATTAAAGTCGTATTTGCAAACAATTGATGCCTTTTGATCGTCCAGTTTATTACTGGAAATAAGTGTTCTTAAATAAGAACAAACGAAGTTGTTATTAGATGGTCCAGAAATCAATTCAAAATATGAAGATTCTGGATCAAGGAAGTTTGGAAGTCTTTCAAATGTGAGTTCTGGAAGTGGAGCTAATGGATCCGTTTGGACAGCTTGATAAAGTTTTAAAATGCTAGTAAACGCCTGTATCTGTGGGGTCTTTTTGCTATCAAATTCACCATGTATAAGAATGGTGTCAATTGATGCCATCAAAACATCTTTTGAAAGAGGAACTGCAGATGAAAGAACGGCCATAATAGTATAACCACCAACTTTTGATTCATGATCCTTGGAAACAAGTAATACATCACAGATGGTGAGAACATGAGGAACATAATCCATTAATTTGATCGAGTTTTCAGCTGCAAAAGCAGCCAAAGCAGATATTGTCATGGTGACAAAAAATACAAGTTCCAATCTGTATTGATTGTTTTTACCAAGTTCTTCAGCAAGGTACTTGGAATACAAGTTGAAGAAATCAACATCTGTGAAAGCCTTAATCAAACTGTTTCTTGAAGGTAATTTATTGTTGGCCTTTTTGAATGGTGTAAGCCATTGGAAAAGAAGTGGCATTTTTGGTAGCACATACAATATTCTCTCAAATGTTGGTTGATTATAGTAAGGAAGAGTGGTTAAAAGTAAATGTTCTGAATTGTGATAATTGATCTGGAATCTTCTTAATAACCATTCACAAGCTTTCAATGAAATAGCTAGATGCCAATATGGAGCGACCATTGATAAAAAAGCATTAATGGTCTTATCCAGATTCTCATTCTGTTCTTGGGATTGGACTTGACGATCTATGGTTAATGAGGTTTCACTGAAAATCGACATTTTGAACTTTGAAAACCGTTTGTCAAGCTGTGTCAACCGATCCAAGGCCTCTAGAGCATCGTAGTAGATAGTTTCAAAATCCTGTGTAGCAGCTTCTTGAGGACTATAAATAAACGATATCGAGTGTAATTTGGAACGCTTTTTCCTATCCAATACAACTGTCTGTGTATTCTGCGCAATGGCAGACAACTGTTGTTCCAAAACAGACATCTCTTCACAGCTTAGTCTAGTAAATAAATTTTTGGCTTGATTTAAAATTTTTTATTTAATCTTCACACGACTAAGAGAGATTTAATCGTCAAGAGGAAGAAAAAAATTTAGTTGATAATCAACATGAACACCAGTAAAGGGGCTAGTGACGTTTTGAAGAGGACTTCGGACTATTTAAGATGTGGATTGGTGGTTAATCTTCCAGCATGGTACAAACCGGTTGCGTATCATCCTCCGCAACCTCTTCCACCTAAATCTATTCGTCCAGAAACATATACCGAATTAAAGCATAGAAAGGTTTCGCCAACGAATGGACCATATTATAAAACCAAATTGACAGCTAAAGATTACAAATTCAGTTTAATCAAGCCAAAGACATTGAAATTTTTCGAAGATAAGATCAGAAATGTGTTCTATAAACAACATCCTTGGGAATTGGCCGATCCAAAATCTCTTATTGAGAATGAGCATCTGATAGATGTTCAGAACCAAGATTGGTCCAGAATGAGACAACTAACAAAAAAGCTTGACGGAGAAAGTGTTGTTCAACGTACAATGTATTTGATGAAGAACGAGAAGCTGGATTTGATGGCTGCTTATGAGAAAGCCAAATATGAATACTATAGATTGAAGATTGAGGAAGAGACTGAAATGAACGTTGTGAGAGAGGAACATGAGATGTTTGGAGCTGTCTATGGAAAGTCCTTGATTGAACAAGGCTTCGAAAGAGAAGGACATGTCATCAAGAAATGGAAACAAGATGCTATCGAGGCATCTCAATTATTGGATGCCAAGACTAGTAACATGAGTTCCGACATCCCTGAGGACGATGAATCAGCCCATGAGTCTGAGGATGCTTTATTTGATGAGCTCAAAGAATCCGATACTCCAAACTCCGAGAGATAACTTGTTTATAGCGCAATATAATCCTTTTCATCCTAGTATTCTTCATTCTATATACATTAATACCAATTTTTCTTCTCCATCTGTCTCCGTTCGAACCGTTGTCTATATTTCTTACCCTTGACTTCTGCAATGACATTTTCAGCATTGGCCACAGCATCGGCAATCTTTTGTTTTCTTTCATCAAATGTCCGCTCCCATTTGTGACCCTTAGGACGAACCACACCCTTAAGCAATGGTTTATCTTCAAACTTCTCAGCAAAGAACTTCTTATTGTTTTGCAATGTAGGCATCAAGTCAGCAATACCAAACTTATATGCCAACTTGTAGAGATCAGATTGTCTTCTGAGTGAATAGATTGGGTCATGGACCTTACCTGTAATTGGATGTCTGTTGGGAAGGAAAGGATTGGCGTCCGGAGCGTTGGTTAGAGTCTGAGCAGATGCATATTGTTTATAAGGAGGTGGTGGATAGCGAGTGAAGAAATTACGAAGCTTCAAAGGTAATTTCTCAAATGCCTCCTGGGCAGTGAGGTTGAACAGTTTCGACATGATTGAATTATGAAAAATTTGAAAAATAATTATAGGTGGAAAGAACATTTTTGGTCACGTGAACAGGGTCATATGAATAGAGAGAGAGATTCAACGGATGAACATTCGTAGGCTACAGAGATGAGTGATTTTAATGAGATGATGACTCATAGCGTTTTTAATGTTCTCACGCATTTCTTTGAATTTCCTCATTCGTTTAATGCTCATCTTCAATAGTCTTGTTATCAATCAAAATTTCTCAAAAAATTTAGTCATTTCCATGCTTCATCGGATTTTGAAATCAGTGCCAAAACGGCCATTCAGTGTGTCGACAAATGCTTATAAGTCCGACTCTGCGACTTTTGTCGAGGACAAAGATCCATTTACTGTCACAACGTATGCCAGACCTCCTATTGTGTTGACGAAAGGAGAAGGGTGTCATCTCTGGGATATGGAAGGAAAGAAGTATATTGACTTTTCTGCGGGTATTGCGGTCACTGCTCTTGGACATTCGAATCCAGAAATTGCAAAGATTATGTTCGAACAAGCAAAGACACTTGTTCATAGTTCAAATTTGGTTCATAATCAATGGGCCGGAGAACTTAGTAAACAACTTGTTACTAAAACTCATGAATCTGGAGGGATGAAAAATGCTTCAAGAGTGTTTCTAGCAAATTCTGGAACGGAAGCTAATGAGGCTGCCTTGAAGTTTGCAAGAAAGTACGGAAAATCCATTTCAGAAGACAAGTACGAGTTTATCACTTTTCAAAACTCTTTCCATGGAAGATCCATGGGAGCATTATCTGTGACTTCTAATCCAAAGTATCAAAAGCCATTTTATCCATTGATTCCGGGTGTTAAAGTTGCTAAACCATCGGATATCAAATCTGTTGAACAATTGATCTCTGATAAGACTTGTGGTGTAATTATTGAGCCAGTTCAAGGAGAAGGAGGTGTATTTCCTATGAAAGAGGAATTTATGGTTCAATTAAGAGAATTATGTGATAAACATCAAGCGCTGTTGATTTTCGACGAAATTCAATGTGGATTAGGTAGATCGGGTAAACTCTGGGCTCATTCTAAGTACCCAGAATCCGTCCAACCAGATATTTTAACTCTGGCCAAAGCTCTTGGTAACGGATTTCCAATTGGAGCTACAATGATTACTGAGAAAGTTGAGGACAAAATCAAGGTTGGTGATCATGGAACCACATATGGAGGAAATCCATTGGGTGCCAGAATCGGATTGTATGTTTTAGATCAAATCTCCAACCCAGAATTCTTACACCAAGTTGAAGAGAAGTCTGAATTGTTCAAGGTCAAATTACAAGAATTGAGTGAGAGATTTCCTGAACATATTAAAGAGGTTAGAGGAGAAGGCTTGTTACTTGGTATTGAATTCAATCAAGATCCTGCTCCAATCGTTAAGACTGCAAGAGAAATGGGATTATTGATCATTACTGCTGGAAACAATGTGATCAGATTTGTTCCTGCTCTTAACATTCCAGATTCAGATATCATTGAAGGTATTGATATTCTGGGCAGGGCATTAGAAAAGACATTATAAAGAATATATTAGATTTTATAATTGTTTATGAATAATGGAGACTCCATTGGAGTCGATCATCAGTGAGAAATAAAACCCAGCAATCACACTGATATACACCAAGATCAAAATGGAGCCTTTGAAGTAATTGGATTTGCCTTCCGCATAGATGTAGGTGAACATGTAGACAGAGATAAATGATGCTATACAATCCCAATGCGGGAAGATCAATGGAAACAAATGGTTGACATCTGATGGTTTCAAGTCTAAATTCGTTAAAGTCGAGTACATTGTCACGACAGGGATCTGTAACAAGAAAACTTGTAAAGCATAGGCAGATCCAATCTCCATCGAAAGAGCAACGTTTCCATGAATAGCAAACGAAATGGCATTCACGAATTCGGTAGTATTTGGAACCAATGCAAAAACAGTCAATCCAAGGAATTTAGGATCCACCGGATATGCGCTCAGGACGTCGTCCACAACGTCCACTAAAATCTCAGCGATAATAGCATAGAACAACGTCGCAAGAAGTAAAATGGTGGTACTTTTGGTTCTGGACCAATTTGGTGCATCATGTCCACCAGAATCGTTTTGAGGTTGTTGTACAAGAGCTGGGCTGGTAGAAGACGCTTGATGTCTCAATGTTGGTCTAGAAGTCGAAGGCTGAGGCTTTTTCTGAGGAGCAGCATCCAAGCGTAACGACTTGACGCTCAAGCTTTCATTATTTGAGACCACAGGCTCTAGTTTTCTCTCTTTTCCTCCAACAACAGGAGTGCTCCAAATAAGAGCAGCATGAGTTTTCAATGTGAACAACAATCCAATGAAATACACCAAAAATAAACCAATTGCACAAATGGTTGCAAAAGGTCTTAGATAATCCAGATACAGTTTGTCTACAGCCAGATTTGGTTGTAGGAAATGGCAACGTTTGCAGTCTCCTCCTGTAGTTCCACCATTTTTCTCGCATTCAAAACATTGAAGTTCGTACTGTCCATAGATTTCATACAGAATGGTTGGAGAAAGCATGACGAAAATAGCGAAGAGAAGCATTGTGGACGAAACTCCAGCAGAGGCAGGGTTGTATCTTTGAGTTTTTCTGCGGAAAGCTCCTCCACACATGGAGGTCCCAGGAAGAAGAAGGACAGCTCCTAAGATAGAGCCGATGATCGATCCTTCAACAAGCTTTCCTTTATTTTGACTTAATGCCACACAATAAAGAAAGATCTCGACAATAGTAGAGAAGAATGCATTGATCACAGCACCTAAACCCATAGAGGTTTGGGCAGAAATGGATGCAACTGCCTGACCAATGAAATATGCCAGAGGAACGATAGAAACCAAACATAGCACGAAAATTAGAATTGGATCAACAATCAGAGACTTGAATCCAAAATACTCCTTCAACACGAAATAATCAATTATGGTAAACACAACAAGGAAGTTGAGATTGATGAAGAAAATATTGGTACCATCAACGGTGTACTTATAGTAATGAAATCCCAGACTTCTGTAAGTACAAATCAGGATGGATTCGTGTGTAGTGGAAGTCAATCTCTTTTGATAATAATCTTTCTCGACCTTGATAGAAAGTGCCAATGGATGTGCTCTAAGATGGTTGCAAACGGTAACCATAACTTTGGCCATTGGAATAGTAAACACTAACAGCCAAAGAATAGATCCCATAATTAACATGACTGGTTGTAAAACACAGTAGAAGAAAAGGAAGAACACCACACGTCCCAAGTTCCATTTTCCTCTTCCAAACAGTCTCTGTTTATAGAAAGTTGAATTTTCATCTTCATCTTCTAGAATATCTCCATTCTTAGGTAAAGTCTCAGGAACTTCGGCCATATATTGAGTTTCATTATTGATTGATAATGGAGTGTTTTCAGAAGCCTGTTTTTTGCGATTTGGAGCGGCATAAAATAAACGTCCTTCCTCTTGTGTTCTCCATCTAGTAAATTCGGCAAGAGTACTTCCAACATTTGCATCCTCGGTAAGATAATTCTTATCACGTTGTAAAAGTATGATTTTTCCAAACGGAACGCATAAATAAAGACCAAGATTGAAGAAGAGCTTTGCATATCTGACAGAATCGCTTTTCTTAGGATTGGAGAACATGGTGAAAAACAAGGTGATGCATCCCATTGTAATACAAAGAATAAACAGAACAGCTCCAAATGTGAAAGACCAGATCAAGTTGAACATTGCAGTTATTGCGGAGACTTCTCTCGCACTCTGGGGAGTAGGATGGATATCATTTGCGGCTTCAATCTCAACCGATCTATTTTTCTTATAAATGGCCGGTTTCCAAATTCTGATACCAAATGGATGGGTTTCATTGATTGCATCTTGACGACCTCTCAGTGTGAAACTCTCAGCAGAAGAAGTGGACTCTGCATCTGAGTTATCCCCATCTCTTTCCGATAATTCATGTATTGAATTTCGAGACTTGATTCCGGCATCATCCTCCAATGTCGACTCATGATTATCATCAGTATCATTATGAACATAATCCCCCTCTCTTTCACGTAGAATAGATATGTCCTTGGCAGATGTCAATAAATTCTGTGCTATCTCAGTCTCCAGTTCTTGAATTTTACGTATTTTGGGATCGGTCGAATCGAGCTGATTCACCGGGACGGCCAGGGATTTTTTGAAACGATGCCGAAGAGCATCTGAATATCCTTCGAGATATTCACGATTCAAATCCTCCTCCACTTCATCCTCGTCATCATCAACACTAAAAATATACTTGGAACTTGGGGCTTTTCTAAGGTACGGTTTTGGTTTCCCTTGGGTCAAATTCAGGCCAGTTTGAGTTGATGCAGTAGTTTTGGGAGAGGAAAGTGAAGTTCGATCATTGATATTCGCGGTATTACCAATATTTGGTTTGTCTCTCAAAAGAACGTATTGTCTATGATGTAAAGCGGAACCTGTATGATGTTGATGATTCTTAAGCACGTGAGTTGGTGGCAATGGAGTTGATCTCATAGATCGTGTTGATTGTTGAGGTCTAGGTCCATTGGAAGGACCACTGTGAGTAGAAAGAGCAGGAGACAACGGGGTGGGACTTTGACTAAATACGTCTACCTGTTGAGCTCCTGTGCGTTTAATTGACTCGGAGTCGGACATTGCAGACGAAATGGTAGTTGAACCAATTGATACGCAAAAGGATAAAGCTTATTCTTCAAGCAAAAGTATTTTAGTAATCGTGCTTTTATTTTTTTCCTCTCCCCATACATTTATAAAACAGAGACATGGCATTATTATATAGATCTAAAATATAAAAGGAATCATAGCTTTTCTGTTCTTTGGATACTTTTCACCAAAAGTACGCTTATAATTCTTATGTTTTTGTTTGGCCCAAACCATCATTGTTCCTGTTCCAACAATGAAGAACAAGTAGGAGGCCCAATTGTTGTTCATAATAGCAAAGATTAGCATTCCAACACTTTCAAAGAAATAATTTGGGAAAGAAACCAATCCAAAAGCAAATCCAAATGGAATTTTCTTTTCTCTGGATCCATCACTTCTCAATTTCATCAAAATGTAATGGCAATAGAAATTGGATAACTCACAAATTGTCCAAAGACCAATAAAAACAGCTAGTTGATTCAAAGATCTATCTTCGACATGGAAAAGATATTTCTGATATCCGGTGTAATATTTGTACTGAGGAGCATAAACAGAGAATGCAATGAACAATCCATTGAAGACCCAATAATGACCCGAGTTCCGGAATAGATAGGTCAAAGGCATTGTTTCGGACGAAAATGTATGGATGAACAAAGTCTCGTATTCTCTCTTCAAGTAATGAAGTAGGGTCAAAACAAATGATACTTTCTGAGTAGGTGTATTGTAATCCGGGCTATAAAGTCCAAAGTAGATCAAAGCATGGATCAAAATCGGTCCGAAATATTCAATCAAATAGACAGTGCTCCATCCGATTTGAGGACCCACATCTTTGGCAAACACCACAATAGAGTCCGTTTTGGAAAAATCCAATCCGTTAGCTTCAAGAGTCAATTCATTCTTCAAAGTTCGACGGATTGTCTTCTTGTCCTTGGTTTCTTCATCATCAATGATAGAGAACTTAACTCTGTTTGGATTGATCTTATTAACATTGGCATATTCATTGATAATTGCCTGAACCTTGGCTTGAGGATCCGTGTCACAATTGATCTTTCGTAAGCTCTTAGACCGTGGAGTAATATTGAGATACACCATGTTTTGGGAAAAATAGTGGAATAAACTTTTTTGGGCTACATAACCTCTTTGTATAAAGTTTTTTATTTTCATAGGTCTCTAATCATGAAGTTGGTGAAGTTTTTGATGAATTTAAACAACGAGAAGGTTCAAGTGGAGTTGAAGAACGGAACTGTTGTTTCTGGTGAAATTATTGCAGTTTCTCCTTCAATGAACGTGAGTTTAAAAAATGTGAAAATGACCATTAAACATAGAACACCATTGAATTTAGAATACATAAATATTAGAGGAAACCAGGTGCGATTGGTGATTCTTCCAGACGAGCTGAATGTTGATAGTATATTAGAAGATTCGATTCAAAACCCAAAAAATCCATCTACTGTTGCGCCTGTTCCTCGAGGAACAACTCCAATGAGGGGAGGTAGAAGAGGTCGTGGAAGAGCTAGAGCTTTCTAAACAATCTCTTCCTCAACCTTATCATTACCAGGTGGCTCTAACAAATCCTGGTCCTCTAGAACCAGTCTGGAAATAAGTCTTGGAAGTATCATATCGCAGAATTTGGGTTCCTTCAACAATCGGTCTATCAACACATCCAAATATTCGGATTTGGTTGTTTGGTTTTCGAAAACTGTCAATTTGCGATTATCCACCAATAATGGTTCCAGTTGTTGATAAACATGGACCGATTCATCGGTCATTCTAATGTACAATGCGGCTATAATGGTTAAATAGATGAAGTCTTTTTGGTTGAGCAAATGACTAACTATTTCTGCGGAAGGTTGCAATTGAAGCATACGAAAGAACAAACATATGAATGGAGTTGGAATGGTACGTCCAGCGTTCTCATAAGTTCCTAATTTATCCAATTCGACCACTCGATCTAGAAAACTGAGTAGATCGGCATGTTGACAATGACGCTTCCAATATTGACTATCGAGGATTCGTTCTCGTAAAATTTTCTCCACCAGAAATACCGGATGAGCTCCATGAACCCGTTTGGTGTTCTTGACCAATCCTCTATCAATGGTAAGAGACATGTATATTAATATAGATTAATGAATATAAAAAAAGTTAATAGGTAGTTCCGGGTAACAGGTCGTGGTTGGTAGTACAAAAAATTTTGTCGAAAAACCAGCGACAAAACAAGGAACAAGGATACAATTCTTTGGAGGAATAGTCGTTACAATTTGGATAATCTAAATCTCCACAAGTCTTAAATCTAGAGCGCTGATACATATTAGGGTAAGTTTAGTTTTTGGAAGTTGGAGCATTTGGAAATTGACTAGATAAGACCATTCTAGTTGAAAGTGCCATTATTTGAGTGTCTCCAATAATCGAATATACTAACGTGCCAGATGTCTGAAGAACTTAACCAAGCGACCAAGGATCTATCTATTGAAGAGAAGAAAGATGTGACAGTTCTCGATTCAAGAGAAGAGTTCAACGTTAAGCATCCACTCAATTCTAAATGGACTTTGTGGTACACAAAGCCAGCTGTGGATTCAAGTGAAAGCTGGTCAGATCTTTTGAAACCAGTTGTTGCCTTTGATACAGTGGAGGAATTCTGGGGTATTTTCAACTCGATCCCAAAGGCTGAGGAATTGCCATTGAAGTCCGATTACCATCTGTTCAGAGAGACCATCAAACCAGAATGGGAGGATTCTGCCAATTCCAAGGGTGGTAGATTTTCTTTCCAATTCAAAGGAAAGAGATTGGAGCACGGAATCAACGAGATCTGGACTAGAGCTTTGCTCAGTGTCATTGGTGAGACTATAGAAGATGACCAAGACGAAGTCAACGGAGTGGTTCTCAATGTGAGAAAAGTCGGCTACAGAGTGTGCTTGTGGACCAAATCATGTGATAGAGCTGCTTTAGTGCCAATCGGAGAGAGATTGAAGAAGATATTGATGCTCAGAGAGGGTGAGTCTGTGGAGTTCATCAGTCATAAAGATTCCAACGATCGTGGAGCAAAACCTGCATTCTATGTCTGAATGTACCCTTATTACCCATTTCCCTTTCCACAGCAAGATTTTAAACACAGTGCTTAAGCTGGGCCCGATCCTAGTTTCGTTTGCATCTATGACCCAGTGTATTGTTTTGATGTATACGTGGTTCTATAGCCAAAAATGCTTAAATTAAGAGTAATTTAGATCATCTAACTAATTGTTATTGTCCGATACTGTTTAACAGTACCCACTGTACCTCCTGAGCTTGTCAAGGACCCTAGACCAACCGTACCACTCTCCCAAGATGAGATTGTTTCATAGATTGAATAAAAACTTTGTGAGTATGTGTATGAAAAAGTTACAAGCACACCTGCTCGGACAGTTGTCTTCCAGGCAATTGTTGGTGAGACAGTAGTTATTGATACTGCAGTTCCTATGGTTGTTTCGTCGTCTGTGTCATCTGTTGTCAAAAGAGTTGTGGGAGTGGGAGTGGGAGTGGAAGTGGTCGTTGGTATTGTAGCGGTCGTTGCAGCATTCGCGGGCGTAGTGATGGAAGATGTAGTTGGAGTCGTAGGTGTCGTCTCAGTTGTAGCTCCCGCCACAACTGTAGGAGTAGTGTCCGTTGTACCTGTCAGGTCAGTAGTTGTTGGGGTAACGACAGTGGTGGCCGCGTTCGGTGTTGCTGTTGTGCTCGATGAAGTATCTGTATCTAATGCAGTTGCCACAGCAACCAGCCAAAGAATCGAATGAAAGATCTTCATGGTTATAATTCAGAAGAGAAAGAGTGAACAAATTCTGTGAAATTCACTTTCATTACATACCCACCAGCTAAAAACAGTGATTATGTAAGTTACGAAAAAGTATAAATCTTAGATCGGCAAAACATAAAATATTGTGGGGTTGACAGAGCACCAAAAAAACTGTTACTACCAATTGTTCTAACCATTATGTCTGTTCATGATTGACCATACTCTCATAGATTCTCAGACCACCATAAACACTCGAGTTATTTGAATTATATGTGTCTCTTCTGAGCCAGAATTTTCAGCATATAATATGTGGTGTAGAGATGTGTGATCTTGACATTGGCTCGATCGTGCATTGCCCAAAAACAACCAAAAATGCTTGGTCGTGAGAAACCCATATATCTTCGGTGTTCCAATTCGGTATTTGAAGAGGTCGTGTCTACGCTTAGATGCTTAGCATAGTGAGTATCGGTCCAAAATACTTAAATAAGGAGGATCTTCTCCCTTCAATTGAGTTTTAATGGCTAGTTTGGGAAAGTATTCACCGTTAGGGTGGTCCAAAGATAATAGTCCCTGGTCCAAGATTCGTGAATATGCCGTCTGTATATACATGGTTTTGAATATTGTCATCTTTATGGCTTTGATGTATTGGTCTAGCATGGCATATCCTTCTCAGTCGATTCACACCGAATTGTTGACTCTTCAAAACTTTGAGGACAAAATGAGACAGATAGACTTTGTGAATGCCTCTGCAGTGTTCAATGAAGTCTACAATGCTCTCAAACAGAAGAACGCAGATATCCATCCAATCAGTGTGAGTTTCTTCCCTGCGTATATTCCAGAGGGTACGATGGTGTATCATTCGAATCATAATGGACAGATTCCGACATCTTTTGAATGGCTGGCTATGGATTATGAGTTCAGCTATGATTTTGCTCATATGATGAGAAAAAACAGTCCAGCAGGTGGTAGACATGGAGGCCCTCCTGGGGGTCCTGGCGGTCCGGGAGGTCACAATGGTCCTCCTCCTGGTGGACATGGGCCACCTGGTGGAGGTGGTCCACGTAGAGATACAGGTCCACCTTCATTACTGACATTTCAAGTTGTCAAACCTCTAGATAAACTTATTTATCTTGGTGGTGCATCTGCTGCCAAGACAACTACAGGAGAAATGGATACCCAATATCTGTTATCGCAAGTGGATAACTACTCTGAATTCAATGAACGTGTGGCAGCAGAAGAGATTTGTTCTTGGGGAAAGAAATTTGGTCTGGATGGATATGTTCGGCTGGAAGTTGGATTTGAGATTGTTCTATGTGACTTCTTTGATAAACTGGAATTGATCTCTAATGTGACCTTATCAAATTTGACCGAGGTACTCGATTTTCCACCAGAATTAGAAACTGGAGACTCTTTGGATAAACTACGTTCTGGAGTTCTTGATACCATTGAAGCAATGGCAGGAATGGAGCATTATATGGCTGGTGCCCGTGTTTATGACCAGGAAAATCGGATTTTGATGGATTTCTCTAAATTTGTGACTCCATTGAATCAAACATATATCAACCCAGACCCATATCTAAGAAGAATCGATGAGATTTCAGATCAGTTGAAGGATCAACTTATTCAAGATGTTGAATCCATGATCAGTACTCCAAATAATCCTTACACTTCTACCAACTGGCAGGTAGTGACCGATAACATTGTCTCTAAATTTGGTCCGATGTTACTGACACTCAATTCTTCGTTTGCTTTGTTTGAATATCATCGAGATTACCAGACCTTGGGAACAGAGCTAACAACATACACTTACAACTTCATCAGAAGATATTTGAGTGAACCTGTTTACGAATTAACTCCAGAACTTCGCAAAATGGCTATATGGGATTATTCTCATCCATTACAACCAATCAGCTCGGCAGCAGACTTCTTTTTGTGGAACTCAATTACGGTGGTTCAAGCTTCCATAGTTGACATTTTATATGATTGTTTCTTATTGAGCAAGACTCTTCTAGGACAGCTCAATAATGTTCCACTTCCTGATGATATTGACAATCAAATTTCCTCATTGAAAAGTCAATTGGTGTCGTTGATGACCAACCTAGATTGGGCTTACTACTATCAATGCAAACAAACGTGCAGATCGGATCAAATCTGCTTCGTTCCAACATGGGGACCTTCGCCGTTAGGATGGAGTAATACCAACCAAAGTGGATTTTATGAAGATTCCAACGGTCAGGTCAGAATCAGCAAGGAACTATCCTGTATCGATTACCAAGTGATTCTAGACCGTTTCTCAAATTAGTGATTATGTAACCACTTTAATTTTTTCGCGACCCAATAAACTAAACGTCACAACTAATCGACTTCAGAACAGTCTATGGAACAATATAAGGAACGTGCCTTGGCCGAATGGTCGAAGTTGAGAAATACGTATCAGCGGTATTTGGATATTGCTACTCCTCATACAATTTACAGATGGGCAGGTACTTATGTGTTGATGTTTCTTTTTGCTTTAAGAATCATACTCTGCGAAGGTTGGTACATTGTTTGCTATACATGGGCCATTTACCTGCTTAATATGCTATTACAATTCCTTACGCCTAAATTTGATCCTTCGTTGGAGCAAGAATACGAAAACGAGTCAATTGAGGAAGGAACCTCGAAAATGTCGGAGAAAGATGAAGAATTCAGACCATTCATTAGAAGACTTCCAGAGTTCCGATTCTGGTTAAAGACGACCAATGCTAGTATTATTGCCTTGTTTTGCTCGTTCTTTAGTGTGTTCGATGTTCCTGTTTTTTGGCCAATATTGGTGGTATACTTTGTGATTTTGTTCACTCTGACCATGAGAAGACAAATACAACACATGATCAAATACAGATATCTTCCATTTGATATTGGAAAGGCAAGATATTCTCACAAATAAGACATCACATGGTAAACAAATAACCGTGCACAAGCAGATAGATGATGATACACCATCCAGCCAGGATGATTCTCCCTTTATTGGAAAATGTAAGAAAGAAAACGAATCCCATCGTCATGTCGTTATAGCTAGCCAATCTTCGATAATAATTCCATCGTTTTTGTGGCTTCAAATCCACGTCATTATTTGAAAGTTGCGTAAATTTGTCCATGAGGTATCCTTTAGTGTTAATCACAGACATTGGAGGAGTCTTTGGCACATTAATTTTCAAGTAGACCGGAATATGGTCGGATAACTTGATTGTCGGCACAGAATTGTAATTGACCACGTTTTCCTTCGTAGATTCAGACGTCGATATTTGGTAATCCTGATAATCCAAATATAAGATCCGATCACACCATGATGGTGTCCTCTTGTAATTGTATGATGATGTTCCTGTTTTGAACTTATAGGTAGGTAGGAACTTGATTTCAGGCTCAGTGAATCCCCAAAGGATTTTTCCTGAGGATCGTATGATATTGAGTTCGTCTAGTTGAAGTCCACTTCTCTCCTCGTCCTGGTTACTAGCAAAACCGTATCCTCCAGTTTTTCTATAATTCAAGTCTCCCATCAGAAAACAATGTGTATCAGGCTTATAAACTCCAAATCCATCCTGGAAACTAATTCCCCTGAAAAGACTGTTCAAATCTGTGTTCCTCCTCATTAAGTACTTAATTCCTTCGTTGGCTGCGAGATGAGCAACCACAAAGGTCAATTCAGAACTTTGTTTAACCCCTGTCTCATATTGAATCCTGACGGCAACTGCTCCCTTCAAATTGGTCATAAAATATCCCAAAGGCACGCCCGTAGATCGTCTAACTTTCTTGATCTTCGACTTGAATGGAGATATCAATATTAGTCCAACATTTCCAAGATGGTGTATTTCAATGATTTCAAAGTTTATTTGAGTCTTGGCTTTCAAACTATCAAGTAATAAGTTACCCAATGCCAAGAGCTTGATATTTATTGTACTATGATCTGTTCCGTCAGAAATTGATGAAATTTCTTGAAATCCAAAAGCTAAGAGGTCTGGTATCTCTTGATCATTCTGAAACACCAGATTAGCTATATCTTCTCCAAATTCAGGAACAATTGGGGTCTTCTTACCGCAATTGTAAGTAAACAAGAATAATGAAAGAGCCATAGAGTTTTTTTACACAGCCTAAAAATTATGTACCAAGTAAACGTTAATAAATATTGGATGCGCTTTGATAATCAGAACTTATATCGTTGAACTAAAGTCCCGTTTATCTTCGCTACTGTTTGAAGTCAATCTTGATCCGGTAATGGCCTTTTTGGAAATTGAATCTGGCCTGTAAAATCTCAGATCGATTCTGCCAACCAAATAGAGCACATTGACTAGCGTTTCGAGAAATCCCCAAAGCATATACATCACAACGGGTTTGAAAATCCAGCCTTGAGTAGCATATGTTTTGTTTAGGAACAAAGCAACACATCTGAACATAGCTCCAATGAAAACACAAGTAGTGGTCAAAGCAATAAGTAAAATGGAATAGTTGTGTTTGACAGAAAACTTCCTTGGTCCAGATTGGTCATATCCTTCCAATTGGTTCAATTCGTCTCCTTGATATGTTTGATCCCCACGTAATATTGTCCTTTTGGAGTTATGAACTGCATCTCCATGTTGAGAAATGAACAAGTCTTGACCTTGCTTAGCAGAACCTTTTGGAACGAAGTAAGTTGGAGAGAAGGATTCGATCCAAAATGGTTGATAGATCAAGGCAGATTTATCTCTGGAAGAACTTGGGATCATGAATGCACTCAGAACCAATAAGCTTGCGAGTAATGAGTATAATGCAATGAGAACACTGGTGACCTTCACCACATTTCGACACATATCATAATGACTCTGGCTCAAAAAATATTCGTAAGGAACAACACCTGCAACTATGGTCATGACAACAACTCCAATAACAACAGAATAAAGGGCCAACATAAGATACCAGAAAGGTCTCAAGTTTCCACCAACAGGATGTTTCCAAGTGAAGATTCTTTGAGCTAGCACTAGATTGAATGAAGCCAAAAAAACGGTTGGGAGAATGAGAAGAACCTCAGAAGCAATACCTGTACGTAAAAGAAGAATATTCTTAGCCCAGGCAATTCTCAGAGCAAACCCAATAAGTCTCAAAAGACAATAAAAAGCAAAACCCAACGAAAGAGGGAACCAATGTCCTCGATGTATGTTCCTACTGAAAATGTACAGATGGCCCAGCATCAGCAGGAAAAACACTGCGGTGAAAACTCCGCTCGGTGCTACATCTTTGTGGTCAGGATAGGACCCAAATTGTGCTTGTTGGAGACCCTGAACGTAATTGATAAGATACGAAGGAATTTGGCTGTCAGATTGGAGATGTAAAGTTGATTTGGTGATACCGATCAGCTTGACAATGCCAGTACCATCAGCGGCATTATTGGTATATCCTTTGATCAGTGAAGTAATGGCAGACATGGTCAAAATTTTGGGGTCTGCTCTTGGAAACAGATTACCTTTTATGTAGAGCTCATTACAGAACTTAAATTCAGTGAGGGGGGGCACCTTCACCTAAAAAAAAGTAATCGTGCATATTGGGGTAAGCTTAGTTGTGACGTTGATAAACTTGCTGAGTCAGGATAAACTAATGCAAGAGGAGTTAATTTGGCGTATATGTGTTGCATCTAATTCTTCGATACTTGATCAGACAGTTTGGATAGCGTCACACTTGCATTTTAAGGCAAACATCAACTAGATATCAATTTTGTTCGAGAACCAGTATTTTTGTCATTTTTTTTGTTCTATATTATCTTCCTGTATTCCCCACAATTTTTATTTAATGGTGGGGCTGCAAGTCGGTCAATTTGATCCGAATTATCTGGTGAATTACATGTGTTAAAATTTGTCTCTGATTCTATGTTCTGGGGAATCGGAGTAATCGTTCGATTTTCCTTCTTGGAAATTCTGTGTAATGTCTGTTCTGTCCAGCTAATCAATAGGACACGATTTTTAAATGGTATTTATGTACCAATTTCAACCCCCGTGTAGATCAATAAAATGACCATTGAAACAGAGGACTTTATTGATGAGAGTATTTTGGACCAAAAGGATGAGACATTAACTGAGCTAGACCACAGAGTTTATGGTGGCTACGATCATGTTACATATTATGTCAACTCTGCCAATATTGTAGCATCATATTTTGTCCATGCTTATGGCTTCCAACATTACTGTCAAATGGGTCTCGAGACTGGTGCTCGTTCAATCAACGTCCAAGTTGTTAAGAATGGAGACGTCATGATCCAATTCATTAGTGCTATCAGACCTCCAAACTCATCTGGTATCTCTATGGATGAAATGCAGCTAGTTGATGAAATTCATCAACATATCATCACTCATGGTGATTCGTGTAAAGATGTTGCTTTCCAGGTCACAGATGTTCATTATGTTTACGAAAAAGCTATTAAGGGTGGGGCAAAACCACTTATGGAGCCAAAAACCCATAAGGATAAGAATGGAACTATTACGGTGGCCAAGGTCGGTGCTATTGGTGACACCACTCATACTTTGGTTGATCGGTCTAAGTATTCAGGATTTCTACCTGGAAACTATGAGTTCTATCCTGTTATTGAGAACCATGGGCCAAAAGTCGATTTAATGTGTATTGATCATTGTGTTCAGAACTTGGGATGGAACAAGATGGTGAAATCTTGTGAGATGTACAGGAAAATGTTTGGCTTCCATAAGTTCTGGTCTGTTGATGATAAGCAAGTTTACACCGAATTTTCCGCCTTGAAATCCACTGTCATGGCTTCACCATCTGAAAAGATCAAAATGCCTTGTAATGAGCCTGCTAAAGGTTTAAAGAAGTCCCAAATCGAGGAATTTTTGGAATTCTACGGTGGACCAGGTATCCAACACGTTGCTTTGAAAGTTGATGATATCATCACTACAGTTGCAAATCTAAGAAAGAGAGGTATTGAATTTATCCATGTTCCTGACAGATACTACGAAAACCTGGAGAAACGACTTGAACAGTCTACTCATCCAGAGTTCAAGGAGAGTATGGAAAAAATTCGGGAATCAGGACTTCTTGTTGATTTCGATGAGGATGGATACTTACTTCAATTGTTCACTCGCCCAGTTTTCGACAGACCAACCTTCTTCTTTGAAATCATCCAAAGACACAACCATAACGGTTTTGGGGCTGGTAATTTTAAGGGTCTTTTTGAAGTTCTTGAAGAAGATCAAAAAAGAAGAGGTAATTTAGTTGACCAAGTTAATGAGCAAGATCCACATGCTCCAACATAAGTTACTACATATATAATTTGAAATAAATTGAAATAATTTCTTTACCAAGTTTGCATCTCTTCGAAATACTCAACGGTTTTTTTGGAGCTGAGATTTCTTGCAACTGCGGCACGAACACTGTCTGTCATATTTGGATGGGCACAAATACCAAATGCAACTGATCCAGGTCCCTCGTTTATTTCTTCTTCGATTAATTTGTTCACATCGATTCTTCCTTTTCTGAACTCGATGTAACTGAAAGTCTCTTGTAACATCTCGAGGGTGATGGTTTTCTCGGATTCTGACATTTTGTCGTCAGTATAGTTCATAGAACTGCCCGAAGAAGACCCTATATCGACATCAGAAACAGTAGAGTTAGGGTTGGAAACATAAACAACAGGTTTGCATCTGGTTCCCTTGAACTGAGAAAGTTCCTCCTTGAACCAGTTCAGAGCATTATATTCTCTCACAGCCCAATAAAGCTTGATCTCGGTCTTAACGTCTCTAGATGCAAGATCAAGAGCATGAGCAAATGGACCAGGGATACCATTGCCTCCGGCAATAAGAACAGCTTTGTCGAAGTGTCTATAAGAACTCTTATGACCGTATGGTCCTTCCACCATCACTTTGACAGTGAACACTTTGTCATGATGTTCTCTAACTGCTTTACTCATGATCTTGGTCACACCACCCTTGATTTTGCAGTAGAAATGGATATGGTCTTTGTCGGTCACAGACTCGATCAAAGTGAAAGGATGAGATTGCCAGAAAGTTCTTGGAGTCAAGAAATGAACGAATCCATGGGCAGCAGGGAATGGTTTCCAGTAGCTCTTTGGGAATGGGATAGACAATTTGATCGTTCCCTCCTCTTCTAGAACTTGACATCTAGCAGTTCTTATTCCAAATGAAGCGAGTCTAACCAATCTGATGAATCTATCGAAACACCAAATTGCACCACATGCAATATAGTAATGTTCGTACTCCTGTGAAGCGGCGTGTGTCCAAGCCCCCCAAAGGAAAACTGCGACTAATGCGAGATGGCTTATTAAGAACAACTCATAACAGTATCTTCTCACAGCGAAAGATGCCAAAGCAGCAGCTAAACAACCTGCAACCGTGGCGGCAATACCTTGTCTATACCAATCAGTTAACAATCTGCTATGCAATTTGCCAAGATAGATCGATTGGACTGTCATTGCAAATGAATGAAGTAAAACTTCCAAAAGCATAACTCTCGACAAACCTTTGTGGAAGGTGACAAACCTAGAATATGGCCATCTTGTGACCCATTGTAAAAAGTTGTTTCTTCCAGGGAATAAGAAAATCAATGGAATCATATAACAAATAAGAACGGCACTTCTATCACCAATGTATCTTCCGACACCAGTTTCTGGCTTAGTGAAAACCAAATCACCATAAAAGTATGTGAATCCCATAATAGACGATGCTAGAACGTGGTAGACGAAATGAATTGTGAGCACAATAAATTCAAAACGATCTGGGAATATACCGAATAATTTGAAGTTTTCAATATGCCGTTTACCAAACAGGGCAGGCATGGTAATGTGCTTTCTCCAGAAGGTATTGGCTGGACCAATACACAGTTTGCGGAAGGATGGAAAGAGAACCAGTGACCAGTTGATTAGTCCAGAGATGAAAAGCAAACCACCCCAGGCCGCAAGCGCAGAAACACCCAGGTAATGTGAAATTGTCAGATTTTTGAATCTGTGCAAGTTTCCCATATAGTATCCTTCATAATTCTTGGCCACCTTTCCTCCATAGATTGGATAATTGATGACCTTTGTGCTGTTGAAACCATGGACAGTGCTAATGTTGACCATGTATTCGGTAGCGTTGATATAATCTTTTCTGACCTTTTGGTTGGTCAGATTAAGCTTAGGACAAGAATCGATCACAACTTTCTCAATGCCAGTGTTATTGATATGAGTATGCTCATATCCACAGGCAATCCAAGAGCCAAGTTCAGCTTTGCTGGTACATGCGCAGCTACTGCTTTTACCTGACTTCGCACAAAAGGTTGCAGCTTTTTCAATCGCTGATTGACAGGCTCTCATAACGTAATACTCATGAGTGAAGACGTTCCACTCGGAAGCTAGAATGGTTCCACATAGAAAAGCCAAGGAAAACAGATAGTTCCACTTCATGGCAAATGTCGGTAAGATTATTCAGGGAATCTTGGTCAGGTATATATAGCGGTATTTCGACCTATTGGGAAGATACTTTTTTCAGTGATCAGCAATAAAGCTCCGTTCCCATTCGTACGTTTACCGGTTAAGTATGTAGAACAACTTCAATACGATTTTCGCAATCATAATAGCTCCTGCAGCCCCATTTCTGTCCTGCAGCAGCTTACGGGACTAAGATTACTAACATGGTGTGATTTTATTTATCACTCTGAATAGGGAACCCTGATCGACTACTAACTCAAAGAAGTGATCAGCTCTTGGTCTCCATAGATCCACCGCATCATTGCAGATCCTTTTGACGATTCATAGTCAATTGATCAACATTTATTGGACAGAATAGATGAAGCAGATAATAATTTTCTAAACAATGCAGCTGCACACCCTATGCATATATTTTTAGATATCAAAAAATTATTATCGTTTTGGACATGCCAAGGCGATGGCTTGGTTAAGGGTTGGCACGTTTTCTTATATCTTGAATGACAGTTTTCGATTAAAAGGTAATTCAGAAGTTCACCATTTATTACTTCTACCTCAATCTTCGAATGAAGGCTCATTAAGTAATCACCTAGAATTCCTCGTTAAAAGAAATGTGCGCCACCCGATAAATCCACCAGGGATTCAAAAAATTTGCCTAGATCTTGCAGGGACTAAATTAGACAATGGAGGCGCAATTTTTTCAGCATTGATACGATGTCCCAAGAGATATTTATATGTACCACAAATTGAAGCTCGTGTTTCTAACGAACCATTCTATTGTGATTCGACAGGCGAGAAAATCCTCGGTCCGAGTCCTTTCACTCATGCTGCCCTTAAATGATTCTCCGTTTTATGGTGTAAAGATGTACACTAGAAAATGAAAATAGGCGAAATATATTATTTGAATTAGGCGATATAGAGTATTGAAAATATGTCACGACGGTCTCAGCCTTCATGGTTGCATTTGGCTACAGCTGCTGTTGCTGTAGGAGGCATTGCCTACAGTGTGTTCCATTATTTGACCGAGGCTGAGCGAGCAATTCAAAATCCTAGCACAAAAATATCCAAACTTCGATCAGTCTCGTTAGTAATCACCGAACCTCGTATGGAGCATTTTAAGAGTGAATTTTTCGAGGCTTATCCGAACTTAACTGTCATTCTACATCCTTCCATAGATAAGGATTATTTTATCAGCCTACACGGAGTTTCAAATGAAGCCCATAGAATAATTCAAACTCAGGTTGAAGAGAGCATTTTTCATGTTCTGAAACAACTAGGATCATCTATCAATCTCTTTTCATTACAAGATCTAAATATGAGCGCGAAAGAGTTAGAGTCCTTCCATTTGGAGAACTTCGTAAGCAACATTGAGGGGTTGGATAATATCGATAAATATTTATAGTGTTAATGATTCACGATGTCTCGTCTTGAACCGAAAACGATCTTTTCTGTGGTTTGATTACTTCCCTTCATATAACCATATTCCGTTGTACTCCAAGGTGCACCCGAGGTCGCTGAAAAATGCTTTGGTTTAGGAGGCACTTTAGGACGTACATTTTTTGTAGCGATTGTTGGGCCAATCAGTGGATACTTATCTCCAAATTTCTTATTTATCAATCTCGAAAGTGCCTGAATGGTCATTATTACTTGATATGGGTCCTTGCATTCGTACAAGTCGATCGTTTGGAATAATTCATCTTGGGGAACTCCTTGTGCCTTAATGAAATTCAAAAACCTCTCAATCGATTCCATTTGAACAAAAGCCATCTTACTACTTTTGACTGGAACGGTATTTGGACCCCATATACTATTGATGAGCTTACAAAGAACCTCCCCTGATTTTAAAAACTCTATAAGATCAGATGCATTCAGTTGATCTTTGTCCACCGATGATCCCAATATATGACCAATCCACTCTTTGACTTCCTTCTGAAGCTTCTGATTGTTGTATTTCTCCAGTCTTGATTCTTTTAAGTCTTGATCTAAATTGGTGACATCTTTCATTTTCAAATTTTGGTAACGGATATTTTAATCGCAAGCCTGGTTTTCGGGGAATTGCAGGTGCTGCAACTGAAATTCTGAAATTGGCAAATAAATTAATTTACCCCAAACACTTTTAGTTGAATATTTAAACATGTCTGCTGAAGGAGAAGTTCAAAATTTACTACAACAAGCTCACTCCAGTGGAGGATCTAATGCCAAGCAAGCTGCTCAAAGAGCAATTGAGATTTGTCAAAGTCAAAGACTGGATCCTAACCTATTTTGCAAATGTCGTATTGCTTTGGGCGACATTCTTCTTGCTGAAGGTAATCAACAGGCTGCTGTTGAGCAATACAGAATGGCAGCTGAACTTGATGAACAAGATGGTGTGATTAATTCCCCTGAAGTTCAGCAAAAGTTAAACAGTCTTTTGAACAACATCACTGGTTCTATGCAACGTGAGGTTGAACAAAATCCTAACATGGGCTCCAATGAAAGAGGTTTGAGCTCTATGTTGATGTCACAAATGATGGGTGGAGGACATTCTACGTCGTCCCAATTTGGTATGTTATCTAGTCTTCTTGGAGGAAACCAAATGGGTGGTTCAGGTATGGGAGGTGGAATGGGAGGAATGGGTGGTTCAGGTGGATTTGGTTCTATCATTTCTGCCCTTTCTGGTGCAGGTGTTACTCCTCAACAGCAACAATCTCAAGGTGGATTTAATCTTGGTTCTTTGCTCGGTGGAAGTGGTGGTATGGGTGGTAGTGGAATGGGTGGTGGCATGGGTGGTGGCATGGGCGGTGGCATGGGCGGCGGAATGGGCTCATTAGTGTCTGGTCTCCTTGGTGGAGGTGGAGGTGGAATGGGAGGATTTGGTGGCCAAGGTGGATATGGTGGCCAAGGACGTTACGACAACGATCAAGGAGGATTCGGTGGCCAAGGAGGATTTGGTGGCCAAGGAGGATTCGGCGGTCAAGGAGGTTTCGGTGGTGGACAAGGAGGATTTGGTGGTGGACATCATGGCGGCCGTCAAGGTGGTCAGGGTGGTGGATTTTTCTAGATTGTTACCCTGAAACCACTGAAATTAGTGACTCAATGATTTTTAAATAGTATATTAAGACTCTTCACTTTCCAGATTTTTTGAATTTCTTATTCATCTACCTTACTCTCGATCAAAAATGGTTGTTCAGGCTCCGTTCAGATTAGAGAGATTCATGGAGAAATACGAGAATGAAGTGAAGCACAATTTAGGAGAAACCTGTTGTTATTCACTATCACTCGAGGAAATTGAGAAACTATCTGGTGAGTCATTCAATGCACATGATTTGATCTCAAAAAGACTCACTTATGGTTGGATAAGAGGCTCAGACACTCTTCGAGACTCGATATGTAAGACTTACACTGACGAGTCTGATAATCTTACATTGACTCGAGACAATGTGGCTGTCACAAATGGTACTATTGGAGCCAATTTTACAATCTTTTACACTTTAATTGGTCCAGGAGATCATGTGATCGTCGTTAGTCCTGCATATGAACAATTATATTCTGTTCCAAAGGCATTTGGGGCTGAGGTGGATCAGGTAAAATTGAAATTTGAGGATCAATACCAATTAAATGTCGAGGAAATTCAGGGTCTAATCAAATCAAATACTAAATTAATTGTTTTGAACAATCCTAACAATCCAACAGGCTCAATTGTCAATGATGAGAAACTAAAGCAACTAGTTTCATATGCACGTGAGAATGAAATTTACATACTTTGTGATGAGGTTTATCGTCCAATGTTCCATTCTCTCAGACAATCGAAACCAGCCTCGATAGTAGAGCTTTACGAAAAAGGAATTTCTACTGGATCTGTGTCAAAGTGTTATTCTGCTGCTGGAGTTCGTGTGGGATGGATTGTTTCAAAAGACAAGGCTCTGATTGAAGAAATACATCACAGAAGAGATTTCAATATGATCAGTGTCTCTTCATTAGATGATTTGACAGCACAGTATGTGTTGAGACAAAAAAAATACATTCTAGACCGCAACTTCTTGCTTTGTCAGAAGAATCTAGAAATATTGGACAAATGGGTCAATTCAATGTCTGATAAGGTTACATACATCAAACCTGAAGCTGGTACCACCTGCTTTTTAAAGTTCAAGAAGCATAATTCTGAAGAGTTAGCCTTGAAACTCTGTGAAAAATATGAAACACTTATAGTTCCTGGTGAGGTTCTTGATTGTCCTGGATTTGCTCGAATCGGTTATTCAAATAGTACTGAAGAACTTGTTCAGGGCTTAAATAATCTTTCTAAATGTTTAACATAGTGAGTGCAACCAAAACTTTTATTATTTCTCTGCCATCTTTTTGACGTGACTTCTTTTTTTATAATTGCCTACAAAGATAAGAAAAAGCTTTCAAGGAGGATGGAATAGACTTTGTTGGTAGTTAAGACGTTACAAATTCTGTCATTATACATATCTTGACTAACCAATTGTTTCCTCGACACATACGAAATAGAATCTTCCTAGGTCGAACCGCCCCAATCGATCAAGTGTTTAAAAGCCAGGGGAATTTGATCCGTTAATTATACACATGTTCCATACACCACCAACCAAGGATACTTGGCAAGCAGATACATCCATTAAGTTCTCATATGAAACTGAACCTCAGGGAATATCGGAACCTTTGAGTTCAACTTTGACCTCCCAGTCTCCTGCAATAGGGAATGACCGACGCGACAGTGATGAATCAGAAATCGAATCAATCCATAGGATGTCAAAGGATGAACTTCCGCCTATATTGTTGAAATATCTTCAGGACTTCATAAAGTTTCTAAGAGAACCTCGATTTTCAAAGCCATTAGCTACTTTTGAGATTGCTGAATTATTCCAACGGTTCTATACAGATTTGAACGTGAAAATCAATGAATATACAACAAAAGAGAAGAGAATAGAATTAGAAGAACTGGATAAACCACGAAACTACCTATCTTGCAAATATCATCTGATAGTGGAGCGACTATTGTGTGACAAATTTTATGCTTCAGTGATGTTCCCCAAAAAAGAGGTGCCAATTGATGAGTTTCAAAAGAAGTTAAATCGTGATTTTGGACTCAAGCTGTCATATTTGAACAAACTTGATATTGTCTTCCAAAGTCTCGATATCGATCTTGATATTGATCAAGATATGTTCCAAACAAGATTGCAGGATGTAATCTTGTCTGAATTCGAAGTTTTCACTGCAGAACGATCACCCACTCTGAAACTCAAGCATCTATCGAAAATCCATAGAATGCTAGACACGCTCATCAAGGAATTGAGTAAAGACCACATACAAGAACTGAACACAGATATTTATCTTCCTATATTGATTTACACCATGATTAAAATGGAAGACCTGCAAACTCATTCCCTGATTTCACAGTTTGAATTCATCAAACGGTTTAGAAACGATTACATATATGACGGGAGTGACGAAGAAAAAGGTCAGCTTCTATATGTTCTGACCAATTTAGAAGCCTGTCTTTCATACTTGGCTAGTGTCACGGTGGAGAACTTGAACATTGAACTAGATGATGTACCCTATGGACTGTTTGGCCAGGACAAGGAAAGCGTTAATCGACTCTTAGTTCAGCCTTTGGAATTGGAATCTATTGAGGAAGAGATAAAAAAGCTACGTCCAATTCCATTAGCAGCTTCTCGCCAACCTTCATCATCTATGTTCCTTGACTCTTCTAGACTTTCATTATTAGCGTCATCAGATTTCTTACCACTATATCATGCAGATCAAGGCATTAGGAATATCAGTAATGCCGTTGATTCCAGTATCAAGAATATAATCGGGAAAGTCCCATGGCTGAACCAGATAGGAGTTTCTGAACCTGCAGATCCTATTCTGGAGTCTACTAGGCAACAAATGGAGGAAAATCTTGCTATTCAATCAGCCATTGCCCCTTCGAAGCCTGAGGAAGCCAAAATCACCCCTACTTCCTCCATTTCAACAAACGACTCACAAAATCAGCCAAATTCTGCATTGGATTTGTCTTTGCAGATTTCAGTAGACTCCAATTTGATGGAACAATCGACCTCAACTTCTGCAACATTGGTGCGTTCAAGATCGCTCACAGAACCAGCACTCCCTTCGCCAAATACTCAAGATAAATTTCTCACAAAATTTACAAATAGCATGGGTGGAGTCATGAAGAATTTGAGACCAATCAGCACGTCATCTTCCAGTTCTTCTTTGAATGTGAATTTGGAGACACCTGCTGTTGGTTCGCAGAATAATTTAACAATTAGTCCCCTAAACAGTGGAAATGGGTCATCGGGGGCTGATAAGAGCAAGTATCCTACAAGCAAGATGCGTAGTCGAACCGCAAGTCTGATAAACACAAATTTCTTTAATCCAGACTATCCACGGATGGGTAAGCCTGCCCTTCTCAATTCAATTGAGAGTGCATTTGAGAATGCCAAAAATAGAAGCCGGGGAAGCTCTGTTAGCGACCATCTGCCGAATAAAACCGAAGATCCGAAGGCTGGAATGGACTTATCAAAATTTGATAGATTCAATGATAAGCCTTTTGACCAACTAACGGTCGCTGAATTGGCTCAAATGTATCAAAATTATCACTGCATTTTGAACAACCTAAATAAAGAAGAGAATTAGTTGTCATATTTACAAATACTCATTAGATCTCAAACAACACAATTAATGAGCGAAACGGAAATCAAGTCTATTTGATCCATAATCCTTGCTTTCGACAACGTATCTCTCTCGTTCTTCCTGAGTCATAGCGTTCCAAACCTTTTCTCTACGTCTATTTTGATAGACATAATAAAGCTTGCTCAGTATCAATGTAGGGAACATAGCAAATGCCAACCAAAATAAGACTGTATTTCCCTGATGGTAAAGCGGTTTATCGTTGGTTCGGTAAATGTTCGATCCAATAATAGAACCTGCTTGAACGAACATGTTATAAAGGGATGCTGACACTGTTCTGTTCTTGATGGATTGAGAGTTTCTAGAGCAAAGAGACACCATGATTGCATGTATATAAGGATTTCCAAGAACCAAGGTTGCAACCGCAAATGTTCCCCATTTGTTGGCCATTGCACCTCCCCACCAACGTAAGATTCCCAACAATGGAACAGTGTATAAGGGTTGGAATAAGCAGGTTAAGAGTCGTTCATCAATGAATTCAGTAAACCAGGTAATGGATAACAAGAATATGATGTGAATGACATTATAAGGAATCGTCAGTAAGTTTGAGGTGAAAGTGGAGAATCCAGATTGTTTCAACAGAAGTGTCAGATATGCTTGAAGTGTATTCGTTGGGATGTAAGCCAGTATTCCGATGAAGTAAATAGGCCACTCGTGGTAATCCATCAAGGCTGATAATATCATTTTAGGAGTTAATCCTTCTCTATTGTGCATGTCACCTTTTGTAGGATCATCTCTAAGGACCCTATTAACAGCAATCTTCTCTTCTCTTTCTGTGAACCATGGTTTCTTCCACGATTTTTTGGTCTGAACAACACTAGGAACCATCAAGAACCATGCTGCTATTCCAATCAATAAAGTACTCAACCCTTCAATTAAAAAGAGCCAAGCCCAACCACCTCTGCCTGAAACACCACGCATGTGAAGCAATCCAAAAGCTTCAAATGCAGTGATTATCTGAGTGAGAGACAAACTGGTCCAAAAGAAACTCAATCTAATGGAGAGTTCACTGCCAGTGTAGAAATAAGACATCCATAAAACTAAGTCCGGAATGAATCCACCCTCAAAAATCCCCAGTAACGCACGGCAAACATAGAACCCAGTCTTTCCTTTAAGCCAAAACTGACAAAGACTCACTATAGACCAAGCGCACATTTGAATTGGAATCCAAATATCAGCCCCCAATTTTTTTGAGATGAGTTGAGATGGTAGCTCCATGGCTAAGAAACACACATAAAAGATTGTTGTTCCCGTATTGTAGTCATTAGTGGTCATGTTCAGATCTTCTAGTAAATTGTCTGACACGGCCTGAGATAAGTTGATTCTATCAACTTGCAAAGCTGCAAACATAACACAGGCTAATAAAGCCACATTATATTCCAGCTTCCAACGAACTTTCTTCTCCTCCTCTTCGGTCCACTTAAGATCCGGATCAAACCTGTGTCGACACTCATACTTAGAAGAATCATAAATCTCTCTGTAACGTTGAGCAACTAAAGGGTCTGCGAAAGGGTTGGAAGACTCCTTATAAAAAGAATGCTCATCCGAAGAGTCAAAGCTATTATTCGTAACAAGAACTTCTTCTTTTGACATATTGACTTATGACAGATAATTATCTGGTGCATCCATCCTCTTATAAATACATTGAGAGTGGCTTCACTCCACAGAAAATACATCACATCTCATCTGCCCCTCCACAGCTAGAAAATGCCACCCGCCACGATAAATCTCTGGGGTTTTTATCAGCTACAATAATTGCCTAAATTAAGGTACCATAAGAAAGTCTAGATCTCGAGTATTCATAGTATGTCAACAGTAGTATTCCTCGTGTGAGCGATAACAAATCTACTCGCTGTGATCGTTGTCGGTACCTCCATATTTTTTTTCTCACATGGTTTCGACTGATAATGGTATCAATCACTCAAATCCTCATGCCGCGAAAGCCACAATTAGACTTATCTTGTCAAAAATAAAATTGTCGCGTGACATAGATCACATGTATCTGCCAAGCAATCATCAGCCAATGTTCAAAAAAACATTCTGGGCTGTGCAATACCCCAGAATCAGGGAAGTGTAGGAGGTCTTGCTTGTTAACGAATATCAAAAATAAACTACCCATTTTTTTGCTATCATGTATTCCAACTTTGGCAGATATATTGAATCACCAGGCCCGATTCCAAAAAGGATCGGTACTCAAAACTTGGCTAGTTATGCTCACAATACCTGGAAGACAGGCAAATACTTAATTTTGTCAACAGTTGCGGTTTTGGTAATTCTAAATCTCCTATTCACTGGCAACAGGAAATCAGCACTCACTTTTTCAGGTTTACCTGACTTCTTTGGAAATTCAACCATACTCAAAACTCCAGCTCCTCGCAGAAATGAGCATGATATGTACACTATTGAAGCCCGATTGCTTCATTATTTCCCTTACAACGAAGAAGAGGAGATTGAAAACAATATTTGGCAAATCTCCCAATATCAAGCGGATGACAGACGTTTCCCTACTAACTGTTTCCCTCATATTCAAAGATGGAGACTGATCAATGACAATTACAACCATAATTTGATCCTAGTGTCTGACGCAGAGAATATGGTGAAAGACTATTTTTCTGATGGCGTCCCCGAGGTAATAGAAGCTCTGGAAAAGATTCCGGATATCCGTCTTAAGTATGAGTTCCTCAAATATTTGATCATCTATATTGCGGGTGGTCTATATGCTGATATTGACACAATATGTGTCAAACCCTTGAAATACTGGTACGACTCTCGGATAAAGCCAGGAAGGTTGATGGTTGGTATTTCAACAGATTATAATGATGAAAATTGGAAACTACTATACAATAGAAGATTGACATTTTCAAACAAACTATTCAGAGCTAAATCTCATCATCCATTTCTTGCCAAGCTAATTGCTCGCATAACATTTATGTTGATCAATGATGACCGCGTTTTTAACGAAGTCGATTGGGATCAAGCATATGAGAATCTTGATAGCAATGGAGAGCCATTAATCCAATGCACGGGAGAGTCAATCTTTACAGATACTATATTTGACTACCTTAATGACCTGAATCATCCCTTCATTTATCGAGTCGCTCGTACCCCAAAGGATCAATTAAGGGAGAGAATTGTCGGGCCAGAAGCTAGTAAAAAGATTTCCTATAAACTGCTTAGTCTTTCCGTTGGACCAACACAAGTGAACGATGTTGTAATTATGCCTCAAGTAACATTCAGAGGTTCGAAAGAGATGGAGACACATGCACAATCAGGGAAACAAGACTTTACATCTGAATACGATGACGAAGACCGCAGGGAAGGTTATAGTAAGTTTTATTACGCTCGTTCGCTCAGTATCTTAAAGTGGAGAGATTTCGAGAGTGAATAAGCAATTTCATCACACCGAACGAGCCCTTGCAGGTTCAAATGGCATAAATAATGCTAGAATTCCTATCAAACCAATTACGGCACCACAGACGTAAATTGGAGCTCCCGAAGCAGAATTGTTGGAAAAGTAATAAATCACAGGAACCAACATTCCCGCAATCCGATTCATTGACAAGGCCAGAGAACTTCCGGTTGCACGAATAGCTGTAGGGAGTACTTCGGGGGTATATGCATAAAGCGTTCCATAGTAAACGTTAATGAAGATGTAACTCAATGAGGAGACCACGACATTAGCAACTTCTGATCT
Organism: Ogataea xyloterini; assembly: GCA_030573155.1. Taxonomy (NCBI): domain Eukaryota; kingdom Fungi; phylum Ascomycota; class Pichiomycetes; order Pichiales; family Pichiaceae; genus Ogataea; species Ogataea xyloterini. The sequence continues at coordinate 225,643 of JAJMCS010000005.1, read as the reverse complement.
CACTTTAACGTAGCACATCAATATTATCATTGAAATGACACCACCAATAGCCATTGTACCTCTCCGACCAACTCCAGGTATCAGCATGAGTCCAGCTGCTAATGGAGGACCAAAAATTGAGAAGAAATTGCCAAGGGTAGCGTCTCTATAAATTTGAAATGTAGTTGAGCCTGTATCAGCTCCATGAGAGGCCAAAAAAGAGTACAAGAAGTTGTTATATATGCCATAAGTGATTCCAATTCCAAACCATGATATAAGTAGCATAATATTTCCAATTGCAACTTTCTTGCTCACGAATAAAAGAGCCACATGCCCCCTCATCTCTCTCAAGGATTCTCCAATGGTTGGATTTTTGAAAAAGTTCTCATTCACTTTGATTTCTCCGCAAGAGGCAAGCTTCTCACTTGTAAGAGAGCAATTCCTTTTGTATTTAGATGCAATCTTTTGTAAAATGTTCACAGCTTCATCATCACGCTTATTTGAGACCAAATATTTGGGTGTTTCTTCAAAGTTGAAGAATAAAACTCTGACCAGTGCAAAAAACAACACAATTGCTGAATTCACATACCAACAATATCTCCAGCCTCTATTATCATGAAACTCACAGTCTATCCTACTGGCACAAGAATAGTCGGGTAAAAAGGCCCATGCAACTAACTCGCAAATTGTTTGTCCAAAACCCCAAAAGCAGGCCATAAAGGTGTTGAGAATTTGATACTTTGCTGGTAAATATTCCATCAATAAAGTCACGTCCAGAGCTAGATTTCCACCAAGGAAGAAATTGGTGAGGAAAACCATGACCATGTACATGCCGATTGATGAGCTACCTCCAGCTAAAAAGCCGAAAAGCGCGGAGAATAAAAGTGAACAATTAAAGGCAACCCTTCGACCAATAACATCTGCAGAGAACCCGATTGCAATTGCACCAGCAAAGAGCCCCGCGTAGCAAAAAGTTGTAGACATGGGATAATAGTAATCGTATTGGTAGTAGACTGCATATGTTTGTGTTGCAGCTTGAACCATAGATATTTGTGAATCTGCTGCATATCCAAATCCCGCTAGGCAGAATAGCCAAAGGTGAAACCAAGTGAATCCAATCTCGTCCAATGCATTATTGATCAGATGCATTTTCTCGGTGAGCACAATGTCTCTGTCTCTGAGATAATCCATATCGCTAGAGTGGCTACCCCCGTCACTAAGAGACTCGATGTCATTGATGATAGTACCCTTACTTTCAGACATGTAATCAAATTAAAGTGATAGGTTGAAATTTTGTAAAGGTTGCTGAATATTTATGCAGTTCCTTTTTTTAATTACCGATTGAACCTTATCTTTTGATCTTAGCCAGGGATCATTCTCACGGCATTCTGTGTAATTAACTAGCCACTTCGACCCTTATTATATACAAAAGAATTGTAAAAGAACGCTGTGTGTACCTAGATCGTTAACACAACCTGATGAAGGTCTATGCTCACATGATCATTGATGATCGTGTGCTAAAGAAATTGCACGTGCTTGAAATAATTTAGACGAAGTGTATTTTTCAAATTTATGATTCAACAGAACTACCCAACAATAGAATAACTAAGCGTAATTATCTCTTTTTATATTCCCGAGCTGTCCACGACGTGTTAATACACTACTAACTAAAGTTGAGTTCGTATCTTAGCTACTATTTGCATGTCTTAGAATATGGTAGGATTGACATCAAGATCTGAATTTTCTCAGGCTAAGTGCCTATTTTGCACAGACTTCCTCAAGACTGCAGGAAACCTTACGCAGACACCTCCCGACCTCGTCTGTTCTCGTAGCACTACAATCTATTCTATCCTTCAAGGTGATCCAGATTTCTTGGTATTTACCTACAGTTTGACAAGAGACACTATCATTCTTATTTACCTTCACATTAGATAGAAAAGTTGATTTTGGTTAGCTTTTTACTTTAGGAGCTTCACAATTGATTTAGTGAGGTTTGTCCGCCTGCGCATTATATTTAAATTCTATGTCATATTTTATTGTTGTACCTTAATTAAAAAATATGCCGAGAATAATAGAGTTCTACAATATTACCGAGGTTTTAAATATATTTAAAAATTAATCATTTGATCTGGCGTTTAAATTATAAATCAATTAGACGCCTAATTTTTGGAAGCCATGGTAACCAGCATTTGGTTCCCTAGGATCTAATTTACAAATTGACCGCTCTATGTGTGCGAAGGTATTTGTGTAATTTTGTAGTATAAAGAAGAAGGTTAGTATAACAGGATTTATCTAAGACTATTATGAGAAAAGACAAATTTGTGACTAGTGTCTAACTAGCTTGAAAATAAACCAAGCCATTACAATGCTGACTAGAGGTATGACAAAGACATTTATGATCTCAAATCTGCTTCTTAAACGCAATGTCATTCTATTCGTAGCATCAGACTCCACCAGTTTGCCAGTGTTATAGAAATTATCCATCATTGCATCCTTCTTCAACCATAATTCGTTCAACCACACCTCGAAGTTTTCCATGTCCTTCTCCTCTTCCTCTTCCGTTGCGTCTTCATCAAAGGTGCAAGTTTTCATTGAACGGATGTCAATTGCCTGAACATAAATGGATACACGCCGAGGTCCTTTTCCTAGAAGATAAATCGAGCGAAGCGTGAATATATCTTGGGCATAAATATCAGGGCGATGATCGCTATAAGCTATGGTGAAATCCAACAGTACATTTGTTTTGCGTTGCATATGCTTGCAGGCTAAGTAAAGACCTTTCACACGAGGTAGTAACACATGATTTAGTCTGAAATTATGTCCTTCCTTGAGTATATATTTATCAGATCTTGGTTTAGTATTTGGACTCAAGTTGGTTCCCTCCGGAAATATTAGAAGCCAATGCTTTCCAATGTTGCTCAATCCTTTGAACTTCTCAATCATGTAAGATCTATCAATCTCCCATTTTCGGCTAAGAAATATAAACTTGTAGTTATTCATCCCGTAACCCAATAAGGGGATCTTTTCTAGCGATTTCTTCATGATGATATAAAAGTTCTCAGAGCAGTTATTCAGGTAGGCAATAAACCACAAAAAGACCCAATCTGAATAGATCTGGTGATTGGCTATCAGAATTGCGCTGGTGTCCAAATTTAAAAGTGATCTGCCCGAATCAATCGATAGAGAATTTGACTTCAAGGAATCATTGTCCAACACAATTTCAAGTTCAGTTGGGCAACTCAAATTTGTAATGAATGTGATCAAAATAACGAAATTTTTCTTTGTGAAACCAATCAATTGGGATCTTGTCTTCTCATCGCCACTAAAAAGGAGATTCACTAAAACCTGCGACAATACTATGCTCAAACATCCGGTAATGAACGTAAAAACTGAAAATGTGAGTCGGACTATCTGGTAGACTGTCGGTCTGTGCTTGGTGTCAGGTTCCGGCATCAGGATATAAATCTATGAATAAACAAACCGATTTTAATTAATTTAAAATTAGCTTGCCATCAGACTCTCTATAATATTTCTACACTTGATACAATTTCGTTTTCAAGTTTACAATATTCACCTTTTCAAAGCATATTGGTTTATTTATATATTGCGAAGAACCAGCTTAAGACGAGAGCGGAAGCACGTTAGTGTCACACTCTCCAACATAGTTTCCAGCTGGATCGTAAGAGCAAACTATATAAGTTCCCCAGAACTCACTACAGTATTTGTAACCGCATCCAACCTTGGTGGTGGATTTCCAAACAACCTGTGTGAAGTGATCATAAACTGAACAAGACGATCCGTAGGAGTAACTGTCACCTTCAGCATACCAAGCATCAACAGAACCTGTGGTTGTGTAACCTAAAGCCAGGTTTTCACCATATGGGCCACCAGAGTGAGTCAGAGTTCCCGAACAGTCATACTTATCGGCATAGGATTGAGCATATGATGCCAATGTGGAATCCCACGTGAGAGCATCAACACTGTGGAGAGCTCTTTTGGCATTGTGCTCATTGAGAATTTCGGACTGGAAGTCAGACGAAGAAGAAGTTGGACTAGTGGTGGAGGAAGTGCTCGAACTAGATTCTTCAGATGTGGTAGTTTGCGCGGTGGTAGTTGGAGTAACCACTGTCGAGGAAGTAGAGGTGGAAGAAGTCGATGGTGTAGTAGACGAAGTCGATGTTGTAGCAGGGGAAGTCGATGATGAAGAAGTGACACTCACTTCCACATCTGATGTTTCAACGAAGTTAACGGATGACGAGGTTGTCGTTGAACTACTAGATGTGGTAGCCGCACTTGTGGTTTGAACAGCTCCAATAGCGTGAGTTGCTCCAGCAGTGATAATCACGGTTTCCATAACAGTCTCAGTGACATAAACGATTTTTGGCTCGGCCTCTCTTTTGAGATGGAAGAAAGGAGCGGCAGTGGCCAGTTGGCCTAGCACAGTTAGTGCAACAACAGAAGAGAATTTCATCACGAAAATGTAGAAGGAATGGACAGTATCAGGAGTTAGGTAAACACGACACAATCGAAGAAGGAATGAACAGTATCAGGGGTTAGGTAAACACCTCGGACGAGTAAAAAAAATCTGTTGTGAAAATAGAGAACAAGTCAGTCTAGTCTGAAATAGAAAGAACAAATGTTTAGACTTATATCCATACCAGTTTAGCGCATGTTTCAGAGAATGATGTTAAACGAATCGCCTTAAAAACACGATATGCAACAAAATTGAGTATGAACGCGCTTTTAAACAATAAGTTCATGCACACTAGATTCCAATTCTGCATTTTTAGGACCACTAAAAATCGTCATCCGTATTGTTTATGTTTTTGGTGTTTTGTTTTCTTATTGGAGAACAAAGAAAATACTGCATAGATCTGCAGAATGGCTGGTTGCGGTAGATTCCAGGCCCTTAAGTTCAAGGGGGGGCAGGAATTTGGACCTGGGCAAAATTCTCAATAAGGAAACACCGCTCAAAGAACCACCAATACGCCTCGTCAAAAGTCTAGTCCTGCGATCAAGATGTGTTTATCTTGAATCTAGGTCTTTAAAAAACTACTCTAGACCAATCTACAAATATGATCCCAGTCCGGGATCATGCGGAGATCTCGAGATTATCCAAAAGAATGATTGTATCTGTTTTGCCTCATTAAGTAAACACGCTTTAGGTGTTTTGTTTTGTCTTGTCTTGTTTACGAACCCTGCATTGCTCGCACTGCCATGAAATCGTAAATTTCGGTCATTAAAGTCTTCTTGCTCATGAGCTTTTAATACGTAGACTCCTCGATCATTTGAAAGAATTTCTTACTTCTTTTAAATGATCCAATAACTGTCAGGTCTAAGACCAAGGTTTCAAGCTCTTCAAGTGCTGTAGTCAGTTCCTGATTTTCCCAAACTTCAACAAAGAAAACATATCTCCAGGGGCTCACTACAGATGGCCTTGTGGTGATTGACTGAAGATTCAGATTGAACTTCTTGAAAACTTGTAAAATATCACATAGACTACCAAAGTTATCGTTCTCCTTGATGATGAAAGTCAGCAATGTCATACGTTTATCAGAGACTTGTGTGAGGGCAGCTGGAGCATTCGTTTCTGGAAGCTGTTTCTTACCTAGAACCAAGAACCTAGTAGTGTTTCCATTGAAATCCTCAATCTGCGAGACCTTAACAGGAACTCCGTGAATTTCACTCGCAGTCAATGAAGCCATAGCTGCTGTTGTCTCTTGTTCTTCTCTAGATTTCAAATTGGCAACAATCTCCACAGCTTTGGAAGTGGATGAGGTATCAATCTTCTGAATTTTGATATTATTGTCAAGCTCATGTTTCTGAAGGAATTTGTTACATTGTGACCAAACTTGAGGATGTGAATAAATCGTCTTGATCTTAGAAATATCCGAAGCATATGTGATAAAGTTATGGTGTATTGTTACAAATTGTTCGCCTATCACCTGGAAGTCAGGATTTCTCAACGAAGATGTTTGTGAACTTGTCATTTGCTCCGGATCCCTTAGCTTGCTGAATAATTTATCCTCTTGAATGAACCAATCGCGGAACAGATCGTAGCTCAGCACAACTTGACCGTTCGAGGAATTCTCAAATGGCACGATCGAGAAATCGCATTCATCTTTCGAAATGGCCTTGAAACATGAATTGATTGAGGGTTGAGGAAGATACAATAGTGTAATTTCTCCAGCCAAAGAATATGGTTCAAATTGTTGACGAGCAGCCTAATCTGTTAGAAATCTAAGCTAGAGTCGTACTTGATACTTACTTGATGAGAGTAGGTTCCTGGAGGACCCAAATACGCAACCTTGATGACACTCATATTAGTTCAAAAGATATTCCCATAGCACGATTTTAGTTTAATCGAAAAAATTTATTGTTGCGATTCATCATCACATCTATACACAGATTAATTTTCCATACTTTCAGCAAGATCAATCAATTCATCTATACTGAACTCCGAAGATCCAGAATTGAAGTGAGAAAGTAACTGTAATCTCTTTTGACTAACAGGGGAAGTAGTTTCAGCAAGTCCACCGTAAAATCTTTGAACATTTAGAAGTAGAAGTTGTGCTTGTTGAAGTGTCACCGGAGAGTCATTTTCCACTTGGCCATTCATCATTACTAGTCCCTTGTCATGCATGAGTTCCTGGTGGAACATGACTGTTGTGTGTGGTCTAGCAAATTCATGATGTAGTTTGTATTCAGCCAGAGAGGTAATTAGGACATGTGTTGTATGAGGTCCAACGAAGTTCCATTGAATAAAGTGCATTTCCACTGGAGATCCTTTACCCTCACCTTCAACTTGAGCATCTAGACGTGGAAGAGGTAGAACGAATGTTGGGTTCTTAATTGCGGTTTGGTGAAGTCTATGAAATGTGGATTTTGGAACAACCGCAGTTAGCGAGTTCTCCCCCTTCTGGAACCGCAATCTCCATAAATATTCAATCTCAGTAGTTCCTAACGACCGAATCTTTTCAACATCCACGTATGAACCAAGAGTCTTGTACTTTTCTTTAGGAGCAGAAGGATCAATCGGAGATCTTTCGTGGGCTTTCTTCATGATCTTTTTACGTTGACTTTTCTCGTACTCCTCCAACTCCTTGAGTGGATCCACTTTATTCATTTCCAGTTTCTTCTTCTCTATATCTTCCTTGAACTTAATCTTCAATTCATCAGCATCAGAGGCACCAAGTTCCTTAGCTTTACGCTCCAATTTTTCTTTGTAGCGAGCTGCCACATCCGATGCAATCGCTTTAGATGCAACAAATCGGACTGGAGTGACAGTTGCAGATCTGAGAAAAAGCTTTGATCTAACGAACATTGTCGAAAAAAGTATAGAATTTCTACCAAAAAAACACTAATGAAATTGAGACCTAGCTATTTGAAAGATATAACTTTCAGGTGTTTCCAAAAGTATACGCAGCAAAATATGGCCTTCTTAGTGCTTATCTGTATAGTCAAGGGTTGCTAGAGTTGGTTCCAAGCTGGATTCAAATCACACCCTCACACCTGTCCCTGCCCTTTCAGCGCTCGTCACCGCCCGAAAAAAAGCTCCCAAATTCAGCGACAACTTCAACCTCTTTCTCATCCTTCAAGCGCTTCTCAACTTCATGGTTGTTGCCTCCATAAATGGACATGTATTGTCAAAGACACGGACTTCACCTATGTCTTTGAGAACTAGTCATGCGACAGGTATAACGAGACAACATGATAGTTTTCGGGTATTGGATAATAGACCTCGTATTGAGGTGGAAATTCCGACCAAAGAGATACACAACCCTTTTCTCCAGGAAACCAGTGTTCAACAAGGTACTTTCTATGTGATCTTCCTCCCGATAGTGGCCGCATTTCTGCTAGCATTTCTGGCGGGCTCGGCGTATCACCGATTTAGAGCAAAAACACAAGCAAAATACGTCAATTTAAGTGACGAATCTTTTGATTCTGATTATACAGACACTGCAGAAGATGGAATGGCTGTATTTGAGCTACTCAGAGATCCAACTAAACCCAACAAAAGTTTTCTTCTAGATTCGAAGTCAACAAGATCGAGTACCAACTCTTTAAAAAACATTGAGTCTAGAATCTATTATCAGCCCCCGCCTGGAATTCCACATATAACGACCCTTCAGCTGAAAAAGCCGGACTTAAGTGCAGAGACTCAACCACCACTGTCTTCACATTCTCAAAGAATGTCAGTTCATAGACCCACCATCAGCAGCGTTGTGTTGGACGAATTTATAGAGACTGGAGAGCTCCCACAGACTCTTAACCATGGCATGTCAAACAGCATGTACGAAACAACATCAGACTCTTACCGGAGCCCTCAGAGCTCAACCCCTTCAAGAACTTCTAGATCCAGTTACAGTTATACTCACAGTCCTCCTCGACACATTATCTACTCACAAAGTCCAACAAAAGGCATCAAAAGTCACAAAGCGTTAACGAGATAATGCATTTCTACTACTTCTCTACAATGATTCGCTTTTTAGAGATAATCAAGTACACATATTAGAAGTGAATGTTAAGTAAACTTGTATAGTAGCATGCTCACATAATAGTACAGCGACTACCTTCGGAATCAGCCACATTGGTGGCAGCATTTGCACCCTTTGGTTTGGCAGTCAGTGCAATTCTAGCCGCCTCGGTAAACACCTCATTAACACCACGGTTTTTCATTGCTGAACACTCCATGTATCTGAGAGCGCCAATTTCTTTTGCAACACCAACACCTTCTTCATACGAGACCAATTTTCTTCCTGAAGGAACATTATCCACCATCATCTCATCTTGTCCTACTTCTGGATCTGAACTTCGTAAATCTGCTTTCAATCCAACAAGAATGAGCTTCACACCTTCACAATGTTCCAGGATTTCACCCACCCACTTGTTTTTGACATTTTCGAGAGAATCGTATGAATCGATTGCAAAACATAGGATGATACAATGAGTATCGCTGTAAGACAGAGATCTAAGTCGGTCAAACTCTTCCTGTCCTGCGGTATCCCAAAGAGATAATTGGAGTTGTTGTCCGTCGATGAATATGTCATGAATATAGTTCTCAAAAACTGTTGGCTCGTATACCTGTGGAAAATATCCCCTGGTGAACACGTTCAGAAGAGATGTTTTACCACATGCACCGTCTCCTAAAATAACGATCTTTCGTTGAACTTTACGTTAGTATTCAGTCGTTGCACACTTACCAGGCTTGGGTGGACTTCCGCATAGAGGCATGGTTTTTATGGATTATTAATAGCGCGTTTTTGTAGCAGTTGTATAGTTTAGTGTCTTTGATTTGAGATCAAATGGCAATTATTAGCACAACTGTGGAATCTGCTTTCGTAGTTACCAGATGTTGGTTCGTAATTGATCAATCGATTGTATATAAAACTGAAGTAGATAACTTTTTTGTACAGAAACTTCAGATATTTTTGGTGTCAGGGTTATTATCAACTAAGTGAAAACTAATATATTTACGGGCAGTCTAGTTGATATGTCAGGTAGGATCACGAAATCAAAGTCGAATCGACCACAAAATAATAGATTATTCCAGGCTTTAAGTGGATCCAAAAAGAGCCGAGAGCCAGGGAAGAATAACAGATTGTTTCGAGCTTTACAAGGTTCAAGCTCAACAACTAGTAAACCTAATGCATTGGCTCAAGCTTTGGCAAATGAAAAGTCAAAGACGAAAGGAGGTTTGAAAGTTAACTCGAAGAATGGTGCGCGTCGCAAAGAGAGTTTGGTTGCAAGAATCGGACTTACACAAGAACAGAAACGACTCAATGAGCAGAAGAGAAAGTTGGTTAATAGAATAGGCAAATCACGTAAATAGATTATCGTTAATGAAACAGGTTCAAGACATGCTTATAAGTTGAAAAGATGGTTAAGTTTGGGGCCGCCTGTTTGTAGTGATGATTTCGTGGTGTACGGATGTAATTTATCGACAAAAGTTGGTGAAAAAAATAATCCACCCAACCTAACCTTCATTATGTTGACTGGATTTTCAAAGCTGGCTATTAGTCCGTTTTCTATCATGCAAACTAGAAGTTCGTCTCTTATGGGTCGTCTTCAACCTGCTCCTGATTCACAAGTGAATGAGAAGAGAGTTGGTAGAGGTCCAGGAAATGGACGTGGTAAAACCTCTGGTAGAGGTCAAAAGGGTCAAAAGGCTAGAGGATCGATTCCTAACTGGTTCGAAGGTGGTCAGACACCTATTCACAAGCTTTATCCAAAGAGAGGATTTATTAGACAGTTAAAGGCTGATTTGCACGAGGTGCCTTTGATTAGGATACAAAAGTTCTATGATACTGGACGACTCAAGTTGGCCCCTGGTGAAGTTCTGACCATGCAAAAAATGAAGAAAGTTGGACTTATCACTGGATCATTGAAAGATGGAGTGATTTTATTGGCTACAGGTGCCCCTGTTTACAACTTAGATATCGCTATAGAAGCAACAAAAGCCACCGAGTTGGCCGTTGAGAGAATTGAAAAGAACGGAGGATCATTTACAGCAAAGTATTTCTCAAGAGGTATTGGATATGTGTCGCATATGTCTGCAGAGAAGTTTATCCGTACCAAAGGTTATCTGCCAATTCAACCAAAGCCAATTTCTAGAAGAGATGTGCTATACTACACGAATCCTGAAAAGAGAGGCTATTTGGTGGGTACCGAGTTTGCCGATAAGATCCAAACAGGAACTGTCCAAACAACAACCAACGTTAAAGAAGTGAAGTCTCCATTAGTCAAACATTTGGAAGCGTTGCAAACGTCTGAAAAGAAAAACTTTGGCATCAATGGATTTGCTAACAACTCGTTGATTAAGCTCGCAGACCTTCAATCATGAGGTAATTATCATTTGTACATATTATACACAACGTCTGTTCTGAAGACCCATTTCTCACCAAACTCCACAGGAGCTGCCTTATGTAACAAACAATCATCTCCATGCTTATGGAATAGAACCATTCCTGTTCGAGGAGGTACCATGATGACTTGATTGTCTTCTTTTCGGTTGTCGTTATAAAAGACAGTTTCTCCACCTTTAAGCCCCTCCCCACTTAAGTACACAAGGACCGTCCACTTGGTTATCTCTTTATTATCACATATGACAGATTCGTCGTAGTGTTTATCAAAATATTGTCCTTTTGTATACCTGTAGAACCTCAGATTTGAGTTAAATTTTATTGATGATTTCATTTGTTCGATGATCCAGTCATCTACTCCTTGTTGTTCTGCTTGAAAGGCAAGCAATGTCATAAAATGGTCGTAAAACAGTTGGGCTCCTTTAGAATCGGAAACCGAAGCTCGGTCGTTCACTCGAGCAGCATAGTGTTTTGATTTCACCAACGGTGTTGTCTCAAGGGTGAGGTCGTTCTTAATAAAAGAAATGAAGTCATGACATTGATCTGCCGTAAGAAAATTTGATATTGTGAATATTTGACCAGGGATAACAGATTCAAATCGAGACTTGAACATGTTCTGTTTATTATGAGATAGTTGAAGTATTGATGAAGGAAAACTAAACTGAGCGGGACCTGAATCCGTCTTAGTTAGTCTGTTCTTCTTAGCCATAATTTTCTAAATCTAAAAATTTACACCGCCTTGGGATATATAACTTTTGATCTAATATCTATATAACCTACCAACCTCTAGCGTGATAATTCAAATTATCTTCCCAATCGTCATCTTTATCCACCCCATGAGCTGGATATGTTAAATTATCATCAATAAAGTGACCGCTATCTGAATCAGCACGTAACAGCTTCAATTTGTTACCCATAATGCCATTAGCAATAATACTGTTGGTGGTCTCACTTTCAGGATCGCTTTCTTCCTCGGCAGATATGGTACCATTCATTAAAGTTGTCGAGGACCCATTGAGCTTGCTGGATCGATGCAAATTATTCAAATCACTCAAATTAGTGGACGATACGTGAATGAGCTTGTTTTCATTATTGATAGACTCCACAATATTGGAAGGCAAGTCATTGGCTAGCATTTCCAATGTGGTTGTGGATAGCGATTCTTTGGGCAAAACTGCGTGATTTTTAGAGTCCGGACGAGGTCCCTGTGGATGAACTTCATGATCATAATGGGAATGAGGTCTTGATCTCGTCCTTGGTAGGGAACCAGGAATATTTATCGATTTGACACTAGAAGATACACTGACTGCATCCTCAGGAATGTCACTGGTACGCTCGAAATCCTGGTCTATACTTTCAGAAGCATGTGATCTTCGTGTTCTTGAGCTAGAATTTAAAGCTAATGGCGATCTTTCAGTCGTTCTTGTCGGTCTCGATCTATTTTGACGATGCAAATTCATTGTTGGAAGGAACATGTGCGTAGCCAATGCCGTTGGAAGCAATGTGGCTGCTGTAGGTGGAGCGTTGGACTCGTGGTGTCGGTCATAATGTAATTCGGCAGGTGGACCATGTGGTCTTCTGCTACTTGCCAGGAAAGAGGCCAGAGATATTGCTGACTTAGAAACCATATGAGAGTTATTATTCGAATTATTCCTTCCCAAGGATGGTCTTGATCCATCCAAAGGAACGTGTGAATTGGAAGTCTTCCGTAGGGATGCCAGTGTTGGAATATCTGATGGGGATGAGATAACATTAGCCGATGCATTAACATTTGAGGACGAAGTAGAAGCCTTTGCCATATCAGGGTGTTTGGGATCAGGGTGTTCAGAATCTGGCGAGAAAACAGGAGGAATGAGAAGTTTGGGGCTTTTCACTGTGTTCTGAGTCTGCGGAAGTGGTGGGGTCTTCTTTGAGTTCTTTTGCGTATTTTCACCCATCTCATCCAGGAACAGTCCGCTAAGCAAAGATCGCTTGATTGCAGGCTGTTCCGACTTATTTTCAACATTGGTCTTGGTGAAACTTAAATGATCCTCCTCGTTTTCGTCATCGTCGTACTCAGATTCCCCAGACATTGACGACCAATCGGATCCATCTGAAAACTCGTCATCTGACGAGAATAAGATATTCTGTTGCACAGCATCATGCTTGCCATTGGTCTTGTCAAATAACGAGACTTGGGATCGTTGTGTTTCTGATTGAGGAGAATGCGCGGTATGTGTGGTCTTACTGGTTCCATAAAGTAAATGCTGTTGGTTCAGTCTTTCTAGACTTCTGTCTCTTTCCAAAGGTAGATGTTGTTCTCTCGAGAGTTTTCGTCTCTGTGGGATCTCTAATAAGTCTTTTTTATCATGCACGGGTTGATTGAAAAGACTCTTAACTTTTGGCGATTGTTCCAGTTTTGATGAAGTTTCAAGTTCAGGAGATGGAGTATTTTCGATGAAAAACATTTGAGTGCGAGGCTTCGCCCGAGCAGGTGTATTTCGTATAAGGTTTTGTTGATGATTGAGGTTTTCTTGAGTCAATTTAGAAGGAACGCTTGGAACTGGTTGAGGTGTTTTTACAGCTTGCACTGTCTCATCATCCGATTCTAAATCGCTATTTGAAACTACTTCCGTAGTCTCCTTGGTTCCTCCTGATCTAACCACTTGTGTTTGACTCTTCCATTTAGGTTCTTCTAGAGGTGATGCACGTCGGACTTGTTTCTTAGATTTCGATATTATTGGTTGGTCCAGCTTACCAGCAGAGATTTGTATCAAGGTTGAGAAGTCTTTTTGGTTCAGACCGTTCTTCAGAAGAATGTTGCGATTCACAACACGCCAACTGATGTTCTCTAGCCTTTTACCATTTTTAATGACTTCACTAGATTTGATTAGCGTGGTCCATAGAGTCAGCACGTTACCAAAATCTAGCTGCGCTAAACTCTGACTATGCTGTAAAGCTTGGACAGTAGATTGGGATAGCTCTAAGAATGGTGGGGACTTTTTTCGTTCCAAAGAGTCCATGATGGCATCCAAATGGGAGTTACTTTTTTTTTATTCACTAGTATAAAATATTTATCGGGCCTTCTCATACTGGAAGCCATTAATTTCTATCCGGGAAGCGTGACCTAAAAAGTGGGAGCGAAATCAATTTAGAATATCAAATTGCTATCCGATACATTTTAAGTGGGGTTACTAAATCTTTACAGAATGCCATTTTGACACACTCAACAAGACAAATACAATTCAATTGGTCATGTTTCTTCCTATCAAGGCAGTGCAAAACGAATGACCTTAAAAATCAAAATTATTATGGCCTATTGTTTCCATATTATTCTCTTACATACACCTTTATTCAACCTCTATACAACTCTTTTATAATTTTGTTCTCAATTAATGTCATCTGAACAATGCCTTGTACATGGTGGGGTAGGACTCTACCATACCAGATGACGTCCCCATTCCTTTTAAAAATCAGAACATTTCCGGCGTAAACATGCCCCCCAATGTGAGAAATCATCCCAACTCGTGTATTTGATATCTTATGCAACGTTAGGACTTTCTCAAACTCATCCTTGATTGGAGGAGCAAGTTTCCCACACCGGACATCTCTTTGCATATGGCCACAGATCAGAACCAAGTCTTCATCCAATGGCTTAGAAGGGAACTGTGATCGGAATTCAGCTTGCATCTCGGCCATAGCTTGTGCATTAGATTCATCCAGATTCTCAGGTATAGTACTCAAATATCCCATCATGAACTCTTCACATTGACTAGTAGGGACTTCGACACTGATTGCATCGGGATATATTGCTATGATTGAAGTGTCAGGATTGGAAGAGCGTTCTTCCAGCGATGTCATGCTAGTTAATATGGGATGGAACCCGTCGACCAAGTTTCGTTTATGCTTTTGTATCTCAGATATGATCGTTCCAGGCGAAGTTTCAAAACGACTGGGCCAATTCATATAGTCTGGATCTCCCGAGAGTACTATTAAATGCTTCCAGATCCTCGCTTTCGATCCCGAAAGTGGCTTACTTTTATCCAATTGTTTCCCGAGAGGTAGAGATGGAATTTGACAATAAGTACATCCGGTATCTAATTCTGGAGTCGGACAGGTCTCTACCAATTCATAAGGTGTCTTGAAAGAGTACTGTCGCCGAAATAATCGAAACGGCCTTAACATCATCCTTTTCAACTATATTTCGCCAAAAAATTATGGGGATTTTTTTTATCATTTATCCCAAAGTCAGATCCTTACGTAATCAAACTAAATATCAGTAGCAGTAGCATCGGATGCAACATCGTGATAGATGTCGAATCTTCTCTGTTTGGTGATTGGAATGTTTCTTCTTGCTTCTTCGAGAACCTCTGGTTTCAATTCACAATGAACAATGGTTTCCTCGTGGCCTGCCTCAACCAACACTTCTCCACTTGGATCAACCACCATTGAGTGTCCGTAAGCTTGGTATCCTCCACCTTCAATATTTCTAGCTGGAGAGCACATCACCACGTACACTTGGTTATCAATTGCTCTAGCGACGGCAAAGTTGGTCCAGAATTTTGGTCCAGTGACGGTATTAAAAGCTCCTGGGTACATCATGATCCCTGCTCCTTGTCTAGAGGCGACCATAGCCAATTCTGGGAATCTAATATCGTAGCAAATTCCCAGTCCAACTTTACAGAAGTCATCAAGTTGGAAAACAGTAGCTTTATTACCAGCTGCCAATGAGGTGGATTCTTTGAAAGTCATCTTACCAGGGATATCGATATCGAATAAGTGCACTTTTCTATGCTTTGCGATAATTTGGCCAGATTTGTCGAAAGTCAATGAAGTGTTGTAAACTTTGTTATCGGAGCCCAATTCAGGGAAGGAACCTCCCACAATGTTGACACCATGCTCTTTAGCGAGATCGGACAGAAATTTGGTGGTTGGGCCTTCTGGAATGGATTCGCAATAATTGCGGAACTCGTCGACCGAATATGGGGAATTAAAACATTCAGGAAGAACGAGTAAGTCAACTGCGGGATTCTCTGAGATTGCCTTCGAGGCGAATTCCTTCACTTTTTGCAAATTGGCTTGTTTATCAGGTCCCGAATGAAACTGGAGTAAAGCGACTTTAAGGTTCTTAGCTAAGATCGACATGGTTTTTTTGGAAGACATCAATTTTCACTTTGGATTAATAAGAGTAACTTTTTTTTATGAGATTACTTGATTAGGAAAATCTCTATTTAGATAAAACGCCGCAGTTTAAAGGAAGGAAGGAAGTTTTTTCCAGACCCATGGATCGTTAAATCTCAGACCACGATCCAATGAGGAAATCGCTTTGATTTCCTCTTCAGTCAAATCGAACTTGTTGACTTCGAGGTTCTGAATCAATCTTTCTTTTTGGTTGGATTTTGGAATCACCAAAATGTTTCTTTGAGTAGCCCATCTAAGCAACACTTGGGCTGGACTAACACCATGAGCAGTAGCAATTGAGTTGATAGTCTTGTTTTTGAATAACGAGATATCATCAGTAGCCTTTGCATGGTTCATTTCAACGAAAGATTGTGGACCAAATGACGAATAAGCCACAACAGCAATTCCTTGACCTTGAACGTATTCAATCAATCTGTCTTGAGTCAAGTATGGATGGTGCTCAATTTGAAGCAATTGAGGTCTGATCTTGCATCCTCTAAGCAAATCCTCAATTAAAGCTCCCGAGAAGTTGGAAATTCCAATGGATTTAACTAGCCCTTGGTCAACCAAGCTTTCCATCGCTTTCCAAGTCTCTGCCAATGGCACATTCTCAAGTGCCCAACCGTCCTTACCACAGTAGAAAGTTGGAGGATACATTTCCTCAAAAGGAACGAATTTCTGGGCAATTGGGAAATGGATGTAATAAACATCAATGTAGTCCAGATTCAAATCAGTCAAAACTCTCTTAATTGCTTTCTTGACATTATCAGGATGGTGATAGTTATTCCAAAGTTTGGAAACAATGACCAAGTCCTCTCTTTTAACCAATCCATCCGCAATGGCTCTTGCAACACCTTGACCAACCTCCTTTTCATTACCATAGTCCATGGCTCCATCAAATAACCGGTAGCCAGTTTTAATTGCATCGTAGATCTGCTGAGCACAGATCGATTTCTCCACTTTCCAGCAGCCGAATCCGACCAATGGAATTTCAATTCCGTTGTTAAGTTTGATAGACATAATATAGTTGGGGAAAATCTGGGGATTGTGGCACCTTTTATATGACTTGAGATTTGCGCAAAAATTAGGAGAGTCTTGCTTGAAAAAACGGAAATGCGATCCGTCGGGTACTTTCCTCAAGTGGGGGTTAAACTATGACGTGCAAGGATGTATAAAAAATTCAGCTGATTATGTAAAAATATATATTCTATGAGTGTAATACAAGAGATTCAAGGCATTTCACCAGACAAGGTATCTGAATCTTTGGCCAAGTATCTTTCATTTGATAAGATACGAGGTCGATGGATTTTGGAGGAACCTGAAACAGACGAACTTTATGAATATAACTCGATATTAGAACGATGGGTTCCAATTTTGGACGACAGAGAGCCACGGAAACACCAACTTGATGAACCTGATCTTGTGGAAACGCTAAAGAAAGAGAAGAAACAGAGACTTGAAGAATTGAGAGAGGAAAAACAAAAAATAAAGCAATTACGACGGGCCAGGAACTCGTGCGTTTATGTGAGTAATATACCATTGGATATGGATCATGAAGAGTTAGAGCGGATTTTTGCCAAATATGGAATTCTAGCCGAGGATTTCCGTACAGGACTACGTAAAGTGAAGATGTACAAGGATGAAAACGGCGATTTCAAAGGGGATTGTTTGATAGAATATTTGAAGGAAGAGAGTTGTGACTTGGCCATTGAATTCCTCGATAAAACAAAACTTCGAGCTGAGGATACAGAGTTGATCAATGTTTCAAAGGCAGAATTCAGTGATAAGGGTAATTCAAAGCCAACTACAAAGATGAACATTAAGGAACGGTTGCAATTGAAGAAGAAGTTGGAACAGTTGCATGGAAAAGTAAACGAATGGTCAGAATCTGAATCCGATACAGAAGAAAAACGATTACGGGAAGAGAAAGTGGTCATTTTTAAACATTGTTTCACTCTCAAAGAGTTACATGAAGATCCTAGCACAATCTTAGACGTCAAAGAAGATATACGAGAAGGATGCGAAGAGATTGGAGAGGTCACAAACGTGATATTATATGATCTAGAACCAGAAGGAATAGTGAGTGTACGATTCAAATCTCCTGTCGTTGCAAATCAGTGCATTTTAAAGATGAACGGCAGATTTTTCGGGGGTCAGAAGTTGGAAGTGGCCAAATACGATGGAAGTACTATTTACAAACGCTCTAAAGATTCATCTGAAGATAGACTCGCCAAGTTTGGTGATTGGTTGGATGAAAAGGATACATAATGACATTCTAATATATATATGCTGACATAATCAACGTAATTTGGTTCTGGCTGTGTAATCACAACAAATTTTTCAGCAAGGTGAGCGAAGAAAACAGTACAAAGTATGCCTCCAAAGAAGCAAGTTGAAGAAAAGAAACTCCTCTTAGGAAGACCAGGTAACAATTTGAAATCTGGTATTGTTGGATTGGCCAACGTGGGAAAATCTACTTTTTTCCAGGCCATTACAAGATGCCCATTGGGAAATCCTGCCAATTACCCTTTCGCCACGATCGAACCAGAAGAAGCTCGTGTTATCGTTCCTTCTGAGCGTTTGGATAAGCTTTATGATATGTACAAGCCTCCTAAGAAGGTTCCTGCATACATCACTATTTACGATATTGCTGGTTTGACCAAGGGAGCTGCTGCTGGAGAAGGTCTTGGAAATGCTTTCTTATCCAACATTCGTGCTGTTGATGCCATTTACCAAGTTGTTAGATGTTTTGATGATGCCGATATTATCCACATTGAGGGTGATGTTGATCCAACCAGAGATCTGGAGATTATTTCTAATGAGTTGAGATTGAAGGATATTGAATTTGCTGAAAGACATCTTGAAGATGTTCAGAAGCTTACCAAGAGAGGTGGACAATCTTTGGAAGTCAAGCAAAAGAAGGAGGAAGCTGTTTTAGTGGAGAAGATCATTGAATTGTTAAAGGACGGTCAGAGAGTTGCCAACCAAACTTGGAACACAAAGGAAGTTGAGATCATCAACACTATGTACCTTTTGACTGCCAAGCCAACCATCTATCTGATTAACTTGTCTGAGAGAGATTATGTCAGAAAGAAGAACAAGCACTTGCTTAAAATCAAGGAATGGGTTGACAAATACTCTCCAGGAGATGTCATCATCCCACTCTCAGTTTCCTACGAGGAGAGATTGTCCCATATGGAAACCGATGAAGAGAGATTGGAGGAGGAGAAGAAAGTTGGAGCTCCATCTATCTTACCTAAGATTATCACCACCATGAGAAAGAAGTTGGATCTTATCTCCTTCTTCACTGCTGGTGAGAAAGACGAAGTTAGAGAATGGACTATTAGAGATGGAACCAAGGCTCCTCAGGCTGCTGGTGTGATTCACACCGATTTGATGAAGACTTTCATTTTGGCCAACGTGATGAAATATAATGATTTGGTGGAATTGGGAGATGAGGTGGCTGTCAAGTCAGCTGGTAAGCTTTTACAGAAAGGTAAGGATTACACGGTTGAAGATGGTGATGTGATTTACTTCAGAGCTGGAGCCGGTAAAAACTAGATAATTTTTTAGTGAGGTGTAAGGTGTAATCTTTTTTAACCTAGTAGGTAAAAAATTTGAACACATTATTTAAACCCGTTAGTATATGATGTTACGATTTGGATTCACTTCAGTGAAGAGAAACGTGGGACTTAGTCCTAGATTTTTCTCACATACCAGATTTCTGATGAATGAATCAAAACCTCCTGTTACTGATGAAGCTGGGGCACGGAAGAAGAAACCTTTGTCAAGATTACCAGTTGGAGGACCTGACTATTCAAAGCAAACTATCAAGAAAAATCCAATTGAGTTTCTGACTTGGAAAGCTGTTGTTGTGTTTGTGATTTTCGGTTCAGCATTAACCTATGTTTTCACCAGTGAGAAAGAAAAGCTTAAGTTGCGTAAAGCGGCAGAGCAAAACCGTGGAATGGGGAAGCCTTTGGTCGGAGGACCATTCAATTTGATTGATCTAGAAGGAAAACCGTTCACGCATGAGAACCTCAAGGGAAAATTTACAATGATTTACTTCGGATTTACTCATTGTCCTGATATCTGTCCAGAAGAATTAGATAAGCTCGGAATTATTCTGGATGGTCTTAAAAACCGTCATGGAATCGAGATACAGCCTCTATTTATTACTTGCGACCCTGCTAGAGATAATGTAGAGGTGATGAAACAATATCTTGAAGATTTCCATCCATCTATTATCGGTCTTACTGGATCATACGAAGAAATCAAGAAATGCTGCAAAAACTACAGAGTGTATTTCTCGACTCCTCCAAAAGTTAAGCCAGGACAGGACTATCTCGTGGACCACTCGATCTTCTTC
This sequence comes from Ogataea xyloterini, assembly GCA_030573155.1. Lineage (NCBI taxonomy): Eukaryota > Fungi > Ascomycota > Pichiomycetes > Pichiales > Pichiaceae > Ogataea > Ogataea xyloterini. The sequence continues at coordinate 205,273 of JAJMCS010000005.1, read as the reverse complement.
TATTTGATGGATCCAGATGGAGAGTTCATTGATGTTTTGGGTCGTCAATATGATGCTGAAGGTGCAATTAATAAGATCAAAGCTAATGTGAATGCTTTCCAACCAAAAGCTGAAAGAGAAAAGGCTAAAGAAGGGTGGTTTGGCTTTTTGTACAAATGAGAGATCGCTCAAATTATAACGTGTAAATAGGATTAAAAAAGACCAGAACGTTCAGATTTTCAAGCGTAGTATAATTCTGCAAAAAATTCTCTTTCCAACGAAGTGCTACATGCCTATACTTACAAGATTGATAACTGCACAAATTTACTCGGGTGCTATTTTAGGAGAAGAGGGTTGAATTTTCATAGGTCAGTATGATTATAAAAACTTGAAATATGCCGTCAAGCCGCATCAGCGCGAAATGCCGATTTATCTTCTAACAGTTTTTTTTTTTTTGAAGGCACGTAGTCCCAAATAGACATCGGTAGTTGGACAATAGCAACTTGGGAAAGTTTTCCAGGTTTAACTGAAAATTAAAAAGACCCCCATTCTTCATTCACTAATCAAAAATGTAGTAATATCCTAATCGATTATTGTAATCTGCAAAGAAAGTCTAGTCGGGGTTCAATATTTCAATGTATTTTTTCTTCGGTGCACGACCTCTTCAACTGTGCCAACTTTCCCATCCAACAAGTCAACTTTTTCTTTCAACAGTGGCGAATAGGATGCACTGTTTCTTTGTCAAAAACTGATTAACTAGAATATATAATATCTATAAAGATTCTTAGTTGATTGAACGTCAGTTTTCAAGCAAAGAAGCTACCATATCAGAAAAGCGCGTTCAAATCGAGCACTGATACTGAAAATCAAGTGAGCTAGATCGCAACAAAACATAATTACAGCAACTACACTAATTACACAATCTAGTCTACTACAAAATGGTATGTATATTCAAATTTGTCTACAGAGGGGAACAAGATGCAACAATATGGAGCATTGGATCTCATTTTGACATGATCACAAAGTGTACTAACACGTGTTTCTAGGTGCTGTTTAAACGAAAGAAAGTGGAGTTTGTACCTGCTCCCAAGTTACCAGATGATTTCGATATGTCTACTGAAGTCTGGCTTATTCCAGAAACAGGTGAATGGTTTTTAAATTATGATGACTATTTGAGCCGAATGGATTACTACAACATCAAAAAATTCGTGTGCGAGACCTCAGGAAATTCCAACTTTACCTTTTTCGAGGCTCTCAAAGTCGAACAGAGTGAGATGAGTATGATGGAGGCCAGATTTCCAGAACCTGTTAAGGAGCCAATTCTTAGATATGTCTCTTTTTCAACTACACCAAGAATTGACGGTTTCGTTGACGAGGTGTACGCCAAATTCAAGGATGATTTTTTTCCTGGTGATCAAGTGGTGATCAAGGGTGAGAGTGGAGATAGAGCAAGAGGTGTTGTGAAAGAAAAGGCCAGATTTAATGCCATCACTCTTCCTGATGGTACCGTCAAAGAAGGATATTGTTCTTATCGTGTTTTACTCCAAAATAATGAAGAAGTTACCATCAATTCTTCTTCCAACATTTCCAGAGAACGAAACTCGTTCACCAAATGGTATGTCAAGGCGTTCTTGAAGATGAGTCTGACCAGATCTACTAGACTTGGCTCGCCATGGGTTTTAAGAGACTCTGTTGCAAAGAAATACAGAATCTCATTAGATTATCCAGAGCATCTGAAACATTTTGAACAACCTAAAGATTCTTTGCGCAAACTCACACTGACAAATAGTTTGAAAGTCAGTGAGCACATCTTTGATAATTTGAAAGAGACACCACCAACTGCTAATGAACAAGAAAATGGATTTACTTTACAGATATGGAAACAAAAATGGTATGATGCTCTTAAACATTGTACAGTCTATTTCCAAGACACACCGGAGAGTGATGCTGATCCAGAAATCAAGCAGAAGATCCTGATTCTGTTCCGATATTCGGGCGTGAAAGTTGTGCAAAAATTTGATCCACACACGGTCAACTTCTTGGTGACATCCATCCCTTTCTCTATAAAGACCCCATACGCACCAGATCATATATTCTACCATGTTATGGCTAATCGGATCAAGGTGTGGCATTACGAGAAATGTTTTAGATTTTTCAAGAGTCTTAACATCACTTATCGAAAGATTATGACTGCTCAAACTCAGATGGATGAGCAAGCGGAAACTCCAGATATCTATTCGCCTAAGCCTGTCAGTGGATTTGTGGACATTTTACCAGCCCCTAACTCTAAGGCTCAGATTATAACACCAACAGATTCCAGAAGCTCAACTCCAGTGAATATGTTCAACGGAAATATGAAATTCCGGCCACCGGGACTTATAGATGATCTAAAATTGCCGTTCCGTGGAGTTTCCAAATCCAGGCCTAAAATCAAAAAGTTACCAGGTGTTCATGATTCTTCAGACATCCTCGAAACTTGGATTTTCCTCAACATGTACGCCAAAGCACTGGTGATTGATAACTTTACCTTTGATGATTTTTTTGCCGCTCTGAGATGGGATGATGATGAGAATATCTGCTCTCTGCTCATGGAGATATATTGTGGTATGTTCAAAGCATTCATGGACGGAAGAAGAAGATTGTTGGTGTCATTGCCTAAGGAGAATGTACTCAATAACGAAGAGGATGATGAAAAGTTGAATGAGGAGGATGAAGAACAGACGAATGACGATGAAATCCCACCTGCAGGTACTGATGATAGTGCCTTGCCTGAAGGTGTTTCCGCTAACTCAGAACAAGAACAAGAACAAGAGGAAGAGGAAGAACAAGAAATCAACCACAATGCCTATTCCTTCCTGAGATACAAGAATAGAGCTTGGGAAGATAGATTGGCCACACGTCAATTTAAGGAAGGTAACTGGTTGATAGTTTTGATTGGAATCATGTCAATGGTGGAATTCTTACCAGAATACTCCGCTGATATTACGCGAATCTATGAGATTTTAGCACCTGCAGAAGAGGCTTCCACTGTTGACACCCTACAATATAACTTTTTCAGAAAACTGTCTGCGGAGGACAGAGCAAAGACCATGGCAATTGTCATGTCTCTATTGTTAAATGGAACAGTCATTAGAGCTCACATGGATAAATGTCTTGAAGACGCAACATCATTAAGAAGAGACAGATTAGAACTTATCAAAGAGTTCAAGGTTCTTATGGACGAAGCAATTTCTATTCAGAAAGTGGTTATTGAAACTTTGAAAGGCATTGATGCAAACAAGATCAAGAGTTGGATGTTTGACGCAGAAAAAACTAAGGAGCTCATTGATCAGAAAAAGAAAGTTAGCAGACTGGGTTTCAACTATATTCCACCTGAACCTACAGCATTAGAAAAAGCTGTTTGTGCCAGTAATCCCGACTTCATGAAACTGATCAAGCAGAGAGTTGAGAAAGCCAAGGAGATAGACGAGATGAAACAGAAACGTCGTAACTTGGAGAAGAGTCTCAATGAGATCGACTCTCAACGAATTTGTTATATTGGCTGTGATCGTATGTACAACCGGTACTGGTGGTTTGAAAAGAATGGATTGCCAAATTTGAGCTCATCCAATGATCATGATGATGAGGAAGATGGTGACGATATTAGCGATGGTGATTCCGAATTTGAGGAAGACACCTATCTGATGGGAAGATTGTGGATACAAGGACCAGGAGATGAGGATAGAAAAGTGTTTTTGAAATTTAGTGATGACCAACTTGATGCTTGGAATCAAATAACTCGTATTGTTCATACCAAGCCGGATGATGACATCCCGTTGGAGGATGAAACCCGTATCATTGAAGAAAAACCTCAAGAGGACACAACTGTTATTGAGGTGAAGGATGAACCAGATGAGGATACAGTTCCAAAGCCTATTGATGAATCATTTCTACGAGCAGCGGACGAATTCTTTGGATTTCAATTCGAGAACGGTGAAATCAAGGATAAGAAAGGATCTGTCTTGGTTGATCAATATGGCTCTACGATTGATCGACATTTCTCGCCTATGGAACGTAAGATTCTTGAGGAGGGACCTGAAATTTTGACATGTTCTGCTGACTGGGGATATTTGGAGTTACCTGAGCAGGTGGAAGCTTTATTGAAGTGGTTGAACATTGAAGGCGAGCGCGAGAAGCAATTGCGTAAGCGGATAGTTGATCTCCAAGACCAAATCATGAACAGTTTGAACTCGAGGGTGAAATCGATCGGAATTGGACGCAAATCAGAAGACGAATTGAAGCTCGAGAAGTTCATTGCTGAAACAGAAGTTGATGATGAAGAAGATAACGATGGTGAAGTCGATGAATCAATGGATACTACTGACACTAATGGTTCGGAATCTAATGGACGGAAGAGACGTAAGCGTGAAGACGATGAAATTCGGATGCCAAAGAGAACCAGACGTAGTGCCAATAGTGATGTTGAAAAACAGATGAAACTTGAACGTGAGGCCAAGTTGGAAAAGCTTGCTCATGCTAAAAGTACTTTACATGCGATAAGAACAGACAGAGACAAACAAAATTTACTTTCATGGATCAATTCTCGGGCCATTGAAGCTTTAGGATATTCGCATTATGAAGGTCCAAAGGTTGCTGCAAAATCCATCGGAAGAGGTCGCAAAAGTAAAGGAAGAAGATGAAAAAATGGTGTATTATTAGTGTAGATTTTAACTTTAGTGTCTAGTCCAATTAAAAAAATAATATATGTAAAGTGAAGAAAAATATTTTCAAAATAATAAAAATTGCAATGATTGCAAGACAGTTGTCAAGAGGACTTCTAAGACCATCACGAGTTGTTAGATTTGGTGGAATACGATTTGATTCTACCAAATCATCTCCAAAGGATCTTGCTACGCAGTCTCACTTACCAAGGATTGAAAATCCAGACACCCCAGACAGAGATATTGACCCAAAACGAAAGCTCCCTAAGCCGGCATACGAAGCCGAGAATTTCAAGGTTCCGGCTTGGAAACGTGCTTTTGGAGAACTTTTCATCAACGTGTTTCGTATTGATATGGATAATGTGAGAGCCGGTACGATGGGAGGATCAAAATATTACTATATATGCAAAGATCAAGGATTACAGTTTAAGAATGAGCAACTTTCCGAAACTGCCATGTTCTGGTATGAGGTCTTGGGACTTCCTAAGACGTTTGGACAATGGTTTCAAATCACCGGACTTCACGTTTGGTTATTATCTGTTCGTATGAGAGCCATGCCATTCAAAGTCGGAAAGAATTATCAACAGAAACTAGTGGACAAGTTCTTCAAAGATATAGAGCTCAGATTGAGTGAGGAGATGAATGTCTTATCTGGTCAAATCAGAGAAAGTTATATGAAAGATTTCCATTCCCAATTATTGGGACTTACGTTTTCTTATGACGAAGCTTTAGCCTCTAATTCAGACACTGTTTTGGCAGCTGCGTTATGGAGAAATTTGTTCAACGGAGATAAAAATATTGATAATGTCAAACTAGAAGCCGTGGTCAGATACGTGAGGATGCAATTATATGTTTTGAATAAGATCAGTGATCGAGCTTTTGGATTTGGAGATTTTGAATTTGTTACGCCTACAGAAACCGTCGAACCGCTTACTCCTGAGGAGGAGGAGAAGCTCAAAGAAGCTACTCGCCAAAAATATGAACCAAAGGACGGAAAAGTGCTTCCAAGCAACCGTTCTGAATTATCCATCGACGAGTAATTTTTGTATATATATAAATGCCTGAAAAAAAATTATGAGAAAAATAAAACATTCATGAGGCTTACTCCAATATTGATTCAGGAAGCGCCTAATTATCTCAACGCTGTTAATGAGCGCGTATTAATGCTCCGTGGTCTTCAAATTTCGTTTGTGGAGAATTTCTCCGAGTCCGATGATATAAATGAAGCTCTTGACTTATCTGACAATGAATTAAGAGACTTAAGTTTAAATGCTCCCATGAAACGACTCAAAACTTTACTCTTGGCCAAGAACCAAATCACAACCATAGAATCCAATTTTGCTGCATATGTTCCTCATTTGACAACTCTCTCGCTAATTCAAAACAACTTACTCAATCTTAAAGATTTGGTTCCTCTAAGACATTGCAAAAATCTGGAAAACTTGTATCTTATGAACAACCCGCTAACTAATTCACAACATTATAGAGCATTTATCATATGGCTTCTTCCACAATTATCAGTATTGGATTTTGAGATCATTAAACCTAAACATAGGGAAGAAGCTTTCTCATTATTAGGTAAATTTGAAAACCCAACCACTCTCGCTTTACAACTACTAGACAATGTTACATTAAAACCATTACAAGAAGCAACAATAATACCACAATCAACCAAATTGACCGACCAGGAGAAAGCTCAACTGGAAGAAGAACTAGTTAATGCTACCAGTCTGGACGAAATTGAGCGTATAGAATCCATTCTACAACGAGGTTACATAGAGTAAATGACATGCATTAAAATTCTAATTCTTAACTAGATTAACATTTCCTTGATAGACATCCTAGAATCTTTCAGTTTATCATCAAGATTGACAATTCCAAATTTAGAACCATCCAGTTGTATATTATTCAATTGAACCAAATTTGGAAGAACATCAATCAAACCTTCATTGCTCTGTTTTCTAACATAACATTGATGACAAACATTCTCACCCTCCTCATACCATCGAAGTGAACGGGTATTGAAACAATGTTTGCATTCTCTAGCAACAAAAGGAGGAAGCTCTATTGAAGATGGTAGTCCTGAGATCAATTGGAGCGAATCTTTGTACAATTTGTGCCATTGCTCACCATTAGCAGGATGGATACCTTTCTTCAACTCTGAACAATAAATTTTCAACAGTGAACGTTCTTTCTTGCCTTTTAGTTTTGCTCCAATGTTCAATGGAACAAGACCTTTGACCGCATGATCACAACAAATGACTCTAGGAACAGGTCTAGCTGGCGTAGTATGATTTCGCACCTTCAAGTTTGATCTTTTATCGGGAATCAATTCAAATCCAATAGAACATCCTGGAGTATCTTGACAACAGGTCACATGCATTGGCTTGAAACACACATTGCACTTCACTAAGCTTCCTCCTGATCCACAGATTGTGCATTGTTCCTGACCTAATATTGTAAGCTCAGTTCCATGAATAGGTTGTAATGATTCTGAGCCAAACTCGCATCGCTCATCAAACACTGCACATATCACATGGCACCAATGGCCACTAAACGTTCTTTTGAGAGCATCAGGGTACGCGTATTTGTCACCATTAAGACTTCCATCCACATTAGCTTCCTTGGCTGGACATAAAACACATTGCCGGTTAGTGGTAATGATAGGATGAAGATCATTCGAGCAAGGATCACAGAGCCATTTGAAATCGGAAAAGGGTCCAACCCCTTCAGGGATATCAACGCCGTAGCACGAGGCATGCACATTCAGACCACAAGAGTTACAAATCAACATTTCAGGAGAGCTTTGGTCTTCACGACAAACACAACATGGACGAGCGGAGCTTGGGAATGGAGGTGTGTATTTAGGCTCTTTCAAACTCTCTGTTTTGAATGGTATAATCTCAAACTTGCTGTCATATCTTGATTCTGCAGCAGGAGTCTTGATCTTCTTGATTTTCCGATCAACTGGTTCTTCTGAGCCTCTTTTCTTTGGCTTGATTGGTTCATCATCATCACGTAAATCAGCATATGGTATGGTAATAGTTAAAGATTTTTTCAGAACGTCTTCGTTCTTCAATGCCTTCTTCATTTTCAATGCCTTCCTTTTGGGTTTGTCTTCATGAGTATCATCCAATAAAGGAGTTTCTTCCTTCACCCTGGGTTTGATTTTGCGGGTTGGATCAAGTTTCTTCTCCTCATCAAGGCTCTTTCGAGGTCTGGATTGGTAATCGTCTCTGGCTTTGAGAATCCTTCGGGAATCCTCATATAGCTCAAATTCAATTTTCCGTTTCCAGCCGTTTCCACCTCTTTGACTTTGTTTACGCATAACCTCATTAGGATTGTCCCATTCAGTTGCGTACTGTCGCCATAAACGAGCACATCTAGAACATAATCCCAAGAATAAATCATCGTAAGAATCAGGTAGCGTGGAACCTGACACTTTATACCACTCAGGAGATTGTTTGGTCTCGCAGTATTTGCACTGGAATACCACATGTTGTTTTGTTATTTTGTCGATACTAAAACGAGAATCATCATCCGGGTCATTGACATCGACTCCATCAGTTCCTATAGCTTTTTTGAACCGGTTTTTAGCTCTTCCAGCATAGTTATCCCAGATCAAGTGTCCATTTTTGGTCTTTTTCCAAAGGTAATAGAATCTGACAATCATCGCAGATGTCTGAGTTCCAACATCTTTGAAAACAGGGAATAGTTCACTTCCATTGTGTCTCACCGACTCTTCAAATTTAGCAACTTCCTCTTCAGTGAAAGTTGGTTCTTTTAAAGACTTTCTAGTGAACTTCGAGGCATCCTTTAGAGACTTGACGGGATCATATGAGTTTTTCATGAGTAACTTCAATAAAGCATCCACAAAGTTAGGAGTAGTTGGTATCATATTCAACTTCTCCACAATAGGTTTGGCATCTTCAAGATATTGTTCAACCATTGATTCTTTACCTTCTGGTTGTCTCCACAATAACTCACTGGTTTCGTCACCTCCTCGTTCTATATATCCTTTAGGCTTTGGTTGTAACCATCCAGGAAAATCAGCAATATCGCACTCTTTGAACTCTTCAGGGACTGGAAATTTATTTGATTCTTCAACTTCAGGAGTCGAGCTTTTCTTCTTTGATATCTTCTTCTTGTTTTTTGACTTTGAGTACTTTGACCCATCATAATATACTACTGGATGATCAAACCAGTCAACTATTGCAGTAAATTGATGTTTTGTTCCCAATCTCGATGCAGCACGAGCATATGGTCTATCTTCAAGATCTAATGCATCCTCGAGCTTCGCATGCATACCCAAGTATCTATATGGCCATTCTTCCATGTCTCTTCTTTTCTTGAAAGAAGTGTTTTTATCAGCTTCTAGGAATTTGATCGCCAATTCCTCATATCTGGCAACTCGTTGAGTTTGTGCGGATTCGGATTCATATGCTTGAGATGACAATGACCTCGAATCCGTTCCCTCGGGAGTTTGGGAGTTAAAGAGTTCCTCACTAGCATCAGACTCATCATCTTTCATTGAAGCTGCAATCTGAGAGGGTTGACTGCTGTGAAGCATATGACCTCGTTTTTCGACCATTTCTTCTTCGAGATCTCTATTACATGATGCACAAAACCACGCAAACCCTCGTTTGGGTTTGTTAAGGATAGGCGGATCCACACAAAGAAGGTGGTAGAGTTTTTCACATTTGAGACATTGAACTGAATCTGAGGAAGCTGCCCATTGAAGACACTTTTCACAATTCTTTGGATCACATAAAAGATCCTGTCCTCTTCCAACTTCAACAAAGATATATTCGTATCGTTTGTTAAGTGCTTTATAATAATTTGGAGGAAGATTGGTCAACTTGATTGTAGATAGAACATCGTACATTCTGATCATGTAACGGTCATACAATTTGTCAAAGTAAAAACTGTTGGGCTGCATTCGGTAAGAATCCAAGTCTGTGATTTCGGATTTATGTTTCACGGTAACAAGGCCTCGGAAGCTCTGGATTGGACATTCATCCATATGCAAAGAAGCAAACAACATTCTTGAGTCACTGGATTTCCGGTTCAAGTCCCGGGGTCTATAGAACCAGCACACTTGGAAGTTGTAGTTTTTCGCACTCTTGGAGGTATTTTCTTTGTCCTTTTGTGCAAACCCTTTAACAAGGGCTATATAATATGGTTCGCCAGGAGGCTCGCATATCATGTAAATAGAATCTCCTTTCTTGACTTTAGTCCCGTTTTTGAGCGTTAAAGTGTTATTTTCCACCTTGGAACCTTTTAGATCAAGTAGGACATTGAAATCTTGGTCACATGGAGGCTGATAATTTAAAGGTACCACTTCATCAACAGGGATGAATCCAGCCTTATCCGATGATTTCTGTTTGACTGGGATTTTAGGAGGCTCTGGCTTGGGAGTTTCAAGTTTTTTTATGAGCTTCCGGGCAGCACTTGCTTTGTCCTGTTCATGATCAAAGTCCAATTCACTTCTCTCTTTGTAATTGACATTAACAGTTGTTCTTCGTTTAGGTCTCAAGGCTTCCATGTCTGTGTAGATGATGAAATCAGCACCCGAAGAGACTAGAAGCTTGTAGACTCAAGAGGAGGATGGAGACTTTGGAGGGAAAAGATATTTTACGGGCGAAAATTAATCATGGGAAAGGTGTTTGAATGAGACAGAAAGGGCATCCCAATTAACCAACGTTTTTCCAAGACAATGAGATTTACATAAGTTACTAGTTATTATCACAAATTAGAGGACGTTTCACAAGTTTCACCAAGTTTCACAGAGTTCGAGGTAATTCACGCTCATTTACTGATTTATAGTCGAAATGAATAGTCTGGTAAACTAAACATCGACTCTCAATTAAAGGAGAACCGATTTGAAATTCAATGAGATGTATTTTCTCCAACGTTCAGTGGAATACGATCGATGTAATTTAGAAGCATGAATTTTGTGCAAATATGTCGTCAAAAGTTTTTTTATATAATAATGGATCCAGAAAGAGGTGTTCCTAATATTCCTGGCGACCTTGTTTCGGAGGAAGTTGGAAATTTCCTAAAATCAAAGGTTTCACAGATCTTGCGCACTAGATTCAATGTATTTCCAGGATCTCAACCAGTGAGTTTCGTTCGAGAACATCTCACGAATTTGAAGAATAAAGACTATCTTGTTTGTGAGAAATCTGATGGATTACGATGTCTTTTATTGGTTTTGATAAATGAAGATACTGGAGAGGAAGGTACCTTTCTAATTGATAGAGAAAACCAATATTATATTGTTCCTGGATTCCATTTTCCAAGAAGCAGTAAGAATTTCGACTCTTCGCATAATGGAACAATTGTTGATGGAGAATTGGTTTTCAGTAAGAATCCAGTTACTGGAATTAAAGAGATAAGATACCTGATCTTTGATTGTTTAGCTATGGATATGAAAAGTGTGATGAACAAAAATCTATGGAAACGGTTATATCATGCTCAACATGAATTCCATAAACCATATATGGAATTACGTCGAGCATTTCCAGATGCTCAATTTCCTTTCAAATTGGATTTCAAAAATATGACCCAACCATATAAGATCAAGAAGATATTCCAAGAAATGAAGAACTTGACCTATGTTTCTGATGGATTGATCTTAACCTGTTGTGATACTCCGTATATTCCAGGAACCGACTCGACTTTGTTGAAATGGAAGCCTGCCGAGGAAAATACAGTTGATTTGAAGCTGAAACTCGAGTTTCCTATATTTGTGGATGAAGATCTACCTAAACATGATCCGAATCGTGAATATTATAATTACGATGCCAAGCCTGAGATTAAACTTTATGTTTGGAAGGGAAAGTCCGAAGCTGTAGATGAGGATGTTGAAGAGAACATATTGAGGAATAATGGCGAATATAAGAATAGTTTTCAAGGACATGAAGAGTGGAATCAACTTACTGTTACTGATGAAGAATGGGAAGAGTTAAAAAAGACCGGTGAATCATTCAATGGAAGAATTGGTGAAGTGCGAAGAAATGAAAGAGGAGAATGGAAGTTGTTAAGATTTAGAGACGACAAATCGCATGCTAATTACATTACTGTGGTGTCTAAAGTTTTGAAATCGATTGAAGACTCGGTCAGCAAAGATGAGTTGGTGGCTGCTGAACAAGAAATCAAGTCCAGATGGGCAGAAAGAGAAAAACTCAAACAACAATACGCACAGCATGCTCAGCAGGCTCAGCAAGCTAACTCGGCACCTCCTAAACGGAAATTAGAAGAGGTTCCAAAACAGGACGATGATGACGATTACTACGAATCTGATGGTTTTGAAGAGCTTCCTACTTACACCAAGACCAACAGCCCCAAATATGGTGACGTTGAGGTCCCAAAAAAGAGACATGTATAACCAATTGTATACTAATGTATATCTATTTACAATTAAATGTACGAGACTATACAGTTCCGGTACAATTCTCTAGGGTTACCGTTTCCAGAGAGAATGTATTCCATCTCTGACAACTTTGGTAGCACCTGACTGAAATCTTCACTCTTATCGAATCCTCTTTTCTCAATCTCATATTCCATCAGGTTACATTGGGCCATATACTCCACTAAGGCAGAAACTTGCGGCTGAGTAAATCTGGACACTTCAAGATGCTCAAGTTGTTCATTTTTCATTAGACGCTCTGTAAGCACACGATCCCATTCTTCCTCTTTGGCATATTGATCTGGAGTTTTTTGACCAAGAACAACAGGAATTGTGTCTGTTTGTCTATGTTGACCATGAGTGGCTAACAAAATGGCTCCTTTTGCAAATGACTTTTCACCGCTAACGAAGTCAATGATTGTCTTTGGGATTGAAAGATCCAAACAATAAATGGGCTTGTAATCTTTGTCCCTGTACATGGAGTTTCTGTATTGAGCGAAAGCAGAAAATTGGTCGACAGTCAAGTACACCGGAAATTGGGTTTGAGTGGCCAGCTCTTCAAACACAAAGTCCAACAATGATGAGCGATTGGCCGTCGAAATTCCTAAGGTCTTCTTGATAACATCTCCAAGATTGTCACCTGCATCAAAGGTGATTGCCTTGGTTCTCTTTCCTTCTATAGGTGGAGTATAAGTCTTGGAAATCTTTATCTGATGCAAAACAGGATGATTGATTTGATAGAATTTCTTCAACAAACCTCTGCTAGCCATTGGCTGATCATAGACCTTTTTAGCCTCGTTGTATTTGAAATCACTGCTACCGTTCAAGAACCTGTCCATCATGGAAATATGGAAAACCACAGATTCATTATCAACAGCAAGAGCTTGGAATTGTGTCATCAAAGTCGATTTTCCAATTCCCGAGCCTCCAGTCAAAATAAGTGTATTGGCTTTGGAACTTGAATTCAGACCTCTAGTAACCAACTCATGCATTTTTTCGGTCTCGAACTGTTTGGAAACAGAGATAGGATAAGTATACAGTTCATTGTACTGATTTGGTATGAATGAACCCAACTTACGGAGCATTCTATATGCTGGTTTGCGGAATTTGACCACTTTTTCCAAGTGTAGATTCTCCATGCTTAGGATTGGTAGCTTGTCGTGTACTTCTGCATCTTTAGCGTATTTCTTCCAATCCGCAGAAACAATCAACTTGTTGAATTTTTTATCTTTACCAGATCCTTTTCTCAACTTGGAAGTATCAAACTTCTTCTTTTTCTTACTGAAGGACTTCGACTGATAAACTGCCAACTGTGCCGTGTAGCTAGAAAACAGCCGCTGCTGCTGGAATGGAGCTAATGATCGTAGCATAGTGAAAATATATTTTCTCTCAATTTTTTTCGTCGACCTTTTGTATCAGATTACGTAACAAAAATTGAAATAAGATGGTTTCATACAATCCTTACAATAAAATTAGTTATTATATACTGGGACAACATCATGGTTTGATAAGAATACAGGTCCCTCAGTATCGCGAAATGTTCATGGCAGAATCTAAAGATCAAAGACTTTCTTGAGCTTGGCGACGTACTTCTTGAAACCGGTCTTGGTTTGTTCAGTCTTGTCTGCAGTGGTGTCTTTGGCAGTACCGACAGCTGAATCGACCTTGTCCTTACCTTCGGTAGCGACTTCGTCAACCTTGTCCTTGGAACCGGAAACAATACCACCGATCTTGTCTTTGGAGTCAGAAACGAGTCCCTCAGCCTTGTCCTTAGAATCGGAAACGATTCCTTCGACTTTGTCCTTGGAGCTAGAGACAAATTCCTCAGCCTGACCTTCAAAGCCCTTGGCAGATTCGGTGACAGTGTTACCAGTTTCAGTGGCTTTAGTCTCAACAGTGTTGATAGCCTCAGTGGCTTGAGTTTTAATCTAGATGTGTTAGGATATCTAGTAATATAGTACTTACTTCTTCAGTAGACATAGTTTAGAATTAAAACCGTAAACAGGGAAAAATCTCACCCTATATATAGTAGTAACAGCCACACACAAAAATTCACCTATAATAACGAACAAGTCGGAACTAAAAAGAACAATTTAAGACACAAATATTTATTGTCCCGTCCATTGTAGTTTCTGTCACTCACACAGGTTTCATGTGTTCGCCACGACTTCTGGTCGTTTCGGGAAACGATCAGCTTTTTGAGGGAATGTTTTTTTGGGTGGCGAGAGTTTCATCTGGTCGACTTTGTAGCGTGCATTATCAGAGGCTTAAAATCTTAGATTTTCTAGGTGGTGGCTAGCTGCATCACCGCCTCAATTGGGAGGGGTCGATAATTTTTGGACATCCTTGCACTGGCACATATATTATGGGATATGCCGAAGTTTTTTTTTTTTTCTCCGCGGGAACAGGGGATAATTTTGGCACGAGGCTAAAATAAAACCTGTGCGAGTCTCGCGCGGTACGCAGGGAAAAAAGGCTAATTTTTTGACTGGCGGTTTGCGGGAAATGAGTAAGTAAAAATTGAATACCGCCATTTTCATATTCTAGTGTTTTAGAATTGTATTCAAGTTAGCATTATATATTTAGTTCTGCACATAATCACTAGTGGTTCAGGATGGATTTACGAGTCGGTAGAAAGTACCGGATCGGAAGGAAGATCGGTTCCGGATCGTTTGGTGATATCTATTTAGGAACAAATATCATCTCGGGAGAGGAAGTTGCCATCAAGTTGGAGAATGTGAGAGCCAAACATCCACAGTTAGAGTATGAAGCCAAGGTTTACAAGGCCCTATGTGGTGGAGTTGGGATCCCGTTCGTGAGATGGTTTGGAACAGAATGTGATTATAACGCCATGGTTATTGACTTGTTAGGACCATCTTTAGAAGACTTGTTCAATTACTGCAACAGAAAATTCTCATACAAAACAGTTTTACTTCTTGCAGATCAACTCTTGTGCAGAATCGAGTTCATACATGCCAGAAGTTTCATTCATAGGGACATTAAGCCTGATAACTTTTTGATGGGTATTGGTAAGAAAGGTTCTCAGGTCAACGTTATTGATTTTGGTTTGGCCAAAAAATTTAGAGATCCAAGAACACATCTTCACATTCCGTATAGAGAGAACAAGAACCTCACTGGTACAGCCAGATATGCTTCCATCAATACCCACCTTGGTATTGAACAATCCAGAAGAGATGATCTCGAGTCGTTGGGTTATGTCTTAATATACTTCTGCAGAGGTTCTTTACCATGGCAAGGACTCAAGGCCGCCACCAAGAGACAGAAGTATGACCGAATCTTGGAAAAGAAAATGGCGACTCCTGCAGAAGTCTTAGCTAGAGGATTACCTTTGGAGTTTAGACATTACCTCAACTATGTGAGAGCTCTAAGATTCGACGATAAACCAGATTACATCTACTTGAGAAAGATCTTCAGACAGCTATTCATCCGTGAGGGATATCTTTATGATTCGATTTTCGATTGGACCGTTTTCAAATACAAACTTCATCAACAGCAGCAACAGCAACAGCAAAAGGTTCTTCCTAATGGTGAAGAACCTGCCGAAAAGGAGGAAGACAAAGCAGTTGTTGCCCAAGCCCAGACCCTACCTCAACAACAACCAGTGCCACCGCAACAGCAACAAACGCTTTCTTCGCAGCAACAATATTACCAAGATCCGACCTCGAATTCTGATACTGTTAAGCCACTCTTACAACAATCGCAAAACCAGGCCCAACCGGTTCCTGATCCCTCAGCTGTTCCTGTCAACCCTCAATACAAGGCATCTCCACAGGCCTTCAACAAATCTGCTTCGCACTATAATGCTCCGCAGGGCCAAGAAGCTACCAATTTCAATCCAGCGTGGTTGTGAATGGTGGTATTGGTTTTCTGCGATTCTTGATATCATCTTCATACGCTGGTCCTCTCACTGGCTTCGAATCATTGATCAGTTTATATCCATAATAATCAATTTGTTTGATATATTAGTAATCGTCGCGTCGTTATGATTTCTTTTTTTCACTTTTCGCCCCTAATTTTGTGGAGATGCGTCTATCGTGTAAATCCATGAGACCGTTTACCAAATTTATCAGAGGTCTAAAAACAAAGAGGGGAATGACTGATATCTTTTTTGGAACCACCACCACTCTTAATAGGTTCTCCTTTTTGCGGTCTAATGCCGAGTTTATTACCCGCACAGTCTGTGATCCTTTATCATCTTCTCGGCTTGTCTTCTACAAACAGGATGGAAAGAACGGAGTTCATCCGTATATGATAGACAAAGATGGGACTTTTGGGTTGTTGAATTTACAATTAAGCGGTTTACCTGATCAATTGAAGAAAATGACATATGATTGGGCAAGTAATAATGCTGAACAATCAATGAATCTAAGAGATGATATTACTATGGTGTTTTTAGGTCTTGATGAAGATGGAATAGATGAAAAGTTCTTATTTAACGATAATTCACTTTCAAAGGACTTCAAATATCCGGACGATTATAAAATCCAAGAATATCCAACGTTCAAGTATGAGAAGTTTCAAGGAACACCGTATTATGCTGTTGATGTGACCCATAGTGAAGAATTTCAAACTTATCTGAACTCTTTTGCAAATCTATCAATCGTCAATAATTTGGGCTCAATTTTGAAACTATCCAAGAATGAGTCGTCTCTTTTTGCATACTCTAAGATGTATATGGATTGGTTGATGAGGAATAAGTTCTGTCCAGGTTGTGGTAGCAAGGTGATTCCTGTTGATGCTGGAACACGTTTATTGTGCAACACTCCAAAAGATGAATGTCCAGTGAAAAGTTCAGCAGTCAGTAACGTTTGTTTCCCACGTACAGATCCTGTGATTATTGTTGGTGCAATTTCTTCCGACGGTAAAAAGATCTTATTGGGAAATAATAGAAGACATCCTACAGTGGCAGGAAAACGGATGTATTCATGTATAGCAGGGTTTATGGAACCTGGAGAGACAGTGGAGGAGGCTACATTGAGAGAAATCTGGGAAGAAACAGGATGTTCTGCTCAAGAAGTCAAGATTGCATCCAGTCAACCATGGCCTTTTCCTGCAAATTTGATGATTGGATGTTTTGGAATTGTCCATTTCGATGGAGTTAATGAAGTTATCAATACTGCTTTAGATAACGAACTTGATGATTGCAGATGGTTCGATATAAAAGACGTTGAAATTCTCTTGGAAAACGGTGAATTAGAAGACATTACATTACCTATGGAAGGAAGCATTGCGTACGAACTAATCAAGAATCTAGCTCACAATAAGTATTAGATATATCTACTCAATCATATTCATTCATTACATTTTTATTTGCTCTGTTGGGCTCCTGCAGCTTGAGCAGCCTGTTGTTTGGCAATGTCTTCAGCAGTAGGCATTCCTTCGGTCAAGATCTTCTCCAAGGTGAGTTTTTGGTCTGCCAACATCTCCTTGGTCTTTTGTTGTTCCTCTTGGAGTAATTTCTCTCCATTCTCCTTCAAATAAGTGTACATGTTGAGGTAATTCTTCTGACCTTGTTCTCTGATCATATCCAAAGGCATTTTTCTCTGTCTCAATTGAGGTGACATTCCGAGTAACGTAGAGGTCAACGATGATCCATTAACCTTCTTCTGATCTTTCTCCCATTGTTCTCTCAACCGAGCTTCTCTTTGAGCGAACTCGTCAGCAATATTCTTCTTATCCTTGAAAGAAGCCAAGATAGGTCTCACATCCTTAATTGGTTGAGTAGCCAAATATTCCAGGAATGGAATCAATTTGACCAGTTTATCGTCTTTCTTTCCTTCCCATTTATCAATTGGAATGGCATTCTCCGGTTGCAATGAATAGCAGTCTGCATCTGGATCAATAATGATTAATTTAGCCAAATCTCTTTGCATCATGCTCAAATCCTTAACAATCTTTCCATCGATGGTCCTGCAAGCTTCACGGAACAATGAGTATGAAATGAAAGCATGGTATGGATCCATTTTAGCAACAGTGTTCTCTGCAAATGCCAAAGATGATTTGGAAAAGATAACAATCTCATAATATTGGGACAAATAACCAAGGAAATAGTCAACACCAGGTCTCTTTGCCGTTTTCCATCCCTTCTTGTAATCCCAATCGGCATGAATCAATAGATCATCAAGTTCCAAAACCAAAGTCAATGGATGTCTATAAGGTTCAGGAAGAGGTGGGGGTAACAAGTCGGTAAAGGCAGGCTCCGAAAACACATTGGTGACTCCCCAAACTCTCTTTTTGAAACGAGTCCAAATATTGGAAGGATTTAGTCCATTTTCTTGTTCGTTATAAAACTCTTTCTCTTCTTCTGGATCCCAATCTCTGCAACTGTAAACTCCACCGGCGACTGTGGCACCCAAAATTGAGAACCAGAACAACTTGGCCAATCTATCTTTCTTCTTATCCAGAGTGGATTTGACGTTGTGTCTTCTCTTTCTTGGTTGTCCATACTCATCTTCATTCGAATGTTGACTCTGATTGGTTGATTTGTCTTCTTTCAAGGTCTCAGAATCAATTCCAGCCTTAGCAAGTAGATCCTCATCCAAAATAGAAGATGGCTTCTTGTCATCTTTTTTCTCAGTGTAAAATCTAGTTTGCGAGGCAATCATAGGTTGTCTGATCATCAAAGACTTTTGAAGTGATGGCGCAGCCACGCGCACAAACTTGGAAGACCGTGCCACGAAACTTAACATTTTATATACAGGATAAGAGGTGTATTAATTTTGAAAATTTTTCCGCCATCTAAAGATCAATCTACAACTAAATTTACACTGTTACAGCTATCAGGTCATCATCATTTCATGAGTCAATACTTTCGTAGACCTCTACGACGATGGTTTTAGAGCTGGTTGTTCGATCTGACCTTTTGGAGTCAGAGTTAGCATACTGTAACATTGCCTAGTATTGCTAGTCTGAGACCAAAAGGAGTATGGTTATTTAAAAAATTATCGGGTCACCATATTTTTTATACACCGGCCCAGGCGCCCGGTCGTGTACTTTTCCAACGGCAAAACTAAAAACTTAATCTTATTACACCATGTCGGATTTGTTTGCTTCTCAACTGAGCCAATTCAAGAAGACGGTTCGTAATTCTTCTACAACACTTCCATCTCAACGTCGGATAGTGGATAAGCCGAACTTGAAACGTTCGAATGACGTTGATTATAATTATGATTCTAAAAGGTCCAGAACTAGCGAATATGATTCTGCACCACAAAGCTCGCTCTCGATCCGTTTAATGACTGCTTCGGACTTCATAAAGACCAGTGATAAACCTGTAACGATCGAGGAACTTCAAAAACATATACAATGCAAGGTTGATCCTAAACTATTGAAAGTTCTTACAAATGTTGATAGAATCAAGTATGATCCTGTGAGTCAGACTTTGGAGTATCTATCGTTGCACAATATCAAAACAGGCGATGATCTAATCAAGGTTTTGGAAAATCAACCCACTTTTGCAGGACTTTCGGTCAAACAGCTTAAAGATGGTTGGAACGGATGTGCCGAGACTCTAGCAGAATTGGAAAAGGAAGAGAAGATCATAGTTCATAAAACAAAAAAGGAAAACGCTCCTCGTCATATCTGGCTGAATGTTGGTTTTTACAAGCTTGAGAACGTGGTGGAACCGGATTTCTTCGATTTATGGTCCACAATCAAGGTTCCAAAAGGAGACGACTTGGCCCAACAATTGATAGAAAATGGATCTAAACCAACAAACGTGGACCCAGATTCAGTCAAGAATAAGAAAGTGGCTCCTACACAGGAAAGAAAACAAAAGAAAGCCAGAAGGGGTAAGATTACAAACACTCACATGAAAGGTATCCTTAAAGATTATACCCGGATGTAATAATAGATAATGATATGATTTTTTTCAAGAGTCCTTCTTCTTCTTGTCCTTTTTATGCTTTTTCTCCTTCTTTGGAGAGTCTTCACTTTTCCTTTTCTTCGGACTAGAGCTCTTTAAAGCTTCTTTGTAATCGCTTTTACCATATCCTGTTGGATAATGTCTCATTCTTAGATCGTCATGTTGTTTCACGTCTTTCCGTTGGGTGACCACATTTCCATAATTGATTTCGGGAATGGTCACCTTTTCAGATATGCTGTAAAATCTTGCGATTTCCAGATTGTTTAGCGGTTGTAATCTGTCATTATCTTTTGCGCTCATGATTTTATATTTTTTCTTCAAATTAGCGTCCTCTGCTGCAACCAAATCCTCAGTCAACGAATAGTCGGTGCTCTTGACTTTAAACTCTGTGGTTTTTCCAAACCCAAAATTCACTGGTAGTTTCTTTAATTTCTTGATGTTGAAATCTGATGGAACTTGAATCAACCAGACTTCTTTATTTTTCAGATGTTTCGAGGCTAATTGATTCACATCTTGCAAAGTTTCAACTTTTTTGAATGACTTTGGAACCTGAAGTGTCTCCAACTCATCGTCAGAAAGACCTTGGTCCGAATCTATTATTCTTTCGCTTGATAACTGGCTCATTAGATTAAATAATATTTTTTTTCAGAAATTTTTCAGATTTTTTTTAATTTCGTGCGCCAACCAGCGATTTTCTATCTAATTGTAGTCTCCGCTGTTGAAGATGGAAATATCCACAGCAGCCTTGACATCCTCTATATCTAAACTTTCCATGCCACGGTTCAACTTGGCTTTACTTTTCAGCATCTCGTTCAAAGCACGAGCTTTCTCGGCAAATTCCAAGTAATTACTCTCGTTTCCTGTCACATAAGATCCTGTGAAGACACCAACCTCGAATGAGTCGATTGGTGGCACAGACTTGTTCGTGAGGATCTGAGTGTCAATGGTATCATCTCTGGAAACAACTGGAGTCAAGGCAAGTTCCATCTCATGGTCCTTGATTTGATTATCAGTAACACAACATTCGATCAAATCTTGTAAATTTTGATAAAACACTTGATCTGCACCAATTGCATCCGAAATCTCTTTATCACTCTTCTCATACCCAACAAGGGCTCGATTATCTGCAAGATCAATACCGTATATATGATTGTGTCTAATTGCTGGACAACATGAAGCAATGTAAACTCTCTTAGCACCGGCTTCCCTAGCCATATTAATGATTTCTTTCGAAGTGGTACCTCTCACAATTGAATCGTCGACCAAAAGAACAGATTTCCCGTAAAACTCTGAAGCCATCGCGTTCAACTTCCGTCTCACAGAGGATTGACGTTGTTTCTGATCGGGCATGATGAAAGTTCTTCCAACATATCTGTTTTTGATGAAACCTTCTCTATATGAAATATTCAAACTGTTTGCACACTGTAAAGCAGAATGTCTCGAAGTATCTGGAACAGGAATCACCACATCGATTTCTTTTCGCACATCTAAGCCAGATTTTGCGAATTGTGAAGAGATATTCTGGGCAAGCTTGTTACCCATCTCTAATCTTGATCTGTACACACTGATTCCATCCAAAACAGAATCCGGTCTGGCAAAATAGACATATTCAAAGATATCCGGAGTATAAGATTTCATAGGAACAACCTGTTTGAACTCAGGTTGCATTCCATCCTTGGGTATGATCACAGCTTCTCCTGGAAGCAAATCTCTATAAACTTGGAAACCATGAGCTTTTAAAACCACAGATTCAGAGGCCAACATGTAATCCTTTGTTCCATTATCTTTTAAACGCTCTCCAATTAGAATTGGACGAATTCCATGTGGATCTCTAAAACCAATAATACCATATCCTGCCAACATGGCAACACAAGCATAAGCTCCTCTGATTTTCTCATAAACACCCTTAAGAGCCTTGAAAAGATCACTATTGTTAACTCTCGACTTTCCGTAAGCGGCTAACTCACTGGCAAACAGATTCAACAACAACTCTGAATCCGAATCAGTATTAATATGTCTATGCACAACCTCATCCATATATGTTCTCAACTCGTCTCCATTAGTAAGATTTCCATTGTGACTAAGAGCAATACCATATGGAGAGTTAACATAAAACGGTTGTGCCTCAGAAGTTGCACTTGAACCAGCTGTAGGATATCTTAAATGAGCGAGTCCCATATTTCCGACCAATCCCATCATTCTTTGTTGTGTGAACACATCACTAGCCATTCCATTACCTTTACATTGATATAATCTGGCTCTTTTTCCACAGGTCACGATACCGGCAGCATCTTGGCCTCTATGTTGAAGAAAAAGACATCCATCAAAAAGTTCAGGAGCACAATTCTGGCCTTGATCGGCTAAAACAATTCCAAGAATACCACACATAGGATAAGACGATTGAATTGATTTTTATCTTATTAATTTATTTTGACTCTGAATAAAAAAAATTTGCTAGAAAAGAAAGGTCGATCGTCGCTCGAGAGATACCAACAGGCTTATAATTGAACAGCCATGACGGACCATAACGAACAGTTCATGGAGTCATATGCTCCTGAGAAAGTCTCTGAACTGGATAAATTAGAACTCGATAGACAACAATTAATCTTGGAATATAACCAGAAGATACTAGATGGATTATTGATACAGAACTCGTTACGACCGGTGAAATTGAACCATGTTAATGTTCATGGGAGTGGCTCACAGTTTAGAGACAAATATCTTGCGCGTCAACTTCAACCATTGCTGAAAAACTCACATCCTTTCACTTTGAAGTCATTTCTTGAAAAAGTGGACGCTACAGCATACAATTTTACCAAATCTGGATCAATCCAGGAAATCACCACTAGTATAGATCCACATTCAATTCCTTCATCAGATACTTTGGAATTGGTTGCAAATGTGAAAATTAAGCCTGTAAAGAAACTATTCATGAAAGTTGGTACCAATGTTGGAAATGGAGAAGGAGACGGATATTTGTCGCTTCAATGGCGAAATATCTTTGGAGGAGCCGAAGCCATCACTTTTGATACAAATATGGCCTCCAATAACCTGGGAACAAGAAATAGATCTCAGTATCTCTTAAATTATAGCATGCCAATATTCAACAACCCAGACTACAAATTCGATACTGTTTGCTACCATTCATCTAGATTTATTGATTATACCACATTTCATGAACAAGTGGTCAATGGAATCACCACCAAGATCACTACGAACTATCTACCATTTGAAAATAAAGTGAACCAAGAAATCTCATTTGAGGCTCTTCTTCGGTCCATTAAATTAGAACCTTCGCCTAACGGATACCGCAACAATTCACTTGTCAATGATTACTTTCTGTTCAACGCCGGAGATTCTCCAAAATCAAGTATAGTGTACTCATTATCCCATGATACTCGAAACCTGGCTTTATTTCCAACATCTGGACATTTCTTCAAATCTACCACGGAATACTCATTCTTGCCGACTTCTAACTTCATCAAATCAACTCTAGAACTTTCTCAAGCAACTAAAATCAATAATTCGCTTAGTTTATCTGTCACTGCTCGTACAGGACTAATCAGGTCACTAAACAACTCTTTAATCCATCCAATGGATAAATTTCAAGTTGGAGGACCCAATAACGTTCGTGGATTCTGGACATCTGGAATGGGACCAAAACAAATGGGCTTGAGTCTTGGAGGAGATGCATTTTGTACTCTAGGACTCAGTTTGTTCCATAGGGTACCATTTCTGTCCGCAGACTCAAACTTGAAGCTACACTCGTTTTTAAACGCTGGTAAACTCGTCAATCTTGATAAATCCAAACCTGACTTGGGATTATCAGGATTAGTTCAGCAAATGAACATTTCTACAGGTATAGGACTAGTTTATGCTCATCCTGCTGCCAGATTTGAACTCAATTTCACTCTACCGGTGGCTATTCACCACGGAGATGAGATCAGAAAAGGTATACAATACGGCATTGGGTTGTCTTTCCTGTAATACATTGATCTATAAGCCAATTTTTCTCTTCTCCTCGATTGATTGGGAATGCAAGTTGATCACATGAGGAATAATTAAGGATTCGATATCTTGTTTAGCTTCAATCTGTTCAGGGCTCAATTTGACCCATTGTTCGTCATTTTGAGTAACAAAAACCACCTCGTGTTTTCTAGTCTGTAGAAGATTTCCAATCACCAATTGATGATTGTATCTTTCCAATGCACCTCTGGCTTTCTTGATAAGAATAGACTCGTCAGTTTCCAATTTGAAAGACACGATCATAGAGATTGGAGCCCAAGAATCAACCAATCGACTCAAGAATTTAGGAACCGGCTCCAGATCAACCACCAGTTTACCACAAGAGTCCTGGCTCTGGATTTTGTGCTCTGGAATACGCGAGGAAGGCAAGAAAAAGTCGGACACCGCTGCTGCCAAAAAAAATAGAGCATCAGAGCCAATCACAGACAATTCTTGGGCAATCAGCTTGAGAGTAAACAGATACTGATGCACAGTGGTGAATGGAACGAGCAGAAGAAGATTGTTTTCCTGAGCATGTCTGTATTTTCTCAACACCACAAGCATCTCTTTCTGAAACTCGTTGTTGACTTGAACCGTCGCATCATTAGATTCGGTCAAATAATCAAGAAAACAGTTTGTAGTATGACTATAATGTCTCGAATATGGCAGTAAAGAGAATTCTCTATGAAGAAACACCACCGCGTATCCATTCTCCAGGAAATATTCAGCAGAGGTAGCTCCTCTGGTTCCTGCACTGAAATTATCAATGAAACGAACTGTATTGTTTTCTAACGGAACAGTAGTACCTCCAGAAGTAACCAAAACTATTTTACGTTTCTGTTGATGGTGGAAGTTGATAAAATCGGCCACATCTCTGGATATCTTTGAAAGATATGGAGGCGGTTTATGGAATCGGAAATAATTATCTTCATCAATGGATTTAGCTGCTGGAAACTCAGGTATAGATCGATCTATTGCAGATAATGTATCTGGAACAGAGGTATGAACTCGTTGATGGTCCGCTGACATTCTGGAAAGAGGTTATTTGATTTTCAAACGAATTAACACCGCCTTGGAAAAAAATTATATACGAGGAATGAATAGTGTTGTGTTTCTAGACCTGAGCATGGGTCCCAAACCTTTGGGACGAGTGAAAATTGAGCTATATACTGATCAATTGCCAAAGACTACAGAGAACTTCCGTCAGTTTTGTACGGGAGAATATAGAGAGCTTGGACGACCTATAGGTTATAAAAATAGCAAGTTCCATAGATTAGTTCCAGGATTCATGATACAAGGAGGTGATTTTGTGCGAGGCAATGGGACCGGAACGAAAACGATTTTTGGAACTGATTCGTTTGATGATGAAGGTTTCATGTTTAAAAACGAACCAATGACTCTGGCAATGGCCAACTCGGGTCCAAATTCCAACGGATGTCAATTTTTCATCAATCTGGGTCAGAACACTTTTCTAGATGGGAAGCACGTTGTTTTTGGACGCATAATAGAAGGTCAGGATATCGTGAGTACTCTTGAACGTGTCAGAGTCGATAATGAACGCCCAATTATCGACCTTGTGATATCCAATTGTGGTGAAATGTGAAGTTCCAAAAACATCTCTACACCATTTGAAAAAAGATCAGATCAGATAGGGAATGAAGAGAGAGTATGATCAAAGGATGTAAGAGGATCCAATCAATGGGAGATCGATATTGGAATTACTAATAAAATGAGATCATTGGTGAAATGATGGTTATTTGCCCGTAAATTCCTTGACACAATACAGAAATAGTGTCAGCGGTTGGGCAGCAGATATACACAGAAAGAGATTTCTCAAAAGTTATCCAAGCGCACAAAGTGCATTCTATGACCCGCGAAACTATAATTGCCCAATCATCTATTACGGCTTCCTCAGCTTCGCAATCAGCCCCAATAGATAGTCCATTAACTAGTGCGAGTCTTGGAAGTCAATCGATAGTTCCTGCCAGTGCCACTGAGGGAGGTCGAGAACTCTCGAAAACTGTTTTACATGTTGGGGGTATTCATAAATCTGTTACCGAAGACCAATTGGAAGAGCTTTTCTCATCTCTAGGCTCTCCAGTACAGACTATCAAGTTACTATTCGATAAGAATCGACCAGGGTTTCATTATTCATTTATTGAATACGAAACTCATGCAGCAGCCGATGCGGCGGCTAGAGCATTTGATGGGAAATCCTTGATGAATCA
Source organism: Ogataea xyloterini (assembly GCA_030573155.1). Classification (NCBI taxonomy): domain Eukaryota; kingdom Fungi; phylum Ascomycota; class Pichiomycetes; order Pichiales; family Pichiaceae; genus Ogataea; species Ogataea xyloterini. Next base: position 179,065 of record JAJMCS010000005.1, on the reverse strand, counting down.
TCCGCTTAAAATATCATGGGCATTTCAGACCCAACAGAGTAAACCAGGAGAAACGTTTAATTTGTTTGTTGGTGATCTATCTTCTGAAGTGAATGATGAGACATTATCGTGCGCATTTAATAAGTTTGATTCATTCGTACAGGCCAATGTAATGTGGGACATGAAATCAGGCCGGTCTAGAGGATATGGGTTTGTCTCCTTTCGTGACGCTCGAGACGCCGAGAAATGTCTAGAAACCATGAATGGAACCATTCTTTCAAACCGTTCCATCAGAATTAATTGGGCATCACACAAGCTTCCTCTTCACTCTCCTGTATATGGGCGTGAATACATGGTATCTCCCATTCCAGCAGTCCACTCTCCAATTCTGGGTCCACAATCCTACGACATGGTACTCCATCAAACTCCAAGCTGGCATAGTACCGTTTATTTGGGAAACCTGGCCCATTTCACTACCCAGAACGATTTGATTCCATTATTGCAGAACTTTGGTTATATCGTCGACTTCAAGTTCCATCCACAAAAGGGTTGTTCTTTTGTCAGATATGATTCGCATGATCACGCTGCTTTGGCTATTGTCCAACTTGGCGGCCTTATACTTAATGGTCGTCCCCTCAAATGTGGTTGGGGCAAACAGCAAAGTATGCCTGTTCCTATAAACTACATGTATAGAGAATGAGAATATAATGCATGTTTTAAAACGAATTATGATGATTAATGTTCGCTTTGGAAGTAGGTCCGGGAACCTCTTGATCTCTGTATCTTGTTGATGATACAGAAGAACTATCCTCAAACTCCACGGCCTCTTCTGGGGAGTGCTCTGGTCCATGAAGATAGTTCTTTAACTCCATTGCTGCAACAGAGGCCTTTCTGAACAAGAAAGGCACGATATTAGTTGTATCTAGTTCCTCATTTTGACTAGTTGTGACTCGAGAGAGACCTCCCTGGTTTGTAGAGCCTGTTTGATGATTTTGTAACGTGTGTGCTCTTCTGAGAGTGTGATGAGCTTGCATATCATCTCTCATCTTGAGGTTGTCGGTCTTCAAAATCACAGCTCTGTCAATGGCATATGGCAACCCTCTGTGTCTTCCTCTGATCATCAATGCGATGATCACCAATTTGGAGACTGTAGTAAACTGACCACAGAACGACGGTGTAGTGTTAGGATAACCCAAGCTCAATCCAACAGTACCATAAGCAGATGTAACTTCGAAAAGAACACTGAAAATGGTGAAGTAAATGTCTCCATTGGTCAGCTTGTTTCCTTCTGCTATGCATATGATGAAAAGACCCAAAAAGAGAAACCACAAATCAAAGGAAAGTTGTTTTCTCAAGTGAGTTCCAATAAACGAAATGGCTTTACCTTTCTTTTCGTCGTCATTGGAACCTGTTTCGTGATCATAATAAACTCCCAAAGATTGTTCCTCATAAACATTGGTTCTTCGAATCGAAATAGCCAGAGGCAGAACAGATATATACATCATCACTGTGTAACTGACTTGCACTGCAGGACTCAACTTCGAAAGATCCACCACAACCAATCCAGCAGTTCTGGTTGAAATAGCTTGGAAAAGTCCATCAATAACACGATATCCAGGAGCGATATCTTTGAGAACGGATCTGTGAAAGTCAAGAATAATGAATAACAACCAATCGATACAGTTCAAGACCACAAGCACAAAAAGTAGCCACCAAGTTGGACCTGATGGAAACAATAACGTGAAACATCTTCTGGGATGCTGCAGTAAAAAGGCCAAAGACTCTCTATACAAAGTCAACGGTTTTGAGAATTTAAAGCAAATCCAAATCACAAAGCGAAGCAAGATCGGAAACCCAGTGTTACCGGCCACAACCAGAAACCCACCAATCAATAATGCATACGCACTCTCTTGAAAAGACATCACCGAATCAGGATTAAGAGTAAGTCCAAGATCATTGAAACAAGTTTGAGGATACCAAAACCCCCACCATGTTGGTGAAACACCGTCGCCTCTGACCATGTTCTTATATTTCGGTTCATTGTGGATCCAAGGCAAGAAGATTGTTATTCCAACAAGATGGAATCCAATATAGTAAGCCACTAGAATGACACTCAACAGTTTCAAAGCCCTGTACTCCACTCCTCCTAATTCCTCCTTCTGATCATCAGTCAAGGCCACAAAGGTGGAATTTCGTCCGATTGTAGGGGTCCAAGAAAGATAATTAGGTGGAATATTCTTGCTTCCCCTAGAATACATGCTGGCAAGCTCCTCTTCATCATCATATTCATCATCATTGGCAATTGATCTAGAAGTGAATCTGCGTCCCAATCTGGTGAGTCGATTAGTTGTACGTCTCATGTTCTTGCGTAGAATCTTGTCAAACGTTGGAGACTTGACAATGGCTCCTTTTTTATAAATATCACCCTTTTTAGGCTCCGCAACATCGAAAGTGTGCGCTCGTTTGTTGATATGTGGGCCATGTTGATCATTAGGCACAGTCATCACATGCGATTGAGTTCTTCCAATATGTCTGAAATCAGATCCATCTCCTTCATCAAGAGTAACATCGTTTTCACTGGTATTATCTGGAGGAGAATAAGACTGTTCGTCCGCACTTGAGCCAATCTCCTCGCTCAGAACACTCTCGTTCTCGGCTTCAGGAATATCTGCAGGAGTCGTTAGAGCACGTCGTTTCATTTCAGTCCTGGAAAAGGTTGGCACTTCAAATTTGATCGAACTGTTGTTCGTATTTCCACCGTTCAGTTTCTCCATCTTCTGTCTTTCCCTAATCTGCCTACGCTTCAACAACTGTTCATGTCGCGTCACGTGACCTGGTATTTTAGCTGTCGTCCGCTCCGCAGGTCCATGAATGACCAAAGCCGGTCCAGATTCATCTTCTGTATTCACATCCTTATTCTGTTGCATCATGGAAATGGACATGTATAGATCACGAGGCTCAATATCTTTGTCTCGCCGTTTCTTTGGAGGTTTCGGCAAATCCACGAACTTGATGTCCCTGGTTGGCGGAGAGTACACATCAGGATCTCTCCTTTCACCTTCACCTCCATCTTCATCTTCATCGCTTGGCTCGCTGTAATGAACAACAGGCACGTTGTCAGAACTGTGATGTCCAGCTTCGTCTAAATTGGAAAGTTCTATATCTTGGCCTTTCTCATGTAGTTTGTAATCGGGTGAACCACCAGAACTCGAAGAAACAGGAACTAAATATTCGTTTTCAATTGCATTGTCTAGTTTCCGTTCTTGGTCTTCTATTTGTTGTTTCCTGTTCAGCTTGTTGAGTCTTTCTGCCAAAGCTTCAGAAGCATTATGTGTCTCAAAATCTTCCTGCTCCGAAGTCGTTCGTCTGATCTTTCTAGAGCGCGTACTTCTTGTTGTATCTATCGTTTGTGTTCTGAATTGTGCTAAAGTTGCAGACCGTCGCATCTTGAAATTCAGCATAGATTTCTCTTTAATATCATCAAATGACTTCTCGAACCAAAACAATCGAAGAAACACAATAGCAGAATGAATGAAAATTGGTGTAGTGAACATTGCAATAATATAGATGACCATCTGTTGAAACAAGGTGAGATTGTTCACATCATATGTGTTTAAGCCTGCTTGAGTGGTTGCACCAGAAGCAAAGAACAATGCATCAATATAGGCAATATTTCGTTGCGGATAAATCAATATGGATCCAAAGAAACACCAGAACAACACATAGGCGTAATGGGCTGCAAGAAAATTGGGAATGAGTCGCTGAAATGCAGGTCCTAACTTCTCTTGAATATGGTATATATGTCTTCGCAGTTTGAATCCAAAGGTCTTGGTCAAATCAGTTTCATAGACTCGCCCTCTATTACGGCTGAATACAGACATTAAACGTCCAGAAATCATGCCCTTCTCAGGCAAATTCAGTTAGTTGTTTTAGGATCGACCAGCCAAAAATTAATTAAAGTTTCCATATTTACAGATTACGTAATTTGTGAAATTAAATTTCAGTCTCGGGTTGGCCTTCGACTGGAATTTAATAAAGCTCGAGCCATATCGATCTCAGAATTGGCCACTTCCTCTGTATCTGTCGCTGGAGATCGACGATAAGATTTCCGAACGTCGGGGTCGATTGGAATTGAACCAGAGTCGGACTTGTATCTGAGTGCAGATGAGTCTGACGGAGTAGGGGTATCTTGATTCTCACCTGGCGAGTCGTAATTGAAGTTTGAATGTATTGTAGGATGGTAGTGGGATTGATATTCGGAGAAGCCGTGTTGGGACTGGGATCCTGGTGTTTGACGGTGTTGTCTCTGCACCATTTCAACCACATCTGATATTCCAGAGTTGGCAAGAATCTCATTAAAGGAGGAGGCAGAATCAATGTTGGATGTTTGATAGATATGAGAAATGTTTGGTAATTGTTGTGAAAGGGATGTTTGATGAACGAATGGTTGAGTTTTCGGATACTTGGATTTGAGTTTCGGACTGGGCACTTCTGACCGTTTAATTGAAGCACGCGCTGGATCTTTACAATCAGGACATGATTTAACAATCTGAGTCACCATTTCTTTAATTTTGGGCCAATGATACTTGTCGCAGATGTAAGATGTAGTTTTGTTGATTCCTCCATGATCTCTGGCATGTATTTCTTTGATGATTCTAAATTGCTCAGCAGGATTGATGATGACTTCTTTTCCCTTCAAATAGAGAGTTGAACTTTCCACCGTATAATGGGAAGCCAAAGAACGTAATCTGGACTTTTCTTGACGACTAGCATCTTCTGGATATTTCCTGGTGAGCAGGAAATTGCGGATCTTTTCATATTTGGAGTTGGAATCGGATTTCGTTTCCGGTGGATCTAATTCTCTTCCATAAGTTATAGCGTCCACCAAGAAATCCTTACTACTCTTCAATAGTCCACAACCCTTTATGCGACCGATCTTTTTGAAATGCAAACTCTCCAACACTGATTTTGCCGGAGCATTAATATCAAAGATCAATTCCATCATGGCATAAGTATAACTTAATTTTGGAGCCCAAGCTAAAAAACATTCGGCCAAAGTACGTCCAATACCTTTTTCACGAATACCGGCATTGACCAACACATTTGCAGTACAAACATGAGCAGATCGGCCAGGATAACTTGCTTTGATGAAGAAAGTACCCAGACATCTTTTAGCCCATTCCTTATGAGACCATGATATATCCAAAGTTGGTTGATCTCCTAACACCATCACGGCAGCAAACTGACCAAACCAATAGTCTCGAAACTCATCGATCGACAAGGGCTCGAAAAACGGCTGTGTATCTCCTCTGGCGATCTCGTCATTATATTCTTGTGTCAAGAAGCGTAAAAGTTCAAAAGGCAAATCGTCCGGTGAAAAAATAGGATAGATAGTGGCTGTTGTTTCCTTGTCTTTCAACAAAACCGTTAATCTTTCAATATCAACACTAACATTGTAATGAGGTACAAAGTGGCTATTTGATAAGATAACGTTGTTGAAACCACCCATTTGGGAGATACTAGTGACAACTTTTACGCGGACGCAATTTTTGGACTAGTTCGCGAATACATTTCGTCGCCGTTCCTAATTCGGAACAAGCGTCGCTGATCCTGCGTGCACCCTTTATCACCTAGGAGCGTCATCTAGATATGTACCATGTGACCCGCCAATGGAATAACTGGCGTAGCAAAGATCCCCAAATCGGAAAATCATACAGGATGATTCATTGTTATTCCTAAAATAGATAAGCTTCCAGACCGTAAAGAAAGAAATGATAAGGCGATGGTGGCTATCTAGATTAGATCCGTCTATATATGAAAGCTTAATCGTTTCAAAGTTGCAACTTTTGAATTAATGAAGCAAGAGTTAAAGAATATTGAGGTTGTTGACGAGGTCGAGGTTTCCTCGTCAACTTCTATCTCTGGCGGAAAGAATACCCGTTTCATTCATGATGGAACTACTCATCGTAAATTGAGACGTCGGCATATCGATCTTATCAGTATCGGTGGATCGATCGGTACCTCTTTATTCGTCACCATTGGAAATGCCCTCGCTAACGGAGGTCCTGGAAACTTGTTGGTGGCATTCACTTTGCATGCTATTCTCATTTATATCATGACTCTCACCATCGGGGAGCTTATCTGTTTCTTGCCCGTGGACTCACCTTTCATCACTCACGCTGGTCGGTTTGTTGATCCTGCTTATGAGTTCACTTTCGGATACAATTTCCTGGCAATGACTGTTCTGTTTGTTCCGTTCGAGATCACCGCTGTCAATAACATGATCCATTTTTGGACAGAAGATTATAACGCCGCATGTGCGGTCGTTCCGATGATGGTGTCTTATATCCTGATCAATATCTTCGCTGTGAAATGGTATGGAGAATCTGAATTCTATCTGGCCATCGGAAAGGTTATGCTTGCAACGGGTCTTATATTCTTCACCTTCATCACCATGTTGGGAGGTAATCCACTTCATGATCGATACGGTTTCAGAAATTATGGATCTGTCAGTGATTCTTTTGAAACTTACCTCGGAAGTAAGCCTGCTGCATTCTGGAGTGCTTATCAGAAAGCTATTTTCGCCATGGGTGGTCCTGAATATTTGGGTATGGTGGCAGGTGAAGCTGAAAACCCAAGAAAAACATTGCCTCGGGCTTTCAGAACTGTGGTCTACAGACTGGCAACCTTCTATATCACTGGTGCATTATGTTCTGGTATCGTTTTGAACCATAAAGATCCAACCCTTCTCGCTGGAATTGCCTCGGGAGCAACTAGTGCTAACGTGTCACCATACGTTATTGCCATGTCCAATATGAAAATCAAAGCTTTGCCAAGTATTGTGAACGTCTTGTGCATGACATCGGCATACTCTGCAGGAAATTCCTACATGTATTGTGCCATCAGATCTGTGTTTGGTTTGGCCAAAAGAGGATATGCACCAAAGGTCTTTACATGGACTACCAAGAGTGGTGTTCCTGTCGCAGGTTTGGTGCTCGTTTCTCTGTTCTCGTGTCTTTCATTACTCCAAATCGGAGACACCGCTATCATTGGTCTCAATTGGTTGATCAACTTGTCCAGTGGATGTCAAATTCTCAACTATCTCCATATGATGGTTGTTTATCTTCGGTTCCACAAAGCATGTGAAGCACAAGGGTTAGATAGAACCACTCTGCCACTTCAATCATGGGCTACCAAATTGCAACCATATCCTGCCATATATGGATTGTGTTGCATGATCATTATTGTGATATTTTTCGGAATCTTTGCTTTCCTTCCATCCTTTGATATTGATTCCTTCTTTTACTATTACCTTATGGTCTTCGTGAATATTGGTTTATTTGTGTTCTGGAAAGTCCTCAAGAGGACTAAGTTTATCGATCCAAAGGAGGCCGATCTTGTTTCTAATCTCGCTGAGATTGATGAACATGAGGTTGAATTCTATTCGAGATTATCTGAAAAGAAAGAAACAAAGGATGGAATCATTAATAGGATTCTCTCTTGGATGTTTTAGTTTTTTTTATATATTTTTTTATAAGCTTAAATGGATCAATGGCTTGAGACTTCTTCGGGTAATCGGATACATAAGACTTGCAAATTGAAAGGTTTGGATCATATAGGATTAGCAGGACAAGTCACATTATGTGAGAACAGTCAAATAAATGCAAAAGATCATCAAATCAATGTCGGTAAACATTGTTATCTAGAATCAATGGTCCAAGTAGATTCATCATTGGGAGATATCAAAATGGGTTCATTTGTTAGATTAGGAATGAGATCAAAGATACAATCTGGCTGTACAATTGGAAGTCGTGTAGATATCGGATCAGATTGTATTCTAAGTCCAAATTGTATTATTAGAGATTGTTGTGTTATACAAGATCATGTGGTGGTCCCAAATGGATATGTGGTTCCAGCGTTTACAAAATTGGGTATAAATGAGGGGAAACTCATAGAAACGGTCTTGCCACCAAGTTACCGCCAAATAAACGAACAAAAAGTGCGCAAATTGCAAGTTGTAGGATAAGAGACAATTTATATAGACAACATCGCGATCGAAAATTTTTGTATTGTAATATTCTACTTGTTTAATAATGTCTGTGGATTTCAACGCTTTGGCCCATCAATTCTGTACCTTCTACTACGATCAATTCGATAAGGACAGAGCACAACTTGGAAATCTTTATGTAAGTTCGTTTTTGATGAAGTATTACTAACATTGACAGAGAGACCATTCAATGCTTACCTTTGAGTCGTCTCAGATCCAGGGTGCTCGTAACATCATTGAAAAGCTCACCTCGTTGGGATTTGCTAAAGTGGCACATAGAATCTCTACTTTGGACGCGCAGCCAGCCTCCGAGAATGGAGACGTCTTGGTGATGGTTACTGGAGAGTTGTTGATTGACGAGGAGCAAAATTCACAAAGATACTCCCAGGTGTTCCATTTGATTCCAGATGCCGGTTCCTACTATGTTCTGAACGATATCTTCAGACTCAACTATGCTTGATTGACGGTCAGATCATTCTATATGACCTGCCTATTTTTTGATCTATTTATCTAGTTCCGGTAGAGTTATAATACGATTTGAATAGGTTTCATCATGGATGAGTACATTCCCATTCACAATGATATTCTTTTCAGATTTGTCTTGATCATTCAATATATTGAATTAGATTGCTTAATCGCGAAGTAAATTATTATGGAGGTGCCAGCTGTTCCAAGTCATGTAAGTTATTAGTATTAAATCTAACAAATAAGAGACCTAAAGAGGACAATTCTAGTTCTACAATTCCTGTTGTTCCATCTACACGTCCAAAAAGATTGGAAACTAGTCCTGTTGAGGAATTGGAGGTTCCGTCAATTCCTCTCACCAGACCAAAAAGGGGAGACACCTCAGAGACTGAGACAGAACAAAGCATACAATCACCTTCTATTCCTTCCAGAAGACCACGGAAAGTAGAGAAAGTCATTGAAAAAGTCATTGAAGATCCTGTTGATTCTCCTCAACCTTCCTTTGTAACGTCTGTTCATGAGAATAACGAAAACAAGATTGAGGATGAACAAGTGCACAAAAGTGAAGAACCCCAGCCTAAAGATGAACTGGGAGTTGAAATGGAAGAAAGTAAGACAGAATCGTCAGAAAGCAAAACAGAATCATCAGAAAGCAAGACGGAATCATCAGAAAATGTGCTGTCACCTGTTGAATCCCAAGACACTTCGGAGCCTTTAAAGAATTCCACATCAACTTCCGAAATCAATGATACTCTTAGTTTAACTGAATCAGAACCTCCGAAATCTGAAGAAAATGAAAGTCTACATTCTGAATCTTCAAACGTTCTATCTAAAGATCCTGTTAAATCTGATTCAATTGGAAAAGAAGCAAATTCCTTGGTTGAATCATCTACTGAATCATCTCTCCAGTCCCCTATAACTGAAGAAAAGACTGTTGTTTCTGAACCAAGTGATAAACCAGAGACTGTTAATCCAATTCAATCTGATCCAGAAACTAAAATTAAGAAAGAAGAACCATCGTCTGATGAAAAAGTCCCCGAGCCAGCACATTCAACCAGCTCAGAGAATGTCTCACCAGGTATTTCTCCTGTTACCTCAGATTCAAAAAAACCAACCTTTCCAAAGAAACCGTCTTCCAAGATTGCTGCATTTCAAAAAATGCTTGCAGAGAGACAACAACAGGACATGGGAATGTTCAAGCAAAAGCCTCCTGTTCCTACAAAAAGACCAACCAGGAAAGAATCGGACGAATCAGAAGTTGAAAAACCAAAAATGGCAATCCCCATGCCTGGTATGGCTTTCCCAGGAATAGGAATTCCCTTGCCGGGAATGCAGTTTCAAGCAAAGGAGAGTTCTGAGCAAGACGATTCCCCTGAAGAACAAGTGACAGACGTTAGAAAGGGTAGGGTAAGAGGACCTCGAGGTCGGAAATTACCGTCTACAGTTAAAGATACAGTGGAAGTGAATGATGAAAGTCTTGGAAACAAGCTTGATATCTTCACAAGTTCGTGGAAATTGGATTTAAGAAAAGTGGAACAAGATAATTTGCAACCTACACCTCAAATAACTGATGATGTTGTGCCTGAAGCTGTCAGCCAAGACAAAGAGGCGGAGCAAGATCCTGAGAATGATATTGAAGATGAAGTTGTCGAAGAACCTGAGATCGAGTCAACATCTGTTCCCAACAAAAACCCTGATGTATCCACCAGTCCCCAAGCTTCTCCGGAAGAACCCAGCTCTTCTGAACTTTAGAGTTTTTACCTGCATCTGTTTAGAAAATCATGCAGGTGTGAAATTTCCGGATTCTCTCATGCAGACTGAAAAATAAATATTTACCTGTTGAATATTTTGGTTTCCAATCATTCATGAAATACTCGTTAGTAGTTTCTGCTTTACTTGGTGCAGCCTCGGCTACGTTGCCAGCTATCAACACTACCGGAAATGCGTTTTTCAATTCAGACACTGGAGAAAGGTTCTACATCAGAGGTGTTGATTACCAACCGGGAGGATCGTCTAACTTGACTGATCCTCTGGCAGATGTCGACATTTGTTCCAGAGACATCCCATACTTCCAAAGTTTGGGTTTGAATACTATCAGAGTCTACTCCGTTGATAACACGTATAATCATTCTGAATGTATGTCTCTTTTGGACGATGCCGGAATCTATGTGATTCTGGATGTCACCACTCCAGGAACCTCGATTTCTAGAAGCGACCCTGGTTGCTCCTATAATGCTGCCTTCCTGCAAAATATCTTTGCAACTATGGATGAGTTTGCTACCTTCACCAACACTTTGGGTTTCTTTGCCGGTAATGAGGTGGTCAATGAAGAATCAACCTTGTTCACAGCTCCTTACATCAAGGCCACTGTTAGAGATATGAAAAAATATATCAAGGCTAGAAAGTATAGATCCATCCCAGTTGGATACTCTGCAGCTGATGTCTCAACTGTGAGACTTGAGCTGGCTGAATACCTAAATTGTGGAAATGATACTGATGCTAGAGTTGACATGCTTGGTGTTAACGATTACTCTTGGTGTGGACACTCTTCGTTCACTGTCTCTGGATACGCTGAGAAGGTCAAGATGTACACCGGTTACTCTGCTCCTATCTTCTTATCTGAGTACGGTTGTAATACACAAGGTACCAGAGAATTCAGTGAGGTCACATCCATCTACTCTACTCAAATGTCCTCGGTGTTTTCTGGAGGTTTGGTTTACGAATACTCACAGGAATCCTCTGATTATGGACTTGTTGAGATTAATGGAGATTCCATCACTACTCTGGCTGATTATGACAATTTGAAATCCATGTTGAATTCCACCAGTGATCCAACTGGTTCTGGTGGTTACTCAACCTCCTACACTGAATCAAACTGTCCAACAGATTGGAACTTCACTATCACAGTTCCTGACACTCCTCAAGATGCTGAAACTTACTTCACTAATGGAGCTGGTGCAGGATTTGGTTTTGAAGCTGAAACTCAAGAAAGTTGTGATGATGATGCTTATTATGTCAGCACATCTGGTGTGGCTTCCTCTTCTGTCACTTCTTCTTCAAGTGCCTCTGCCTCCTCTGCCTCTTCTTCCACTAACACTGCTTCTTCCACCACCTCTTCATCGTCCCATGCTGGATCCAATCAGTTACAAGCAACTGCTTTGTCATCTGTTTTCCTGTTGATTTCTGCTCTGTTTATGTAATAGACTTTTTTATTCTATATAGAAAAATTATTCAAGATTTTTTATACTATATGATTTGCACCAGAATCGTCTGCCAGCCCGTAATTTCTCGAGGGTTACGATGTTCGAGCACTCAAAGAACTTCCAAGACTGAATCCAAAGTGAAAACGAGTGTAACCAAGTCATCCAAGCCAATAATAAAGCCAAAACCAAAATTGAAACCAAAATTGAAACTAAAATCAAAACCGAAATCAGTACAAGATGGTCCCTCTTACAGCTACTCGACTACTTTATCAAAAGTGCAGAAGTATTCTCCTCTGAGTGAATATTGCTCGGCCAAATCTTCAATTCCTGAACTAGCTCATAATCTCGATAAGGTATTGTTTTCTCCAGGAGTTCAATTCCTTCAGGACCCTAGAACCAGACATTATAATTACAGTCCTACTTTGAAACAAATCCCTAGTATCGACGATTTCAATTTTGATATGGTGGCTGGATTTGTGTCACCAGCTAGAGATACACAGATGCGAAGTATCTGTCAAAAGCTCAACAAGGAGAATAAAGGTAGTACAGTGAAATATTATTCTTCAACATCTTCCATGACCCAAACCTTGAAACAATTTCACGACTTATTCAGTAATGGACGGCCATGTTTGACTAAACATTTATCTCGAGATTTTCCACATACTACTACTTTCTCAAGAAGCTCGAAAATTGGTGCGTTTACCGTGATAGACCCCAAACAGGATGGAATATATTCAATTGATACTGATCGTTCTACAGATTCAGAAATTGCTCTATCGCTTCTTGGACATGAACTTGAAGTGATGTTAACTGAAGAACCAAACAAGTTCCAAACATTCCTGAAAAGTACTAAACTGAAGGAAAAGCCATCTCCTCTTGCCAATTGTTATCAATATGCTAAAATGGGTAACTTTCTGATGAGATCTCAATCTGACGCCCAAAATAAGAATCTTCCAGGAACCGGTATCTTTGATCTGAAGACTCGAGCCGTTTGTGCTGTGAGACATGATATTGGACACACTAATTATAATATGACAAACTATCAAATCAACAGAATCACAGGCTCGTACGAGAGTTTCGAACGAGAACTATTTGATTTGATTAGAACTGGGATGTGGAAATATAGCATGCAGGCAAGAATTGGTAATATGGACGGTGTATTCATTGCTTATCATAACATGCAAAAATTCTTTGGCTTCCAATACATGCCAGTTTCGGAGATGGATCATATATTCCATGGATTCGATTCATATATCAACATCAATCCAGGACTTTCTCAGGTTACCAATGATTTTGCAAACCATTGGCAAACGAAACGGGAGGCTTTATCCACTTTAATGGCTAATTTTGAGTTCAGTGTGTCGATGGAAATTTGGCAAGCAGTTCTCCGTCGTATCACTGAGAAGACATCTAATTCACCTGTGCGAATGATAATCAAATGTGAATTGAAAGAGAAAGATCCGGTGGTCAATGTGATTGCTACAGTTGTTGATAAACAAATGTTAGCCCAATTGAATAATATTGCTGATGAAATTGCTGATGAAAAGAAAGAAAAAGTGGCTGCTGTGCAAAAAGATGAACTGCCAATGGATCGTATCATTAGATATGCGAAAACCTCGGCTGAGAGAATGATCAAAGTTCGTGAATTGAACAACCAGATACTGGAACAGGTCATCGATGACCCAAACAAATGTTTCATGTACACTATTAGAGCCACACATTATTTCAATAATGAAGTCTCTAAGAGGAGATATCCAACTCCTCCAATCGCAATTCTTGATGACCCATCGAAAGTTGAATGGAAGGTGAAATATGATATCACAAGAGTTAAAGATTCCAAGAAAATCAGCAGGCTATACGGAATGTATGTCAATGAAGCTACTTCTCTGATGAAGCAAGCTGACGGAGAGAAAATGACAAAGAACGAATATATGGACAAAAAAGCATCACCTCTACAACGACAACTAAGGGCTTATAGCGCCAAAGCCAAGAACATCTTTGAAAAATACGGCGTTCACTAGACTGTACATAGTTTGAAAATTAAATCACCACCAAAAACTTACCCTTATCACAGAAACTAGCCGAGTTCCACAAGTCGGAATCGGTAGATATTTCATCTTCTGCATTGAATGATGTATGGTCCAAATTTTTAGAGTTCTTTGGTATCACCTTGAGTTTCTGTTCGGCATTAGGGTCGTTGAACTCATCAATTCTTGGAACAATCAACTTCTTCAGGTTCGACAATTGAATGTTATCGGCAACAACAATCGCAAAGATATCATCCTTGTAGTAGAACTTGAGTTTGATCTTGTTGCTCGATTCAGCAGCTACCGGTATTCCATTAGATATCGGACGAATTCCATTGGAAGCAGGGTTAGAAGGAACTCTTAAAGATGATGAAGACGATGACAACGATGAAAGTCGCCGTTGGGGTTGTGGTTGCATATGTAATCCACTCAACCGATTGTTTACAGAACTTCTCTCGTAATGAGACAATCTATCCTGTTGATATTGTGAGTTTCTAGTGCTGTGAGGATGGGGAGGTTCTGGTGACTCGGTTTTATTGAGAATGATCATGTTTGGAGGACCTCTTAATGGCTGAATTGGAATCTTTTGAATGGAGTCCAAATTAGTGAATTCTTGGTCTCCATCAAATATATTAAAGAATGAATTCACCAAAACACTCTTGGAGATATAATCAGGTAGTTGGATCAAACCTTTCAAGTAAACATCCAGATCCACCAGTCTTTTATGGCAGAGATTTTCACTAACGTCCATTAAAGGACCAGGAATAAAAGGAATGATTCGTTCTCTCTTGTCCTTATTGTCAAATTTTCCTCCTTCTCTTGGCCAGGTGTTCAATACGTTCTGATGGAAGTTGAAGAAATCTTCATAGTATCGACATAAACTTCTGGTGATTCCGTTGTTGAACAAAACACGTACTAAGAACCAGTATTTGCCGTTAGTACAAGCAAATGATTCGATGTTAACGTCCACTGCAAAAGTAGAGGTGGACTCTGAAACTCTATATTTGGTAGATGACGATGATCGCGAAAGGTCCTGTCGTTGAGCACCAGCACCAACAGATCGTGCACTGGCCTTGTGACGATTTTTCATGGCCTTCCATTCTTCAATGGTTGGTATTTTTTCTCTGTCAATAATCTCCTTTGCAGAACCATTATAAGGGACCTTTGATGTGATATCAAATAGCTGAACGTAACTGACAGGCACCAGTCCTGGTTCGCCGATTTTGTCGAAAAATTTGCCGATAAACCATTCGTATTCATGATGAGCACAAATGATGATACTATCACCGGAATTCACATCCAATTCATCTTGTCTCTCAGCTTTGAAATCATACAATAATCTTCCATACAACGATGGCTGTGGACTCACCTTTTTGGTGATTGATGACGTTGATGATAAATTGGTCATTGCTGGACTAGCACTGGTGCTAGAAGAAGGACTTTCACTAGTCGGTTTATGGGTCTTGTCGAAAAATTTGAAAAATGAAGCAGGAACTCTTCCCTTGATGTTTCTCACTGGATCGTGAGCTTCTACCCATGCATCTGAGTCATTCACGTTATGAAGAACATAGAAGAAGTCGCCTGTCTTGAAACTAAGCTCGCCCTGTTGTTGGGCGATATATGACCGCGTGGCTTGTATCACTTTGGTTGGAGCATTTAAAGTATGTGATTGTCTGGACGGAGTAGAGCTTGCATTGACCGAAAAAGCAGACGAAGTGGATGAGACTCGACTAATGGGTGTTTTTTCCTTGCGATCTTTGTCTCTTGAGTTTCGTTTAAAAAATGCAGACATCTTTTGGCTGTTGGTACCTTAATATAATGTAATTCGAAACACCACTGAATTTTAGCGTTAATCGATGGGATCAAAAACAATATCGATTGTAAATACTAGTTTGAAGTTTGTTTGATTGGTCTTTCAGGTTTTCGGAGGATTTAATGGGATTTACACACGCTAATTTAAACCTGAGACACTAATCTCCATACTAAATATTATAGAATTAACAAGCATTGTTGGCATAAAAAAAAACCTAAAAAGGAAATCTCGCGAACGATTGACCAAGTCGATCGACTCGTTAGTGTATAAACTTAAAACCTGATCTTGAGTAAAGAACCATTAATTTTCCAAAGAATTTCGTCCCATGTATCTTTTTGCAACTTGCTCTTGCGGTAAATTTCGAAAACCGTTGAAGATTTAATTGCTTGGCTATTTTCCGTGTCTAGAACCAGCAAAAAATCGTACATTGCTGCTAGACTCAGAAGCTGAAATTCATCGTTTGGCAAGTGAGAGATGGTAGTCTTGGAATCGGACATTTTGATCTCGTTCAGTAATCTCAAATCAGGTAGTTCTAACATGTCGTCAACTAATTCAAAATCTTCAGGTTCGGATTTGGGTTGTTCAAAGATGTATTCACTAGAATCCTCCGAACTCGACTTCTCGGTAACGGAGAATTCGGTATTGGATCCATTCGATCCGCTGGATCGCTCCTTCCTTAGTCCTTGTAAATAATCAAGTCCAATTGCACCCCCAGGGTGTCTTTCACCAAAAAGTTGACGCCTCACGTCAACGTCCTTGATATGTAGTTCGGAAAGAGCAATACTAACACCATCCAACAGAGTTAAACACAAAGTTGTAGTGATGGTTGGAGCATTGAGACCATAGAGATTCTTTTCAGACATGTTGGGAGGCATCTCGGCGTAGAATAATGACTTCACCTTAGGATTTTTCGAAAGCGCAGAAACCTTGGTACAAGTGACAAGAACCACAGGAACGTTCTCAGAGACATATTCCAGCATTGTAGTGAGTTCCGGGGTGTTTCCTGACGCTGATATGATAATCATTGCGTCACCATGGTCTTCTCTTATCATTCCCAAATCACCATGCAGTGCCTCGGAAGGATGGAGCAAGGCCGAATGGACACTCAAAGAGTTCAATGTAGCGACGGTCTTGCTGGCAATCTTGTACGACTTGCCGATACCACTCACAATGATCTTGCCTCCCTCATTCAATGAGTTGTTGAGAATCCGCAACGACGTCTTAATTTGCTCTTGAGACCATTTCGAATGACGGTATTGTCCAACAAGGAAAGAGGTGGCCTTACATTGACTAGACAAGACAGAATCGACCGTCTTCACTGCCTCCTCGAGAAATGGCGACGAATCGTCTTTAATGTAGAATGATTGCTCAGAACCACGTCTAATCATGGCATTAAATTGTCAAGAAAAATCAAACCGTGTAAAGATGTGGCTTAATTTTTTTAGTGGTTTTTCATGGTGCAATATTTCGTAATTTGCCTGCGGCGGTTCTTATCGCGGAAAAACTTGGATTGACGCGTCGTCACCACAAATCTTCTTGGTATTGGCCAGATAATTTCAATTGTTTGACCAATTTGGTTGCTTGCATCTCGTCGATCTTTTTGTATTGAACTAGAATGTCTCTTATGGATCGGTTGATGCTACTGGACAATTTGGAGGCATCTCCACAAACGTAAAAATTGGCACCTTGATCCAGTAAAGCAGCTATTTTTTCACTCTGTTCATGTACTTTATCTTGTACGTACATCTTTGTTTCGCACGTGCTTCGAGAAAATGCATAATGAATAATCAATTTGGACCCCAAAACTTCTTGATACTCGAGTAATTCTTCGTTATATAAGATATCAGTCTTATTACGACATCCATAAAAGAGCACAATCTCTCCAACAGATAATTTGTAACTTTTGCTGATTCGATCCTGAATAAAGCCTCTAAATGGAGCAATTCCTGTTCCAGCACAAACCATGATCATTGGCCGGGCAGTGTTGATTGGTGGCTTGAAATTTGACCTCCGTATGAAAACTGGTATTTTTCCGGCTTCATATGGACCATCACAATGATTTGTACCTTGGAAACATATATCTTTCAAATAATTTGAACAAACTCCTCGAAATCCTGTTTCTGAATCAAGTTCTGCTTTCACTGTAATATGTGCTCGATCTGGATATATCAAGCTAGAAGATGAGATGGAATAAAATCGTGGCTTCAACTTCCCAAAGGTTTCTAATAGGAGAGAAAATGGTACATTTAACCACGGTTGTCCATTTGATGCTTGTAAAAGAAGTTGAGAAAGTGATAACTTCTTATTGATCACATTTTCAATAAACTTATCTTTGGTAGCCAACAATTCTAGATATTTTCTAGAACTCTCGTTTGGTGCAAATTCTTTGAGTGTATGTATAGTCTGAGTTGTAAATGGAGATCCTATACTTAGATAATGAGCCACAATTCCAAGATACGTTGTAGGAGAAGCAAACCAGACAGGTTTGATGGAACGTATTTGAACAATTTGATCTTTTTTGTCACTTAATCCAAATACAAACAGAAAACGAGATATTTCGTCAGTTCTATTAGTTGGATATATTCCAATATGATCTCCAGTTTGATATTTTAGTCTAGAATCTTTCAAATCTATCTCACAATGAAATTGTTCCTGTTCGGCAGTTAACATGATAGGATTGGAGACTTGAGCTATGAAAGGTTTTGCAGCATGATATGATGGTTTAGAAAGAAATTGAAGATCTCTAAGACTAGAAACAATCTGTCCCGTAGTGTATATCTTTGCTGAAGTCTCTGTGATTTCGTATAATGGCACATATTCGTCTTTTCTAATTGATTTCCAATTACAAATTTGTGCCAAAGTAGGAATGAATTCTCGCTTCCATTGAACAAAATCTTCAAATATTTCACCATTGATATCATTTCCTTCACCATATGGTTCCAAAAGTTGTGCACCAAGACGATCTAGAACATTTTTCAAATCTCTACTGGCACCTTGATATACATCATAAGCAGTATTTCCTAAACCAAACATTCCATATTTGAGATTCAATAAAGTACAATCTTGTTCCATAAGATAGTTGTAACTATTAACAGCATTATCACATTGTTCTCCTTCCCCATTAGAAGAAATGAAAAATATCAAGATCCCTTTCAAATCCTTTTCTATTAATGATTCAAAATCATAAGAATCAACCGGTTTAACAGATATTTTTTCCCCATATACATTGTATAACTCATCCGCAAACTGTTCGGCCATTTTCTCCGCAGATCCAGTTTGGGATCCATACAAAATACAAACCTGATCAGATGAATCCATTCTAGTCAATCATTAAATAAAATTTCGCGGCAGTGCAAGATTTGTAACTCCTCTCTCTCTATATAAAATTTACTCTTTGGCAAAGTATTTCTGGTCCTCAGAAACAGCCTTTTTGAATGCATCCTTATCATCAGTAAACTCCAACAAATAATCTAACTCGAGCTCATGCACTTGTCTTCCCAACATCACCACAGAATGTAATGGTTCTCCTGCATCATAGTTAGCCAATTCTTTCAAGGTAGCAGCTTTGAAACTTTGTGATGGAGATCCTAAACGAGAAACAGCAACACAGGGAGTTTCTGGAGTATAAGCCTTCTCATTTCTCTTCTCCTCAACCTCAAGTAGTTGTTGACAACATGTAGCAACTGACATATATCTAGGAGGTTCATAAATCAATCTTCCTTTCATTAACTCGTTGAAGTTTGGCTCCTTGACCTTAATATCCAGTAAGAGAAGTGTATGCAGTCCAATTTTCCGATTTTCCATCACCTTATCATAAAACGAGTCTGGTCTCCAATTCTCAGTGAAAAACACAATCGAAACTGCTTGACCAAATGTGTATAATTGTAATCCACAAGCTCCAACAGCATTCATAACAGAAGCATTATGAATGGCTTCCACCTTGATTCCCAGTTCCCGTGCTCGTATCACCAAATCAGTGTGAGTGGTTGCTCCAAAAACATCTCCCACAACAAGAAATGCAACATCATCTTCCTGTGCATTCTCCAAAATTTTATCAGACCCACTCTCCACCAGTTCTCTGTCTGCAATAATCACTTCTCTACCATAAAACGTCTCGAGAGACTCTTTATCTGCTGCCATCAAAATAGAAGTATATGCTTCCAAATAAACACGTTTACATTTCTTCACCACTTCCAAACCTCTCACAGTAATGTCAGTCTCGTAAGACAACCCTAGTCCGATAAGATACAACATGTTTTAACACTGAAATATTTGGAATATTTTTTTATGATTTTTTTGTATATAATTCAGGCTGTGCAAATCACAGACACTTTTATTAATTTTGTCATGTCTGAAGCTACTCCTCTTTTAGGAGTTCAACCATCTAAACGGTCCCGTTTCACCTTCAAACAACTTCGCCTTGATGTTTATGTTCCTATGATTCTGATTTCCAGTTTTTTATTCACCGCCGTACTCGTTTTCGCCATCAGAGTTAAACCTAATCTTGGGGAGTTGGTTGCCCAGGGAATGCATTTCGACTCTGACGAAGTCAAATTCCTTGGTGTTGAAGATGATGGTGGAATACTATTACAAGTCAAGGGTACAAATTACAATAATTACACCAATATCGAAGACCAAGTCGGGAAAGTGTATTTCGAAGCAGCAGGTCTACTGATAAGAAAACTAAACCTTGAGGTGGACCAACTGGACATGGTGATGATTGATGAGAAAAAAGGTGATCATAAGAACTTGGGGACAGCGAAAATTTCTCCATTCAGTGTGAAAATCACCAATAAGTCGCAATCTGGATTAAATCTGTTTCTCACAGTGTACCCTGAAGCAGATGGGGTCCTTGGGATCATCAAGCGAGTTATTTTATCAGGAGACCATTTACGTCTTCAAGGTGATGCCCATGTCAAAGTTCTGGTTCTAAACGGTTACATTCCGGTGTCTAATTTGATGATACCTTTAAATTTAATTATTTAGATCAACCTGGAGGCAATTGAGAAGCATCCACAACGTCTGAAGCATCTTTGGTTGTATCGCTTCCTTCCTCAGAAAGAAGAGCTTCCAAAGGAGTTCTTGGAAGGGCCATCATTCCAGATCTAGCAATTTCCAAAATTCCAAATGGTTGCACCAGAGCAATATAAGCACTGATTCTATTTGGCTTAGCACATAACTCAACAATACAATTTCTATCGGAAACATCCACAACTTTTCCACCAAATTGTTTAGTCAATTTAGTAATGGCATCCAAATGCTCATACTTCTGTCTTAACGCTTGAGATGGAGGAAGGTTATTAGGATGGAACCTTGATTGCTTCAAATCTTCTGGAATCTCGTCCACTTGCTCATTGTGATGAGCAAGGACTTCCTGGAAGTACTCCGATCCCAAAAGAGAAACTCTCGCCAACAACAGCTCTCTTTTGATGATTTCCGAGTGAGAGTAATCTAACACTGCGTAAACCGGCACCAGATCTTCTATCTGCCTTCTTGCTTGTTCGATAACGGCATCCTGGCCGTCTAAAACAATAGTCATACGACTCAAATCCTTGACTTCAGTGTTGCAAACCACCAAAGAATCAATATTGAAGCCTCTGGCTGCCAAAGTACCGGACACCAATGAAAGAACACCAGGTTCGTTCTGAACCAGACAGTTCAAAACATGCTGAGTCTTTGGGGCCCTTGAAGGCATAGGAGTCTCGTAAATGATTGAAGAAACGGCCGCCCCCGCAGACCAATTTGGAGCATCCAAAGTAGGCAGTTGAGGTCTCTTTTTATTCCTGTGCAAGTTCTTGTAGGCTAGTGCTGATGTAGACGAGCTGTTACTTCTCGCCAACGTCAACACCCGCCCAGCAACTGACCTGCCTAATTTAGGGCTCAACATTAAAGATTTTTACTGAATGAATCACTTTTCAGGAAGCAAAAATTCCGGTGACGGAGGGTGGAAAAGGTAGTGCGTGCGGACCGGTTTTTTTTTTCTAATTAATTATTTAATGCGTCGATCGTCGCGTCTAATTACTCTGCACTGACTCTCCAGTCCAGCAGCTCTTTCTCCAACAACAATGCCCGTTCTTTGGTATCTTCCAACTCCCTTAGGGCTCTTTTGGAACTCAAAGTGGCTTCGGCTTCTTTTTGTTGAAGAAGTTCCAAATTAGAATCCAATCTGGTCACCGTATCCTCCAAAGTCTTGATTTCATCCTTGTACCGCTCAATTGTAGAGGTTTGAATCTCGTTACGATGTTCAAAATCCTTAACCAGTCGCTCAAGATTGTAAACCTTCTGATCCTCATCACGTCTGGTGGCATTATGCAAAAAGATTTTCTCCTCGAGATCTTGCACTCTGCTGGTCCAATGCTTCCGTTCTGCTTCCTTCTCGTTCTGAGCTTCAACTTGCAAGTCTTCCACTTTAGTTTTCAGTTGTCTGTTAAACTTAGTCAATGCTTTATTTTCCTCAACCACCATCAAAGAGTCTTTCTGAAGCACAGACATCTTATTCTCATAGTCCTTCAATTTCTCATCATAAATAGCAACTTTCTTCTTCAATTGACTAGCTTCCTTGCTTGTTTCTTCCAGCTCTCCACGAAGTTGAACGACTGTAGAAGCTGCCTCTGCATCATCCTTGGCTTTTGCAAGATATTTGTCAAATTCACTGGTTATTTCAGTGACCTTGGCCTCCAACTCACGCTTGGATTCTAACAAGGCGTCTCTCTCTTGTAGAAGATCCTCGTTCGAAGTCTTTAATGCCTTAACTTGAGAAGTCAAAGTATCCAATCTCATGAGATGTTCATGTTTCTCCGTCGTCAATTTGTCGTTCTTGTACATGGCCTCAGTCAAACCTTTCTTGAACTGATCATTCTCTTTGACAAGCTCACTATTGCTGAACTTGACAGTACGGATTTCTTTCCGAGAAAGTTCCAGTTGCATAGAAACACTCTTGATCTGTTTGTTCAGATCAGTTTCCTTGTCCATCAAAGCAACCAGATCATCATTCAACATCTTGAGTTCGCGGTCTTTAGAATCAGATTGACTCGAGGAAGTCGAAAGTCTCAACTCTTCAGCATTTTCATGCTTATCTTTCAACGAGTTGTAGTTCTCTTGAGTCTTTCTCAACTCAAACACTTTATCAGAAAGATCCCGTTCAAGTTCTCTGATTTGTGAATTAAGCTTAGCAACCATGAGATCAGAGTTCCGGTATTCTTGTTGTGCCTTGGCTAAACGTTGCTTTGTTTGATTCAGTTCATTGCGAACCAATTCTTCAGATCTCTTAGCCGTTTGAACAGCAACCTCAGCAGCTTCAATCTTGCTATAATAGTTTTCAGCCCGAGCCTTATAGAACTCCAAAGACTCTTGTAGTGACTGATTCTTGCTACTAACAACTTGGAATCTTGAACTTAACTGGTTAAACTGCTCCTGTTGAGTGAAATTGACTGTGTTGGACATTTGGAGTCTCTTCAACTTCGTCTGGGACTCGTTTAACATCGAGCTTAACCTCAAGTTCTCCTGCTTTGCCAATATAGCATCTTTGTCAACTGACTCCACATTAGCGGTGTTCTCGAAATGTTGGGTGCGATCTTTTAATGGCATGCCACCAGCACGTTCGAGTCTTTCCTCCATAGCTCTCAATTGCAATTCTGCAAGTTGATACTTGGACTTGTAATCTTTCTCCAGAGGTTCCAAACCACGAACTTCACGAGAACTATTCTTGTATTGCAATAACTCTTTCTGAAGATCAATGTTGAGTCTCTCAAGACGTTTACTGGCAGCTCTTTCAAGAGCGAGTTCTTCAGAAGTATCGCCCGAAGAACTGATTCTTCCTCCACTCAATTTCTTGATTTGAGCCCGCAGTTGACGGTTTTCATAAGCCTCAGAAGCGAGTCTCGTTTGAAGAAGCTCAATATCAGATGATGGTTGTAGTTCAGGTCTTTGAGATGACTTCAGTTGGAATTCTGCTAATCTAACGTCCAAGTTTCGTTTGACCTTGTTCAATTGATCAATCTCTGCCTTAGCTGCTTTCAACTCCTGTTCCAGTCTCGATGAGTCTCTTTTGCCGATGTTCACTTCCTTGTTCATATCTTCCAGTGAGTTTCTGAGTTGCTGAATTTCTCTGTCGTACTTTTGTTTTCCTCGGTCAAATTCGATCTCGTCGTTGATTTTAGCATCAAGAAGTGCTTTGGCTTCCTTGTACTCATGTTTCAACTGTTTGTACTTTCTCTCTAGATTTAAAGCTGAGATTTTCTCCTTCTCCGAGTTCATCTGCTTCTGGAGCTGATCAAGATGTTCCTCTTTGGCCTTTGCAGCCTTGCTGAATTCGGAATTAATAGTTTTGTTCCGTTCCAAGTTGGTTTTCAGGGTTTGATTCTCTGCAAGTAAGGCCTCAAGACGCTCCTGTGTTCGAGCAAGATCGATAGACTGTAATTGTTAGTAACTTCTTAAATGTTTTCCAATGGGGGGGTTATACTTTTAGGCTTCTAAGCCGTATAATACTTACTGCTTCTTGTAACTTCTTGTCCAATTCGTTGTTGTTCGATTGAATTTGGGTTTCATATTTCTGTAATTGTTGGTCTTTTTGAGTAATTAGAGACTTCAAAAGTTGTACTTCCTTTCTCAAAGACTCTGATCCTTCGCTATTGGCTGCAGCTTGTTGAGTCAACGTTGCAATCTGTTCGGCAAGCTTTAACTTTTCTCTCTCGGTGGATGAGTTGGATGTTTGGTAGCTATCATCAAGTTCCTGATACTCCACCTCCTTATCCTGAAGCTTTTTCTCCAAATCGACTTTCTGCATCTGAAGTTGTTCAAGCTCTTTTGTCTTATCAGCTAAAAGCTTCTTGTCAATAGTAATGGTGGCTGTAATTGAACTGAGTTCTTGGGACAATTGAGTTTTTGCTTGAGACTCCATATCTTTCTCTGCTTTCAAAACTTTGATCTGTTTCTCAAGTTTTTGAATCTGTTGATTGAAATAGGATTGAGAGGAGTTAGGGTTGGAAAGCAAAGGCTTTATCTGTGATATAAGCTTGAACCATGGATCATCGCATAGCTCAGAATAAGCTTTGAAATTCTTAGAAATGACTCTAGACGCTTGAATCTTCGCTAATTGAGCTCTGACCTTCTCTCTTGTTTGATTTCCTCTGGCAATAGCATTGAACTGGGTCATTATAGTTTCTAATCTGTGAGTCTTTTCTTTCTCAAGCTTTGCTAACACACCATTTCGGAAAAAAAGCTTGGTAGTACCAATCTTGTAAACTTCAGAATCTAGATGTAAGTCCTTGAGAATGATCTCACAAATCTCCTTATCAGTGCGCTTGAATCCTTTGGCTGAAACAGTATTTTTTGCCAAAAGACTGTAAGTCTCTGCAAATTGCTGGAACTCGATTCTGTTAGGATAACCCGATCTGGCAATGCGAATACCTTCAAGGACACCGTTACATCTCAATTGTTCCAAAACGAGCTTCTTGTCAAACTGACCAGGAGCCTTATTTGTGTTAGGTAAAATACATCTAACAAAGTGAGGATGAGTTGCAGACAATTGTTTCATTAGATCTCCTAATTGTTCCTTATGACGTTGAGCAACAGTTCTGAATCTTCCACTCCTTCTCTGAGTTCCATTTTTAACTGGAGAGTCGGAAACATTAACCATCATTGGAGCTGAGGTATCAAATAATTCCTGAATGAACAAGTCCTTAGAGTTGGCTAATAGTTCCACAAGAGTGTTACTCAAAGGATCCTTATTCTTATCAAGCCATCCTTTAACAGAATATTCAACTTCTCCTGCGTAGTGCTTGACAACAAATGCATCTCTTAGTTTACTTGGTCGGTACCTTGAATTAGTCTCCTTCTTGTCTTTAGGTTTAGATTCCAATTCTTTGTGTAACTTTTCCAAGAATGAATCGTCTGATCCCTTAGGAACAACACATTCCTCATCCAAGATAGAGAAAATTCCAAGTTTCTTGGTATTGGATCCTTCAATGAGCTCGATTGTAGGTTTCAATTCTTGACCAAAATCAACATAAGTCCAACTTATTCCTTCTCTCAAGTATTCGCTCTGCTCTAGAACAAACATATGGTGGTTGAAAAATTGTTGAAGCTTCTCGTTGGTGTAATTGATACACAATTGTTCAAAGGAATTCTTGTCAAAGATCTCGAAACCTGCAATATCAAGGATACCAATCGAGTTTTGAGACTCCATGGAAAGAGTGGAATTGCGATCAAAGTTATCGTTTATCTTGTCCACCAAAAATTGGAACAAACGCTCGTAAAGAGACTTGGAAAGGGCGTCAATGGCGAATTTGGCTTGCGAAGGAGTCCGTTGTTGAGTCACAAACTCTCTTCCGGCCTTGACTTTAGAGGTGAGCAAGGCATTTCTCAAATCGGTTTCGGAGACTCCGAAAAGATTAGCGACAATACTAATTGGTGCATTATCGTCAAAATACGCTTGTCTATCGTCTTTCCCACCGTTCTTGAAGGTGAGATTTCCTAGATGCAAAATGATGGCAATGACTTTGAAGACTTGACTTTTTTCCTGTTTAGAGAAATTCATGGTATCCAAGGCTTTGAGAAGATGAGCATATTCCCGTTTATCGTCCAGTCCAGAGACAGAATGGTTGGTATTTTTAAGATATCCATAGTTGATTACCGATCTTGTAAGTTTAAACGACTTGAGCTCTGAATCGGAAGCGCTTTTCAGAAACTGGTAGAAAATATGATAATTTCTTTCGCTTTTATCTTGTAGAACAACTCTGGATTTTTCTAGCAAGTACCAATCAATATGAGCTCCAACTAGTTCTTTAGTAGAAGAATTGATCTGGATCTTGACAAACTTACCAAATCTAGACGAATTAAGGTTCTTGACTGTTTGAGCATTACCAAAACTTTCTAGAATTGGATTTGCTTCCAGAATCTGGTTTTCAAAGCTTTTTGACTTTTCTCTGTTGGCATCTGTGGAAGCCACTGATAAGATATATTGAATCACTTTCTTGGTAGTCTCGGTTTTTCCTGCTCCAGATTCACCGGTAACCAATATACTCTGGTTTTTGAAATCGTTGACCAAATTTTGGAAAGCTTCTTCACTGGTAGCAAAAATATGAGGCTTGACGCTTGAGAGTCGTTGCTCTTCGTCATCGGATTGGTTCCTTCCAGAGTTCTTGTACATATTGATGAACTTCTTATCATAAATATTGAGCTGCTTATAAGGATTGATAGCAACCAAGAACAATCCAGAACAGGTATAAATAGCATCGTCCTGATATCTCAGCATGAGATTATTGGCAACAGAAGGTTCATTTAGGAAAGTCATTGAGGCCATGTCCTGGCATCTATCAAACTGGGGAGGATTACAACGTTCTAGCTTGTCAGTATCTAAAACGATTGTGTCATCAGAGTTTTCAGGTCTCACTAGGACCTGTTTTCCTTTGTTCAAAGACTCAAGAATGCGACCTTTAACATAGATTTGATCCTGATCTGGCAACCAGACCAGCCCTTCAGTCAATAATCCGTCGTCACTCATCAAAAATGATACTAAGAAAGAACTTTAGATCAATATTACTTGTCTATCGCGCTCGAATATAAACAATATTGAGAAGATCTTAAGATTTGTTTATAATTTGCCGAATTGGTTCAAAGGTAAATTCGGTTGTTACATCAGCCTCGTGTGTGGCTAGTGTATTATGGCTGTGCAAAAAATGATGAACCTGTCCTGGAATTTTTCAGCTGAAAAATGAAATGGTCTGATTGGCTCAATCGGGTTGACCAAAGATCACGCTACAATTTACAATCAAAAGGACGTCCTTATCTTTTATCACTACCAGACTGGTCTAGCAGAATCTTTCAACTTGTATAAAAAAAGCCGACAAAGTGTCCAATCTAATCGTTCTGATTCTTATTCTTGATAAATCTAAGACCAATGATACGTCCCTGTATATCAGATAATCTTAACCTCGTCTTCTTTGTATGTCTTCTTCGTTCCCCCACCGCGTGTTTCCCATTCAATGTTTAGTTCTCGCTAAACAGCTCTTCCTTCAAATCCACGCCTAACTCCTCTCTGACATCTTTAAGCTCCTCAAGGTAAGCCTCGTATTGTTCTTTGCTCTCAACCTTATGCTTCAAACCTTCAAACACTCTAACAGCAGTAGCGTAATCGTTGACTCTTCTACAAGCTCTCAAGGCCTTCTCCACCACAGCTGGGGATGGCACCAAGTCGTACGAGAAACAGTTGTTCAAAACTCTCTGGACCTCAAAAAGATCGTAAGCCTCCTCAAACTCTTTCTCGTATCTAATGGAGAACTCCTCGAAGGTCTCCTCGTGGTGGGCAGAATACTTTCTGATGCTCATGAATTGGACTGGTCTCATGGCCTGAGCTCTCGAAACTCCACTCAAATTTCTGGCCACCAATCTGCTATTTTGTCTCAATGCTCCTCTAACAATGTTGGAAATCATTTTGCTAAGTGTTCTATCAATTTTGTAAAAATTTACGCTGCTAAACAACAGTTAAAATTAACACTTTGGTTATTGGACAAAAAATTCTACCTTGCAAAAAGTTTTCAAAACCGCGCGAGCAACTCCTACATATTGATTAGGTAAGCGTTTAGATAACATTACTGTTGCCAATATCCTGTTTTATCGTCCTTCATTTTTTGGAGAATCAGGTTCCAATCTTTTAGTTGGTTAGTGAAATCCAATGGGGTGCTTTTCTGGAGTGCCCAAATCAAAAGACTGTGGGAGTAGTTTTCTTTCCACGATTCCGCGATGATTCTATTGATCAGAGCTTCTTTGGCCCTCTTCAATCGGCTCTGTCTGTAATATATTTTTGTGTCTTGGTTCATCATGACTGCCAGCTTTTCCAAATACCGGTAATTTTGGAATTTGTCTTTGAAACTGCTTTCGGATTCCATTAGACTAATCATCATTTGATGAAGTAATACCGGAGGAATATCTGTGTTGTAGTCGTGGTAGTATCTTTCTACAGTCTTGAATGCAAGTTCTGGATATTTGAAAAGCAGCTTCTCCACTAGCATCAGTTTGGCTCTTAATCCTATCCTCATTCTAGCTAGTTCAAGAGCTCGTTCAGCAGAAATTGTAAACGATATCTTTGAAACTTTCTGCTTCTTGATAAAGTTATCATCATTCAGCTTCGACAGTATCAAATTGAGCTTTTCGGATCCAATTCCTTCTGATTCTGAATACGAATGGTTTTTGTGTAGATTCGGTGCTCCCATTAACTCCTCTGATAACTCGTTCACTACTGGATCTTTGACCACAATCAGATCCGGATAACTTTTTGTATTCTTGCTCTTTTGCACTTTATTAAGAGTATGCTGGTCTAAAATTGAGTTCAGCTTCACAAATGTGTCCCAATCAAGATGGACCTTATTGTTGATTCGTTGGAAGAAAGTCCGTATAACTCTGGAAGCTTTTATTAATTCTTGCTCTGCAACCAATGAATCAATAGGTCCGTCCGGATATAGACTATCGACATAGCAACCAAACAAATACGAAATTGTTTCTGGTTTGAGTTTCCATAACTCAACAGAAATCAACCGGAGTGTTCCGTTGTGGGTAATCATGAACCGTGAATCGTCCTCTCCAGCAATATGCTTTTTATATCTCTTTGTATCTTTTGATTTCTGGACCACTTTTAAGGAGCTTGCAAACACCTTTCCAGTTAGCTCGAGGTCATTTTGGTCGTTGACCTCACGAAGCCATTTCAGAACCAGAGGCATCATTTTTAACACAAGATCTTGATCCCAACAAGTCTCCAAACATGATATAAGCTGGTGATGATTTTTCTGATCAATTGGAAAATTGGTAGCAGATTCGGTGATAGCTTTAATAGACTTGTCTGACAGTGGAATCTTGGAGTTAATCAAACACCTTAATAGCATAATCCAATCATCTATTGAATGTATAGTATCACGTATCACCCATTTTACAAATTGGTAAACCACATTGATTCTAGTCTCTGGATTTCGAATTGGATATGCCAATTGCAATGTACATTCAGGTCCTCCTTTATTTGTGGCCACTCTAGTTTTGTACAGTCTCCAAAGCACAAAGCTTTTAGACCTAGATGGAAGTCTTAGAAATGAGCTGTTGATATAAGATTGATCTAGAAACCCACGCTGGGCAAATTGGCCGATAATCCAGATATCCGGTCTTTTTATTAGTTTCCAAAATTGACCGAGATATTTTGTACCGATATCTAATTGGTCCAACATGCTGCGAATATCGTTAACTGTGAGTAAACGGAGTAAATTAGAATGCGTGAGCCATTGTATTAGTTCCTCTTTTTTAGCCGAGTCAAGTGATTTTGCGAATGTTATAAGGCAATAACTGATTGCATTTGGATTCTTTCGAAGAATATCATTATGATTGTCCATCAATCGGGTAAAGTGTTTGAGATTATGGCAACTTTCAATAAGAATAGTTAATTGAAGTATTTGAACAACTCCATGTTGCTCTAAGTTATAAGTTTCTCGTTTCAAATTTGCTTCTAGCTCAGAAAATGAATAATCGGTATCCTTGAATCGATCTTCGAGTTGATTAGCATATTCCAATCCTGATATAACATTGTTTTGATCCAATTGCTTTAAAATAAGAGGATTCTTTAACTCTTGCATCAGTCTCCTCAGAAATTCTGCTCGAGACCAGTCTGAATCAAATGTCGTTGCAAGTTTATCATTAAGAAATAATAAGAGCTCTTCTAAACTTAGTCCAGCTTGGACGACAATTATGGCTGCATTTGTATACCATTGGTACCTTATTAAATGATCAAACAGATTGTCTAAATCATTTCGAGTTCCACTCTTCAAGTATGAGCCTAGAAGAATTGCATGATGAAGCCTCAACTGTTGCTCACATCGTTTCCATATTTCGGAGAACGCACAACGTTGAAGAGGAATCGAGCGTAATTTGAGAACATCCAGTCTATTATTAAGTAAAACATACTCAAATTTGGATACAGGATCGGATTGACTGAAATCTGGTGTTTCTGAAGATCCCCGTCTTAATATGTATCCTTCAAGATTTTGTAACGATGGCTCTATTACTCGTTTGGTGAAGTTGGTAAAAGGATCCTTATATCCATTGGTACGAAGAGTCTTGCTAGAATACTGTCGAATCCCTGAAAACAATATTCCGAAACTCCTCATGGATCATTTTTAATATGAAAAGTTATCCTTCCCCACATTGAGGGACACAAGAATTTTTGGTAGTGTACGGGTGTATACATATATTAAGGTTATATTCATTTCTTCTGGCCTTGGGCAGCAACTGCAGCAGCTCCAGCAGCAGCGGCTTCTGGGTCCAAGTAGTAAGAAGGCTTCGTTGGTTTGAGTTGGTTGTCAAGCTCGTAAACCAATGGGATACCGGTAGGAATGTTGAGACCAGCAATTTCAGCATCGGAAATGTTGTCCAAATGCTTGACCAGAGCTCTCAAAGAGTTACCATGAGCAGCAATCAAAACAGTCTTTCCATCGAGGAGCTCTTTGGCAATGGTATCTTGCCAGTATGGGAGCAATCTGTCGATCACCAAAGCCAAAGACTCAGTTTTTGGCAAAACATTTGGATCAACGTCGCTGTATCTCTCGTCACCAAATTGTGAGAATTCGGAATCATCTTCAATTGGTGGAGGAGGGACATCAAATGATCTTCTCCAAGTTTGGAACTGTTCAGCTCCGTATTGAGCAAGAGTCGCAGCCTTGTCTTTTCCTTGAAGAGCACCATAATGTCTCTCGTTAAGTCTCCATGATCTGACAACAGGTATATACAATCTACCAGCTTTGTCCAAAGCAATGTTAGCGGTTTGAATGGCTCTTGTCAATTTGGATGTGAATAAAATGTCTGGTTTCAAACCAGACTCCTTGAGTAATTCACCAGCTCTGGCTGCTTCCTTCTCTCCGACAGCGGAAAGACTGACATCAACCCAACCAGTGAATAAATTCTTTTCATTCCAATCGGATTGTCCGTGTCTCACAAGAATAAGTTTTGGCATTTTCAATTGACTATAAAATTAAATGTGGAATGTTCTTTGCTTTAAATACTTCAAAATGGTCATCCAGGAGGAACTTACAACTCCGAAAAAAAACTCCCGTTTTCGGAGGTGTGTGGTGGCAGGATTAAAGGAGCTTCATCCCCGGAGAAATTTTGAGAGACATCATTGGAGTAAAAACAGGTTCACCAGGGTACTGTAGTGGTAGTAATCAATCTAATTGGAATTCAAATGCTGAAATCCATCATCTAGTTCAAATCTGGACGTTTCCTCATATATTAAGAGTCCCCCACATGTGTCACGGCTCACCTTTAACACTATACACTTGCCTCATTGTCTATCAAATATCGTTTTCTTGACATGGTAGATGCCATCATCTAGTTGTTTTCTGATGAAATGTTCGCAATTCCTCATTTTTGTGGATCACCCAACCCCCATCTGTCATAAATTCACCCTTGCACCAGATAAATGCTCTTGAAAACATTTTTAAGTCAATACATTTGTTTAGAATCTTTCTTATATTGACGAGCTTCTTGTCAATTCGCGAGCCAACCCATTGATTTGACTCTATGTTCAACTTTTCAAACAATCCTGCAGGTCAGACTGGCCAGAATTCCCAGGCCGGTCAAGGCTTCCAGATTGGTTCAAATGCCAACCAATCACAAAATCAAAACACCTTCAGTTTTGGGGCCTCGAATTCAAATGATGCCGCTGCCAAACCCACATTTTCCTTCTCCACAGACAATAAGAAGCCAAGCCCTTTTGGATCAACGAGCACGAGCACAAGCACAGAAAATAAGCCATCCCTGTTTGGATCCAACACAACCTCTACAACAACTCAACCTTCTCTATTTGGAGGTGCATCAACACCAGCTAAGACGGACTCAAAGCCAGCCTTCAGTTTCGGAAATTCCACAACCAATTCCAATACTGGTTCTACATTCGGCCAGAAGTCAGATGCACAACCTGTAGCATCTGGTTTCAATTTTGGATCTCAAAACACCACTAAGCCAGCTGCCTCGGGATTTTCATTTGGAGCTACCACATCACAGCCAGCTGCTACAACTGCTCCATCTTCCTCTGGTACATTTAGTTTTGGAGCATCTAAACCAGAAGCACAGAAGCCAGCTGCATCCAATTCACTTTTTGGTGCCACTCCAAGTTTAACCCCATTTTCAACTACAACCGCAGCTCCAACCGCAGCTCCAAGTACCTCAAATTCACTTTTTGGAAGCAAGACTGCCGAAAAACCATCATTTTCATTTGGAGAGAAGAAAGAAGAACAGGCTCCAGTTTCTACTCCTGCTACTACACCAAGCTTTTCCTTCGGTGCAAAGAAAGCTGATGAACCAAAACCATCATTTAATTTTGGAGAGAAGAAGCCTGAAGAGTCGAAGGCCGCCCCTTCGTTTTCCTTTGGTGAGAAAAAAGTAGATGAACCAAAAGCTGCCCCTTCGTTTTCCTTTGGTGAGAAGAAAGTGGATGAACCGAAAGCTACACCATCTTTCTCTTTTGGAGGTGACAAGCCTGCTGCCAAGCCTGAAACATCTTCCCTATTTGGTGCCAAGACTGAGAACAAGCCGGCAACAGGAGGGTTCAGTTTTGGTGCTAAGACAGAAGCTAATCCTACGACCACAGCTCCTGCTGTGTCGAGCACCCCAGCTGCTGCCCCATCGTTCTCTTTTGGAGCCAAGGCAGAAACCAAGCCATCAACTATTGGAGGCAGTCTCAATGCTTCGTGTAATGCTGACAAGAAGTCTGACAATAAGGCGGATGACAAGAAGGATACTGACAAGAAAGTGGGCTTTACTACTGCAACAGACAAACCACAGGTGAAGTTAGAAGACATTAAGCCACAACCAATGTCAATCAAAAATAAATCGTTGGAGGATTTGATCACCAAGTGGACAAATCAGCTATCTTCCTCAACTAAGATCTTTGAAAGTTACAGTGATAAAATCAATCTTTGGGATCAAATACTGGTCTCTTCATCTGAGAAGATCTCCAAATTGTATGCAGATTCGCTTGCATGTGACCAGAAACAAACGAAGATCGATCAGACATTGTCATACATTGAGAAGCAACAAGAGGAACTTGACAAGCTTTTGAGCGGATACGAAAAGCAATCAGAAACCTTACTTGCATCTGTGCAGCAGGTAAGCAGCACTACTGGGAACGAAACAGTTCTTACAAATGACCAGATCAGAGAGAACTCTTACAGATTAGCCGAAAGTTTGGAAAGTAAGCTCGACTCTCTTGGAACAAACTTCTCATCCTTGATTTCTGAAGTGAATGAAGTGAGCGATTCATTCAACAGATCGCTTCTTTCCTCAAGCTCCAAAAACCGTGAGGAAGAAGTTTCTCTAGAAGATATTTTAAAGCTTCTCAACCATCATTTGGAAAGTCTAAACTGGATAGAGAAAAATGAGGGAGTGTTGAGACAGCAGGTCGAGACGTTGAAGAACTCTTCTGTTTAATGCGAATATAGTCTATTTCTTACTTTTTAATACCTGTGATACTTTGCTTTGCAGTCGTAGTTCAAGCCGGGTCCTGTCGAAATCTTTTGTGGTATTCTTATCTACCACATCTTTCGCTTTCTTCTTAGAAGATCGCTTGAGAAAGTCTCCCAAAAATGGGGCTGATTGTCTTCTGACCGGGTTGGTTGACAAAATGCCATGTTTATTCTCCTCGTTTGAAAGTCCCGAGTAGGACTCTAAAATTTTGGCTCCCTTGCGTTCGAGATCTTGATCCGAGAGCTCATATAAGGTAATTGCATCTTGAGCAAGCTTGAATATGTCTAATGTCACAGAGTCTGTGGCATCTGTATACCTTGGATCCAACTCAGAGGAGTTGGAGTGTTGGGATTGATGATTCTCCTCAATGTATGTGAACGTGAGATCTTCGATGGGAGAAGTCAGGTCGTCGTTGACAAGAATGGCAGATGAAGGAAGTTGGTAACTATCATTATCATTAATTGGGTAATGCAACAGCAGGAAAAGAGCTTCTCCATAATCAGAAATTATCAATCGAGATTTGATGATGGAAAGAAGCAGGATGATCAAATAGGGCAAAAGCATACTAACGTCCATGGATTTGGGATTCTTCACAAATGAAAATGCTATCAATTGGTCCCAAAGCTCAACAGAATTTCTGAGGCCTATTTCACGAGTCAGTAAGAGTCGGAAGTATCGAATGAGCCAGATCGAAGAATCGATTTTTAGTTTATTTCTCAGGAGATGATATTGATATTTATCAACCAATCGGAGTTTGAGATCAAATTTGATACTTTCCTGAAGTAAAGCTGTCTCATCGTAGTATAAATCAATTAGACTGTGAGTCATCTTATCAAACATAGTGAAAACATCATGGTTTAAATATTTGACGTCCATTAATTCTGCTATCGTTTGATTGTCTGTGTCAGGGTTGACCAGTTTAGAAGCTTCAATGGCTTCTCTTTGAAAAACAACAAAAATCATTCCTGCAATCTCGTGCAGTCCTTGGGAATAGTGACCTCCTTTCAATTTCCACCATATGTATAAAATCTCGATAAGCTGCTTCTTATTGTTGGAGTTCTGGATGAAGTATTTGGGCGTTTGAGGAAACAATCGATCCACGTCTGTTATCATGCTCTCGAGCGTCTGCAAATCGCTTGCTTTCGAATACCTGACTGTCTTTTGGCTCAGAGGATCATTTTCGACACGGATCTTGGAGATCCTCATTTTCTTCCCTAAACTATCACTTAGATCATACTCGGTACTTAATTCCTCATAGAATTCGTGATCTTTACCCAGTTCATTCCAAGGAACTAGAAACTCTTCCTTTAATACGGTGTAATTGGATCTGGCCTCTCGGAGACCGCGAAGTGAAAGGTCGTCAACATGGCCAGTTACCTGAAAGACCACGGTTTTCCACAGTAACGAACGAGAAAAATAACCCGAGTAGCACGAAATCCGACCAGCAAGAACCTGCTCCGCAAATTTCTCTGCTGGGAACTTAGTCAAGAGCCTCCATATTCTCTTCAACGTGTTATTTTCATTCATAGCATTACTTGAAATAGTATTTTCTGGTGTAAGGAGAATTCGTAAATATACATTTACTAAATTACCTAAGACATTTGATAATTTTTAAACCTAGAGATAAAGTGGGTTAGGGGCGAGTATAATCAGTCCCATCGTAAAGGAATTGGCCGATCCTTCAAATCCAGAAAATCTGGCGTTTAAAATTTTAGTAACCGTTGCTATGGTTTATTCAGGTCACCATGGTGGGGTGACATATAATCCCAAGTCACGTGGGCGATTATTTATCGAGGGAATCAACCGATTCGTTATCCCGGTATTCTGTTAAGTCAATCTCGTCAAGCTCGACTTCGTCTTCATCGCTTGGTTTGTAGATTATCAGAACAAGAACAGAGGTCATAATGATGATGGTGCCCAGCCAGCTGAGCAAACTTGGTAGATGTCCGAATACGATGAACTCTAACAATGTACCATAGATAAGCTGCGTGTAGGTCATTGCAGATACACGTGAAGCTTTCTCACGTTGAATACCCATGGTGTGCAGGTATTGCATCACAAACCCTGCGCAACCAATAAAAGTCAAGAAAATCCACTGTTTCAATGTGTGGGGGTAAACGAAAGGTAGCTTCAACGCTATGATTCCTAAGAGCGACAAAAATAACGTGATAAGCGAAAAAAAGTTAACAGTGATTAACGGGTGCACATGGAAACCGACAAATCGCATGCAACATGTAGAAATCCCCGTACCCAGACATGAAGCTAGACAACCTGCTGCTCCCAGGAGTCTAAGCAGAGACGATGAAGTTTCAGTACTATCACCAGAAGATCCTGTAGCTGGATCGACTTCTCCAAACAGAAATGATGGTCTTGCAACTAGTATAACTCCTAAAAATGCGACCGCACTACAAGTAGCTTCAAATCGAGTGAATCTCTCTCTGAGAAACATGTAGGCCATCAAGGAAGCACAGCTCGGAGTCAAAAACGTGATCACAATAGTGTCTCCAATACTGAGATACAGCAATGCAAAGTACTGACCAAAGACCCCAAAAAAGCCGGCTACTCCTCTGACCAGCAACCATTTTCGATAATCCCTTGGACCAAGAGGAAAATCGGGATGATTTCGAAGCACAATGGCACAGCAGATAATAGTAATGAACATTCTGACAAACAAAATGTGTAATGGGTGAATTGCTTCAGTGAAGTCCTTATCGAGGAGCAACAATTTGCAAAACAGTAGCATGAAGGAGTTAAATAGTGCACCTAATAAAGCAAAGTGTAAACCCAAATTGGGCTCTATGTATTTGTCGTAAATGCTGAAGCTCATCATAGGAAGGATACATCAATAGTCATCTAATGACTAAAAGCGGCATTTAATTGAATATGGGTATGGGTATTTCACTCACATCCCTACACCATATGACCGAGAAAAAATGATTTGAAAATTATCTATGGTCTGCCTTTTAAAACTATGGTTAAATTACTATCCTGCGCTTTTTATTGGTGTGTTGCGAATTTGTAGTCGTTTCCCTTGTATTTTTAATTTTGAATTGTTTACCAGTGTTTTTTGTATTTGAGCACTTCCTTTATATTTAAAAACACGACCCAAGCACGACCTTCATCATGTCGCATAGAAACAAACGACAAAAAGTTGATAACTCGCTAATTGACGAGGCATTAATGAGCCAGACTCATGAATTAAATCAGCTGGGAGATTCTCAATATGTTGCACAGTCCGACCCTAGCCTCATGCCTAAATATAACCAGGATTTGACAGGGCTCCAGATACCTGGTTACCCTCAGCAACAGCACTCTCCTTCGGCATCACGAGGTCAGAACAAACAAGAACCGGATGCAGAGACTCAAAGACTAGTAAACGAAACAATTGTGGCCCAGGCTGCTCAGGCTGCGGTTGCGCAGCACCAACATGCGCAACAGTATTACGCACAGCCTCATTCGCAACATCAATTTGATTACCAACAGACTTCTCAGGCACAAACACAACAATATCATCTTCCTCCTCCTTCTCAAGTTCCGCAAGGTCAACAATTCCATATTCCCAATCCTTCTGTTGCCGGAGATTATCCACAAGTTGTCAATCGCCAATTGCATCCTGCGGGAACTGTTCCTGAGACTGGAGATCCAAGCGAGTATTTGGTGACACCTATGATGGAAGAACAGGTGTTTGATAATGTGAATGTTTTGAAAGAGTTTGTGAAAGAGTTTGGAAAGAAGAACGAGTTTGGAATAGCCATTGCCCACTCCAATAACAAGGCTATTTACTTCACATGCGAACTAGGAGGCTCCTACAGAGAAAAACGGAGCAAAAAACAAGCCAACCAAAGATTCCCTGAGAATGGAGAGCTATCTTCCCAGTTTGAATCTAAGAAGATCGGAACCAAGAAAATCCGTTGTCCTTTTGCTATGGTGGCCAACTACTCTAAGAA
The DNA here is from genome assembly GCA_030573155.1 of Ogataea xyloterini. Lineage (NCBI taxonomy): Eukaryota > Fungi > Ascomycota > Pichiomycetes > Pichiales > Pichiaceae > Ogataea > Ogataea xyloterini. The sequence goes on along the minus strand of JAJMCS010000005.1, from coordinate 141,089 downwards.
GAAGAACTATTGGACACTGAAAATCACTGAAAACAAGCACAACCATGCAAAGTTGAATCCATTGGAAGATTTCCCTATGCTCAGAAAACGGTCCAATAGAGTCAATTCGACGATTAAGGACCTTTATTCTACTGGAGACAAACCTTCGGTAATTCACCAAAAGTTGACCGCCATTTTCAGTGATATTGTAATAAAAAGAGAAGACATATACAACGAAATTAGAATACTCAAGAAGAAGGGTATGGTGCCCACGAATTCTGAACTCAAGAGCAGGAAAGTTACTGATGAAGACCTAGCTGCAGATCATTACCAGGCGCAGCAGCCTATGCTACAACCTCAACACGTTCATTCAGGACAGCCTCATGAAAGTTTGGGATGGGCTCAAGGGTATCCGTCTATGGATCCTGACAACAAAAAAGAAGTTGAACAACAAGCTGCCGCTGCTGTTGCTGCTGTGCAGGCCCTAAAAGACCAACCACAACACTACGCATCGTACCCTCAACACTTTACACAGCAGCCAGGTTCGTCTTCAGGACAGGGTTATGGTCAGCAACAAAGCTCTCAATCTCAAAATTCGTACCAGTACCCGACTGCGCAGTACTACGGGAATCCATCTACTAAGGAAGAGCATTTCAACATTGATGAACGACTACTTGGAGGAAATTAGGTCTCATATATGTAAGATAACAATGTAAAATAAGGATACGGTTTTGTTTTATCTTTTCCGTCTCTCCGGGGGCTGTGGAGAAATCTCGGAGTAGAGGAAGATTAAATTTACAATCTTCTTGATTGAATCAACCCGAGTTCGTACCCGAAAAGGAATGAGGGAATTGGGGTATCTTTCTAAGTCGTATTAAGTATAAATAGTCCATTGCATGGTCTGACAGACAACAACATGACGAAAATTAAAGTCAAGACCCCAGTGGTGGAAATGGACGGTGATGAGATGACCAGAGTAATCTGGAAACTCATCAAAGACCTATTGATACTTCCTTTTCTAGAAATTGATCTAAAATACTACGATTTAGGGATTGAGCATAGAGATCAAACGTCTGATCAAGTGACGCTTGAGTCTGCACTTGCTACTCAGAAATATGGGGTGGCAGTGAAATGTGCCACTATCACTCCTGATGAGGCTCGTGTTGTAGAGTTTGGATTGAAGAAGATGTGGCTTTCTCCGAATGGAACAATAAGAAACGTTCTTGGTGGGACCGTTTTCAGAGAGCCAATTATCATTGATAACATTCCTCGAATTATTTCTCATTGGGAAGAGCCAATAATTATTGGGAGACATGCTTTTGGAGATCAATACAAGTGTGAAAATATTGTGACTCCAGATTGTGGAGGTGAGCTTAAACTTGTCTTCAGTCCTAAAGATGGCTCTAAGGCTATTGAAATTCCAGTTTACAAATATGATAGTAAAGGTTGTGCCTTAGTCATGTACAATACAGAGGAGTCTATCAAAGGTTTTGCGAAGAGTTCGTTTGAACTTGCGCTCGATCGTAAGCTGCCATTGTACATGTCTACTAAAAATACAATCTTAAAACAATATGATGGATTGTTTAAAGATACGTTTGAGTCAATGTATCAGGCCGAATATAAAACCCGGTTTGAGGACTTGGGAATTTGGTACGAACATCGTCTTATTGATGATATGGTTGCACAAATGGTGAAATCAAAGGGTGGATTTATTATTGCTATGAAGAATTATGATGGAGATGTGGAATCCGACGTGGTTGCTCAAGGATTTGGTTCTTTGGGGTTGATGACTTCTGTCTTAATCTCCGCAGATGGTAAGTCATTTGAGGCCGAGGCCGCCCACGGAACTGTGACAAGACATTATCGACAATATCAACAAGGTAAAGAAACCAGTACGAACTCGATTGCTTCAATTTTTGCCTGGACTAGAGGTCTGATCAAACGAGGACAGTTAGACGAGACCCCGGACGTTGTTGCTTTTGCCGAAAGCTTGGAAAAAGCTACATTGGACACGGTGAGAGGAGGTATTATGACAAAGGATCTTGCCCTCGCCCAAGGTAAAACTGATCGCTCATCATACGTCACAACCGAGGAGTTCATAGAAGCGGTTGCAAAAAAGCTACAACAAAATGTTGTCACGTGATTCTCGGCTTTATATTTATTATTGATGTTCTATTAAATTTGCATAGAGGTAGACCTGTTCGCAATTCTTATCGGGAGTACCAGTGTAATAAACTAGCTGGTTGAGAGTCTTTGAGTAACCATTTGGATCGTTGGCATTTCTGCAGGCGTAGAAATTCCCGCCTGAGAAATTGTTCAGCACCACTCTTCCCTGGATGTAGGTGATTTTCTTGGCTGTATCGTGGAGCCTAACGATCTCATTTAGATTGATTTTTGTGAGGGATTCTCCGTGAGCGAGCACTAAAAATTTGTCCAGAACCATAAGTTGTTGTTGGGTTGCAAAGGAATACACTTTTTTGGAGGTCGTATTGTAGGACAGCTTGAGGTTTGAATCCTCAGTGTCCACCAAAAACAAATAATCCAATCCAATTCCTTCATTAATTGAGTTTACATGAAGGTTTGCAAGGTCACTATTACCTGATCTAATAAAAAGCTCCATAGGATATAAATTTGTAGTAGAGTTCAATGCAGACACCAACGGAAGGGCTTTAGCCAGCAAGGAAAACGATAATGTTAGGAGCAACCAGCAATAGTACATTATGAGTGAATCTAGAGATCATCCTTAGTTTTCAGAGATTAAATAGAAATATGTTAATATTCTGTTATAGCAGAGTAGAACGGAACGAAATATTTATTTCAAAGTCGTTAGTATTTAACCAATAATATTGCTACCGACACTAGAATACAAAAGTAAAGAAACTCCATAAAGTAACTTTAACCACCGAAACCATACAAGGTTCTTCCTTGTCTCTTCAAAGCGTAGACAACATCCAAAGAAGTAACGGTCTTTCTCTTAGCGTGCTCAGTGTAAGTAACAGCATCTCTGATGACGTTTTCCAAGAAAGATTTAAGAACAGCTCTCACTTCTTCGTAGATCAAAGCAGAGATTCTCTTGACACCACCTCTTCTGGCAAGTCTTCTGATAGCTGGCTTAGTGATACCTTGGATGTTATCTCTAAGAATCTTTCTGTGTCTCTTAGCACCTCCCTTTCCTAGACCTTTTCCACCTTTTCCTCTACCGGACATTTTATGTTATTATGTGATATATTCTCCAGAATGCTTGGGGGCCCTTGCTGTATTTATAATATTTGTTTGTGTTTATGCCGACACGCTTTAGCTCCCTCACAAATGCGTGTTGAGTGATAAATTTTACTCATCGAGTGTGAGTAAACTTTGGTCCTAACTTTCTGACATATTTGGCAGTCAGATTTTTACGCGCCTTCTCGGGTAAAAATTGGTATCGCACCGCGACAATCTTTCAAAAAAGTGTAAACAATCGTCTCTTGTATATAAAGGGTCTCTACCCCCAGCCCTGTTTACCTTTACACATATTATTCTATCATGGCTAGAACCAAGCAAACCGCAAGAAAGTCTACTGGTGGTAAGGCCCCAAGAAAGCAACTCGCTTCTAAGGCTGCCAGAAAATCCGCCCCAGCTACTGGTGGTGTCAAGAAGCCACACAGATATAAGCCAGGTACTGTTGCTTTGAGAGAAATCAGAAGATTCCAGAAATCTACTGAGCTCTTGATCAGAAAGTTGCCTTTCCAAAGATTGGTTAGAGAAATCGCTCAAGACTTCAAGACTGACTTGAGATTCCAATCTTCCGCTATCGGTGCTTTGCAAGAGTCCGTTGAGGCATACCTCGTTTCCCTCTTTGAGGACACTAACTTGTGTGCTATCCACGCTAAGAGAGTTACCATCCAAAAGAAAGATATCCAACTCGCTAGAAGATTGAGAGGTGAGAGATCATAAGTTTTGGGTACAGTGTATATTAGGAATCTATCGACTTAATTATTTCGTTACGTAATACCTTAGTTTTTTAGGGGTTTGCAATTTTTCTATCTTTGCTATCGTTTCACGTTAACTATGTCCAACCCCAAATCTCAGTTTTACGAGCTCTCTAATTCTCCTGTGCCTGCCTGGGCATTTTCTACGGGTCTATTAGCCACTAATGTTATAAAGCCTCCAATTGAGGTGCAATTGGCTGCAGCTTCTAGAGCCCAGACTTCAAAACTCTTACCAACACTTCTAAAACCTTCAAAACCAGTTTCACCATATCCAAATGGCATCCAAACTCTTCTTTTCAGTTCTTTTATTGGACTGGGGGGTTTCATGTGTTATGATAATGATCCTGTCAATGGATCAGGTCTAATAAGTGCATGGAGTTTCCTATACTGCTTGGCCAATACTAGAAGGGCAATTTGGAGCTGGAAAGTGTACCCAAAGTTTCTCTTAGTAGGCGCAGGACTCAATAGTGTGGTATATGGAGGGCGGTTTTTTGGATTCTATTGAGCTCACCAATTTAAAGGAAGCCAATTGCGAGCCTGGGCGTATTCTTGTATATGCGAGACATCAAACATTTCAATAAATTGTTGATCTAACGGTCGTTCTTTCGGATAAGCAAATCGTCTGTATTCATCGAAAATCATGCTCAATGACCATTTTTGGAGCTTCCGGATGCATCCTACCGTACATCCTGTTCTATGTTTTCCACGATTGCAATGGACCAATATTGGATGGTTTTCCGGATTTGTAATGATTTTTAGAGCCTCATTGACTTGTCCCGGCTTAATCTTAACAAATGGTTCCTTGTTTCCACTCAATCCAACCTGGAAGAACTTTATATTGTGTTGTTCAAGAAATTCGACGTTTTCTGGTGGATAGTCTTCAGGAATCAAACAAAGAACCGATTTGAGCTTCAGCTTGAGTAGAAAGTCAAAATTCTCGATTCTAGGAAATGAGGAGCGATATATTGAGCCACAAACTAGAGCAAAGTTCTCAGGCGGTGTATAAGTATTCTCTTTAACACGGCTTTTATATTGACTAACTAAATTGGGATCCGTGGGGACAAATTTATCGTATTCATCCTCATCAACAATGTCGACACTATTGGGCTGTCCTAGAAATATAGGTGGAAATGAGTCTTCATTTAAAACTTGCTCAGCAATGCTGATTTCTGCTTCATTGGGCTCTTCAAAGTCGAATATATCAGCCTCGTCGTTCATGTTTTATCTTGAAACGTTAACCTTTTAGATTCAATGAGTGGAAGAAGTACAAGTTTTCAAGCTAATGCTCTGATCCATTCTACCAATTGATGGAAGAATGTTAACTTATTTTATCAATTTATTGCCTTGAAACGTATCCGGTGTACGGATTTTCCCTCCTCCTTTTTTTAATTTTTCTTACACCAAACTTCACCTGTGTTGTTCTCCAAATGGTAAGTATTATTAGTTGATCTATCTAATCTCTTCAAGTCTGCCCTTTTCAACTTCACATCTCTTTTACATGTGCTTATATTGCTTATTTGTACAGCCACTTATATTCACTCTTCATGGCCCGCAATATTGGATAAGAATAAGACTGGAGTGCTAGGCGTGTTCTGGAAATGTGCCAGAGTCGGGGAAAGAATGAGCCCCTATATCTCGATTTGTTGCATTTTTATTGCGCTCAATCAATTAATCTAATACAGTCTATCTATTAGTGGAATTCGTTCATCTCGCTATCTCCCATAGTCAAGGCTTGAGAACTCTTTGATCCGACCACTTTTTCCAACTTCATGACGTCCAATTTACTGAACATCACCCTCACCATACACAAGTTCAAGTCAATAGAGTCTGTTGATTCTTGATCTAGCGAATTGGCCATATCCAAGCGGATCTTGTTGTCAACAATAAACTTCAACACCTCAGAATAGAAACTGGCATCGGTTGGAACTCCATAAAAAATCACATTTCGAACTCCCTTGATGTCGTACCGCTTATAGAAATGCAATCTCTCACTATACAACATGATTTTAGCAGAACTGTGTCCTTTTGCGAAAAATGCACGGTTTCTAGTCAATGATGCTTGTGAAGAATATTCGTCAATTGAGACAAACGAGACACTGGTTTCTTTCTCAAGGTAGTTCTTGACACGAATGTAATCAATATAAGAAGGTAAGTAAATCAGAGTTCCTGTCTCATATGAGAGTTTGTGTTGAATTTGAGGAACAATCACGTTCTTGAAGAAATTGAACCGTCTATCAGGCTCAGTCAACATTGAATCCACTTCAAATCTCATGAAAATTTGCTTTAATCGAGTATGATTGTTGATGATCCCAAGCTTGGTCAACTGATACTTGAACTTGGTCAATTCACTCTCATTATCGTTGCATATTTTTTTGAAAACGGCAGCTCCACTGAGCAAGTTCACTGAAACTTTAGGATTGGTCATAGTTATGTTATTCAACTCTGGAAATGCATATTTGGTGATTCCAATCACCTGTGTGACATATTTGTAATGATCATTGATAGCCCACATCCGAATCCGACTGAAATCAACTTTAAGATCTTCAAAGTTCTGAGGTGGACGGTTGATATTCTCACTCATGACTTCTCGAACATGATCCCAATTTTGCATCAACATTCCTTCGGCTTTGTCCAAAATGGTGATTTCTATGGAACTCAAAAATGAGCCTTTGGTTTTTGCAAGAGTCATCTTCAGCCCTAAAGGTGATGCAACGATGAAATCGGACTGATCGTATCTCGAGAACAATTTTAAAGTTTTCCTCGTGAATTTGATACCAAGACAGAAGAAGTCGTTCGAATTCCCTTTGAAGAATTCTTTGAAATCTGCAGGTTTCTTGGGGTTCACATCATTAACATCAAACGAATCATAATATTGGTCTTTGAAACGACCTCTGTATTCCACAGAGTCTGGATTTGACAAGTCTATCAATTTGTTAACCACCTCCCAAGCAAAATGTCTTGTTGGAACCATGATCAACACTTTTGGTCGGGTATATCCTTGGTCTCTAAATTCAGGTTCATCTTCTGGCTTCAATTTACCCTCCTCGATCTGCTTTTGAGCAAGAGTTCTTTTCTCATTGTTGTTCAATACTCTGTCTCTGGTTTTGTATATATGATTTAAGCAATGAAGGAGATAATATTTCTGGTAATTCGTCTGGATATCAGAATCCATTCCAAGAAGCTGGAAATTGATATTTTGATAAGTCAATAACGATTCAATTAGCTCTTTTCCAATCAAACTTGGATTGTTCTTCAAAAATTCAGCCTGTACTTTCTGCTTCACATTATGGTGAATGAGTCTTTTGGAGAAATCTTTTGGAATAGATTCTGATTTCTCTATAAATCGATAGTCCATCTTAATAGAGTCTCCAAATTGGGATTTATCCTTCAGCTTCAATTTCTCTTGAGTCTTCATATATTGATTGATTCGGTCTTCGATCTCATTTTCATCATTGAAATGTCTATTAAATGCATCATATTTGTTATTAACATCTTCATCGTCCCGTATTTTATCTTCCTGTGTTATTATTTCTTCCTCAATGTCATCTGCTTCCTCAACTTCTTCCTCAACAACTTTCTCCTTATTCTCAATTTTCTCCTCTATCTTTCGTTTAGATCGTTTCTTTTCTGGATGATCACTCTTTAACAATGTAACTAAAGCATTATAAGCCCCAATTTCCGGCTTCTCTTCAACCTCTTCTTCTTCTTCATGTTCTTCTAGCTCTTCAATGGCCTGTCCAGCAGTTTCTTCAGACTCATCTGCCTCATATCTACGCTTCTTCACATTTCTCAGCTCCTTCCTTCCACTTTTAGGTCGCCGTTTCTCATTCATTGACCTATTAGAAATCTTATCTCGAGGACTTTTAGATGGCATTGTATAAAATGATCTAATAAAAATTTTTTTTTTTTTGAAACAGTAATTTATCTTTTTTTGTTAATTTATCTTTTACAACATTATTCCCTCAACATTCAAGTTTGGTTGACGCGTTGTAATCAAACATAACTCTCATAACCAAAAGAATTCCGCTCTTGTTCAACACTTTTGCGCATCTTCAATCATGTCAACACCCTCCCAGTCTCCCTTGGGGAGTAGGTCCAATTCGTGGGTCAACAGCGAACCTAAAAAAATAAATACCGGAGGAGCCGTTTTGCAAATGTTCCGAATCATTCTCGCGTCTATCTACTTGTTCTACATTGTGCTCACAATACCTTTAAGTTTTGAAATCGGAGGAATCGATTGCGGTCTCAGTTATTCAATTACAATATTACTCATCTACTTTTCCTTGGCAACGTTACGAGTCCTTAGATACCATCGAATCATCTCATCATTCTTATATTATATGCAACATCTGCTTCTTCCCAGTCTATTGTCCATCTTTCTTACAGTTTTCACTTCAAATGACGAATACAATGCTAGCACATTGATCAAACAAATATGGTGGAATTTCATCATCAAATTCTGGAAACTGTTCCTGATGAACTCAACACCTCTATTTACAATTCTTGAAGGATTCTGTTCTCTGTTATCCATTCAGGCAATAGGACAGGTGTCGCAATATCTTATCAAACACAGATCCGATTCTTGGTCAATTGTCAATCTCATCACCAGCGCATGCATCATTTCTGCCTGTTTGTTTTTCTTCGTGAAGATATATGTGTCTCCAATTGATTTGCAGCGTGTCGGTCTTATATCAGCTTCCTTATTGGGCTCCGCTTTCACATGTACTATTCTGATCACCATATTTGGAATATATTCAGGAAAAGCATCACCTTTGGAATGTTCCTTAATGGTGGCATATATTGTGAAATGCTGCTATGAGCTATTTCCAGAACTGTCCGAAATGAACTTCAATTCATTATTGAAGTTTATCATGCACGAATTCAGGAACCTGGACTACCAAGCAAATTCGCTGAATAAAGATTTCCTCGACTCAATTCAAACCACATTCCGAAGTTTCAGAACACGACGGGATCTACTCGATTATGTGCACTTTGAGTTTCTGACAAGATCAACTACAAAGGACAAATTCTTATTGGTTTACTTAAAATTAAAGGAATTCATAATGGAAGTGGTTTTAAAATTCATCACAGAAAACTTCCCCAAATCGTTTGAATCACTCTGGGATTTCCTCAAGATCTCCATCAGCAACCTTACGCTCTCGATTCTGATTCAGCTGGCCTACAGAATCTGTGTGTTCTTTGCAGCCACCAAAATCATTCCAATTTTACAACCAGGTCCCAAGAGTTCTCCTCTGTCGACCCCTTCGTCTCCATCAGCTCGCAAACCACTACAGAACGCAAAACCGAAGAAGTTCTCTACTAGTCGTTTGATTTACTTGTATTCGCCATGTATCATCATTGCGGTGTATACCAACCTGATGATCCAGTACATTGACGAACTCGATAATCAAAATCAGTTATGGAACTGGTTCAACGCCAAAGTGGGTATTTCCCAACTTCAAGACTCAAACACCTCTGTTCATTCATGGCAATTCTGGAACTGGATCAACATCTTTGGTGTACTATTATTATATTTCCTTGAGCTGATTAGTCATGACCCGGACGACAGCTCTCTTACGGACCATTGGAGTATTTAATGGTCTACTGTATATTATTTCAGTTCTGTTCGCAATGTATTCCTATGTACTACTCTTCTCAGAAACCCTTTTAGGTGTTTAATGTCTCGTCCACGTTCTTTTGAACTCCGAGCTTGACTCTATTAAACAATCTCATCATATGAAGAGGGTGTCAAGATACACCAGTCTCCCAAGACTCGTGCATTTTGACAGCTGTAGTTTGGCACCTTTGACAGTGCAAATCACGTCCCAGAAGACTGAACAAACTATGAAGGGACGTCCATGGATAAAAGTGAGCTCCATTGGGTTATTAACAATGTTAATAATCATCATAACTATGGTTTAGATAGTTAATCCAATGCAGAATAGTAGGAGGAGTCTCCCAATCAAAGAACCAAATAGGTTCTTGAATCAAACAAAAACTTCCCTTTCGTTTCCAGAACTCTCTGAATGTCTAATTGTAACCATTTAACACGACAAATTGCAAGAGGCAGTCATGTCAAATGATCGTACTAGACGGATTTCTTTCAACTAAAAAGTCCGTTTTTGTTGATGGATTATAGAACCCATCGACGTTTCCGCCTGTGATCTACTGCCGGAGACTTTCCCCAAGGCCAAATGAGCTAAAGCTCCGTTTGAAAGCCTCGAAAGATGATTCTTTTTCCATGGACGTGAAAATTAAAGAAGAAAAAAATTTTCTGAAGTGCTCGCGCGTGCTGTTGCAGGTGAATTAGGGAAGCAAGGTGAAAGGGGAAGATATTTGTGTGTTATAACTTCTTAATAAGCTTAATAGTTGAACCAGTTGGTATGAGAGAGGTATAAATGGAAAAGTTCATGATTAAGAAATTGAACTCTGATATGTCTACTATTGAGGAATATTAAATTATAATGATAAGTAAATATGGTGATGATAGAATGAGAGAAAGAACTAATATGATTGTAATAGATTGGAGTTAAAAACGTTGATCAATCAACTAGATACTTAATCATGACATTACACTCTCTTCCAATATCACATTTCCCCCCTTTATATTCCTCTACGCCCTTTTCAGCTCCTTTCTGCTACCGTTACAACAAATAATTTTGTCGCGCCGCGACACCATTTGATCAGCACAGCCATTGAAAAACTATCTACATGTCTGCAAACTATTGGACTTCGTCACAACGAAATAAATGGCAATTCAGCCGCCGACAATTGCGCGAATCGCGAGCTCTTGTTGCACAAATGGAACGCCAATTATATGGCAACGAGCACAGTTTCAAATATGACACCAGTTTGCGAATATTTCTCCACCAATTAATAGTTAAACTAGGTCGCAAGCTCAACTCCAGACAGGTTATTTTATCAACAGCAGAAGTGTATATGACACGATTCTTAACCAAAGTGTCTATCCGTGAAATAAACATGTATTTACTGGTGACAGCTTGTATTTACATTTCTTGCAAGATTGAAGAGAGTCCACAACATATTAGAACCATTTTATCTGAGGCCCGCAATTGTTGGCCTGAATTCATCCCAAATGATCTTACCAAGCTCGCTGAGTTTGAGTTCTATCTTATTGAAGAACTTGATTGTTATATGGTGGTGCATCATCCCTACAACTCATTATTGGACGTGATTAGTGTTCTTAAGGATGGTGATCCATCTAATAAGCTGGATATTTCTCCCGAAGAGCTCCAAACTAGTTGGTCAATACTAAATGATAGCTATATCACCGATTTACATCTGTTGTTCCCTCCTCATATCATCGCGATTGGGACTTTGTATGTGAGTCTAATTTTGGGAGCAGATATGAAGAAGAATCCAAGCTCGAAGATCGAGATCTTTATTCGATTCCTTGCCAATTCCAATATCGATCTCGAAGAAGTCATAGAAACAGTACAAGAAATTCTCACTTTATATGAGACATGGAACACTTACGATGAAATGGCCACTCGAAATGGACTCCATCAGTTGATTTTAAACAATCGTTAGATACTGCGCCTTGCTCAGCCATTCTCGCGCCACAAAATTTTCAACAAAGTGAAAAGAAAAGGATACGATTATATTTAAAATTTACGTTGGAAAAAAACTGGATTATTCAACAACGCATCAAGATTTTGCCAATTAGTGAACCAGATTTGAGAATTTCTGAGTCCAGATTATTGTGTCTCTATCTAGATCCTGCATTAGACTTCTCTATTCTATCGCTTCTGCATCAACCTAATCTCTAGAAATGACTGTGGACTCTCCTCCAAGCACGTCCTCGTCTATCTCGAGCTTCGACCAGACCACATTAAAATCCCGGGGTGAATCTAAAACTCACGAGGAGAAAAGGGAATCACAGGAACATACAAATAAGATGGGATTACGAGACGAAAAAGCTCAGATTCGAATGGTTGAATCACTGGATCGACTTCAGATCAGCATCACCTTAGCACTCGATCTAGCTATTGTGGCAGGTTCCTTCTTTAACCCCTGGCTTTCAAAGTTTTACAACTTGCAATATAAATATCCACACAGCAAGTTGTATGATATGGGTCTTGATGACTCTTACTTTGTGATTTTCAGTGTGATCAACCTGGTCTTCATCAGAAGCTTTTTAATGCTTTATCTTTTGAAACCTTTTGCACATCACTTCAAAATGTATAACCTAAAAGCAGTTCAAAGGTTCAAGGAGCAAAGCTGGTCCATCATTTACTTCTCCATCTCTTGGGGATTCGGGTTCTATCTTTACCTGAAATCCGATTACTATCTTGACTGTGATAAATTCTACACAACCTGGCCTAACGACCAAATGTCGGCCTCCTTCAAGGCCTACTACCTCATACAAACAGCATGTTGGATCCAACAATTCATCGTGCTCCATATTGAAGAAAAGAGAAAAGACCATTATCAAATGTTTTCTCATCATATAATCACCTTTTTGCTTTGCATAGGCTCCTACTCACACTATTTCACTAAGGTTGGCCATGTGATCTTCTTGCTTATGGATATTGGGGATGTTTTCCTTTCATTTGCTAAGATCTTGAAATATTGCGGTTATCAAAAGTTCTGTGACATCATGTTTGCCGTGTTCATGGTCAGTTGGATTATCCTTAGACATATTGTTTACAATTACTTGCTTTACCATGCATACAGGAATGCTTATAGAATGACTGGATCTTGCGTAGGTACTGATTATTTGAGTGATTACAAGATCTGTTACAGCGATGCAACCGTCAATGTGTTTTTGTCCTTGTTGGGCCTTCTTCAAGCAATCACTATTCTTTGGATGTCTTTGATTGCAAAGGTTGCTTGGAAGGTTCTTTCTGGATCTAGTGCTGATGATGTCAGAAGTGACGATGATTCAGAGTAACCACCTAATATAGATTATAATTTATTTAACCAATGTTAAAACAATGTTGAATATAGTGAAATAAACATGACCGTGATTCCCCAGATAACCAGATAAAAGGATAACTTTTTGAGTGTTGGGCTTCTAAACGCCCAATGTCCACTGTCTTGCGGCGAGTGTGTTTCTAGGGCCTGTAGTTTCTCTGGATTGTTGATCAATTTGTAACCATAGAATCCGGGAAGAACGAACGACATGAGAACTCCTCCTGTGGATCCAACTAGGGATAGGACGAGTTCAAATGAATGGAGTTTCAGGGCAGCACCGTAAGCCAGAAGTAGCATTATTGTGGTCAGGCTGATAAATCTGGAGTTGGATATAGGAATTGCTGTAATTTCGGTAGGTATTAATGGATTGGATTCAGATGAGTTACCAGAACCATTGGTGAGGGTATGATATATATTATTGAATGAGATTCTTGCTGGATGGAACATGAGTGGGAATGAAAGAAGAACCATTAGTGCCAAAAGAGCCATACCCAATTTGGTTGTCCAAGTATCTTCATACATCAATATGATATTTCCAGGTAACGCATTACCAAAGGTAAAGTATCCAGATAGTCCAACGGTCATGAACAAGACTGTTGTGATAGATAAGGCAATAGTTATGATTTTGAGGATTCTAGTAAGAGTTGGATTTTTCAGTTCGGAGATGATAGACAATTCGTTTGGACAATTGAATGCCAAAACAATAATAGCAAATGTTTTGAACATAGGTTTGAATCCTTCTGGTTTCCACCATGATATTGGTCCTTGTTTAGCAATTGGTATGTTCTCAAAATTGGTCCATAAAGCATACACAAAATTTCCATAGACTAAAAGCACTAGATAAGCAATGGCCACCAAGGAAACGATCGAAGCATATTTGAGACTATCTAGTTTTTTCAAACATGATAAAGGAATGGTGATGATTGTAGAGAGTAGAATGTAGAATGTTCTCAATTGTTGAGGAGACATACTTGAAATTGGTAGTATAAGTGGCATTAGATCACCAGTCAGAACAATATATGAAACGACAACCCCAAAACATTGAAGAGCAATAGCAAAATCAAACACAACACTCAGTTGGGGATAAGTAATTGAACACAAAGTGAAGAAGTTAGCATTTCCATCCTTTAAATACTTGGAAGAAATAGCTTGTAGAAACAATCCAAAGATGTTGGTGATTGCTGCGAAAACAAAGATAACCGTTCCAAATATAATCGAGTCTGCTTTAAATGCATACGGAACAACCAACATCCCCGATCCAATGATGGTGTTGATGGTGTTGACCACCGAGGAAGAAACTGTGGCAGACATGATAATAAGAAATATAAGCGTCGATCGACCTTTAATTTTTTGGATTTTTCGGTTGAATGAGTAGCGGACCGAGATTGCAGTCGAGAAGACGAATAGTTGCTCCGGAGAGTCGTAAGCGGGCACCATTTTCGTGTGATCGATGTAAACTACGGAAAACTAAATGCAGAAGACTTCAGGACAATGATTTAAAGTTTGATAATATCACACCCTGCATTCAGTGCAGCAAAGCAGGGGTCTCTTGTACCACCACGATTCCACGGAAGAAACGATTCTATGGGCCGATAGAGAACATCAGTCTTCATTATAAGTGTCTTTTAGCTCTGGTTGCAGGGCTATTTCCAGATAAAGATGTATATAATATCGAAACATTGATGGATATAGGCAAATCATTCAAATTTGAGATGCCTATGGAGGATGGTGAAGAGGATATTCAAAATATCGAGGAATTGAATAAAGAAAAGATCATAATCAAAGAAGAGGAGGAGGAAGAAGAGGAAGAAGTTATCGAGCCCGTGGTGGAACCTCCGGCAGAACCTCCAAAGCTTCCAATTGACGTTAAAGCTAATTATTCTGCTTATGATAGAGAACGATTGATTATGGACAGATTTGGACACACCCATTTCATTGGAAATTTCGGAACCGCTTCCTTATTAAATGGATTATGTGATATCATTATTAAGCGGTCATTTAGCATGAAACCTCCAACTTCTACTCAAGATATTCGTAACAGCTCTGTTCAAACCATCACCTCAGATAACGAGCCCGTGTATCAATATCCAACTCATTTGTACAATTTAGATACAATCAACATCAACCGATTTCCCTTGATCAATCTGTTAAAGCGCGAGGAAGCAGATGTGTACAAGGAAGTGTTTTTTGAAAAAGTTCATCCATATTACTTTATCTTCAACAAATTCAAATTTGACGACAAATATGATATATTCTGGAAAGAAATTGAACAATCGGATAGTTCCAAAGATAAGCCAATTCAAATGAAAATTGGAAGTGCAGAGATCTGTTGTATTTATATGGTTTGGATTCTAGGAAGAAGGTTTCAATTATACACCAATCCGCAAGATTTACCAGTAAATTCTGAGCTAGACGATGAATTGATTGGAAGATACATTGATATAATCAAACTTTCGCTTTCGGATATAGTTTTGACTCCGACCTTGGATGGAATTCGTCTATTGATTCTACTCTCAGTGTACTTATCTAGTATCAAGGTTCGTGAAAGTGGATATTGTTTAATGCAAATGGCAGCTATTCAATCGAAGAGTTTAGGACTTCATAGAAAGTTTATTGTGGATAAGTTCAATGATGATAAAGCTGATGAGATGAAACGAATTATGTGGTCTTTAACCAAAAGCGAAACGACTCTTTGTTGTTCTTTCGGTAGAGCTAGTGCTATTCCATGGGAAGAAATTGATGTGGAATTACCTACAATTGCTGAAGAAGATAATGAATTATTCAAGATCTATTACAATCAAAGTTGCAAACTAACCATAATCATTTTCCAGATCCTGGATAACAAGCGGAAATCATCTAAAGAACCACTTTCTCTAGTGAGTATTGAGAAGCTGCTACTTTTTCAAAAACATTTAGATAAGTTTTGGAGTCAGCTTCCTGAAGCCTGGAAGGACTACAAATCGCTACCTGTTCGTCGATACAAACCAAAATTACACATTCAGTTTCATTATTATTTCATCACGTTGACATTACCTGTTTTCATGCACATTGTCAGTACCCAAAATTTTGTCATCAATAAAGATGATCCGATTCAGTCTCTTTTGGTTAACGGGATCAAATCCTCTTTCAAGACTGCTGAAATCCTCACATACACCGATTCCAATGGATTCTTCAACGGAACGTTGTATTATGATGTGTTTTATTCCTATAATGCAATTATGGTGTTGACTTTAACATATATATTGTTCAAAGGTCCCCAGAAAGGAAGAGCACTATTGAATCTGGAATATCTAGATAAAGAGCATGGTATAAATTTGCCCAATCTGATGAATGCGATCAATTTAATTCGGAATCTGATATTGAACAATTTAGACCAAATCGATGGAACGATGAGGAGAATTAGTGATATTGTTGAGACATTACTAGAAGATCTTGGTATTATTCAATTGTTGGTCAAAGAATACAATGCTAGACCAAGTAATGTTAGAAAGATTGAAGATAAGAATGAGAGTGGAAAAACCAGTGTCAATGGTGGAATGATTCCTGGATATTACCGCAAATTGAAATTGAATGATCGCAAAACCAAAAAACGCAAAGTGACCAAAATTAACAAAGGATCCGTGGAACAGACTCCACCGTCTCCATTACCACCTTCTCCTTTCCCTCTTGATCGGACTCCTAGTCTATCCTATACTTCAATTTTCGATTTGCCTAAATCACATTCCAACTCTGCTACGAATTTGGTAGCACAAAATATGGATTTACCAATATATTCTGATCTCCAATTGGATCATCAGACAAGCGGATCCAGATCCTCAACTCCAGCAGACCTGAACGTCAACGAAGCATTGAATTCGATTCTTGATACCGAGTTGATTGAAGTGCTGTTTGGGGCAGAAATGGCAACTAACAACTTTAGAGCACCAAGCTCTGACAGTACAGATTTATGAACTGATTATCCAAATAGGAATAGAATTCCCGATAGCTACTGTCACTTATAATTTTGTGCAAATAATAATCTGAAATCTTTTACCTTTTTAGGAAATCCCCAGGCTTATCATAGCACTCATATAAATAAGACCCCAAACCTCTAGGTGATTAATTTAATAATGAACTACGATTCGAATTGGTTATATCTATTGGCAACAGGAGGAGCTCTTGGACTCACGTTATATCTGTCTAGAAACTCCATCGGGTCTTTTTACCATGCTAATCAGCAACCATGTAGCAAGGTTTCTGCTTCTCAGAAGAAAGGCAAGTATCACTCCGATATGAACGCGCCACCACCAGAGCCAACCCCATTATATATCACACCTGAGCAAGTCAAGAACAGAGACGATCGTCCTTGGAGACCATTCCGTGCGCCTTATCACCAGACCATGTCCATTTTCAAGCTAGATGTCAACCATTGGCTTGATATGGATAAATACTATATTGATTACATCGAGGAGAAGAAACGAGTGTTTCATTCATATGGTGAAAATAACATTGGATGGATGCCTGGATCCGAAGAGGCTTGTGTGGAACTTATGGAGATGGTGAAAAATCATATGTTGAAGAGGTATCCGTTATTATTCACGTCTCAAGACAATGGAGTTCATGTTAAAAATGAACTGACTGGAGAGAGTTTGGATTTCTCTGAACCTTTGAAAGATCATCCATTGATTTACGTTTCCAAGATGGCCAAGGAGGATTTCTATTTGGTTCTGAAAGGAGAAGATGGTGAACATAGATTAATGGCAGCTGCTGTTCCATTTCCCGGAGGATCATTTGGAATCAGTCATAAGCTTGGTAAAACAATGGATGTTATCCATGATGAAGTTCCCTATTATGTCGATAAATTGCGCACATCGATGTCTAGATTTTTTGAGAAAATGGCTCCAGCCGATCTTGTTGAAAGAGCATCATTTTATATTTCCTGGGATCATAGACTTCTTCTCAATACTGTTTATGCTCTACAGGAAGGAGATAAGGTGGACTCCGATCTTGAACCTACTGAGTACAACGTCAGAGTTGAAAGACAGACTCTTAGAAGACTTCCAAAGAGTAAGGCTATTATATTCACAAACCATCCAGTTTTTTATTCGATTGAAGAAATGAAAGACGAACCTCTTATTCCGTCATTACTTCGAAAGATCTTAGATGAAGCACCAGAGAAGATCATGAAATATAAAAATTTCGACTCTTTTAGAGACCATCTGGCGCCATATTTGGATGGTTTGATCCAAAGACAAAAAGATCTTGGACTCATTGATGATAACACTCCAGTGAGAACTTTACCAACATACCCATTTGCTAGCTTTGTCAAAGAATACGACGAAAACTCAGGTTGGACTAACCCTAAATATCCAAGCGATTACTCTGAGAAATTAAGAAAGGAGATTGTTGAAGGACAACAAATGGAAATCAAGACTTATCGTAATGTTGCTGCTAGTGCTTGAAAGCTATTAAAATATATGTGTATTTATTCATCAATGCTATATGCTATTTTCTGTACCAGTCAGAATTTTTTTGAGTATGCCAATGTCGTCAAGATTCTTAAGCACTTCAAGCTTCGGAACACTTGAGGATAGCTTCGAGTCACCATAACTGATGGGACCTTTGATTTTGGACATTGTATGCATTCTGGTGTTTGCAAGCGATGAGATGTTGACAAAAGAACCGGCTTCTAGGGAGCCCAGAACTTCCAAAAACTCTCCTCTATTAAGAATTCCAACAACTTTGCGGACGTCTTGTTGGGCGCTGTAGAATGAGTAGAACGTGTTGATGGATGCAATTGGTCTAGATTTTTTGGTCGTGAGGACCTCTTCGTATTTGATTAGGGAGCACAAGACTGCCTTGTGTTGTATATTTAGATCTTTCAGTTTGGCATTGAAGTTCGAGCTCAACGAGCCACTGCACACCTTAGCCAATTGAGCAATCATCACTTTGGGGGCTTCATGAATAGACATTTCGGCTAATTGACATCTACCAAGTTTCTGCAATTGCATTGACTCAGTTAGTTCTAAAGCTCGATGCATGATATCGAATGCACTTCGAAGATCTCCAGTGGTGATGGCAGCTTTTTTGGCACATAATTGGATGGCAGCAGGATGAACAAGAGGAATCGTTTCTTTGCAATCTTCAAGACTTTGTAATTTAGAAATCAAGACCTGCTTAATCTGGTCAGCCGTGTAAGGAAGAAATTGGATCACCTGGGGACTAATATAATTACTCTTCAAACGTGGTAAGAATCGATCTGTAAGATCCAATGCGTTGGCAATTCCAATCAAAACCACTTTTGGACTATCTGTTGTCATCTGGGAAGCCCATGAAAACAGTTCAAATAGAACTTGTTGGTTCTTTCCCATCAGGTTGTCCATTTCATCCAAAACCACAATGGTGATATCACACTTGGATTTGTGAGTTAACAACGTTTTAAGATCAGAGGCAGATCTCTTCTTGTGAGCAGAAAACCCTTCCAGATCGCTGTAAATCGCGTCAAAAATATCCTCGGCCTTGTTCACAGTCATACAATTGAGCTTGCAGATCTGAACTCGACGATTCAAACGTTTCGAATTCAGCACCACTGGAACCTTGTAGATCTTATTCTGAGCATTCTCAATCTCCTCAACAACCAAGGAATCGAGCACAGCCTTAACTTGGGCAGTTTTCCCCGTTCCTGGGGGTCCTGAAACATAAATTGAGGATGACTCGAGTCTCAGAATTGAGAGATCCAAAATACGTCTCAACATGGTAGCTTCTGACTCTCGTGCAGTCAATTTATATCCTTGGTCTAAGTCGACCCCAGAACCACGTAAAAAGAGCTTCTTGGCTTTAGAATACACGGTATCTTGGGACTCCATCAACCGCATGGTCAATGATTTGACAGGATGAACATCTTGTATGTTCTGAACTCGATCATGTTTTTCCGGAGTCACTGGAGGAGATAGAATTCCTATACTGTTACCACCCTTAATGGATTGATCAAGCTTGATCTTCTTGGGTTGGATCTCCCACTCAATAGGATCCAAGGTCCGTTTCATTGAGCTAGAAGTGAATTGAGTTAACGGAATAGACATTTTCACGTATCTAAGAGAAAAATTTCAATTAGGTATCTAAAACATGTCTCGAACCTACTTTAAACCTTGCGACACGGTAGATTAAAGGAGCTACTCCTGCAATAAATAAACTTTCCTAAAAGAGAACTAATGAGACACGAAAAAATTAAATTACCTCCCTTTCTAAAGTTACCCGGCCCAATACACCAAAACAAAGCTTCAAAAATTTTTTCTCAAATTCTTTTGATATTTGAGCTCTGTCATTCAAATTTTATGGGTTCATTAAATTAAGGTGTATAAATAAAATTCCTTTAAAAAGACAAGGAGGGACTGCTTTCCATATATCTTGTTCGAACTTAATTTTGGGATTGAAGGATAGCTCTATAGTAACTATCTCAACTTGAAGTTTGCAAACATAGTACTTTAAGCTTGTTTCCCCATCAATTTCTACAAGTTTCCTACTGTTATTGATAAATACTCTTTTACGGTCATTACTAAAGGATGTCTCCTTCAGAGCATCCGAGACCGAACTATAACGGGGCCAATCACAGTGGTAATAGAATCCACAAAGACTACAAAGATGACGGCAAGTGGTCTCGCAAGTATTTGCCTTCTCATCACAATAATTACAACGGTCATCAATACCAAGCAAATGGCCCTTCTTATGGACAAAAAAACAATTTGAATCCGTTTTCCTCACGAAGGCAGGATCAATCAGGATCGATTGCTGACTCATCTAATGGTAACTCCAACTCTTTTAATGGAGACTCGTTTAATTCATATCGTCCGGTCAATAATCATGACCAAGGATATGGACGAAGTTCTTACTCTTCTGGAGCCCCAAGAAGAGGCTCTGGATATAGAGGAAGAGGAGGATCTATGATGAGTTCTTCAAAAGGCCGCGGAGGTATTTCTGGAGCAGGTCAACATTATTATCGTCCATACAGTAGTGACGGTAACTCTCAACCAAATGGACGATATTCCAATAATTACTATGATCGAGATTCATATAGACCTGAGAGTTCCCACAGACAAGGACCAATATCTGCGAGTGATGAAGGATACTCTGGAGGTGGTAGATGGAACTCTGGTAGTCGAGATAGATACCACAGTTATGATGATGGGTTGCCCAAATCTGGAGACTTGATAGCAGGACCTACCAACAGAGGAGGCGACCTGATTCCAAACAGAGATTACAGATACAATCGTGGCGGAATGCGCGATTACAGACCTCAGAGGATCCATCCTACAGGAGGTGCCTATTCAAGAGGGCATTATCGAGACGACTATAGATCAGATTATCGTGAAGACGATGACCGTGGTTGGAATGACCGTCACAAATATCACAGCTATAATAGATCCCATGGATCTGGTTCTCTTGAAGGTTCCGAATCTCCTGCTAAGAAATATGAATACGAAGAGAAGCCAATTAAACATCTTTCTCCAGAACGTGAAAAGTCAGATGAACCAACCGAGTCGATTGAAGAACCTACAGTGGAGACAAACAAAGATATAATGGATACTGAAGAAGCAGTTAGACGTGAATCACTGGAGCCCGAGCAGGAAGAGATTCAAAAGTCCAAGGTTGTCGAGGAATCCAAACCCATCAAAGAGGAAGAAAGTTCTGTACAAGTTGAACCTGAAATTCCTGTTCCAGATTTGACTAAAAGCAAACCAGTGGCCTCCGACGAGACAGAGGAGCCTACCAGACCAATGGATCCAGAGAATGCCATTGATACGGTAAATGAGATCGAATCCGTGCAACAGGATGAAAAAATGGAGGAAACTCAGCCCGAAGTCACGATGGAAGTTGACGAAAAACAAGACGAACCAGAAATTCACTCGATTCAAATCATTGAGAAGAAAGCTGACATCTATACAGAGAACGAGATTGTTGATGACTCTGATGACATCACTAAGGAATGTATATTTCCTATGAATAGAGTGGAGACCAATCTCTATAAGCTCAAGAGCATTCCTGTTTCTGAGAGACGCAAGGATTTGAAATATCTCACGAAGACTCAACTCACTGATCTCAGTCAATACAGCTTTTACAATTCTGCATTCTTGGTGTTTGAACAAGCAGACGGTCCTAATATGTTGGAAAAGTTTTTGAAAATGCGTGAAATCCTTGCTGAGAAGAAAATGAAGCTCACAGAGGAGTACGTTTCCAGAAAACGTATCTGGGAGAACCGTGTTACGTTGATGGATGAACAGCTGAGTAAGTTCTATCAATATGATGAAGCTGCATCGAAGCCAGCGACTGCTGATGGATCTACAATGGAAGAATCCGAAAAACCCTTATCTGGTCGCCGTGGTCGTCATCATGGTGATACGGTGAGAACGGAAGCTGAGTTTTTGGAGATTCTGGCTACTTTAGAGAAAGAGCAGGAAAAAGATCCAATGGTGAGAGCCCAATATGGATGTGCGAAAATACCCGATTTGATTATTGACCCAATTACGAAATTTAAAGCTACCAACTTCTTTGATTCAAATAATCTAGTCAGGGACAAGGAGGAGTGGGCTAAGAGAATTGAGCTCGATCCCCAAGACACGTTCACACAGGCTGAACATTTGAAATTCTGTGAAGGTTATGGAATGTGGCCTAAGAGATTTGGTAGAATTTCAAATCATATGGGAGGACTCAGAACTCCTGAAGAATGTGTGTTGCATTACTACAAAACCAAGAAGAATGTTAACTATAAACAGATTGTGGCCAACAGAAACAGAAGGGCTACAAGAAAAGCTTCGGCAAGTAAGCGGAAGAGTAAGGATGGCAAGTCAAGAAACGGTACACAAACTCCAGAGGTTTCTGTTGTCAAGGATTCTAATAATGTAAGCCTTGAAAACACGCCTGCAGAACAAAGTGAAAGCGAAGATACAGAACCAGTAACATTGGATGTGCAAAAGCGCAAGAGAGGCGCCCCTTCGTCTTCTCCAGAAGTCAAGAGACCAAAACTTATTGCCGATGATACATCAGTGGTTTCCACAGAGACTCACGATGTTTTTGAGGGTGTTGAACCAGCAAAGTCAGAGGAAGTTTCTCTAGGTGCAGTTGATGTGCCTGTTGAGAAGCCAAAGAAGAAACGTGGACGTAAGAAGCTTAATCCAGATGCTTCTAACCCTCAAAAATTATCGGATCCAAAGGAAAATGTTCCTGTTTTGCAGTCATCTAGTGGATATCCTTCGAGACCTGCTCGCGAGGCCGAAGAAGAGTCTGACCAGAAGTTGAAAGATGTGACTGCTTCACACTATCAGGGCGCTCAAGAAACTCGTGGATCTTCTCAAACTGGAGGAAGTTCAGATGAGCCCGACAAAAAGAAGCATCACAAAGACAGAAGCCATATCACAAGTTATTGGAGTGTCCAGGAGATTAATATGTTTCCAAATCTTTTACATCAATATGGTACTGCTTGGGAGCTCATGGCTAAACACATTACTTCTAAAACATCCACAATGGTGAGAAATTATTATCAAAGAGGACTATCCGATAATAGCAACTGGGAGAAAATTGCACGCGATGCTGACACTCGTCGTGCGGAAGAACAAGACAAACCATCTGCTCCTGAGGTGGAGACGTCTTCAAATGGTCCTCCTTTGGGATATTTCTATGACAGACATCCTTCTGCGTCGAAATCTGCTTCTGGTGAAACAAAACCAGTGTCCTCCTCCGAGTTGCCGCAACCTGTAAAGCTTCCTGCATTGCATACTTATTATACATCTTCCAAAGCAAATGGTGCACCCGCAGTTACAGATCCAGCTAGTTCAGCCGCATTTTCTGCCGATTCTACTGTGGAGCCTAAAAAAGCTCCTGTTCCTTCTTTACTACCGATTTCATCTTTTCAGTCTAAAGGCTATCCATTATCGTCGTTGGTCCAGGCTGCTGGGTCTGCGCAGACCCCTGCTTCTAGTCCTGGAATGTTGAAGATGAGCTCATTGTTGAACACTGCTCTTCAGCCTCCAAGTTTGTGGAGTAGCACGCAAGATCATTTGCCTCCACTGAGCTCGACAACATCAGTGTCTCCGGCTTCACCATTTACTCCCAAGCCACGGTCTTCGATTATGAACTTGCTGAATGAGAGTAGTTCTACGGAAGCCAAACATCAGACTCCTGCCTTTGTCAATTTGATGAACCCTACTACTTCTACCGGCTCTTCCGAGTCGGTTGAATCTAATAAGCCTCAAGGTACCGGAATGAGTGCTCTTGAGGCATTGGCACAAGTTGCTTTTGAAAGAAAGTAAAGTTATGCTTGCGCATCTTCGCCTTAACGCTATGTAAAATATTAATGATACCAACCTATGTATTTAGTTTAAACTCCGGTAGGTGTAGATGAGTATGAGAAGAAGCAGGTGGTAGTAGACGAATCTGGTCTCATACTAACAAGATTCAAATCTAGACAGCCTGATGGTGCCTGATTGTTTAAATAGTACATCAGTTCATAGCTGGACCTAGAATAATTGTACGGGTCACCGGTATTTTTGCAAGCAAAAAAACCTTTGGTGGAATTGTTGACACAAAGAGAGCCAAGGGGATCGGATTCGAAATGTAATGAAGGACTCTCTCCAGAAGCGACGGAGAATTGAGCGTAATTTCCAACAATCTGGAAACGTTGAGAGGCCTCTGGAATAAATGGTCTGGTGAGGTTTTCTCCGTCCCAATCATAATTTTCAGCGCCATCACCTAAATACAGATAGTTGATCCCGGCTCCGGAATGAAGACTGAATATACCCATTCCATTAACTTCTGAGTGTGCAGAGTTAGCCCATAGTTGGATGGCAGATGCAAGCTCTAAAAGGATTCCAAATGATGTCAAATGAGCGAACTTCATTAAAGAAAAAGTTAATAGCGCTGTTGTGTTACTTTATAATCCAATAAACTCGCATTCCAGAAAACCTGCAGAACATATCTTTCTTTTTACCATACACTCCAGTTTCTTCTAAAATTGCTATCGAAAAGAAATCAAACGTCTTTTTTGGACCCCTTGCAGAAAAAAGTTCTTTCAGGGCAACAGAACATAAGATTGTATCTTGACTTTTTCAATCAATAACGAACGGGTCTTCTTCATCACCATTGCCGCTGAAAAATACAGGCTCTTTTTGAGGCTCGATACGCCTGTAATGTGTTGGGACTTGTGAAAACACTTGATCTACTATCTTATCTATCTCTTGCTCAATTTCTTTATCTGATGGTCCAAACAGGTCTTCGTCGCTGAAGTTGAACTCTTCTGATAAGGAAGGTTCTGGGATTATCTTCTCTTGCTTAATTTTCCGTATTTCTTCCTCTTCTTCAGAACTGTCCAAGTCCTCAATCTCCACTATTTCTGTGCTCTTTATTTCCTTTTCAACTTTCTCTTCTACAAACGACCAATTGCCATCTGTAGAGATTTGGATGCGGCGCACCTTTGAGTCTGCATCCAATTTTTTCAGAATTTCATGCAATTCTCCCAGAATATATAAATCACCTGCATTTTTTATGCTGAACTCCAACTTACAGATAGGACAGGTGAAGTATTCTAGATTATTATTGAATTGCTTATTTTCCTTATTTTTTCTTAATTGCACCTTGTATTGGAACTCAACTGTCTTTCGGTTATGTTTTTCAGGGTTCAATGGTCTTCTTTTTGTATCGCTCATGATCTCTAAAACATTAAGTTTCTTGGTATACTTTCTTTTCACTCCAACTTTGAATGGTTCCAAATTGTTCAATTGAAGAAAACTTTCCAAATCAAAACATTCAATATGTGAACAAAATCGTGAACGTAATGGAGTGATTAATCGTTTTCCTGATACAGGATCATTTAAAGATAAAATTATTGATTGTTCCATCAAATCATCCTCTTGATCTGCCTTTGACACTTTATTCGGAAATAATTTCTGTTGTTTGAGAGAATTGGGGCCAGTTTCTAGTTTCTCGAGCGATTCTTGATAATAACCATTGATTTGAGGTTGTTCAATCAAAGATGATGAAAATACTAAAGAAGGATCTACCACTTGATTAGGAACTTTAACAATCTGTTGTAATTCCTTGAATCTAATAATTTGTTTCTGTAGTTGAATCAATAACTGATAGAGCGAAAATGTATCCATTGAAGGTACTTGGTTCCAAAGACTTCCATGAAGTTCTCGTAACGATAAACTCAAATCTGGAGGAATAGCCGGGTCCGAAAGAATTCCGTCCAGAATTTCGATATGATTTCTAACCAGATTGATATGGGATGTGCGGTCTTGATTAGAAATTGAAGCGGAGGATATGGATTTTGCGTAATTAGGTAATTTAAGAGTTACCCAGAGCGATTTGCGAGGTTGCGAGCATTGTCTTTTCTGTCTTTCTCTATGAGCTTTAGAGACTATTTCATCCAAATCTTCAAGAGTATCTGAGAAACTATCATCTTCATCAGGTTCCTGTGATAGACGAAGTTTGACCGAAGGTGTCTTTCTTATAGAATCTTGCGAGTTCATCTTAAAGGATCATAATTAAGATAAATAATAAAAAATATTCACAAAAAAAAGTAATTTCTCCAATGATCATTGCACTATTTGTGTTGATGGCCGTTTTCGTGGCCTTGGTGATTCTTTTACCGGTAATGTCGGGAATGTTTACTTATACATCAAACCCTGCTTATTTGGAGAAAAAGAGGCAGAAAAATGCCGAGAAGACGAACACGAAAGTGAATGAAGATTATGGATATGTTGCTCCAGATGAGCAAATGGAAATGGAGAAAAAGATCAAAAGTTCTAGTACAGGTTTGTACTCAAGATTGAGTCACTTATCAAAAGATGATATTCCAATCAAATTACAAATCAAAAACGAAGACGGATTGAAGAAAAGAAACACTAAAAGAACTGAGCCGGTCGACTCGAACCCTAATAATTATGACTATGATCTCAACGAGCTTATCAACGAGGAATTAGATAATGACATACAAGAACAACAGGCCAACAAATTGGAATTCAAACCTAGTTCGGCGGCAGCATTTAATCAACAGGTGTAGGACAATATATCTAATAAAACTTATAAATTAGCTTGCATGGCAATCATTTCGTTCTGTCTCAATTCGTCCTCTGTATTGATAACATGATCATTCATGAACAAGTTGTTGACTTCTTCAGGAACTACCACCTCAATTGGTTTGACCTCGAATTCGTCCTTTGGATCGTTTCTTGAGCTAAGCTCGTAAAACAACATAAATGTCCCTTGAGATGCTAACACTTCAGCTTCGGACGAAATCCTCACAATCTCGTCACTGATTCTCCACCAAGTCCCACGGTATTTTCTGTATGCAATGTAATGTCCATAATTATGGGTACCGAAATGAGATATCACAGATTTGAGGGAATACTTTAAGTCGACTTCGGCCGGGTTTTCAGCCAGTGGTTCTTCATCACTCTTTCTGAAAGCTAACCGAGCATCCATGTTGATATTGTCCGGTTCTGCAACATAGTCCTCTAAATCAAGCTTGAGTGGAAACACGATCTTGGCATTATTCTTACGAACAGAATATGTTCTTGGATCAAACACAGATCGGCTGATATGAACACAAAGAACCGGCGGAGGTCTTGCAAAGAAGACTTGTTTGGTTTTCTGCGACTTTTGTATCTTATTTTTAGTGTGCAGCTTCTCATAAATAGCATCGTTTATAATTGGTTTGGCCAATTCGGTTTCAATCTCTTGGATTCTGGCCTGAGTTAGTTCAATCAATTTGTCCATCTTGGTCTCTTGTTCCTTATATTTTTCCACAGCTTCTAATAAAGTAGACCTAATCTCTTTAAGTCCACATCTGTTACATTCAACCCCATCAATCAGTTCCTGCTCGATCCATCCATCCAATAGCTCAGCCAAAGTATATGTTGACTGTGTAGGTGAAGACAAATTCAAACCGAGTCCACTGATAACGGAATATCTTATTCCACCCATTTCTCCACATCTTATACAACCTATCCGTTCACATTGTAATCCATCAACAGGAGTGACCAATTCTATTGGATACATATTGGATTCAGCCTCAGGAAATGACGGATCAATCTGTTTAGCAGGAACATAGATTGTACCCAGTTCACCCAAACTTTTAAGTCCTGTCAGCATTTCCGGTCGATAACTCTCAAATTTGTCTTGAACCTTGGTTTTCTCCTTTTCTTTGGATTCAAGACCTGTGTATTCTTTTTCCACCTGATTCATCACCGACTGATAAAATTCTTGCGCATCTTCTTGATTGTAACCTAAAAAGAGATGTTTGTTAGGACCGTCCTTCATAACTTTTAGTAAATTGCGAGTCTTGTAAGTTGGAGACTTATTTCCATGTTTGTCGTTCAATTTTGTGAGCAACTCATATAAAGCAGCCGAAAATACAGGCTTTGAATCCTGTTTGAGATTCTCATTGTTAATAAAGGCGTTTAGAAAGTCCATAATCTCATTGGATGAAGCCAAACTCTGAAGAACACTGTTCATAAAACATGTATTTCCATCATTAACCAACCCGCCAATAGAACCGCCCAAGCTCATGACCCGTTGATAGCTTGATCGTATTGCAGGATCATTGCCAGACAATGTGGCACCTCCAAAGCCCAATGCAGTCGAAGATCTGCTCAAGGCAGAATTAAACTTGTCTCCGAACCCAGACATTATCCAACTGATATAAGAGTCTTGTTTTTTGTTTTTGATAAATGGAGCTGTGGTGATCACTACTACTCCGAAAGTAACAATTCCGATCAGTACCGGGTACCAATTTCGCTCAAACAGATTCAATTTGGTAACCGATCGTTGTATAGCCTGTATAAATGTAGACTGTTGCTGGCTTATCAACAACTGTTCCACCGCAGCCGATTCCTGTGCAATAACTCGTTCAAATAGCAACAATATCCTAATATATACCGACAACTGGTCCATCAGTTTCTCACTTTTGGACCCTGTACTTGTTCAATGTTAGGACTGGCCTACAAAAATATAGTTGGGATCTTCAACTTTTTTTTAATTACCAATTCGACTTGTACACGACAAAAAAATATTATTATACAATCATTCAACGTTAGCTTTGGTTTGCACGGCCAGAATTTGATCCAACAGGCTGTTGAAATCTGTGGTTTCAGGGTATTCGAGATGAAAGCTCGAATTATCAATCTCTTGAGTCTTGGCCTCTAGATTGTCTTTTCTTTCTCTCTCAATCTCATTCATCAACGGTTTGATGCACCCTTTACCACTTTCTGTTTGGAAATGACGTCTCAGAGCATCTGTACGAGCAAATCTTTTTCCACACCCCCAAGTCGTAGTTCCATCTGCCAATGTCCCGAGACATTGGTATTTTTTCTCCCCCGTGTGCAATTCCTCGTGTCTTTTTCGATCATGTTGTCTAGCAAACGCTTTACCACAGACCGTACACAAAAATGGCCGTTCGTTGGTATGCGTTCGAAGATGAGATTTGAGATTGTAGGGTCTAGTAAATTTCTTGTCACAAACAGGACAAGCGTAAGTCGCTGGATTCTTGTGCGCTTTCCGGTTCGGCGAGGGTGGCGCAGCAAGTTCTGACAGCTTCTCGCGGGATAGCGATCCATCACTGTCGTATTCAGAGTCATACTCGACATACTTGGATCTAGAAGTAGATCTTGACCGCGACCGGGCATCTGAATGGCGCCTTTGACGTCCCAATCTCATAGTGTTGTGTGTAGTGTCTTCTGGAGATAAGTATGACCCGGAATCATCCACCTGGAGATAATTAGATTGTATTAGATTGTTAGCATCCGGGGTACCGTAACTGGAGCCTTCTCCAGGTTGAGAGTTCGAAGTATCCTCAACTCTGATGGATATTCCAGAGCTCGAAGCGTTTTGAACCCTAACATTGGGTCTGGTCTCAAAACCTCCAGAATAAGAGCGGTTTGGAGACGATGCAACTGAGGAAGAGGCTGAGAAGAGCGATGGGGTCTCCTCAGCAACTCTTTCAGGATTTTCAATGACAATTGGTGGTGCTTTCAGGTGAGAATTGTGTTCATCCTGTCTTTTCAAATTCTGCTCTGTGAGACCGACACCGGCTAAACCAGTGAGGGACAACTGACGGATATTTTCGGACATCAAACGACTCTCAAAATCGTCAATTGGGTCCTGAATATCATCTGCAACAAGAGATTCAGTGGCGGAGAAATACGGCGAGTTGGCAGCAGAATAATCAGACAAATCTCCATTACTGGATGATTCCAGTTGCATGTATGCTTCAGGTTGTAATAGGAATTGGGGGTCACCAGTCTGGGAAGTAAAATCCACTGGTTCCGAAATCGAGGCTGGATCAATAGGATTTGGTCTCGTTTGAGCAATATACTCTGCAAATGCTTTGTCAATCTGTATCATTGGAGCAGTAGTATTCGCTGTAGATGGCTGTTTTATATCATCAAAATGAATGTAAGACTGTTCTGGAGGAGTCTGTATTGGAGGCATTATTGAAACATCTTGGAAATTAAAGGAATTATTTGTGGTTGTGCCAGAATAAGGCTGAGAATTATTCATTGTCATGTTGGAGATATTATCTTGAAACAGATGTTTTACATCATCAAAGGGCGGAACCACGGAGTTTTGGTTATTCAGAAAGAAATCATGAGTTTCCTCTTCCGTTGGTGTGAATGTCGAGTTCAAATTCAAGAATTTCTCAATGACATCTTCTTCTTTATGGTTGGAGTTGGGCACATGACTAAACGGTGTACCCAACGAGCTATCTGTCGGATCTTCGGACATCGTTATGACCGGAATATCTGATAAATAGCCTTAGAATCACAACTTATTGATAGGTTTTGATTTTAGCTAGAAATCCAAACGATTGGTCAAGAATCTAGAGAGTTAAGCAATTGATAAATTGGATATATTTTTTGTCTCCTAGTTCTTTTTATTAGAACTGACCCGTGACCCGTTTTGACAGAAAAAAACGATGTTAGTCTTTATGTATCGCTGATTTTTTATACACGACCTTTTTATATACAATTTATTCAGATGTAGGCAATGACTTTGGGAGATCGTTTAGAGTACTCTTGCCCATAAATGTGTTTCCCAATTTCACATGCATGTTATCAACTTGTAATTGAGGGTTGGAGTTCAAACCGTGAGAGACTGCTTCGGCATTCACTCTCATCTGCTCTGTCTTGAATTGTCCTGCTTTATAGAATTTGAGTTCTGGTCTCATTCCCTTCACGGTGGAATTGATTACATTTCTGATCTGTTCTTCGCTGGAATTGGTCAAGTCCTTGAGTTGCGGAACCTTGTTGTATCCAAATTTACCCACGTTAGGATTAGCAAATGGATAACTTTTCATCATTCCATGAAGTAATGGCTGGTTTTCGTTAAATTTGGTTAAGGTCATTCCATTTTGTTCACAAAGTTGTGAAACTGCACGTAAGATTCTCGATCTCAAGCTGAATGCCATTTTCGACTTATTGGCCTCCAACTCTCCAACGTTCACATCTTTCAACTCATACTTCAAAGGATCTTTCTCAGAGAAATAATTGACACTTTTATCAAACTTTTGCAGCTCAGATATGGCATCTAATGCGTCCCATGTGGCTTTGAACTCTTGATTATCAACAGTTGATTCAAGAAGACCTAATTGAGTCATTTTCTCCAACTTTTCTATTGGAAGCTTACAATCTTTGAAACGATCTCTTTGTTTCACAGCAGTCTCAAGTTTATTAACAACATCTTCCCATTTTTCCATATCAACCTTGATATTCTGACTAGCCATAATTTGGCCCGGAATCTTAGATATACTTTCAAGCATGGTTTCAATCATTGGAGTCATATCCTCTGTTACTTCTCCCTCTGCCGTTTCATTCTTTTCTCTAGTTGTTTGTCTTGTTCTGAAATTACGTTTTGGTTTATTGGACGACTTGTTTTCGTAATTGCGCGGTCTCTTCTCTCTTTGATTTTGACCTGATGATGCTCCTTTTCTGTTAAAATTCCGATTCTTCACAGAGTGGAGTTTCTTCGACAATGCATTAGATGATGATTCTGACGAATACATCCGTAAAGCACGGCCAAATATTCCCAAATGTCCTGAATACATGATGGATGAATGAAAGAAGTCTTTTTTCGTCTAATTATTTTTCGTCAACGATTTGATGCAGGGTAATTTTGAGTTTGCGTCGATCGTCCTTTTTTTAATTATTTGAATGCATCAGTTACTCTACGAACATGCAATTTCCAAGTTCAACCATTCATCTTTGGAACTATTGAAGATCCACAATGAGTATAAATATTCCAAACTGGATAATCTGGATGCTTTAAAAGGTCATTTCCCTCCAAATCCCCATCTTGCCTCTGTAAATACATTATCATTGGATCCTATTCATAATCGATACCTATTTTCAGGAGGTGGTGAAGCATCCATAAAGATGTGGGATCTGAAATCAGAAAATGAAATAGACGAAAAAGAACCAATATTTGTTCTGCCCTCGAAGTCAGCTCACAAGTTTGGAATAACCAATATCAAATGGTGGCCAGATAACGGTCTCTGGCTTTCATCGTCGTTTGATTACACATTAAAAGTTTGGGATGCAAATGAGATGCAGCAGGTCCATTCTTTCAATCTGGGTTCTAGAGTTCTTCATTTCGACTTTGAAAATCAAGGTCAGAACTCTTTAGTGGCAGTTTGTATGGATGGTGGAGTTGGTGGACTTAGATTATTGGATTTGCGCACGTTGGCAGATTCACATACTTTGGGTGGTGGAGGAAAGTTACAAGGAGGATTTGGACATATGTTGAGTTGTCAATGGTCTCCATCGAACTCTAATCTAGTGGTAGGTGGTAGTTTGGATGGATATTGTATTGGTTGGGATATTCGACGAGCTGACGGTTGTGTTTTCAAGATGGATTACAATTTGACAACTACTAATTACAAAAGTAATAGTCGCCAACTATTACTTCATGAAAACATTCCTAAAGCACATAATGGTGGAATCAATTCTATGCTATTTACAGAAACGGGAGCAGAATTAATTACATTAGGATCTGACGATAAGATCAGAGTTTGGGATTTGACCAGTTCTGACAAGCCTTTGAATAAACAAGTGAATTTCGGACCATTGATCCGTAATAAATCCAAACAACATATTCAAATGGCTTTAAGTCCTATAAATGAGACAGAATTACAATATTTGTGGTTTCCTTCAGAAAACGGTGAAATATTGATATACAGGCTAGAAGATGGAAAGTTGTTGGCCAGATTGAATAAAAAGGGTTCCAGCTTGAATAAAAGAACATCGTGTATTGTTTATTCCAATGAGAGCTCTTTGAAGTACTATAGTGGTTGCATGGATGGAACCATCTCAATTTGGGGATACAATTATTTATTAGATTCACAAATGAGTGAAGATGAAGTTGATCTTTTAACAAATCATAATCCAGATGTTCAACCAGATATCTTGGACCGAATCCATGACGAGATCGAAGCCAATAAGATTAGATCTAATAACCCTATTTTTTAATGACAGACTAATGAAAAATTATTAGGGAAAAATAATTCACGTAAATTCAAAATTTCTTGTGTCAACAAGCTTATTGCTGACAAAATGATCAAATTACAAATCCATATCGTTTCACCGAGTGCGTGGAAGCACAAGAAGTCTTTGGTATCAGTAAATGGTGGTGGATCTAATGTTGACATGAGTGTGATGCAATCCCAAATGTATCCAAGTTCTCAATCTCATCCCAATAACTCTTACTATCCAAATTTCACATTGAACGGGTCAAGTACACCATTGGTTGGAGGAATAACCAATAATGGGTCTAATTATGCGTCTTCGCCGTATTTTGCGAATTATTCCGGAGACGGAGTGAAAAAATTCCTTCATATAACCAAAAACTCAAATGTGCTTCAGGAAGTGTGTGCTGAAATTCAAGAGAGATTTCTCAAGTTATATCCAAATGAAGAACCATTGATCATAAGTCATATACAGGACAATAATGAATGTGATCTAGATCCAGATTATATGGTATCCATGATCTTTGATACCAGCAATATTGTTCGTGTACTTGTTGAGAATGAATTTGAAACTGAAAAGCCAAACATTAATGGGAAAAGACATCTTCGTAACGATTTGAATCAAGTGGTGAAAAAAATAAGACCTTCGCGTATCTGGCAAGAAAGGAATGTCCTATTAGAAGCAGACGAGTCCTCACATCAATCTAACTTGTCTCTTCCTGCCCCAAATGAGACTGCAGCAGATGTCACGGTGGTTATAGAGCCGCGAAAAGTTCTGAGTCCTCGAGTTGTGAGCCCAGTTGTTGCTCCAGGATCTCCAACTAGAATCACATCAGGAATGCTTCAGTCGCAATTCCAACCAGATCTATCCAAGGCCATTGATGATAACAAAGATGAAGATCAAATTGATGAAACTCTTAATGATTTACTAACTGATAGTGATCAATATCAGAGCGATTCCAATAAGAAAGACTCTAGTAAAAAGAGACCTAGCGTCCCAACAAAGTCAGATGTGATGAATAGAAAGTCACCTATCCAACTCTCTGAAATGGAGAACTCGTCTTTGTCATCCATTCCGGCACAGACACCTACTCCAGCCAATAATACCAAGGAAGTAAAACCAATGAAGCCATCTCAAGTGACTAGAAAGCTTAATGATACCGCCAAGGTAAACGAAAAGAAAATAGACGAGTCTAGTCAAGCTGATTCCGCACCAAAACGCAGGGGTAGACCTCCAAAGAAGAAGGAAGAAAAGACAAAGGAAGATGGAGAAGTTGAAAAGAAAAAGCGTGGGAGAAAGCCCAAGCCCAAGCTTGAAACCAAACCTCAGACAGAGACCGAATCCAAGGATGTCGCACCAACTGTCCCTCAAAATCTATCCAAGGCCCAAGTGTTGGGAATTTTGAAGACAGGCCTCAAACGGACAAATCCAACAGAGACAGCTGTCCGTAACAATGAAGTGAATTCTGAGATCCAGCCCCAAAACATAATAAGTCGCAAACGATCAACTGGTGGTTCTGATACTATTGAAAAGCCTATCATTGACTCGTCATCCCAGCCTATTATATCACAGGCTGCTGAGACCGAAACTGAGTCCAGTGAGGAAGAGGAAGAGGAAGATGATGAGGAGGAAGTTGAGGAGGAGACTGTGAAACGACCAAGAGTTGTGAAAGCTCCTAAAACTTTACTAAACAGTACAAGTGCTCTTTCTTCGCGCAACAACTCGATGTTGAGCGAGATTTCACATTCCAACATTGAGCGGGAGATTCCAAAGTTAATGTCACAGACCCAGCCTCTCGAGCCAACCAAAACGATTCCGTCGCTTCCCAAACTCTCACAGCTGATGGAAAGAGGCCTTCCCGATGTGAGAGATAGCCAGATCAACATATCTGTTCAGAATAAGAAATCGGAACCATCAGACCAAGAGAGTTCAGAGAGTTCCGAAGACTCTGATCTTGATTCTGATGAATCGGAAGATGCCACATCAGATGAAGAAGATGCTATAGGTTCGCAGAAATATCTTGATGCCAAGAGTGCAAACAACATTATTTCCAAGGCCAAGGCCAAGAAGAAGAACAATGGGTTTATGGAGCTAATGAAGGATGCACGAAAGTAGCGAAAAAAATACATTACATAACATTAGCTAAATATCTAATCAGCGGTGTTGTTGGCCCTCAACAAATCCTAAAGCATCTGATTGATTGATTTCACTCACCGTACTGACTTTGTTGTTAAACATGACTCCAAAGAACTTGTCACAAACCTTGAGCATTTCCGGCCTGAAAGTAGTGCAAATGAACTGCGCGTGTTGAGAGAGCTCATGGATCAATTGTGAGACAGAGCTTCTGTATTGTGCGTCGAGATTGGCATCGATTTCGTCGAATAAATAGAATGGAGCAGGATCACATTTCTGAATAGCTAAAATCAAAGCAATTGCACAAAGAGACTTTTGGCCTCCAGAAAGCTGTTCTATTCTTTGTTGTTCGTCATCCCTGGAGTTGAATGAGACAGAAATTGAAACACCAACGTATTGGTCCACTAATTCAGAGTCCTGTTCTTCGTCAGATTCCGGTTCGAGTACTCTCTTTCCTTTGACATTTCTTTCACTGCGTTTTTGGATGATTAACTTACCAGTACCAGCAGGAACCAATTTTTCAAACACTTGGGTGAATCCAAGACTGACTTCCTTGAAGGTCTGAATAATAGCGTTATCTTTTCTGCGTTCCAGAACAGATATCAATTCTTCAATCGAATCTTTAGCTTCATCTAACTCGTCTTTCCGGGAAGCCAAAGAGTCTCGTTGTTTGGTGAAGTTAAGGAACTGTTCTAATGCTTTTTTGTTCACATGGCTGTACTGTTTCAGATCCTCAGTGATTTCATTCAATAGGATCAAAATCTCTCCAGAAGCCATTGATCTGAAAGAAGTAAATGCCTCATCCGATAACACTCCCAAATCACGAATCTTACGGCTGATCTCATCCCTTCTATTACCCAGAATGATCTTCTTACTAAGAGACTTTTCTGACGACTTACCGTAATTTTCCAGTCTTCTGAGGATATTTCTTTGCGCTTCATTTATGCCGTTCAATTGCTCCTCCTTGTTTTGAACCTCAGAACGCATCTCCTTCATGCTACTCATCAACTCTGAATTTGCAGCCTCCAATTTCTCTTTCGTGTCATAAAACGATTTCAACTTCTTCTGCAAATCTTGCAATCTCTGATCAACAGAATCATGAGATGTAGTGCGACGCATATTTAGTTGTCTCAATCTTGGATAAAGACTGTCGTTCAACTCGGAAGTCAATGAAGAAGCACGTAATTCAAGATCATTCAATTTCTCATTGACTTCATTGTATTCGGTCTCCTTAACTGAAATATCATGACTAAGAACTTCCAGCTGATCAAGTTCCACACGACTCAAATTCAATTCTTTGAACTCACTGCCTAATTCAGATTGATATTCATTAACCTGTTGTTCTAGGAGTCTAATTGAGCCTTGTAAAGATTCAATTCTAGTATCCAAAGAAGACAATTCTTGTTCATATCTGCTCTTTTCATTGGTAAGCTTGGATTTAGACA
Source organism: Ogataea xyloterini (assembly GCA_030573155.1). Lineage (NCBI taxonomy): Eukaryota > Fungi > Ascomycota > Pichiomycetes > Pichiales > Pichiaceae > Ogataea > Ogataea xyloterini. The sequence goes on along the minus strand of JAJMCS010000005.1, from coordinate 104,138 downwards.
AAAGATGGTCTTCCTTCTGGGAAAACTTCACATCCAACTCCTTACGTTTCATGGCCAACTGTTCACTCATCTTAGTCACCAATTGATCTTTCTCTGCAATATTAGACTTGACTGCTTCTAATTTCTCTTGAGCACGGAAAATCTCTGTTTTCCATTTGGTAAGACTCTTCAAACAATCCACTCTTGACCTAGTCTGCTCCCGGAAACCTCCAGTCAGAACACCTTTACGATCACATCTATCACCATCCAACGTGATGGCATTGAGCTTGTGAGTCCGGGCAATCTCGGCTCCTTTCTCCAAAGAGATGCAGACAACAGTTTTCCCAAAGACTTGTTTCACAGCAGGCTCCAAATACTCATCAAATGCAATCTTTTTGATCAAAGGAACAGAATCAGAAGTATCAGGATATTCTGTGTTCTTTGGATTCAATCGGTTCAGAGGCATAAATGTAACTCGTCCAGCTTTTTGCCTGACCAATTCGTCCATGATCAAGGTGGCTGTCCTATCAGTATCAACAACGACATGGAACAATGAGTTTCCTCCAATCACTTCCACAGCTGTTTTATATTTCTCGCTAACATTGATCAACTCTCCTAACGATCCGTATACTCCAGTCAATCCCAACTCTTTACTGATGCGTTGAACAGACTTAAGTCCCAATGCCAATGACCGATCCATGGTCTCGCTTACTCCCTGCTGGGCCCGCAATCTTTCCTCTTCATAAGTCTGAATAACATTGTTCAGCTTACTCTCTTCTCTCCACAGCTGTTTTCTCTCGTCAATCAACTCGCTATAATCGGATTTCTGTTTCCCCAATTCGGCGTCCAATGCATCCATTTCGGAGTCCAAAGTGGCTATATCACCAGATTTCAACAGATCAGATTCCAACTTTTCAGCAGCTGAAACAACCTCAGATTTGGAAGCCAAGTAAGTGGATAAGTCACTCTGTTTGTTCTCGATTGATTCTGTCAAAGTTTCAATCTCTGTTTTAAGCCATTCATCCCGTTCCTTCTGACTCTTGAATTTAGAAAACCGACCTTTCTTCGATAATAAGGACCGTTGTTGTTGCTTCATTTCATCCAATTTGGTTTTGATGGAGCGCTCCCGAGCAAGAACTTGTTTCAGAGCTGGTTGCGATTCGCTCAATTCAGCCTCTTTGGAAGATATTTGCGCGTTCAACTGCTCCAATTGGCTTGCAAGTTCTGAACCAGATGGTTCAATCTCAGTTTCTGCATCTTTCAATTGCGCACTAGTTTCTCCAATGCTGGTCAATACCTCTCTAATTTCTGTATCATTTTCGGAAATGTCCACATCAACTAGTTTCAAGTTGGCCGTCAATTCAGCCAGTTCACCTTCAATCGTCTGAACTTGTTTCTCTCTATCACCAAGTTTTTCAACTAAGGAAGCAGTGTCTTGAACGGCATTGGCATAGTCCAATTCAAGGTTTTCAATCTGTTCATTTAAATTAGTCAATTCGCGATCATAAAGGTTGTATTCCAATGCTTTCTTTTTGTTATTGAGCTTTTCAAAATGTTTGAGATCGTTCTTTTCCAGATCAAGATCTTCCAACCTACCTTCAATATATCTAAGCATTTCATCAATCTGTTCTCTCTTCTTGTTGGTATTGGTCATCTCCTTAAGAGAATCTTTCAGTTTTGTTTCAAAAACACGCGCTCCTGCAACTTCCTTCAATAACTGCAACCGTTCAGAGTCTTTTGCATTGGTCAAAGAAGTGATTCGACCTTGAGGAACTATGTAATATGGGTTGGACTTGGAAAATCCAGCACTCTCCAACAAATTCATAATATCAGATTTCGTAGCTAGTTTGGCATCTAATGAATAATCATCCTTCTTCATTCCAATAGTTCTTCTAATAACAACCTCATCCTTATCAATAGGAAACCTACGGTCGTTGTTGTCAAAAACAATTTCAACATATGCACTCATAACAGTACCAGAACCTTCGTGAATCAAAGATTGACGCTCCTCTCGTGTCATGTTGGTATAGGCATCCGATAAAACAAACCGGATCGCTGCAAAGAAATTTGACTTTCCCGATCCATTTCGACCAACAACAACATTGTGACTGGGCGAAAACGAATCAATAATCGTCGTGTTCTTATAGGTCTTGAAACCTTGAATAACAATCTCATTAATTAGTACAGATCCTTCTAATCACTTACCCTCTTGATATGCATCGATAATCAAAAAATATATTTACGCGTTTTCCATGTTATTTCGTGTTTTCAACACCTTACACCAAAAAACTAGCCCCGGTAGTACTGGGGTTCAATAAATGGCATCTTGGCAACCTTTGCCGGTCTCAGCTTTCCTCTTATTTCAACCAGGATATCTGTTCCAATCTTATTATAAGGTTTGTTGATAAATGCTTGACCGACATTACCTCCAATAGTTGGGGAAGGCGAACCGGAGCAAACCACACCAATCTGTTTGGTCTGATCGTCAGCAGCAAAGATCTTGTTTCCGTCACGTGGAGATGGACCCTTGGATTGGATTCCCACACGTTTGAAAGTCACAGATTTTGGGTCTTCTAGTTGGGCCAAAATTCTAGCACTGCCATTAAAAGTGTCTGATCTTCTAGATTTTGACACAAGCCAGTTTAAAGAGGCCTCGACCGGCGAAACGTCGTCGTTCAATTCATGACCATACAAACACATTCCAGCCTCAAGTCTAAGAGAGTCTCTTGCTGCCAATCCTATTGGTTTAACATACTCATCTTTCAACAGAGCTTGGAAAAACTCTCTTGCTACTTTTTCATCTGGAATCGAGATTTCAAACCCATCCTCGCCTGTGTATCCACCTCTTGCGATGTGGAACTTATCGGAAACACCAAACTTGTCTAATGGAATGAATTGAGCTTGTCCAAAGTACAAATTGCTGAGATTTGCAGAAGTGAATTTGGACATCACCTGTTGAGATTTTGGACCTTGAATAGCAAGAAGACCACCTTCAAAAGTTTCATGGACAATCTTAGAAGCATTAGGGAACTGGGAAAGCTCTGATTTGATAAATTCAATGTCTTTGGCCCTGCAACCAGCATTAGTCACAATGTAGAAACTATCCTGATCATGCTTGGTAATCATACAGTCATCAATTACTCCACCAGAATTATTAAGTAAGACACTCAAAGTTGAATGGAATGGTTTCAAAGAGTTGAGATCAGTGGGGCACAGTTTCTGCAAAAACGAACTGGATCCTGGTCCATTGATTCGATGTTGAAGCATATGTGAAACATCAAAGACACCACAATTGGTCCGGGTCCAATTATGAGATTCAATATGTGTCTGACCTTTATATAGAACTGGCATGGAATAGCCTGCAAAGGGGACCATTGTAGCCTTAAGATCGATATGAAGGTCAGTGAATGGGGTTGTGTTTAAAGAACCATTCGAATTGAATCTAACCCATTTGGGTAGAACGAGTCGTAAACGACGAGTGAACATGATGGAGAGGATTAAAAAAGGATAAGATAGATATATATATATATATTTTGGGTTTCTGATCTGACTTGGAATGACTCTTGTGACTTGGCTGACTTCTCAACGTCTGGTGTAAGGATGTGAAGCAAATGCAGGAGTTTCTATTGTTGATCCTAAAGTTGCTTTTCGGTATGTCAATTTTCTTTCCGAATTGCCGATCTTAGTCTAGCAATACTTTTATTCTAACTTGCAAGTATCGCTATCAAAGAAATTGCAGAATGAAGAGTGTTCATACTGAGGGGGATCTTAATGAAGACGTCTTCGAAGATTCATTGAGTGATGAAAGATTTTCTGCTGGCCCTGGTATTAATCGAAGATTCCGTGCTTCTAGAGCCTGTATAGTTTGCCACGATCGTAAGGTGAAATGCGATGTGTCTGCTCGAAAGCCAGGCGAGAAATGTAAGAACTGTCAAGAATTTGGCACTCAATGCATTCTATACAAGCGAAAGAAACGGGTTAGTAAGAGGAAACCATCGGGTGGAGATGGGGTTGCTATGTTTAAGAGTACAGAACAGGTTGATAGACCATCTTTCATTGAACCCAGTTTACAGGATAAATACCCTGAATTCAATGTTATCAAATTGGATCCTTCGGTGGTATTGAAAGAAAATCTAGATTCTTTAATATGGACCGAATATACCGTTGCCAATGAGACTTCTGATTCAATTCATCACTTGATTCGGGAGTTAATTCATGATACAAAGGATAGATATCAAAACAGAGCATATAAATTAGATGAATGCGATTTTCAAACGCTGATAATCAATGGTTGTTTCTGTCTACCAGATGAGCAAACTTGTTGGAAATATATCCATGCATATTTCGGTTTACTCAATCCCCAGTTTCCGATTATCGATAGAAATCAGTTTTTGAATGATTATAAAGACCTTCGCAATCCTCCTTCGTTGATGTTACTTTTTGCAGTCTTGTACTGCGGAGCACGGCATAGCGACAGGGCAGATTTCACTAGAGAAGAACAAATAGAATTGGATAAAGCTTCACGGGTTTTATTCAAACGAGCAAAGATATTATATGACTTGTCTGTCGAAACAAGACCTATTCCAGTGGTTCAATCATTACTTTGTTTCTGCTGGAACTATGAGAATTTCTCAATGTTCTCTAAGAATGATTATTACTGGTCTAAGATTGCTATTCAGTATGGTCAACAGTTTGGATTTCATAGAAACAACGATCGCAACCCAAACTTGACAAATTATGAGAAATATATGTACAAAAGACTATTCTGGTGCTTGTTCTTGAAAGACAAACTTATTGGCTTGGGATTTGGAAAACCATTTATGGTCAATTTGGATGATTGTGATGTCGAGATGTTCACCGAACATGACTTGGAGCAATTCGATCTCTCAAAAACAGAGGTTGCTTATTTCATGGCATTTGTTCGATATGGAGAATTGGTTTGCAATGTGGTTAACGAACAGGCCAAAATGAACAAATTGATGGACCAGAATAAATCTCTACTTTCTTCAATTCGTCAATGTGACTTACTTATGATCAAATGGCTTTCTGAAGTTCCATATTACTTGAAATTTCGAATCGATGATCCTTCGACTCATTCGTTGCTAAGTGGAATACTAACCTCTCAATATTACACTTTACTGATCATCTTACACAAAGCTAATATCCATAGAGGAATGGGAGATGTGTATCCATCTTGGGCTATATCATTCCAAGCTGCTCAAATGGTCAAATTAATTGCTGAAATTATGGCTGAGCGTGGAATCTTATTGCACATAGCATTGATTTCTCACAATACATTATATTCATCAAGTATCATTATGATTTATCATTTGATCAACAAAGATGAACAAGTTGCAAAGATAGCAAAACAATTCTTCCTTTCTATATTGAAGGTTTGGGAGCTTTCATATATCAAATGGCCGACTTGTTATCCAATGTGGTTCATCTTCGACAAGTTGTATTCGGACAATAACATCAAGCGACAATTGTTGTCATCCCTGGTTGCGGATCATCCGTCCAAAAATGCAATGATATCAGCTTCAAATGGAATTGTTCTTCCGCGACCTCACGGAACATTAAAGACAGAATATGAGACCGAACCATTAGAAAACTCAGTCCCTACGAAGAGCAAGCTGGCTAAATCAGACTCTAATTATTCCGCAGAAAGTTACGATTCTAGAGGTCAACCTAAATTGAAAAGTCTCAACTCAATTGATATTAATTTGGATAAACTGTTCACTAACAATGTGTTCTCCGAATCTAAAACTCTTCTTCCAAGATTAAACCTCAATTCCATTCAATCTCCTAAAGATCAAAAAAATATGTCTACTGATAAAGGTGAAACCAACCAAGAATCTGCTTATATGCCTGCAGGTGAAATTCCTGTCAGCTTGTGGTTAATGAATGCCTCTTGGAAACCAGATTTCCAAGATGATAATTTTCCACAAGCTCCAACAGTTGGTAATTATCCAATGGCCCCACAATATAATATGCCAACTAATGTATATCCCAACCAAGAACAATTTTATGACCCTCAGATGAACTCTAATCATATGGCGCATCTGTTAACCCAACTTTCTCAGGGTCCACAAACTTCACCACAGGATCAGTTAAATACTTTCTTACCTCCTGAGAATCCAGCTCCCAATGGTTCAGCTTCACCTTTCCACCATCGCTCTAATAGTCCGCTACCAAATTTAGGAAGTACCAATAACACTTACCCTAATGCTTCCAACCCATACAAATTCTTCCATTATTATTGATTTCAATATATTTAGTCAGATGACAGTCGTTGATACGAATCCAATCTTGCTCTATTTCTCAAGTAAAAGACCCACCACATGGTACAGGAGGCCGAAAAGAGCAGAACTTCATATAACGGAAAGTACACCAATCCAGCTCCGTTTCCTCCAGCAGTTCTGTCTGCAATAACTCCCATTCCGTAAGGTAGAACTGTGGCTCCCATGGCTCCAAGACCGCAGATAACAGGAACTCCAGTTGTAGCCAGTTTTTGAGGAAGAGTCTTAATGGAGATGACCACTGTTGTACCGAAAATAGGACCGACAAAGAACCCAGTAAAACACACTGATAAAACCATGATGGCATGTATATTGCGGAACAACATGAAACTCACTGTTCCAAGACTGACCATGGTACAGAAGAACACCATAGCTTTTGTCTCTCTGTTTTCAAATTTATGGCCCACAAACAGACTCAATAAAAACCGTCCAGCGGTCATGGAAATCCAGTAGGAACTTGTGATATAAGAGGAGACTGAATCGTTGAACTTTTGGATGTTGAGTAGATAGTTGAACAACCAGACACCCATGGAGAGTTCTGTTCCTAGATAAGAAAATAAACATGATGAGAAGAACAAGATATACTTGTTGGACACTATACTGATGAATGATACATTCTCTTCGAGTCCATCTCTTTCACGATCTAATTTCAGTTGGTATTTGTATTTCCAGTTTGATTCTGATCTAAAGAAGAGCAACGATCCCACCAAGTCGATGCTGACTATGACGATCAAAAACACAAAATATTGGTTCCAAGAGAATCCATGATGAATCATATATGTACACAAGATGGGACTAAGAAAACAGCCCAATCCATATGCGGAATGCAAGAAACCCAATAGTTGATTACTAAATTTGAGTCCACCAACAAACAAGTTCATCAAACAATCGACTGTACCACAGCCCAATCCATTGATCATCAATGAAGCGACAAGTAATGGGAATTTTGCTCTTGTGAAGAATGCCATAGACATTGTTCCCATAAAAAGCAATGAAATAGGATACAATATCCGCATTCCAAATGTCTGAGACAAGATCGTATTAAGAAAACTGGAAACCATATAACCCACTGCTTGACATAGAAATAAGTATGAGATATGGGTTCGATCTGTATGATATTCTTCCAATAAATATTCCATCACGGAACCAATTGATTGATCAACAATCCCCATGATGAAGAAGGTGATCGATATGGTGATAATTTGAAATCGTAATTTCATCGAGTCCCTCACATCTATGCTCTCTAATATGACCACATGATCTTCAAATTCTACAGTTCTAGGATAAATAAATTCCTCATCAAACGCCAGATCTCCTTCTTCAAAGCTTAAATCAAACGACTTATCTGTGTCATCCAAGTTTTCTAGTTCAATCGACTGACTCATGGGCGAAGAATTTATTAACCCTTTTTTAAAAGTTTCCTATCAAGGGAATTTTTTTCTTTTAATCTATATCACATTCGCGAAACCGGGGAAATTCCCTCAGTTAGGCGCATTTGAAGTTTGGCAGTAAGACTTTTCAATGAACTTCGAAGAAGAGTAGGTAATCCTTTAAATCCATTCTCTTCCAAACTTTTCAATACATCTAAGCGCAAAAAGTCGTAATCCCAATCTGGTTTAAACCATTTATCTGTACCTTGGACAAGTCTGGTGTACTCGGCTTCATTCAATGGACCTGCCAATCGAACCTCAGTTCCAATATCGTCCTCGAGATGTCGTATAATTTCAGTCACTAATGATGAATATGCTGGCGCATAAAATACATTGAAATCACGTTTCATGACGTCAAAATCATAATCCTCGATATCATCATCATAATGATGGTACCGTTGTTTGAGCATCTTGGTAGTGAACCCAGATGGAAACATAAACCCTTTAGCTGTGGATTTATCGTTCTTGTCAAATGCCTTATTTCTCCAGAGTATGTTACACAAATCCATGACATAGGAATTATGTAAATCCTTCAACATACTTAATAATGAATGAGACAACTCTCGGTTTATCTCTCCATGACCAGTTTGAGAAGAAAGGAACTGTGAGTAATAGTTCTTGCATCGAGTAACATGCAAACAAACGGTGTCCACCAAGACCGAATTGGTGGAAAAATATAGATCATATAATAATGCAGGAGGTAGAACCAGATTGGATAATCTCAAATGAGAATGATCTAGATTATAGATCGAACGTAAAAATGGAACAAGAGCCAATTTACATTCGAGATATAATTCGGTATGGCCACAAAATGTCTCTGTAAAATCCAAGATCACTGATCCCATCAAATTGTTCAGTGTGGAATAGAATTGAAAGTCCTTTGGTCCTGGTTTGATCTGCCAGTTGGCTATCAATTTGGAGAACGACTCAAGGATCTGAGGACATGTGGCTTGATTTTTGAGTAATGAACTAAGTCGATTATAAATCGGCTCAAATTGTTCCCATGGTTGATAATCCAAATAAGCAACAAAACTGTAAAACTTAACAATGTCCAGTTTTTCTGTCTTCAGATCTAAATCGGTGGTTATTAATCTTTCAACTGTAGGTATCAAGGTCAATGATTGTTTTGATATTTGTAAAAGTCCGTTAAAAATTGATTCATGTTCTGGTTCAATAGCCTTTTCATTCAAAATCAGTTTCATCCAATTGTCTAATTGTTTGTGATCGATTTGCAATAGGGCAGTATATAAGGGAAGCTTTGAATAAAATTGAGTCAATTCTCCCAACAGCATATTAGTCCTGTAAGAAATTTGAGGCCGATAACTTGCCAATTGATCAAGTTGATATAGAAGAACTCCCAATTGTTGAGGAACTTTGACGTTATCGAGATTTTTCAAATATGATTCAATAGTATAACAATCGACCATTACTCCATTTCCCAAAATATCCATTGTGTCGTAATTGATACTGAACTCATCAAGTCTTCTTCGTTTTTGGCGTAACGACGTATTATGACGGATATTAAGAAATTCGATCATTTGATGGAAATCTTGGAAATTGAAGTAGAATTCACGGAAATCGTCAATTTGCATTAAACTTTCAAACAGATCAGCTTTCAATTTGTATTCATAATATTGAGTCTTGATATCCACTAACATGTCCAAAGTTTTATAATCAACTTTGAATGCATCTTTAGATAGTTTATCAGATTCAAGAATGTCGGCCAATTTGTATCGATAAGAGTCAAATAAAGGAAGATTATCTTCTATATGTAATTGACTGTGGACGATGCTAACCAAGGGAAGCATATCTCTATCTTTTTCGTAAAGTTCAATCAAATAGACCAATCTAGATGCATTTAACAGGAATTTGAGGTTGTAATTTGGATCAATTTGAGCGCTCAATTGGATCAAATAAATAATAATTGTACTGAGATGTAATCTAGTGTAACCAATTGGTAGTAGATTATAAAGAAAGGGAAGAATTCGAAGATAATTTTTGTCCAATTTGAAATTGACAATATTGGAAGCAATCCATCCTGTTAATTTGGTTTGTATTCTATGATGAAGAGTGGATCCCTCATTTGAAAATGTTGATAATTTGAGATTACTGATGATTCTAAAAAATACATCGAAATCCAATAGATCGTAACAGTGTAAAACTTGAATCATTCTCAATTTCAATGCCGTATTGAAGCATTTGGAATTGGCGGTATCCAAAATGATATTCAATACTATTTGAAACTGTTTCTTTGAGATTCCATACTTAGGAACCACCAATCCCAATTCTCTCACTGTTTCTTTGGTCTTTTGCGCACCTGATGATTCATCAACGGAATCCAGATATTCAATTGATGATCGGATAAATGAGTAGTATTTTTTGATCTTTGCCCGTTTATCAGGGTCTACTATATCATCAGACATCTTGTTGAGGATTGTTTTTGTTTAAGAAACGCGATTTATGTAAATTTTGAAGCACCCCTGCACCACAAACTTTTACAAGTGATTTGATTGTGCAAGAAAAAACTAGTTTTGGAATTGACATGTCTTCATCAGACGACGAAAGACCATTGAACACGACAAAGCGCAAAAGGATCTCAAAGACAAAAGAACCCGTCTTGTCAGAGTCGGATGATGATACGAATCGTAAGATCAAGACTCCTACCACGTCTTTCAGTGAAGACGAGGACGAGGATATTCCATTGAAGAAGCGGAAAGCAAGTCCAAAAAAGCCTAAATTGAAAAAGGAATCTCAAAAGATCCCCAAAAGCTCTAGTTCGTCTCCCAAGAAAGCTCAATCTGGGCTGAAAAGAGAAGATACTCCAAAAATCAAGACTGAGGATGAAGAAGAAGAGGAAGAGAAATATAGATGGTGGGAGGAGCAGGATTTGAATGGAGAAGTTGTCTGGCAAAGTTTGGAGCATAATGGTGTGATTTTCCCACCAGAATATGAACCTTTGCCATCTAATGTCAAATTGATCTACGATGGGAAACCTGTTCGTCTTCCTGCCGCCGCCGAGGAAGTCGCTGGATTTTTTGGGGCATTGATAGAGTCAGACCATTCCAAGAACCCTACATTTAGAAAGAACTTTTTTCAGGACTTCTTGGAGGTATTGAAAGAGTCTGGAGGGTGTCCAGATGCTGAAATTAAAGATTTAGAGAAATGTGATTTCAGTAAGATGTTTGATTATTTCCAGAAACAAAAAGAGGAGAAGAAGAATGTGTCACCAAAGGAAAAGAAGCGAATCAAATTAGAGAAGGAACAGGCCGAGGAAAAGTACAAATTTTGTATGATGAACGGACGGAAAGAGCAAGTTGGAAATTTCCGTGTTGAACCTCCAGGACTTTTCAGAGGACGTGGAGCACATCCAAGGACCGGAAAATTGAAGAAAAGAGTTCAAGCTGAAGACATTACTTTAAATTTGGGCAAAGATGCTCCTGTTCCTCCTCCTCCAGAAGGCCATCAATGGGGTGAGATCAAGCATGACAATACTGTTGCGTGGTTGGCCATGTGGCGAGAGAATGTTCTTGGATCTGTCAAGTATGTTAGATTTGCTCAAAACTCTTCTTTGAAAGGTATCAGTGACTTTAAGAAGTTTGAAAAAGCTAGAGAATTGAAAGATTATGTTGATGCAATTAGAAAAGATTACCGAGCCAAACTTAAGTCTGAGTTGATGATTGATCGACAACTTGCAACTGCCACCTATTTGATTGATGTTTTTGCTTTAAGAGCTGGTGGAGAGAAAAGTGATGATGAAGCAGATACCGTTGGATGTTGTTCATTGAGATATGAACATATATTTCTCAAGCCTCCCAACACTGTTGTCTTTGATTTCCTCGGTAAGGATTCGATTCGATTTTATCAGGAGGTTGAAGTTGATATGCAAGTTTTCAAAAATCTACGGATCTTCAAGAAAGCTCCAAAGAAACCTGGAGACAATCTTTTTGACCGTATAGATCCATCTGTTTTGAACAAGTATTTCCAATCTTACTTGACGGGATTGACTGCCAAGGTGTTCAGAACTTATAACGCATCTAAGACGATGCAGGATCAAATTGATTTGATTAAGAATGAAGGAACGGTGAATGAGAAGGTGGTGAATTTCAACGCTGCTAACAGAACTGTTGCCATATTATGTAATCACCAACGGACGGTGAGTAAGAATCATGAGACTGGAGTTCAAAAGATTAATGAGAAGATCGAAGAGATGATTTGGAGGAAGATTGTTACGAAGCGGATGATTTTACAGCTGGACAAATCATTACGAAAAAAGGACGAAGCATATTTCAAAGAAATTGAAGACATGAGTGGAGAAGAGGAGCAGCAAGTGATTGAAAGAGTTTTGGAGAAGGAAAAGGAGAAACTTGAGAAAAGATACGAACGTGAACTTTTAAAGTTGGGATACGAGGAGATTAGTAAAGAGGAGAAGAAACAGAAGAAGGAAGAATTGACCTTGGAGCATAAAAATAGAATGGAGAAGTTCAAAGAGATCCAGAAAAGTTACAAAGATGAGTTTAAGACTCGCAAATATGACATCAAACCTACGCAAACGGTGGAAAAGCTACAACAGCAGGTTGAGAAATTGGAACAGAGGATCAAAAATACTGCTTTACAATTGAAAGATAAGGAAGACAACTCACAGGTTGCACTTAATACGTCAAAGATCAACTACATTGATCCGAGACTGACAGTTATGTTTTCGAAGAAATTCAATGTTCCGATCGAAAAACTGTTTACAAAGACGCTTCGTGAGAAGTTTGCCTGGGCAATTGAGTCGACAGATGAGAATTGGAGGTTCTAATATATCAAAAAATAATCACTATGTATAAGAATATAATGCTTGAATAAATTAGTATTGTTTAGCAGCAGCTTGACAAGCCTTGAGTTGTTGCAAGTAGAAATCACAAGCTTGGAAGTTACCACTAGCCTCTTCTAAACATCTAGTGAAGTTTCTAGCATCGGCGTCACAAGCTTGAGTTTGTTGATCATATTGTTGAGCTGGAGCAGCCTGGACCTGTTGTTGTTGGTAATCAGCAGGTTGGGACGATGAACCGGAAAACAATCCAGTAATTCCAGCACCAAGAGTGTGTCCAATGGTGGATCCAACTGCAACACCGGCGGCGGTGGATGCCATTTGGGCAAACATACCTGGTTGTCTTTGTTGGGTCTGGACTGGCTGACTATACGAGTGGCTTGGAGCAGGTGCACTCATGGTAGAGGCATGTCTTGCTTGGGATGGTGCAGCTCTTGGAGCAGGTCTTCTTGAGGTAGATCTAGCCATGATAAATAATAAAAAAAATTAGAAATCTTCAACGTGCCATTTGCCACTATATATATATGCCGCGGGTTTCGAGAAAAAACTTACTGCGGTGGAAAAAAACAGTATGTGGCTAATGTTTAAGGTTTTGTGGCGGTGCTATAGTAGGAGAAAAAGGTGGGGTTTTAAAGTTAAGCTACCAATATGTTTTGTTCCTTCGTCAAGCCGCAGTTGGGTTTGCGTTATTTAGGAAACAGGCTGTTTTCTAGGTCAGCAGTTGCAAGTCAATTGTCTGGAGGTGGTCATAACAAGACTGAGCAACGGGGTGATGACAACGACTTCTATCAGATCAGAAAGAGAGGTAATCGGCCTGGGGAGAGTGTTCCTGGAGAAGAAGAGTTTGCGTCCACCCACAAGATGGATATTAACTCTGCAATGGGTAACTACGATCAGTTCATTAATGAATCTAAAGATTGGGATACTTGGAACTTGTACAATGAAGACTCTCCCGAGTTCCCTATTAGGAAGAATAAGATTAGACATTTCACGTTGAACTTTGGACCGCAACATCCAGCTGCTCATGGAGTGTTGAGATTGATTCTGGAATTACATGGAGAGGAGATTGTTCGGTCCGATCCTCATGTTGGATTGTTGCATAGAGGAACAGAGAAACTGATTGAATCCAAAACTTATATCCAAGCATTACCATATTTTGATAGATTAGATTATGTGTCAATGATGACCAACGAACAAGTGTTTGCTCTTGCAGTGGAAAAATTGTTGAATATTGAGGTTCCCATCAGAGCCAAATATATTCGAACTATGTTTGGAGAAATCACTAGAATTCTGAATCATCTGATGTCTGTTCTTTCTCATGCGATGGATGTTGGAGCTTTAACTCCATTCTTATGGGGATTTGAAGAGCGGGAGAAATTGATGGAATTCTATGAACGTGTTTCTGGGGCCAGATTACATGCTGCATATGTGCGTCCAGGAGGGGTTAGTCAAGACTTGCCAATTGGATTGTTAGATGATATATATATGTGGGCAACCCAATTTGGTGACAGAATCGACGAAACAGAGGAACTTCTTACTGAGAACCGTATTTGGAAACAAAGAACGGTGGATATTGGAACGGTGACTGCTGAAGATGCTTTGAATTATGGACTATCAGGAGTCATGCTCCGTGGATCAGGAATTCCTTTTGACATTCGCAAATCACAGCCATATGATGCATACGATCTCGTGGATTTTGAAGTGCCCGTTGGAACTAGAGGAGACTGTTACGATCGGTATTTGATCAGAATGGCCGAATTTAGACAATCGTTAAGAATCATTGAGCAATGTATTAATGATATGCCATCTGGACCAGTGAAGGTGGAAGACTTTAAGATTTCTCCTCCTGCAAAATCCTTGATGAAAACAGATATGGAGGCCCTAATCCACCATTTCTTGGTGTTCACCAAGGGATACCAAGTTCCACCAGGGGAAACTTATACTGCGATAGAGGCTCCAAAGGGAGAAATGGCAGTCTATGTGGTTAGTGACGGATCTGAAAGACCATATAGATGTAAGATCCGTGCTCCTGGATTCTCTCATCTGGCTGCATTCGATCACATATCTAGGGGCCATTTGTTACCAGATGCAGTGGCTATTATCGGAACCATGGACTTGGTCTTTGGAGAGGTGGACAGATGAAGGGGGTTTATTTATTATTTATTTATTTCGTATTTACTCTTGTGCGACTTCCTCCACGGAAGGACAAGTGCACATCAAATTAATGTCTCCGTAAGTGTCATCGACTCTTGACACACTAGGCCAGGTCTTGAACTCTTTCAGGAATGGCAATGGATAACCGGCTTGCTCTCTGGTGTATCCTCTAGCTTGCCATTGCTCTTCAGTGGTCTCAAGCAAGTCTCTCAATGAGTGTGGAGCATTCTTAAGCAAAGCGTTGCTGCCACCATTTTGCACAGCCTCGATTTCTCCACGGATGGCCACCATTGAATCTATGAAGCGGTCAAGCTCCTGCAAGTTTTCAGACTCGGTAGGCTCAATCATCAGTGTTCCTGGAATTGGGAAAGACATTGTTGGGGCGTGGAATCCGTAGTCTTGCAATCTTTTGGCCACATCAATTGCCTCGATTCCAAACTCTTTGAATGGACGTAAGTCGATGATGAATTCGTGAGCGCAGTACTTGATTTCGTGATGAGCAGACTCATCACCCAAAAACATGATCTTGTAGTAATTTTTGAGTTTGTACATCATATAGTTTGCATTGAGAATAGCCAATGTGGAGGCATAAGGTAGATTGGTGGCTCCAAGCATCTTAATGTAAGCGTAGGAGATTGGCAAGATAGAGGCTGATCCAAATGGAGCAGCAGAAACAGGGTGAATACCAGTTTGAGCTTCATTAGTGGTTGGGGAGAGAGGATGTGTTGGCAAGAAGTCTTCAAGATGTTTGGCCACACAGATTGGTCCAACTCCAGGACCTCCTCCACCGTGAGGAATAGCAAAAGTTTTGTGTAAGTTGAGATGACAAACATCTGCTCCAAGATCTCCTGGTGAGGTCAGTCCAACTTGGGCATTCATGTTAGCTCCGTCTAAGTACACCTGTCCACCATGAGAATGAACAAGTTTCACTGCGTCTCTAATTGTTGGCTCAAACATTCCGTAAGTGGAGGGGTAAGTGATCATGATTGCAGCAAGCTGTTCACTGTATTGTTTGGTCTTTGCTTCCAAATCAACTAAATCGAGATTTCCATTTGATAGACATTTGACAGCAACAACCTTAAGACCGGCCATAGCTGCTGAGGCAGGGTTTGTTCCATGGGCACTGACTGGAATCAACACCACGTTTCTATGTTGTTGGCCAATACTGTTGAGATATGCACGAATCACACTCAATCCAGTATATTCACCTTGAGCTCCAGAGTTAGGCATGAGGGTTGTCTTAGCAAATCCAGTGATATCAGCAAGGTCTTTTTCTAACTCTGAGATTAATCTCATGTATCCTTCAGCCTGGTTTCTTGGAACAAAAGGGTGAATATTGGCAAACTCAGGCCAAGTGATAGGGATCATTTCGGTAGTAGCATTGAGTTTCATGGTACATGATCCAAGAGGAATCATGGAAGAAGCTAAAGAAACATCCTTTTGTTGCAATTTGTACAAGTACCTTAACATTGCGGTTTCGGAGTTGTGTTGGTTGAAAACAGGATTAGTTAAAATCTTGTCCGTTCTAAGCAGTGACTCAGGAAACTCAGGAAGAGTATCAATTGATTTCAATGAGACAGATTTTGAGGTGAACAATTCAATCAAAGTCTCAAGATCTTCTCTAGTGACTGATTCATCAAGAGACAATTGAATTTGGGACTCACTGGTTTTGAACACATTGATATTGTATTGACTAAGAGCCTTGGCAACAAACTCGTCCACCGATCCATCTATTTTGACAGACAATGTGTCGAAAAAGAACTTGTTTAAGACCTTATGAGAAGAGTTGGAATTGATCTCATCAGCAAGAAGCTTGGTGAATCCATATATCCGCTTGGAGATATCACGAAGACCGTCTGCACCATGATAAACCACATAATTGGCAGCAATGTTAGCCAAAAGAGCTTGAGCTGTACATATATTGGAGGTTGCTTTTTCTCTTTTAATATGTTGTTCACGTGTTTGAAGAGCCAATCTCAAGGCTGAATTACCCAGACGATCTTTGGTAACACCAACCAGTCTTCCTGGCATCTTTCTTTGTAATTTTTCAGTCACAGCAAAAAAAGCCGCATGGGGACCTCCAAAACCCATAGGAACACCAAATCTTTGGGATGAACCCAGAACTATATCTGCTCCAAATTGAGAAGGTGGTTTCAACAGAGTTAAGGCCATCAAATCTGAAACTACAGCCACAGTTCCTTTATTGGCATGAACTAGATCAGCGATTTTTGTCAATTTGATTGCATCAGGAATGGTACCATGAGTTTGAGGGTATGAAATCAAAACTCCACATATGTCCTCAGCAACAAGCTCCAACTCTTTTAATTCGTCAATAACAAGCTCGATCCCTAAAGTGGAAGCTCTGGCTTTCAGGACGGCAATGGTCTGTTCGTGAGTGTTGATATCGACAAAAAACTTGGCCTTTTTCCCACGTAATTGATGATATGACATGATCATTGCCTCTGCAGCAGCAGATCCTTCATCCAATAATGAGGCATTGGCAACAGGAAGACCTGTTAGATCAGAAACAATGGTCTGATAGTTCAACAAACTCTCCAACCGACCCTGCGAAACTTCTGGCTGATAAGGAGTGTAGGATGTGTACCAAGCAGGATTTTCCAGCAAATTACGTTGGATCACAGGAGGAAGGATCGTGTTGTAGTAACCCTTTCCAATGTAGGTCTTGACTAACTTGTTCTTAGAGGCAATCTGTTTAAGATGAGCAATCATCTGAGTCTCGGTATAACCTTGAGTAGGCTCTATTTTTAAAGGTCTTTGAACAAGGACGTTTTCAGGAACAACCTTGCCAATGAATTGATCCAGATCAGAACATTGAACTGTAGACAACATCTTATCAACATCGCGTGGGTTGGGACCCAAATGTCTGCGTGCGAATGTATCTAGATCAGCCAATCCCTTATTGGAGGGATAATATCCTTCACGGTAGGCTTGTGTTGAAACCTTTCTGAAAGTGCAACGGAAACTTGATCCAAGCATCGATGACATAACAAGAAGAATTTAGAACCAATTTACGGTAAGGTTTACAGGACTGGGGTAATATATATATTAGGTGATGCATTATGACTTGTCTTCTTGAAAGGAGTCAAATTTTGTGACTTGGTGACTTGGACAAGAATTTCTTATCGCTTACGTAAGCCGGATCGTTTGCGTGCGGCGACCACTATTGGAAGCGACCCAGGCTCCATCGGGACTCCAGCAGACGTTGTTGACCTCGAGTTCGCTAAAGAAGGCATGTTTAGGCAAGCATGATGGGTCCTGTGTGTTTCCAATGTCATGCACCAACACCTGACAATCGTCAGCTCCACTAACAAGTAGATTTTGGGTTGGATGCCAAGCGATACTATTAACGGTTGCTGCATGGTGTTGTAGGATATTGATAGGTACTTCAGGATATCGTAAGTCCAGAATGAGGATTCGGTTACTATTGGCCTCGATTGCTGCAATTTGGTCGGCATTATAATTTGAGGTGGCCAATCTAAGTAGAGGAGTTGGTTGATTTGTGACTGGATGCGTTTCGTCGTTGAATTGAGGAGAACTGGAAGATGCGATCGAAGCTCTTGTAGATTGTGGTTCGTAGATGATTGTAGAATGTTCTAAGGATCTTAAGTCAAAGACTCTAATTGATCCATCACTGGAACAAGAGGTGAATACATGTTTGTTCCCGTGTAAGAACTTAACGTCGAACACTTCACTATCATGGGCTATTAATTGAGTTTTAGCTACTCCGGATCCTCGCGAGATGTCCCAGACTGTGCAAGTGGAATCAATGGAACTAGTTATAATGTATCTGGGATCGGTCTTGTTCCAATCGAATGAGGTCAGAGGAGGCAATTGATTGAAACTTTTAGATTTGGAATTGGTGAGTGTTAGCTTCTCGACCAATTTGGGAGGATGGGAATACAATTGTGCGGACTCCGGTTTGGAAAGCTCGTAAACGCGTAAACATTCGGAACTAGTTGCAAGACGAGTGAGATCGGAATAGATGGACATTGAGGGGTCCCATTGTAACTTTGTGATTGGATAGTTGACGGTGCATTCTGTAATTTGGTCAAAATCGTAGGTGTCTATTGACTGATCATCAAGATACGAGGGAGTCCCGGATACGATCTTAAGTTTGTTTGTGGAATCTTCTCGGAATGACGAAATTGCCAACTTAGCATTTGGTGCCCAGTCCAAACCGAAAACGGGATACCTTGAATCGTGACCAGATGATGTAGTAGAAGAATGTGCAGATTGCATTGGAGCAGTATACAAACTATCCAGAGTGGGGATATGTCGATAGTCCAATTTTGATTGGCCTTGTGCAAAGGGTTTTTCCACGGCAATAGATGATCTCTTCGACAACTTATCGAATGGATTATGCATAATTAAGGGGAATGTTAAAAATAAAGTAATATAAAATATTTTGCAGTTACTGCACACACAATTTAATACAGTGCAGGCATATTACCGATTAATACGAGAAGCCCAGAGCCCCTAAAAGGATAAAATAAATAAAAATTATCATTATTAGCTTGATGAAGTCGCCAAGCGGAATGTCGATACATATACCTCAGGTATCTATGCAAATGTGAAGTGAAAAAGGTATCTAGTCGTAACAAGGAATAATGTTTTTATGCTTGTAAAGTTGAAGTGGACTTTCACAATGCATTTGGAACTCTGGAATGTACAGAGACCCTTAATCTCGTTCCGATAAATTAACAGCGAGGATGCATCCGAAATTTGTCTTTTCTCTGCACGATTAGTAGAAGAATGCGGCAATGAAAGCAGCTCCCAACAAACCGGTAGAAGCGTAGCTCTTAGCGGCAGCACCAACCAAGGTAGAAACTTGAGCAACAGAAGAGGATCCAACAGCGGAGCTAGAGGAGAGAGTAGTTGGGGTAGAGGCTGAAGTGGAGGTGACAGTCTCGGCCACAGTAGAACCGGTGGTTGGAGCACCAGTGGTTCCAGTGGTTGGAACACCACCAGTGGTAGAAGTCTCAGCAACGGTTGAGGCACCCTCAGAAGCGGTAGCACCCTCGGTGGTGGTAGCTTCAACAACAGATGTCACAAGGGAAGTAACAGTCGAGGTAAGCTCGTAGTACTCGCAGCTAGTGACGTAAGTGGTGGTAACATCCTCAGAAGTGACGGTCGTGGTGACAGCCAAGGTGGTCACGGAAGCACTCTCAACATCGCATGAGAGGGTAGTGGTGATAGTGTAAACAGTCTCAGTAGAAGTCAATGGACAGTAGGTAGTGTAAACAGTGGTCTCGTCAGTGACGGTGGTGACACCAGTGACAATAGTAGTCTCTTGGCCAGCACACTTCTCTTCAGTACAGGTAACAGTGACGGTAGTGGTCTCTGGAACAATAGTCTCAGTCTCACAGATAGTGGTGACAGTAGTAACTGGAGCGTAAGTGGCAGTGGTGGTCAATGGGCAGTAAGTGGTGTAGACAGTGGTCTCATCGGTAACAGTAGTGACACCAGTGACAATAGTGGTCTCCTCACCAACACACTTCTCTTCAGTACAGGTCTTGGTGAGGGTAACGGTGCTACCAGCAGTCTTGGTGATAACGGTTTCACCGTTACCTGGAACAGAGGAAGACTCACCACCGGTAGAAGATTCACCACCGGTAGACTCGGAAGAGGTACCATTGATGACAACGGTAGCGGTCAAGTAGTAGACTCTGTCAGCTCTCTTAGAAGAGGATGGGTCCAAAGTCAAAGCGAAGTGTCCGGTGTAAACACCTGGAATACCATGAATGTCAGCGAAAGCACTGAATTGAATCTCGTCGACACCGGAAATAGACTCACTGAAGGTAATGTCGATCTCAGAGCGGACAGAGTCGTTGATAAAGTTCTTGTCTGGTCTACCATCAAGGGCAATCTCACAGAGAGATGGGTCCCATGGGAAGGTCTCGTCAAGAGATAAGATGTTGAACACCTTGAATTCCAACAAGAATGGAATATGGATATCCCATCTTGGTTGGTCGCCATCAAGCCATCCGAAAATCCATGGAGTTGGAACAACAGATGGACCAGTAGGAGGAGCAGAGAGGGAAGAGTTGGTATAACTGGCAGCAGAAGCCACGCTAGCAATTAAAGTGGCCACACTGGCAAAGTTGAAGAAAGAAAGCTGCATTTCTTGATGTAACTTGGTCTATAGATCCCGGTAGTTAATGTACTCAACGAATGAAGGTATGATAACCAGAAATTAAACCAGATGAAAAGAGGGCTTTCTATTCTGCTTTAGCTAATATCGAAGGAGAGCAAACTAATTTATAGTATACGCCTCTTTCTGTACACCTGGCTGAAGGCACGGACTTTTTGAGCAGCACAGGAGAGATGAGAATTTTTTTATTGTATTCGAGCTGCATATTATTGTTCAAATCAGGTAGGACGATATGCAGCATCTATGAGGAAACACGTCTCAACACGGCTCAAGGAGTGAAATTGGAATGTCCCTCTGTGAGATACGGATTTGTGACGCATCGGTTTATCGAGTAAAACGAGATACAGTGATGTCGAAAGACGTGATATATAGATGATAGGTCGTAATTTTAGATCACCAGACTAAGTTTCATTTCATTGCTTTAGTGGATCGTAGATCCAGGACTAGTATATTCGATCCTGATTGTTAAAAAATCCCAATTTGGAATCTCGGGTCCTGAATATAGAAGACTCTAAGATCTGCATAAAAAATAAAATCTTCTGCATGAAAACGCATCTCGTTCCAGACAATGGACCTTCCCAAAACGTTTCCCTCAGTAATTCTGCGTCTAAAGTCGATATTTCGTCTAATTTGGGCTCTGCATTCAACCGTTCTGGTATCCCACAATGCATTCGGCGAGAATGTATGCACCTTTATACTTAGACGAGACCCTACGACGATGTTACCGGTCCCTGAGCAAGTTGGTATTAGGTCCTCTACTATCCAATGGGTTCATGTTTCAATTAGTTTTAGATGTCTTCGGTGTTTTTTCATTGAGCCTCACTACAATGAAGATTTGACAACTGCTCCTGAAATTCGGCAAATGTGTCTTATCATGTGACCTATTTTTTTACCCGTTCAATTTCATATGTTGTTCCCAAATCTGTCATAAAATCCAGGGCGAGGCACAGAACATGTTTCGAATCTGGTAAATAACGCACGTAGTAATCGGCTCTACAATGATAGACATCCCTTCTTTTTCTAAGCTTATCAGGGTTTTCATCCATATATAGTACTGGAACAGTTAACTTCCGCCGTGAATCATTCATATGCATGCAATATAACCTGGAACTGTCACCTTTCAACATCTACAACTGAATCTCCCTTTCAATCAGGAATCTCATGTTCACACTTCGCGAATAGTAATGCGGAATGACAAAAAGCTTTCCGAATGCCTTAGTACAAGTCCCCGTATCTAGCTTCCAACTTTTTTTTTCTTTTCTTCGGTCTCGTATACCGTAGATTATATAAAAGATTACGTAACTGATAACTTGGGTTAATTTTTCCCTTGCTCAGCCTGTTTGTGACACTTGTTCTGCCACAAATATTTTTGGCGCAGTTATTTTAAAACCTTCTTGCAATCCACTATTGTCTAACTAAATGGGTATCAGAAGTTTATTTAAGCCTCCTAAGGAGATGACCAAGGAAGAGGTGAAGGAGTATCTTCAGGATAATGGAGTGCGAGTTAAAGATGAGGAGAATCGCCATCGCCGAAAGTACAAATTTGGAGAGTTTTCAAAATACGCTAAAGAACAAGCCGGAGAAATCCCGATTTTAATGCCTCGTGTTCGTCAAGAAGGAGAGTCTCAGGGCTCTTCTGAAGGTTCTTCTGAAGATCAATTTAATCCAGCTACCCAATCGACCATCTCAACGAACCAGTATCAAGATTCTGCTAGGTATGATGGAGTGCCTTCGTATCATACTTATGACCCTTACGATAGTCAAGGTGCTAGTTCTCAATTTGAAGGTAGTTTAGCTCAACATCAGGTTCAGCAACAAATCCCACAGCTTGAAAAAATGTCTGAACAAGCTCAAGAAGAGGATTTTGATCCTAATAGTTATCCTGGGGGAGCCGCAAGCACCTATGATCCATATTTTGAGGGCGAGCAAGAACAGGAAGTGGAAGAGATTGATGAGGAAGAGGAGGAGATCAATCGGATCAAGAGACAAACTAAAGACGTTAGAGAGGCCACTGTGAAATCCACGCGCAACATTCTGGGACATTTGAGACAAGCAGATGACACAGCCGCCAATACTTTAGGAACCATCGGAGCTCAAAGAGAAAAGATGTACGAGATGGAACAAGGACTGAATTCTATGGATACGCAACAGAGATATTTGGATACTCATGTCAAAGAGCTTGAACATTACAATCGAGGCCTATTCCATATCAAGGCTAGTAATCCATTCACCAAGAAGTCACGACTCAGAGCTGCAGAACAGAAACTTGTCGGTGAACGACAAGCCGATAGAGAAAGAGACGCTAATTTGAGCTCCAACTTGTACAACACTCAAAACAAGATTGTGGACCAGTTGAGAGACTCTAAAGAACCTGCTGTGAACTCGGAACTCAAGGAAAAATACGAGTATGAGAGACGGGTTAAAGAAGCATCAAAATACTTAGGCGAAGAGCATGATGATGAAGATGAGAAGATGGAAGTGGAATACGGTAAGAATGTTGACGAGGCACAGAAATTGGCCACTAATTTACGACGCAAAGCCAATCTGTTGTCTCAAGAAATTATGATGCAAAACAAGAACCTCAAAGAGATCAGCGAGAAAGTCAATAAAGTTGACGACAAGTTGGTGCTAACCACTAATAGAATCCGGGGAATATGAAGACGATGACGTAATTGCTTATATAAAATTGTAAATCATCTTTTTACATGCGTAAATTCCGAGTGGCAAAAACTGTTTGTTATTTATGATCGCTAATAAGATAAGAGAGTTGATTTCTGCGACTCGAAGGTCGGCGCGTGGGTTGCGCCAGGCTATAGATGAGGTTGGGGAACAGCTTATGGCCAATCAGCGGCAACGCCAGCTGGAGGTGCAACTAGAAAGAGTACCAGTCCGCATCCCCCCCTCCCGACAACACCCGCTTCAAGGACGTGGGATACGTGGATCACAATACAACGAATTTCAATCAGCCAAACGCTATTACTCGACTGTCCGTAGAGGGCCATTTTCGCTGGGATTGGGTACCAGATCCAATGTCTCTTCTATGGTGAGAAGGGTCGTCTATCAGGTGCAGCCATTTAGGGTGACTATGATGGCTGGATGCAATAATGGTCCTGGCTCATTATATTGCAATTTCCCGCGTTTTAACGGTAGAATGTTTTCGACTTATGGCCAGAATTTCGCCAGTCAAGTTGCTCACAATCTTACACAAGGCGTTCGTTTGTCATTTTTGAAAGATTACGACTTGCAAAGTAAATTGATGAACATGGAATATTATGGCTCGCAGAACGCCAACAGAGTTTTTGTGGACGAAAATATGGATCTTGCTAGAGCTGAGAGCGTGGATGACGGATGTGTTGTTGAATTCAATTTGAACTCGCAACAACAGGTGTTGCCAGAAAAGTGTTTATTAGATGATGACATTTTGAGCAGATTTGAGAAAGCATACGTTGTTACAGAATTTGAACACCGCATGATGATTTTGAACGATATCAAGAAGCTGAAAGATACCATTGGGGCTACTGTGATTGAGCATTTGGAGGAACGACACATTATTCGATGTCATTTTCCTAATTGTGATGTTTCCAAGATGGAGATTATGTTATCGGAATCTGGGATCACTACAGGTGTGGTGAAGAATTTTGGATCTCGGACTAGTTCGATGACAAGTTTGTCAGATGAATCGTATGATATGGCTGATTTCGAGACAGGATCTCCATTTTATTCTGTATTATCATCAGAGTCTTCCATTTCTGATGAAAGTGATCCAGGATATTACTTTGATGAACATCCAGTTCTTTCTTCGAGTGGTGGACTGGAATTCGTGGAACCAACGATTGATGTGAGTGAGATTTATAGCAATCCAGACATGGTTATCATGATTAATGACGGCGCTAGGTAGGACTATTTAGGAATACTATTCGATTAGATAGTAAACATCCGTACACCAAAGTTATTATTTTTTTAGGGCGAGAATGAAAATAATAGGTGTTTTCTTTTTGACAAGTACCGTGATTCCCTTATAAATGGCTCGTAAGAAGAACAGGAAGCAGGTATTGCACAATTCTCAAGGCAATGATGCCGGAGAAACAGAAACTGATGTTGTGGATCAGGAATCCTTACCCAACGAACCAATTGAAGAGACAAAAGAGCTAGATAAGCAACAAGACCAAGGTTTAACAGAATCAAATGTCGAGGAGTCAAGTGTCCAAGAACCCAAAGAACCAGTGAATGGGAAAGGTGACTTAACTCATTCGAGAAACATTTCGGAGAGTGATTCAGTGGACGAGTTTATTGATGCCTCTGGCGTTACTATGTCTAGCAATGAAGAAGAACATGATGAGAAGGTCGAAGAAGCTACCAAATCTCACGAAATTGAAACAGTGCAGGAACATGTGGAAACTGAAGTTGAGAACATATCACCAACTGTGCTCGAACAAGAGCCTCTTGATGACAAGGAGCTAGAGAAAAGCAAGTCTGTGACTCCAGTTGATGATGTCGAGTCACTCGTATCCACAGCGAAATCAGTCAATATTGAGAACAGTAGTGTTAAGGAGACTGATTTAGTGGAGACAACTGTGCCACCAACCGTAACCAAGTCTACCGAGTTACCGGAACGTTCTTTTCTGACAATACCTCCGGAGTTACCACCACGAGAAGAAGAACCTGTGGTAATCACTTCTCATGAAAAGATTCCACAGGAACAAAATGGAGAAGAGGCTGTGGACCCGGACTTCACAATGAAGAAACAAGTCAAAACAATCCGCAAATGGTTCACCTTCAACTCCAGAGAATCCGAAGCAAACGATGTGGATGATGTGATGAGCAAAATGTCTGGTCCAGAAAGCCGAAGTTTGGCATTTTCCAGATATTGGGAAAATGTTGAGGACTTGAATTCACAATCAACCAGAGAACGGGAGCTGTTGAACCAAGGAGCAAACGGAATCAAGAGAACCTTTAATGAAATCAAAACTGGAATTGAATTAACTAGCGGCAACGAATTGATGAAAGATATCGACTGGGAATTCTGGTCGGAAGTGATAAACGACTACAGCACAGTTCTGGAGAAGAATCCAGATAAATTGATTAAAAACATAACCAAAGGAATACCCCGTGAACTCAGAGGAATGGTGTGGCAGGTGATTTGCAACTCCAAATCTCCAGAACTTGAAGAGTTTCATCGCAACAACAGAACTTGTGAGAGTGATTATCAAAAGCTTATCAAAAGAGACCTTGCAAGAACCAGTTTTGTGACAAACAGTGCTGTTAGAACCAAGATAGATGATCTGTATGAGATAATTAAGGTTTACAGTCTCTTTGACAAGGAAGTTGGATATACCCAAGGAATGACATTCATTGCTGTGCCCTTATTGATGAATATGGAAGCTGGTGAAGCCTTCTGTATGTTGGTTAAACTGATGAACGCCTATGATTTCAAGCAGTTATTTATTCCACAGATGCCAGGACTTCATCTTAAACTATATCAATTTGACAGATTGTTGGAAGATAAACTTCCGGAGCTGAATTTGCATTTAAAGCGTGAAGGAGTGAAATCTTCAATGTATGCTACTCAATGGTTTTTGACTGTGTTCGGATACAAATTCCCATTGGAGATGGTTTTACGGATTTATGATATTGTTATCGCTGAAGGAATTGAATCGCTATTAAAGTTTGCAGTGAATTTAATGGCTAAGAATGAGACTCACTTATTAACTCTCAAATTTGACAACTTGTTACCGTTTTTGAAAGACAAACTATTTTTCTACTATGTGGACAATAGTGGTGGTGATAGTGTATCTAGAAACCTGAAGGATGCTTACTCAAACCGAGAAATCACTGTTGATACATATAAGCTGGAAGAATTTGTTTCGGACTCAATGGCTATTCAAATGCTTCCAGTGACTTTGAGGCGATATGAAGCCGAATTTGTTGAAATCCACAAAGCTGAGAGTGAGATGGAGGTTGAGATTGGGCAATTGAGAACCAAGAATGGTCAATTATTGCGTGAAATCAGAAACATCGAGGCTGCTTATGCTACATTGAATCGAGAACATGTGGAAATCGCAAACGAAATGGTTCAAGGAAAAGTTGAAATTGCACATTTACAAGATGAAAATAGACAACTTCAGAATCAAATTGATGAGCTAAACTTAAGATTGGAAAATCTTGAAAATCAAAGTGATACCAACGTGGATTTCTCTGGCGAAATCTCCAAGAACATGGATATGGAGATTCAAAGAACCATGGAAAGAAATCTGGAGGTGATGGAAGAAAATCGTACTCTAGAAGAGCAACTTAGCAATGTCACAAAGCAACTGGAAGAGTCGAAGTTGCAGATGAACGAAATGAAAGGTAAATGGTTCAAGAAGGGAGCATTTTGGTAGAGCTTATATATATACATCTTTACACCGAGAAATTTCCAATACCCAATGCAAAGAAAATATTAAAAATTACGAAAAATCAACCACCTAAACAGAATGATTTCGGAATTTCGTAGTGTCTTTGGAGGCATTAGATTCTTCTCGACTACACAGGAAGTTTTGGGTCGTAATTATAGACATGTTGTGAATCGTCAACTTCCTAAGAAGATTACCTATGAAGTTGGGGACATCAAGCCGAGACAATTGAGAATACCTGAACAGCAGAGCCAATATCCCGACTATCCATATGGGGAATCCCGTATTTTCAAGAGAAGTAACAGAGGACTGTATGGTGGTCAATTTATTGTGTTTGGAAACCAAGTCTCCGAATTCAAGAACAGAGCTCGTAGAACTTGGCTTCCTAATGTTATATCCAAAAAGTTGTGGTCCGAGAGTTTGAAGAAGATGGTGTCTTTAAGAATGACTGCGCGCGTGCTGAGAACCGTCACGAATGAAGGAGGTCTCGATAATTATCTAACCAAGGACAAGAAGGCCAGAATCAAGGAGCTAGGTCCTTTTGGTTGGAGATTAAGACATGATGTTATGAGAGCCAAGGAAGTGGTCAAAAAGAACGAGGTGAAAAACTATCAACTACAAAAGGATGCCAGCGGGCTTTTACACAAAGTTTATTACGAAGGAACATACAATGGGGAGCCAGTTTCCATCGTTGTTGGTAGAAGAAAGCTGTTGCAGAAGTTGTTCCCTGTAGTGAAATTGCACACCGAAGGGAACTTAAGTTATAGTTCTTTCAGCACAAGTCGCAGATATTCCAAGTTTTCCGATCTTTTATCGGAGCTCGAACAACATCAGGTGGATTTGAGCGACGTTCTCATGAAATAGATGTACATAGTATAAAACAACATCCTTACATTAGCAACATTTTCACAGTCACGGTTTGTAGGTTTCAGGTGTGCAATTATAATACTGAAGGGTAAAAAGAGGAACTGACCCGGCACGAAAATTGACAGTCCATGGAAATTGAATTGAAAATTTTCACAAAAATCAACTAGTATAGTTTTAATATCGAAATGGCTAAGTCTGGTATGTATATTTATTGAAGGAGAAGACGACTTGAACGATCAACTGTTAAAAGACAATGTTGTTAATAATGTTTAAGAGATGAGAATGGTCCAGAAATGGTATGAAAACACATGGAAGATAACATCAAAGTCATTCTATAAGAGGGAACCTCTTTTGAATTGCAGACAAAAGGATGAGAAACCATACACATATGGACACACAGCATTGTATTGTTGGACGAGTATCGTGTCCATCTCCACCATTATTAAATCGACTAACATTCAGGTATCGCTGCTGGTTTGAACAAAGGTCACAAGGTTGAGGCCAAGGAGGTCGCTCCAAAGATTTCCTACAGAAAGGGTGCTCTTTCTAAGAGAACCACCTTCGTGAGATCATTGGTGAGAGAAGTCGCTGGTCTTGCCCCATACGAGAGAAGAGTCATCGAACTTATCAGAAACGCTGGTGAAAAGAGAGCTAAGAAGCTTGCCAAGAAGAGACTTGGTACTCAAAAGAGAGCCAAGGCTAAGGTTGAAGAGATGAACAAGATCATTGCTGAATCTAGAAGACACTAATTGCACAGTATATGATAATAAAAAATAGTATGTGGTGTACGGAGTAGTTCGTTAAAAAACATCAAGCCGAACTTTAAATTTAGTCGTAGTCATGTTGAAGAGCGTTGGCAAACGCCATTGTCGATTTTATACGTCACCCAATCATCCTCCGACGTACTTTCGGAATCCTTCTGAGCCTCCCAAGACATTAGACCAATTGCGGTCTTCGGAGAAAGGTTCAGAAGATTTTACTCGATACAAGAATCTGGGTATTGGTGTGGGTATCGGGTTTGCCTCTCTTACTGCCAGTGTGACTCTGGGGATCTTGCTGTACAATATGTTAGAGAAACTACAAGAGAACGAACGGCAATTATCGTTATTGAGGAAGAACCAGAAGGAAATGTTGATCCAGATGCAGAACTACAAGAGAAAGATCACTCTTGCCTCGATAGAAACATCAAAAAAACATCTCATGATCCAGGGAAAGATGCAAATGCATGTGGCATTGCTCAGAGAACAGCTGATCGATCAAGGTCTTGATCCCATCAAGATTGAAGAGGCGATCGAGAAGTTTGAGCAGAATGTCAAGATGGAAACCACTGCCACCACCATCAATCTGTGGGTTCCTGGAGAATCTCGATTGAAATCATTAATACCAGACGCTCATGAATACACGAAAAATAAATAGACATGTCTGTTAACTATAAATGGAAAATTTTCGCCAAAAAATGTTTTTTTTTTAAATAATGTCTTAACTCAAGGCGCCCATTAGAGTCACAGGAAATGGTTTTCAATTCATCTTTTGTGCTCGGGCTAGCCTAAGATCATATTGTTTAAATCGCCATACAAGTGCTGTCAGCTCTCCTGACATCGCGTGGTCCAAAACATACATTATCTGATTGTACTAATCAGTTGTGCATCCAGCTTTTCTCGTTTCCGTTGTTGGATCTTGAACTCTAGTAGTCGTGGAATTGGACACCGTTCACAGCGTGCTTCTGTACCATGTTCCTCGTAAAATTTCGTACAACACACGTAAAGAGCGTCTATGAATTTAGTGCATTTCCCCTCGTTGTAGTTATTATCCCTTAGACAATCTATTCGTTAGAAATCCCTTTCTGCAAAACTTACATTGAATTTTACATGCCTCTGATTTACATGACTCTTCACAAACACTCATTGCTAATAGAAAACAAATTCCTAAACAAAATAGACCGGCAAAGTGTGGAACCTTTCTAAGCTTAAATATTGGATCGTTCCTGTCTCAATTGGGACTGGACTTCTGGTTTCTCCGCTTAAGTAATCGCAATTTTACACCATCCAATAAATTTCTGAAGAAAAGTATTCAAGGTCGTGTGCGGCCGGCCCTCCAAAAAAAAGGGGGAAATTTGATGGGTCCTATTAAGGGGCAAAAGGGAAAAAACAATTTCAATGTCTCTTGCTTCATCAACCATGTCGGAGGGCATTCCTCAAGAACCAGCCTCGACTGTGTCGATCCAATCGTCTATCATTAAGCCCAAGATATTAGATTCTGACTCGAAATACTTCACATTCAGGATGTTCAGTAGGACTGGTGATGAAGCTCTTTCTTTCTTCAAGTCAACTTCCTTTACCGTTCCAGGTTCCAACCATGAAATGTTGATGCAGGCAAAAACATGGCAGATTGAAGTGTTCAAATTTCGAAGAAGGTTCTTGACTATATTACATACAATGTATGGGTACTTCTTATTTGTATCAACATGGTTAGAGTGGATCTGGATCAACTTAAGTGTCTCTTTTTGGAGTATTATGGATTCCCTGGGACTCTTTCCACATGATCTTACTCCTGAAGTAGAAACAAGTGCCACTTTATCTCAATTGGGTGGAGACATGCCCCCTCAACCAGGGATCTTCACTAGAATTCGACAGTTCCCTTCTAGACTAGGAAATCATGCATTGGCACGATCACTCGCTACGACGATTCCAAAAGATAAATTGACCATTAGACAAGCAGTTGGCGGGAAGAAAGTACCACAACATATGATGGCTATCTATGAATTGAATCCATTAGTGGTCCCACCACCTCCCGATATGCCCACTCCTTATTTGACGGCAGAGAAGAAGATCGTGGTTCCAGATAAAAAAGAGATGTCACAAGTACTTTCTGAGAGAGCCGAATGGTCCGCTGCTCATCATACTCATAAAGCTTCGGAGGTCATCAGAGTCTGTACGGAGTCAGGTAGATTGATTTCATGGGCAGCATATTCCGGAATCAGAACACTCACAATTTACGAAGAATCAGGAAACCCTTGGAAGGATCTGGCGAGATTGGGATCAATCATCCAAACCGAATTGGGTACATTGAATGGGGGTGAGTCGGATCAGAAAACATGGATCAAGTTAATCAATATACGCACTGATCAAACACTTACTATTGAGGATTCTGATATTAGTCATGAATCTTTAGATGCACAACCTAGCAATGAAAATGGATTAGAGAAAGTGGATCCGGAACCAAGTAGTCCAGAGTTGGGATCAGCAAAGATCTCTGAATCGTCTTCTGTCTCAGGTGGTCTGACAGTCGTCTTGGTTAGTGAAGTGGATGGAGAGAAACGAATGGTCGACTTGGTGAAAGATTACATTCATCTTGGAGATGACTCGGTCAGTATCGAATCATTCGTTGATAACAAACTGGCTGTTATTGAATCACCAGAATTGATAATCAAATTTGCCAGATCAAGAGGATTTCTTGAAACTCTTTCGGGAGCTCCAATTTACAGCTTTGAAAACAAACCATTACTAATCTCTACCAAGTTCCAGACAAACTTCTCCTTCTTCATCAGAGCTCTAGACATCTTCTCGAGTAGTATTGCCAAAACTGATTAAGAACATATATACGTCTCCATACAAATATCTTTGCACCGCCTCACCTTTAAATTCTTATCGCAACTTAAATTTGCCCTTCAAATAACTTCCCCTTTTTAAATAACCCTGTCTTTAACATGACTACTGAATCTGACTCTGACGAATCATTTGAATTTGTTGATAACTATGCTCCATACCCATATCGCTTCATTGACCTTAAGATTCCTGTTCTCGAAGAGTCTGAGATCATAGGATCTAATCCTTCATTTTACATAGGAAGGGGTAGTCGAAGCTATCACAATACTAAGAGACAGCAGAGAAAAGATACCTTATATTTTGATGACGTTGCAGTGAGCGCCAAACATATTGCTGGTTTTGTTAGCCCTACCTCTGAGTCGGAGTTAGTCAATATCTTCTTGCAAGATGTCTCTCAACATGGATCTTGGCTACTCAAACATAGGACCCAAGAGCCAACTGAACTAGTCAACGATCGCTACGTTGCTCTTGAGAATGGTGATATTCTGGGATTGGTGATCACCGATCGTGTGGATGACATGACAGCATTTGATGTGTTTCATAACAGCAAATTGCAGTTTCAAGTTGCCACAGACTACAAATCCAAACTCTGTCTTGTCAGATTAGACACAGAGGCATTCAGAAAACTGGACAATATTCTTTGTTCTCAAGAGGATTTGTGGGACTATACACCAAGCATTGGATCTGACAACGTGGACCATTATGGTGGCGAAGATTTCAGTGAAGATTATCGGGAATTTAGTCGGTTGGTGGAACTACAAGGACCATCTCCAGAAACTGTGAGTACTCAACTGGATGCCTTGAATCAATGGAAATGCATAGATGATTGTCCATATCTATTCTGCGGCGATGATAAAGAAAAGTACTGGTCAGAGTCCGATTCCGATGAGATTTTCACCATATCTGATGGACAGGAGACTCCTGGTGAGAGCCAGCTATCAGATGGAGAAATTGAAGTAGTTTACGAAGATTATGGAAACCATGAATCGGATTCTGCTCCTGAAGAAGAGATGTTCATCAAGGAAACCGTGCATCGCCCAGTATTAAATACAATAGGTTGTTCAGAATCTCTGAGAAAGAGAATATTTTCTGATTGTGATACCATTGTTTACGAGATAGAACAGCCAGTGAAGAGACAGAAACTGGAACCTACTAGCAATTCCAAAAGTATCAGGACATTTCTTGCCGGTGTTTTCATTGGTACAGCAGTCACTTTTGGAACACTTGCTTCTCTTGGCCGTTCTCTTGAATGATTTCTTTTCAATACCCTTTATGCTATATGACAAGTCTATTAAACTACTTCCGTATTTTTAATGATAATTGTTTCCCAATTAGATGCAAGCACGATGTACAATTCTGCTAACGACAAGGTCCCCACTCCGACTGCTAAACCAAGCCAAAGTCCGAACACCTTCATATCCCAATGGAATGCCATGAGGATCTCGAATGGTGTTCCAACTAAGTAGTAAGTAATGATACTGAGGATTGAACCAATTCTTTGACGTCCTTGACTTCTCAAGATCGCAGCACAGATGATGTTTATACAATCTAGGAATTGGTTAAATGCAACCACCAAGAACAATTTGGCTGTGTTTTGGATCAAATCGGGTTCATTTGTAAACATCTTGGCCATATGATATCTAAACATAGTCATCCAGCAGAAGTTTGTAATACTCAAGATGCAAGCAATAGTAAGGGATACTTTCAAGGCAATTTTATAGTTTTCAGACTTTGCACCAATGATGTTAGCCAATCTTGTGGAGCAGCAGATTCCAACGGAAAATGGGATTTGGAATGCGAATGATGCAACGGTGGAAACTATCGATTGGGAAGCCAATTCCAAAGGATTGAATTTGGCAGCCAAGAACGTGATGACTTGGAAAGCAAATGCTTCTGACAAGATCATCATCACACCAGGGATTCCCAAATGGAAAAATTGACCCCAATTAGTGAAAAGTTGAGTCAATGTTGTTCCTTTATGCCAACATTGATAGCCATCGATCCAATAAATATAAGAACATAATAATATTGCAATCAACCAATAAGTTAGAACAAAAGATAATGGAGGAGCCAAAAAGCCGAATTTTGGAAGGAACAAATTGTTCAGCAAGATGCTCACTGGAACGGCAAGTAGAATGACTCTAGTTGGAATACTAAATTTGTTTTGTGATTGTAAATATCTTTTGGAACATTCAAATAAGACAATAGCTGGGGCAACCAAAGGCATGAGTCTAAGATATGAGATGCATGATTTAGCTATTTTTTCATCCTTGGTAATTAGATTGATCACTGGACCTGAGTTGAGCCAGAAGATGCAAATTGGAATGAGAATCACGAGCAGAATAACTGTACATTTTTGGTAATATAATCCGACTCTATGATAATTTCCAGCTCCAAAAGCCGTTGAACATAAAGTATCCATAGAAGTAGAAAATCCGTTGACTATCACAGGTCCTGTCACATAGAAAGTTGTTATTGAAAGTGAACAAGCTGAGAGATAATCTTGACCAAGTTTACTTGCAAAGTAAACAGGTATCATGATTTGAAATAGATATTGGAACACAAATGTTACAAGAACTGGAAAGGAGTTTTTAAGAACATAGTTGAGTTCATTTTGAAACGTTGTATCTACTGGAAGTAGCTTCAAACTTTCAGGTTCTTGTGAATATGTTCTCACCGGTTCGGGAAGAAGTGGAGACAACTCTCCAGGTGACCTGGTTGGGCTCATGAAAATATTTGTGATAGCATTTTTATGCAGGTGAAAAATTAGATAACGGGAGAAGTCGAAATAGGAGAGGTAGGGAGAGGTAGGGAGAAGTAGGGAGAAGTAGGGGAAAATATGGATGATGAGTTATGAAAGTGGTTATTGTGACAATGTTAGATGATGTTGGTTGTTGTTAATTGATTTTAGTTACTGTATCTTTATCATTTATTCTCCATTTTTGCTTACACATTCCTTCCAGCCCTCTATCCAGCCCTGCCGTATTTAAATTTGGCCCAAATTAAATTCATTCAATGATATTTCACTTTTGTCCTCACTTCTGTCCCCTCTTCATCTCCAAATAGAACAACCAATCAACTCCCCATCTTTATCTCCAAATACCCTCTATTTGATAATTCCAACCCCCCCCTGTTTCCTTAACCCCCCCGTCTCAAAAAATAATTTTGTAACATTTTTGTCATGAGTACACCATTTTCAGGCCGAACTGGATCACGCTCTCCTCGAAAAAGAGTCATAGATTTGGAAGATATGGCTGTAAAATTGAGAAGCCCTGCTAAACGATCTATGGCAGAGCTAAATAGAGTCGCTTTGAATCGATCCATGCAGGTCAAACTCCAATCTATACAAGACGACGAAAACGATATGGACGCTGAAGAGATCGCTCTTGCAGATCGAATCATCTCAGAAAGTAAGAAAGATGGATATGCGCCATTGGAGTTGGAAGAAAGCGAATCTGAAGTCGAGGATCTCGTTGACAGTGAGTTTGAAGACGATGTAGATCCAATGGAAGAAATCGACGAATATATATCCGATGAGGACTTTGAAGGCACACGAATACGTCGATCTGGACGTAGTACAAAAACAGTACGGAATGTCAAACAAAAATCATTGGAATTGCCTGCTTTGGATGAGGATGAACTGAAACCATTGAAAATGAGTACAGTCAAATTAATGGCCATACCAGATATCGACAGGGCCGAGGATCAATTGCTCAATTATGCCGACGAGGAAAAATCGTTGTTTTATGATGGACATGAAGGATACTTTGAACAACAGAAGCTCAAAAATAAGAAACCAGGGAACTCTTCAATGGCTTTGGCTCCAAATCTGACATACGAAGAATATGATAAATATAATGAGATATTGGAGTTAAGCGCTAATCAACAGATCACCAATCTCAACAATTACTATAGAACTCAATTTCATCAATGGTTGTTTGAATTACAACAGGGTTTCAACTTGGCTTTCTATGGAGTTGGTTCCAAACGATTGTTAGCTTTGGAATTCTTACAAACACGAGTTCTTCCAAATACCAAAAATGCAAAATGTTTGGTAGTCAATGGATACAATTCTGAGTTTCGTCCAAAACTGTTGGTGTCAATGATCTTGGAAACTGTTTTCGGAATTAAGAATGCTATTGCTCCGCATATTCATGAAACATTATCAAATATAAAGAAACAATTTCATCAAAATGGACCTCATATCCAATGTGTACTATTGATCAACAACATTGATGGAGAATCACTTCGAACAGATCGAATGCAACAAATAATGAGTGAGTTAGCTGCCATTAAACAGATCTACTTCATCTGTACAATGGACAATTTGAACATGCCAATTTTCTGGAACTCCACCATGCTTACCAATTTCAATTTCATTTGGCATAATATTACAACTTATAAACCATACAAGATCGAAAACGGATTTAAGGATCCATTGGGATTAGGGAAAAGCACCAAATTCGTGGGTACTCAAGGTGTCAAATACGTTCTTAGTTCTCTTACTTCGAACGCTAAAAACCTGTATCGTTTACTTATTCTTCAACAATTGGAGAAAATCGATCTCACCATCAATCATGATGATCTCGAAAAACGTGGAGCCACCAAAGGATCCACTAAACTCAGTCTACTACTCAAGGAGTTCTACCAACATTGTCTTTCTGAGTTTATTACTTCTAATGAGATTTCGTTCAGAACAGTCCTAGGCGAGTTTGTCGAGCACAAAATGTGTACGCTGACAAAGAACTCTGCTGGTGCAGATATTTTGTACGTTCCATTTACCGTGGATGAAATGGAAAAACTGCTTGAAGAACAATTTGTATAATATCAACCATGTTTCTTGAACTGGAACTTGGTCCGACATAACGGACAAGTTGAAGAGCCAGAACTCTTGAACCATCTGTATAAACAAGCTGAATGGAAGTTATGCTTGCATGTTGAACAAACTTTATTTGGAGTCGAATGATCAACAACATGAATAATGGAATAACAAACTGCACAGTCTTCATAATTGTTGAAGTTGGCCTTGACATTATTCTTGAAATGTTGAATGGCTTCCAATATTGTTCCATTTTGGAAGTTGATCACATATTGACAAGATAAAATCCACGATTTCCATTTCTTCTCGTCCACTCCAAGTCTTCCTGCTCCATTCACAGTGATGGCAGACAGTGGATAATTATTAGGCAAAATGATAGACATTTCCAATTTTTGCTCATCAATCTCGTAGAAACAACGAACTTCGTTCGTAGTCCTGTTTAACTTAATATTGAAGTCCGAATCTTCAATAACTCCTTTCTTCTCAAGTCCAGCAAGTGTCTCATTGATCAATAACGGACTGATATACTTGATAATAAATGCTTCAATCTGAGATTTGTGTTGTCTATTACGAATAGACTGGAACCATGTTTGAGCAGTGCTTCCACCAATATCTCTGCAGAAAAGATACATCAAATGGTAAATAAGGTCATCACCTTGTCCAACGAGAGCAGAGTAGCTCACAATAGCTTCCGTATTGTCTGCAGTTGGTTTCAAATCCATATCAAAAAGATAGTCCAAGAATTGACCCGTACGATCTTCACCCAATTGTAAAATGTAATCCTGACGTATCTTTTGAGTGATGTTCTTGAAATGATCAAATATAATATACCAACTCCACAAGTATTTGTTTATAGAGATTGGATCATCATCTGGCAATAAATTAATGTTGGACAATAACGGTTCAGGAAGTTTAGTTTCTTCATCTTGGCTTAATGTAGCTTCAACCACCAATTCATCTTGAATCTCGGGAACCAATTTATGAAGCAAACAAACACCTAATTTTTGTGATTCAGAGTCATTGGCTTCCAACATAACCAGAAGTTGATCAAACTTCGACTTATATGCACTTGTAGGAACAATTTCGATGAAAATTCGCAACAAAATGGATTGTACCATTGAACATGATTGTGATGAGTTCATTGGACTAAACAGAATATCCACCAAGTCCGGATAAAGATCTTCAACATCCCAATCTATCTTCTCTGAGTGTTGATGAAGAGTTGTGAACAATTTCAGTGAGTAATATCCCAAAGTCCAGTCCATCTCACCAGTACTTAACAAGCTAAATGAATCAGAGCAAACATTGGCTCCCAAGCTGAGAACTTTCTCAATGAACTCTGACGGATATTGAGAATCACAAACATAATACATCTTTTTCACATAAGTGTCTGCAAATTGGGCTAGAGCAATTCTCACTGGGACGAACGAGGGTTCATAAGCAAGTTCAGATTCAGGCCAAGAACTTAAACTGTTCAACATCATTCCAAATCTCTGAGCAGGGAAAAGTTGGAAATTGTCTGGAACAAGATCAAGGTCTAGATCAATAACCATATTAAGTAGAATCAAATTATGAAGTCCTTTGGATGTGATCAATGATCCACGAACGCCAATAAGATCCGCACAAATTTGGTTTCTGACACGGTCAAAAGTTGAAGAGGTCAAAAAATTGGTGGCACTAGTGATTAAAACAGCAAGTTTAATCGGATCGGCGATCTTATTGAAATTGTAATTAGTGAAACTAGCCAATTGCATAGTTTCGAATAAATTGGTGAAAATAGACACCAAAACTCTTGCGCAATAGAATTGAACAGCCGGAGACAAACCAAGAGTTGAATCTAACTCACCAGAAATATACCTTTCCAATAGATTAGACGTGATGTCAAACTTTGAAAAGACTTGAGTATGATAATTGATGATTTTTTGCTCATCATCCAGATGATTTAAAAACAGATGATCCAGTCCTATTTCTGCAATAACAGCCAATTGGAAAAGCAATTTCTCATTTAACAAATCATATTGAACTCCAAGTTGGAAATAAATATCAGCCTTGAGGAAGAGTTGTGTATAATTGTGTTGATCCTCCAGTTGGCCTTGAGGAAATAGATAAACACCTAGACCTAATTTGTTGGATAATGCAAGTCTGTGATCAGGATTCTGACCAATACATTCAGATATTTGAAGTTCCAAATCAACAGGAAGCATGGATTTCACAAATGATTTTGGAAGTTTCTCAAGTCTTTGGAACAATGCCGATCTATCAATATTGATTAAAGATTTCTCTAATGCCGATTGATAAATAGCTTTAAATTCTGAATTGTCCAAATTGGCTTCTAATTTGTCGAGCAACAAACCAATCTCAGGATCCTGTAGTTTATCCCAAAGGAAACACATGAAAGATTCGTTGACAAAATTGACAAAAACATCGTTTTGATAATAGAGATTGCAATTATGAATGAAATCTTGATAATTATCGGTAGACACTGCCTTGAAGAGATTTGAAAGAACTTCTGGAGTTAGAAACTTGAACATGACCGAATCAGAATCATCCAAACTTAATTTATTCATTGCAAGATCAGACTTCTTGTGAATATATTCATCCAGCTTCTTGCATTTGCTCATATCAAAATCACGAATTTGAGAAATGTACTTCAAGAAAAGCTCGATTTCGAAGTCGTCCAGTTTTTTTGCAATGGAACTCACAGTTTCATGAACATCTAGATCAAACTTCGAGTTAGCAATGTCCACAATCAATTGGAATGGAATCTCTAAAAATTGTGGAGTGACAAATTCTGGTAGTTGCAACAGAAAGCTTTCTATTTGATCACGGTATTGCAAACTATTAGTCTTGACGACATTCTCAATAACGGAAAAAGCCAGAACCGGTGGCTCATATTCGTCTTGAAGATCGGTCAAAGATTCAATTGAGTTTTCAAGCAAATCATCTAATAAATCAGATCCACAACTGATCAATAATCTTATATAATTCTCAATGAAAACAGTTGGATTATTGATAGAAACATCCAAATCAATAAACTCAATTTTTCTGCTCGGTAATGCGTTTAAAATTTCAGAATTCACCTCCAAAAGAACATTCTCATCATCATTGGAAAGCTTCGAAACTTCACCAATCCCGCCTATAATATTAGATGCAAGTTTTCGAGAATCAAGAGCTGCAACCAAATTTTTAATCACGTGATCAACATATCCGGTGAGATTTTGACAATAATGAGTGTAGCAAGTCCATGAATGTTGGATGAAGGGTCCTAATTTTTCTGTCTTGAGATTTTGTTCTAAAATTTGTAGTATTGAACCTTGAAATGCCTGATCTTTAGGTAGTAGTTGTAGTAATTCGGACAAAATTGTGTAATATGAAGGATCTGAATTTAGAGAGCCAAGTCTCAGCAGTTCAAGTATTCTTTGGTTTGAATTTTTATTAGATTCAACAACAGAGGGATCGACTTGGAAGATGGCAAGTAAAGCTTGTAATAATGTGATGATAATTCCAGAATATAGGATTGGATTAAGTTTTTCCAATTTAAGACCTTTAAATGCAGCTTGAACCAGACGTTTGAATGATGTTGGATCCAATCCACATTGAATCAGCTTTTGAAGTAATATGTACATTGATTTTTTGATCTGAAGATCTTTAGATTGGAAGAAGCTCAAAAATTGATCAGATTCCAACAATTCATTCAACATTGTATCATCCAATTGTATCTCCTCTTTATATTGTCTTGTGATCAAACTTATTAGCATCTGAATTGTAGAATGAACTGTTCGAATATATTTTGTCTCACTTTCATCTTTGCCAACAAATCTTTCATCAGATAAGGTATCTATGGTTTCGAACAGTAATAACTGATGACAATATGATAGTAGTTGTTTCGAAAAAAGTTTCCATAAATTATTGGTTTTGTCAGGAGAGTTTCCAAACGCCGAGGAAATGGAAACAAGGGTTCCTTTGGAAACAACACGATCTGCTTCAAAACAACCGCAAATCCAAATTCCAACAGTGTCACGAAGAAATTTCACATACTTTCTTCCTAAAAGCGCCACCAACTTGGATTGGATCTGATGAGCAGTTAAACGAACTTTCTTTGAGTTATCGGTAGACAATTTTGCATATAATTGACACCAAGAGATCAGCACTATTTCATCCTGAAATTCAGAACTTTGATTGTCCAAATATTTCATTAGATCAACAATTGCCTTTTCTTTCGTTGTATCATCTCTTTTCAATAGACCCTTGAATATTAGCTTCAAATTAGGTGAGCTTAAAGTATTAGGATCAGGTACTCCTGTTATATAATTCAATGAGACTTCAAATCCATTGGTACCAAGACTTTGAGATTGACCAAATGACCCAAATGAGCCGGAACCGGAGAATCCAAATGACATATTCTCTTTCCCCTATGGAGTTATTTTTTCCAAAGAAAAACTATGACTGTTTTGTCGACGGTGGGTCGACAAAACAATTTAAAAATATATTTCCGTCGACTGCGGATATTCCTCAAGTAGCAAAAAATAAACATCCCCTGTTTACAAAACGCTTTCTCTCAAATATATTGGTCACAAGACCCTGAGTTAGCTAGATTCTTTTGCATTAAACATAATGGCCCGAAAGTTAGCCATCGAGGCTATAGAATTCCTCAGAGGAAGAATCTACCTGGGAAGTTATGATTACCATCCTCAAAACACTGATGAACTGGTATTCTTCACTGTGGAAGACGCTCTTCCTTACAACGCGTTTCATCT
This sequence comes from Ogataea xyloterini, assembly GCA_030573155.1. Lineage (NCBI taxonomy): Eukaryota > Fungi > Ascomycota > Pichiomycetes > Pichiales > Pichiaceae > Ogataea > Ogataea xyloterini. The sequence continues at coordinate 62,851 of JAJMCS010000005.1, read as the reverse complement.
AGACTTTGGTCCTCTGCACATCGGACATCTATATCGATTTGCTGTGACCTTGCATAACATCCTGAACGATAATGCTAACAAGAACAAGGCCGTTGTGTTATATTCTTCGTCTGGCGCAAAGGAAAGAACCAATGCCGCATGCTTGTTATGTTGTTATATGGTCCTTGTGCAAAACTGGTCTCCTCATCAGGTGCTCCAACCAATAGCACAACATGAACCGCCCTTCTGTGGGTTTAGAGACGCTGGGTACTCCCATGCAGACTTCGAGTTGAGTATCCAGGATATAGTCTATGGAGTTTGGAGAGCCAAGGAACGTGGAATGCTTGATATCACTTCCTTTAACCTGGAGGAGTATGAACAGTATGAACGTGTTGACCAAGGAGATTTTAATGTTGTTTCTAAAGATTTCATTGCATTTGCATCACCAAAACAATCCAGACCAGGAGCTCCTTTGAATGAGCCATTTAAAAAAGTATTAGAGTACTTCGTTAACAATGATGTTCAACTTGTTGTGAGACTGAACTCTCATCTCTATGACAAGAATGAATTCGAAAAACGAGGTATCAAGCATATTGACATGATTTTTGATGACGGTACTTGTCCTACGATGGAGTACGTCCAGAAATTCGTCGGTGCAGCTGAGACAGTTATCCAGCAAGGAGGCAAGATTGCAGTCCATTGCAAAGCCGGTCTTGGTAGAACTGGATGCTTGATCGGCGCCCATTTAATCTACACCCATGGTTTCACAGCCAGCGAATGTATCGGTTATATGAGAATGATCAGACCTGGAATGGTGGTCGGCCCTCAGCAGCATTGGCTTTATTTGCACCAAAACCAGTTTAGAGATTGGAGACACACCATGGTGTTAGATAATCAGCCGGACGAGTTCATTGGGGGACTGTATCCATTGGTTCCATACAGTGTTATTGAAAATAGAGAATCTGATATGATCGATTCAGAGATTCGCCACCCTGTGATGACTCCAATTCGCAGAAGAAAGGTTTCAGGAACGCTTAAGAGCGCACACAAGGCCGTTCCAATGGAAAGTCCAGGCCAACCGCGTAAATATCGTTCGTCTACCAAGGAGAACCAACCGTATGCCAATTCCGATGAGGAAGCCACATATGAATCCATTGCACATCAACTTTCGAGTCCGAAACGCAAGACCAACAATCAAATGGAGGGAGGAGATGGATTGTACGGTCAATCTGTTGATATTGTTGACCAATCGAAGAAAACCAGTCCTCAAGGATCTCCATATTTCCGTCGTGTTTCTACGACCACGACCACGACCACGACCATATCTTCTTCACCTACGCATTCCGCATCCAACGATTCTGGAATGTTGAAAGTTCCTAAGCAAAGAAGTTCTTTGGGATCCAAGGATGGCAAGGCCAGATTGAATAGCTCTAGACTATCCAGCTCTAACGAGAAGGTGATAGGAAATGGTGGTGTTAGAAAAGTTTCTGCTCCACGTAGAATCACCTCGGGAATGTAGAACAGTTGTTCCACTCGGTTTTTGCTCTTTCAAGCTAGTGAAGTAGCTAATAATTGTCTTACTTAAAAAATACTAGCCACGCATGCGGCTCAAATCAAAACATAAATAAATAATACGATAAATCATTAAACAAGACCAATCATGTCTCGTAATATTTTGATTTCTGAGGAACCTGACATGAATGACGAAAACATGAGTTCAAGTTTGCGACGGAGGTCTTTGATTCCACGACGAACAGTGACTCCTAATAGAGGAACCCGCCAATTTAGCGGGGGGAATATTAAGAGCATGCTTCCCGTTCCACCTACTGAAAAGATCACTGCCGAGTACAACACCCCAGAAGAGTACATTGAAATTTTGGAGGCGTTTGTGGATCAGGATTTGATTTTAGAGAAACAGCAAACTACAGAGTTGATCCAGAAGATCAATGTAGTAATGGGCCAAATCCAGGAATTAAGTAATGAGAAGAATCAACTTTTACGTGATAAGAAGAAGATTCAAAATCTGATTGATGATTTAAGATTGAATTATGAGACTTTGGACAAAACGTTGATTATCAAGAACAAAAGTATTGAAAATGAGATTAAACAACAAAGACGACTTTTGGATGTTAAGAAAAAAGAGATAGATTCTCAATCGATGTCCAAGGTAAGAGAAGTCGAGAACAATATGAAACAGTTAATGGAAGACTTGTTAGTAGATGAGGAGGAAGAGAAGAAACGCGAAAAAGAATTGGATGAGAAAGAACAACAGAATAAGACTTTGGAGATGGAGCTAGATGGTATCAAACGGGAATGCAAGCGCAAAATTGCAGATCTAGTATCCGAAATTGGGTCTGAAGTTATGGAAAAGAGTAGAAGGAAGGATGATCAATTACATAATCCTAGAGGAGAGGTGGAATCAATGAAGCTGGAACTTCAGAGAATTGAAGGAGAATTGACCAAGAAACAGGATGAATTAGTGAACTTGGAACAAACAATCGAACAATACAAGAATAGATTGGGATCCATGGAGAATTGTACCGGGACATTTGATGAGCAAATGATGGATTTAAAGGTTCAAAAGAATCGGATTTTGGCAGAGCTGGATGTAAGAAATCAGCAGATTGATAATTTTATAGAGACCGACTTCTCTGAGAAGCAAGCCCAATGCGAACATCTACAATCGAAATTAGAAACTGAAAGATTTGCACGACTGAAAATTGAAGACGAATGCATGGAGCTTAATGGGGAAGCACGAATAGTTGTTGAAGATCAAGGAAACATTAATGGACAAATGGTGAGATATTTAACTGATCATATGGAGGATCGGATTAAAGTTTTTGCTGAAGGTGCTCTATTAGGGGTTAGTTATACGATCTTGGAGATTAGAACTCAAATTGATTATTTGGAGATGATCAAAGACTATTTGGAGACTCGAAAAGGGTCAAATAGATATCAATATTGGAGAATTGAGATTCACGCAATCAAAAATTCACACTTTGATGGAATAAGCATCACAAGTACAAATGTGAACACGAAAAAGGTGCACTCGTCCTGGGTTTTAAGAGTTAAGGTGATGGAAAATACATTATCAGAAGAGACGTTGAAATTGTGCGACGAGACAAAAGTAATGAGTATTTGGGGCAGGGAGGATAATTGCATGGAACTCTTGGACGTTATCGAACGATTCCAAGCACCAAAGAGCCAGGCAATACAGTTTCGCTTGGATGTAACTGGTTAGCTATTCTGGTATTCTACACACGACCTTTTTATTAGTTGTAGGATAAAAAATTTCAAGAGGAATCGAATTAAAATAAATATTCAAACATGATGAGACCTTTGATGTTGAAGGGTCACGATCGTTCGTTGACCCAAGTTAAGTTCAACCGTGAGGGAGATTTACTTTTTTCTGTCTCCAAGGGTAAGGAAGCATCCATTTGGTACTCCTCGAATGGTGAAAGATTGGGGACTTTTGTTGGACACAACGGTACCATTTGGTCGATTGATATTGATCCTGAGACCAATTATGCTGTCACTGGAAGTGCTGATTTTACTGCTAAATTGTGGAAGGCCGAGAGTGGTCAATGTATCCATACTTGGACTTTAGAATCGCCTGTGAAAAGAGTTGAGTTCAGCCCTGATGGAAACAAAGTGTTGATTATCACAGACCAAGTTATGGGACAAACAGGAAAAATCAAGATTTTCGAGATTGATCACACCAAGAACGCACAGTCAGAGACCCCTGTGTTGGAAATTGTGAACCAGGACGGACCTGCTTCGAGATATACGGTGGCTGGTTGGTCATATGGAGGATATTATATAATGGCTGCTCATGCTGGAGGAAAAGTGAGCAAATACGATGCTAAAACCGGTGAATTATTGGGAAGTGCCACCAATCAAGAGATGTTGTTGACAGATCTCCAATTCTCCTCGGACAAGACTTATTTTATTGTTTCATCGAAAGACAAGACTGCTTGTCTCTACGACGTGGATAACTTAAATCTTTTGAAGAGATACACAGCAGATGTTCCAATGAATTCTGCATGCATCACCCCAGTCAAAGAATTTGTTATTTTGGGTGGAGGTCAAGACGCAAGAGACGTCACCACTACGTCGCTTGCAGAAGGTAAATTTGAGTCGAGATTCTATCACAAGATATTCGAGGAGGAAATTGGCCGTGTGAAGGGTCATTTCGGTCCATTGAACTACGTGGCTGTGCATCCTAAAGGAACATGTTACGCCTCCGGTGGAGAAGATGGTTTTGTTCGTCTTCATCATTTCCATAAGTCGTACTTTGATTTCCTCTACGACGTGGAGAAAACCGCCCTTGCTACACAACAATTTGAGATCGAAACTTAATAGAAAGGAGAATCACCGTCTATATTCGTTTATTAATGTAATTCTATTTCTTACCGGCACCACCAGCGGCCTCTGCTAACCTTTTTTCTTCAGCAGCTTTCTGCTTGGCACGGACAATGTCTGCATCGTGTTGCATTCTTTTCTTTGGATCTCCTTCTTTCTTAGATGACTTGGCTTGTTCCTGCTGTTTCTTCAAGTTCTTGGCTCTTGCCAGATCTCGTTGATTACCCCTTGCCATTGGAGATTTCTCAAAATATTTCTAGAATCAATCCAAAGTGTTGGAATTGTTCAAAGGTGTCGGGTGTAGAAGTGTTAGCTGGAACTTAATCAAAAATTTGGTGCACGGGTGTAAGTCATCATGATATCTGCTCTATTCGTATACAACGCCAAAGGAGAAGTACTTATCTCTCGGTTATTCAGAGAGGGAGTTAGAAGGAATGTTTGTGAGGTGTTTAGGATCCAGGTGATTTCTAAATTGTCCGATATCAAATCCCCTGTATTGACACTTGGTTCCACGTCTTTCCTTCACATCCGTCATCAATCCTTATGGATTGTTGCTGTGACTCGCTCAAACATTGATGCATCACTTGTGATTGAATATTTGTACAGATTTGTTGATTTACTCAAACGATTGCTCAATGTTGACAAACTCACGGAGTCAGACATCAAGTCCAACTTTTCGCTGATTTACGAGGTCCTGGACGAAAGCGTCGAATCTGGCCATGTTTCCAACATGGAAATATCCACATTGAAGCCTTTGTTGACAGCACAACCTGCAGAACCAACCAAATCAAGAAGCAATTCGGCCAGTGGATTATTAGCAAAAGCAGGCTCTATTAGACGAAAATCGACACCGAAATTACCTCAACTGGTTAATGAACCATTGGACGTCTCAGGATCAACACATCCTTGGCGTCCAAGGGCACTAAAATATAAGAAAAACACTATTCATATCAATATCATCGAAGACTCCAATTTGCTTATATCATCATCTGGAATGGTATTACGATCGTTTGTTGAAGGACGTGTTTTAACGGATTGTCGGCTTTCTGGAATTCCAACCTGTTCATTCGGGTTAACTTATGATGATCCTGATGAAGAATATCAACAGTTCAAGTCCAAAGATTGCACATTTCATCAATGTGTCAATTTAAATGATTTTGATCAACATAAGTTGATCAAATTTATTCCTCCTGATGGTGAATTTGAGTTGATGAGTTATCGTTCTGATGTTGAGAATATTCCATTTCTTGTTTCTCCAACCACCGAACTAGGTAGAAAATCCGGCCTTTTGTACAAGATTGATTTGAAATCTTTGTTTCCGTCTTCTATTTATGCTACCAATTTGACAATCAGGATTCCTGTTCCACCGGGGACTACCAAAATTAAGTCAAACACAGAAGTTGGAAAGTGTAAGCTGGTGGAAGAAGACGGTGCAATTCTATGGCAAATTAAGAAGATCTACGGTCAACAAAAGTGCCAATTAGAATGTGAAGTATTGGATGAAAAAGTTGTTTGGGCTGGATCCAAGCCTCCAATTTCAGTGAATTTCACTATTGAATCGTATTCTGTTGGTGGTCATAAAGTGAAACTTTTGAAGGTTCAAGAACCAACAATGAAGTATACTACGGTCAAGAGTATCAATTACATTTCCAGATCTAAAAATTACGAGATCCGTTTATAATTGACATCTTTACACCCTTTAATTTTAATTCCCCGCAAAAGATAGAGATGGATCATGATGAGTTCAATGTCTAGACGTGTTGTCGAAATGCGAAGATATATATGTCGGATGCGCGAGTTAGACATGAACAATCTAGGGTCGAATATTTCTGGTAAACGAGAACGGATTAGAGCGAAATTGAATCAGATGGTTCTGGAACCTGTGAGATTTGAAGATAGCAGCTTGTTCATAGATCATTTATTGAAAGAAGCTGATATGTTTCAATGGGGAATGACGGAAACATGTTTGGGTATAGTTCAATCCCAATTAATGTCACAAACACAGTTAAAGGAGCAAATCATGAGAAGATTGACCAATGGAGGTTTGGAAGATGTTCGAGCGTTGCGTAGTCAACTTCGAAACAGATCATCATTCATGGATCCGAGCATTTATCCATATTACAATGAATTTGTTAATGAGTTGAATGAATTCAATGTGGACATTCCATATTTAGAAAGAACATACCTTAATCTTCCAGCTCCAGTTCCTCTCAATTTACATAATAAGGATATTGAGAAACTCATTAGTGTGTTATATAAAAGGAGAAACAATCCCAGAAGTCAGGAGTTGGCTCTTCGATTCATTGCTGATTTGCGTCGATCGGGCTTGAGACTTACCTTTGATGAATATATCAAACTTGTTGAGTCAACTAAGGGACGTCTTGGCTTGATTCGGGCTTACAAGAATTATCGAGATCATTATGGAATCAATAATCAGTTTGTTGGTCGATTTTTGAACCTCACAAAGACCCAAGTACCAGAATTGAAGTCAAAATTACAAAGATTGGTGATTAGAGACATGGTGAAAAACGATTTGAAACCAAATTCGTATACAATGGCACAACTATTGAACATTTCTGGCTCAAGTAAGAACATTAGTTTTCTATTGGAAATGGTGGAACTTGCTCTTTGGACTCAAGTGTTACATCCAGCTACAATAAAAGCTATTGTAATTAACCTACAATTAGCAGGTGAACATGAATTGAAATTTGAATTTGAAAAACTACTAACTCCCCAGAATTACTCCAATCATGATCTACGATTGATAGACTCTCTTTTGGAGAAAAATAGCACCACTTATTGTGGTCTTGTATATAGATATTAAACAGCACTGCCTTGAAAAAAAAAGTAGCTTAGGGAAGTGCGATTTTGGCCACGCAGAAAAATTATCAGGTCTCCTCCTATTATTATCATTCATAAGTTTGGTGAATAGATACTTTTGTCTCCGTTATTACCACGAGAAACACGCGTTTTGTTAGGTCGATACTGACATAGACGTTGAAGAAGAGTATCAAAAGGCAACTTTCGCAAATATTACTAGTTTGCCTTTGAAAAGCAATTCTATACAGAACTTTAGAAAATCAAACATGTCTGAGCCAATCAAGAAGGGAAATATCGCACAAGCGCCCACCCCTCAGAACACGCCTGCCTCAGCGGCTGGTTCGTATTTGAAAAATGCGGCCTTACCGACATTACCGACCATTCCATCTACAATCAAAGAAGATGATGATTTGCGCAGAAAGTTGTTGGCAAATCCAGCGATTTTGTCTATGATTGAAGGAAAGCTTAATACTTTGGTCGGAACAGACTCAGGATATGTGAAGGCATTACCTCCAAAGATCAAGAACAGATTATATGGATTGAAAGCTTTGCAACAAACACAATTTAAATTGGAAGCAGAATTTCATATGGAGTTATTGAATCTTGAGAAGAAGTACCACCAAAAACATCTTCCAATTTTCCAAAAGCGGAAGGAAATCATTGTTGGTTCTTTGGAGCCATCCACAGAGGAAGTAGAAGAAGGTCAAACTCTTATGGGAGAGGATGAAGAGGATGAGGAAGATGAAGAAGGCGAGACAGATGCCACTAAAAAAGAAATCGATGAGACTTTGAAGGATGTCAAGGGTATTCCAAGCTTCTGGTTGACTGCAATGGAAAACCTCGGACCAATAGCAGAGTTGATTACTGATAGAGATTCCGAGGCTTTGAACCATTTAATCGACATTAGACTTGAATATTTCGATGCACTGGGCTTCCGATTGGTTTTCGAATTTGAAGAAAACGAATATTTCACCAACAAAGAACTGGTCAAGACATATTATTACCAAAAAGAATTGGGGTACTCACGTGACTTTGTGTATGATCATGCTGAAGGATGTGATATCAAATGGAAAGACAATGACCACAATCTGACCATTGTGGTTGAGAAAAGAAAGCAACGAAACAAGCATACCAAGCAAGTGAGAACTATTGAGAAATTGACTGCTGTCGACTCGTTTTTCAATTTCTTCACCCCTCCCCAGCCTCCACAGCCTGAAGGAGAGGAAGAAGGAGAAGATGAAGATGAAGACGAGGAGGAAGAAGAAGAGGAAGAAGAGGCTCTTGAGGAGAGATTACAATTGGACTATGAAATCGGTGAGTTGTTTAAAGACAAACTACTTCCGAGAGCTATTGATTGGTTCACAGGATATGCTCTTGAATATGAATATGATGAAGGAGAAGGAGGAGATGATTTCGATGACGAGGAGGATTTCGAAGATGATTCTGAGGATGATGATGAGGACGAGGACGACGATGATGAGGATGAGGATGAAGACGAAGTCGCCGACCCATCAAAGGCTAAACCGGCTGAATGCCAACAGCAGTAAATCAGTTGTGATTTTATAAGATAATCGTGAAATTTACTCACGTGTTTTTACAAAAATACTAGGCTACTCAGTGGCTTAATCGGGAAGCGGAGCACTAATTAGAGCCGATTGGTTGATACTGGTCAACCATAGGCAACCATAGGCTCTTTCAATGCTATATAAACGGTAGGATATGTCCCTCCATTTCTCATTAAACCATGTCTCAAGGAACAATTTACCTCAATCTCGCTTCGCCAAGATCTTCCCTTTTTAAGGATCTCATTCAATATTTGAACTTAGATATTAAAATTTCCGATAACAAGGACCCTGAATATATCAAAAAGTTCCCATTGAAGAGAGTTCCTACTTTCAGTGGACCAAACGGTTACGATTTACATGAGGCCGTTGCTATTTTGATCTATCTGATCTCTCTTGCTTCTCCTAGCAACCACAATCTCTATGGTAAGAACATTTACGAGCAAGGACAAGTCTGGAGATGGACTTCATTTGTCAACAGTGAAGTCATCAGTGGATTGGTTGACTTCATCTATCCTTTGAATGGAAACTTTCCATATAGCAAGGAGGGAGTCGACAAAGCTTATGACGTTTTGGAGACTTATGTCAACTTGTTGGAGGGCCAATTGGCCAAGACCAAGTACCTTGCTACTGATGATGAACCAACTTTAGCTGATATTTGGGCCGTTCAATCTGCCAGATGGGGATTCCAAACTGCTTGGGACAAGAAATGGGCTCAAAAACACCCTGTCTTCTACAAGTGGTTCCGCGAAATCGTTGACACTCATCCAATTGCCTCGTTGTCCTTGAAGGGATTCCAACCTTTGGAAGTTGCTTGGAAAAACGAGAAACCAAATTGATTTACGGATTTAGAATTACGGACTTAGTATACTGAAATAAAACAGAAAAAAACACAGCCACACAGTAAACTTCCGTGCACCAGCCACACAACGTGGCAAGGTCTCGCATTCTTTTTTTTTTGCTAATATAACCACCTGCTTAATATATTTTTTGATTTTTATTTACATCACTACATCTTGCCGAACTTATTATCGAATCAGAAATTGCATGTCCAAGCCCCTACCGCGATCGTGTATCCATACCAGTTCTCCTACTCAAAGAGTTTACAAGAGCCTTTTGGCACTTGTGTCTCTTCTTCCTAACGTTTCAAAAGCGTTGCCTATTCCAGCTAATTCTTTACTTTCCAGGGGAATCGCTCATGTGGCTAGCAAACATCATGAGACCTTGTCAGAGGAAGAGTTTTATCTCTATATGGGTGCATCCATCTCCCTGGTCTTGTTAGGTGGTGTTTTTGCCGGTCTGACACTTGCTCTTATGGGACAAGATGAATTGTACCTTAAAGTGATTGCAGATAGTGGAACACCTACAGAACGGAAATGGGCTAAGGCTGTTTTGAAATTGATTGGACGTGGAAAACATTGGGTTTTGGTCACGTTGCTTTTATCCAATGTCATCACCAACGAATCGTTGCCGGTGATGTTGGATAGATTTTTAGGTGGGGGACTTGCTGCAGTTGTCTCTGCCACCGCTTCTATTGTCATCTTTGGTGAAATTATTCCTCAATCTGTTTGTGTCCGTTATGGTTTACAACTTGGTGCCTACTTTTCACCTTTCGTTCTTTGTCTCATGTATATCATGTATCCTGTGGCATATCCAATTTCCAGATTGTTGGATTACATTCTTGGTGAAGACCATGGAACTGCTTACCGCAAGTCGGGACTTAAGACCTTAGTCACTCTCCACAAAACCATGGGAGTTGAAAGACTTAATCAGGATGAAGTCACAATCATCAGTTCTGTTTTGGATCTTAAGGAGAAATCCGTTAGTTCTATTATGACTCCAATCGACAAGGTCTACACATTACCTTCAGATAAAATTCTCAACGAGGAAGTCGTTGAGGAGATTTTCAATGCTGGATTCTCTCGTATTCCTATTCATTTACCAGGAGAACCAAACAATTTTGTCGGTATGCTATTGGTTCGTATTCTTATTAGTTACGACCCTGAAGACGGATTACCTGTTTCATCATTCCCATTGGCCACTCTACCAGAAACTTCTCTGGATACATCGTGTTTGAACATCCTAAATTACTTTCAAGAAGGTAAATCTCACATGGTTATAGTAAGCACCACTCCTGGAATGGATTCCGGAGCAGTTGGTGTTCTTACGTTGGAAGACGTGATTGAGGAACTTATTGGAGAGGAAATCATGGATGAAAGTGATGTTTATTTGGATGTGAACAAAAACATCATGAGAAGTATCCCAGGTCCTTTGGCAAGAAAGAATGTATCGACTTATTTGCACAGTTTATACTCCTCGAGATCGAATTCTCAAATTATCCATGGCTCACCACCACCACAGCCATATTATTATAAGCGAGCAAGCATAGACTCGCAACAAGATCAAGAAACTACTTTACATTTGCCTCCGCCCACACACAATACCCAGATCAACTCTACCATTGCAAATGGTATGAAACCTTCAAATTTAGCTGTGAATCCTCTGCAGACCAGCAATGTTCATATTACGATCAAGAAACAACCCCAATTGAATTCCACCCAACCTGAACCTAGTTCTCCTGAATCTGTTCGTGTTTCAGATGCTGATGCTGGATCTGAACAACAACATCATTCTCCAGCAGTTAGACGAGTGTCTGTTTCACACTCCAAGACGATCCAAAAACAGTTCACTCTTCCTACTGATCGGCAAGCCCGGTCGTCTGTTGATCTTTCCGAACTTAAAGATCAACCCAAAGTGATTGAACGCAATGGAAGTGTACAGAATGAAGCATTAACTACAAGCCATTCAGTGAAAAGTTCCGGTGGTCTAATTGAGAATATCGTCAGTGTCCGTGGAATGAATAAGACTGTGATCGAAGAAAGTGCGTTGCACGATGTTTTAGACATGTATGACGAAAACGGACATGAAACTCACGGTGAAGATGCACCATTCCTTCGTAAAGAACCGGATACCAGACCAAGAAGAGATTCTAAACGGTTTTGGGATTGGAGTTGATGCTCCGGTTTTTATTATGCGACGCGGCGATCGACGCGAAATTTAGTACTACATATAAAACATGAAGATTCATTTCTTGACAAATTGCTATTTATTATTTGTTGTTTAATACCTCTAAACAGCTAAACTAATTTCATGCCCGATCAATTGCAAGTTCCTCAAGCGAGTGCCAGGGATGTTGTGGGACGAAACACGTCGTCATCATCCCTGCAATCCAATGCCAGTGGTTCGGGCTCTGGGGGCGGGAGCCATGTGCTATCCAAATTGTTCAGGAAGGGATCCAACCGGTCTACCCGGTCACTCTCCAGTAGGTCTGTTAATACAACACCATCATCGTCGCTCACTCCAAATACTACAAATTTGACCCCGAAAGTGAGCAATGAAAGCGGCACCTCGGCAGCTGATAGCACAGATTCTACTCCTAGTGCCAAACTACGGCTTAAGCGGTTCCTGAAACCAATTCATCGGCATAACCAGCCATCAGAGCAAATCGATCTGCACAAGATGATCAATAACAAATTGAATAAACTCAAAATAGGAAGACATCATCACCATGAACATAGAAGACCGGAAGTCTCTTCAAGCCAACCGATTACTCCCCCTTCTGGAGATAAAGAATCTGATCAGATGCTAGTCAGAAAGATGGTTGCCCCATATGGAGAAGTCCCGGAAGCAGAAAAAGTGATATTAGGAGAAGGGGCTGGGGGGTCGGTGTTTATCGTTCGTCGGCCTTCAGACAAGATGATATTTGCAATTAAGAAGTTCCGTACACAAAACCCTAAGGAAACTGAATACGATTACCGCAAGAAGGTGTACAACGAATACAACTTATCAGAAACCTTACACCATGAAAACGTTATTCAAGTCTATGAGCTTTTACATGAACACGATTTATACGTGATGGTAATGGAATATTGTCAATACGACTTCTTCACCATAGTAATGGGGGGTGTCATGTCAAAACAAGAGATATATTGCTATTTTAAGCAAATGATATTTGGGGTTCAATATATGCATCAACAAGGAATAGCGCATCGTGACTTGAAACTGGATAATTGTGTGGTCAACGATCAAGGTATATTGAAATTGATTGATTTTGGATCTGCGCTCCGATTCAAAAAACCTGATGCTGACCCTCAATCATCTATCATTAAGGCTAGAGGAGTTGTTGGTTCTGATCCATACTTGGCTCCAGAATGTCTCTCATTATCTTCATACGACCCTCGACCAGCAGACGTGTGGTCTTTGGCTATTATGTTCTGTTGCATGATACTGAGACGATTCCCATGGAAAATACCAAAGAGCACTGATAATTCTTACCGTGCGTTCGTGGGGGAAGCAAGTGACGACGACAAGAAAAAGAGCGGACCAAATAGGTTGTTAAAGCTCTTGCCATCTTCGTTTCGTGAACTTATTGCTCAGATGCTAGTCATTACTGCTGAAAACCGTATTATTATGGAAGATATTATTGAATCGAAGTGCGTGGCAGAAATCGACTGGTGTCATGATTCTGTCAAGGGAGAACATATTCACCATTTGATCACAGAAGAGGATCTCGAAAAGATCGAGGCCGAAAAGAAGAAAACCGCAATGGTCAATCGAATGGTGTGACCTCACCACCCATGGTCATATAACATGGAGACAGACTCTCCATTATTGATTCTCCTTATTGCTTCAGAAAAAATCCGGGAGACATCAAGCACCACCATAGATTCAGAACCAATTTCCACCTGATGAGAAGTCTGGTCCACCGAGTTTGTGGTGATAATCTTGTCAATAACTGACTTCTTCAATTTCTTATTTGCTTCCCCACTGAAAATCCCATGGGTGATTAAAGCATATACATATCTCGCTCCTTGTTCCTTGAGCAAACTTGCTGCTCTAATAATGGTGTTAGAGGTATCCACCAGATCATCAATAAGCACACAAGTTTTGTCTTGGACATCTCCAACAAGCATAGTGGTCGCAACATATTGTTCCACGTGCGGCTGATTGACAGAAGCACTAGATGCGGTACGTTGAAGACTAAGTCCTGGAGTAGCAAAAGAGACACTATTGATGCTGGATGTGGATGGGTTTGAGTGGACCATGAGTTCTGATTGGTTATGAGAGTCATCAACCTTTTGACGACGTTCTTTATGAATCAGGGCAAATGGCATTCCTAATGCATCTGCAATGGCTGCTGCTCTTTTAGCTCCACCAGCGTCTGGCGACACAATCACACAATCTTTATAATCTGGCACGTAATTGGTAATATAGTGTTGGAATAGAGGCTTGGAATGTAGATTGTCCACTGGGATATCGAAGAAACCCTGGAACTGGGCATCATGGAGATCCATTGTAATTATATGATTTGCTCCTGCAGAGGTAATCAAGTTAGCCACCAGTGTTCCGTTCTGAGCTATCCATGGACGATAAGCACTGATACTAGCCATTGAAGCACCATTAGTAGGAAGAGTTTTCAATGGAGAAGAGGTATTGAGAGCTCTGAAATTCGCCAATTCTTTATGAGTAGGATCTAGGGGGTTGAATTTGGAAGTCAATTTTGGGGAAGGTGGAACGCTATCCCATAAGTTTGAGCCTTTAAGTTGAGCTCCTCCTGGAGCTCCTCTTTTGCTGCCAGGTGACTCGACCTGTCTTGAATAGAAAAATAATGGACAAATCACAGTGATACGTTTGGCTGATGCCATTTTACAGGCCGAAATCATGATCAATAATTGCATGAAATGGTCATTAACATGACCAGCTCCAGTTTGAATGATGAAGACATCTTTTTCTCGAACAGAGTCACCAAAATGGACCGAAGTCTCTCCATTTGCAAAATTTTTGAGCTCCACCTTTCCTGGAGGAAGTCCTAGGTTTCGACAAATGCGTTCGGCAAGTTCTGGGTTGGATGAGCCGGAAAAGACAATGATATCACGCATCTACGGAACTACAAGTTTTTTTTCTTGCAAATATTAAATACATAAATCGACGCGTCTATAGACCTCTAGATGTTGGAACTGGCAACGAATGAGTTAAGATGATCATCAAACAATTGACATCTGATGGGCATCTCAAGTTGATAAAATGGGTTCTTTAAAACGTAGTTGCAGTAATATTGGTAGATTTTGTCGTAAATGAGACTAAATCTTGTTTCATCCATTTCTGGTGAAACGAACAGAATGATCTTCAATCCGGTGACTGTTTGATTGACAAAGATCTTAAACAATCCGGTATCTATCTCTCTTAAACCTGTTCTGTTTGAGTTTGAGTTTAGTTTTGATTTCTGGTAGTTTTGAGCAGCATTTCGTGGAGTCATCTTGGACGCTATAGCATGAACTCCATGAAGAGTACTAGCTATCACCAAGTAATCGTTAGATCTTTGACGTGTTATTGGAGAATTCTGAACTTTGTAATCCTTTTGATAAAGAAGCGACCCCGATCGTGAGGTAATGTATATTGAATATATCATGCTAAAATAAATATTGGAGAAATTCTTACATTTTATTATTTCTATTTAAATTACAACAACCCCCGTTGATTCTTTTTCTGCTTTTCTCGATAGACTCGGTAGCCCAATAGTCCAATGTAGCCAAGAACCAGGAACATGATCGAATACAATGTGTATTTGACTAGAGACCAAACTAATGAGAAGAAATAACCAATGGCTCCTCTTTCATCATTGTATTGCTCAATGTTGCGTTGTTTAGCTCTTCTCTCGGATTGTTTGAGTCTCTTAACGGATTTTCTTCTAGCTCCAGCCTTCTTTTGGACCCGACGTGCTCGTTCTTTTGCATTTTCTGCGGCTCGCTCTTTCTTTTCGTCGGCATCAACACGATCATCCAAATTATCCAAAAGAGCGTCAATAGATTGAATTGCCTCACCCTTACTGTTCTTCAAGGAATTGACCTCAATTTTGTACAAATCCACATTGTGGAACAATTCTCCCGTTTCAGCACTCACACCAATGTATGGAGTCTGAGGAATAATGGTGGAGGATAACTCATTGGTAGAGAAACATGATTTCCAGTTGTCATTTCCATTTATATCGAAATCAAGTTCGAAATGTCCAGATGAGGCAATGTAAGTAACACGCATTCTCGAGGGCTCATCCTTACGAACATTGTAGACACGTGGAAGAGAACAACCTCCAATTTCCGTATTCGATCCATCATTATCTTTACTGTATTTGTCCACAATACCATTGTTAGTCTGGATAGACACTCTAGGGAACGTAGTACTACCCTTGGAGTCTCTATTTTTGGTCTGAGAGTTACGGAAGGTATCAATGATGATCGAAATACCATGATAATCGCTCTGCATTCCAAACATATCTCCTTGTCCCAAAGGTTCAGTGGTCAACCAGAAAGCCATTCCATCACCAATCAACGAGATCCGGTTTTGTTCGCCATGAATCTTGAAGTCAACAATCGCTTGAAATGCAC
Source organism: Ogataea xyloterini (assembly GCA_030573155.1). NCBI lineage: Eukaryota > Fungi > Ascomycota > Pichiomycetes > Pichiales > Pichiaceae > Ogataea > Ogataea xyloterini. The sequence continues at coordinate 46,686 of JAJMCS010000005.1, read as the reverse complement.
CGGCATCACCCAACGAAATTGGATGTCTCGAAAACACATACCCAACCGAGTTCGGTTGTTCGGAAGCAAGACGAACGTAATCAGAATTCATTCTCATCACCATGTTTCCTCCGTTCTCATAATTGATCAGTTCGAGGGTGGATGGATTCAGAAACGGCTTCTCAAAACTCAAATATTGAATATTTTTACGTTGAATCTCCTTTTCATTGATCAATTCTTGAACATCGTTTATATCTTGTTCTCCATGATCTTCAATAACCTTATTACTCTTGCCACCAAATAACCACCAGAAAATCAATACGGTGATCAATCCAACCACAACCCGGCCTCTATTAGTTGGCTGGGAGATCCATCTACTCCACCGGGGTTTTCGGCCATACCCATACCCAGTTCCAATGTCCATTTTTCGAAGTCGAATTAAAATTAATGCTCTAAAATAATTTATAGAATTATTGGTGCTAGGTGTGTTGTCATGAGATCGTTAGTCGTGAATTAATAATCAAGAGTCAAGGAGGAGCACTTAGATGAGGTCATCTGAGTGGACATACTAAGGTCTGAACAAGAAAGATCGGCAGATTCCCATTCATGAACGTTCACCCTGATGGTTTCATGCTCCCGTTGGCTAGGACGAGCTGAAAATAGAGAACTAAGATGCAAGTTCTTCGAGTTCTGGAACTTGGAGTTATATCTGCAATCCGAGCAATCATCACATCTGTGTTGGGAATCAAGTACAGGAATGTCTATGATGTAATTGGTTTCAGTTTCACAGTTGTCCATACCAGAAAACTCTTTGCTCCGCATCTTATTGAGCTGCACGTGATCAACTGGAACATGACAAGCATATTTGTACTGTTCGGCAACAGGTATTCTGGAATCTTCAGAAAGAGGACCAGATTTCGCCAATTTTGAGCATTCAAGTACATCTTGTCTGAATTCAAATAGATTATGACGACCCCAAGGATTGACCACAAGATATTTGCAAAGAATATGGAACACTTCTTCTGAGATAGGCAAGATCCGAAGTAACACCGATGGATCTTTAACAAACGCTTTGAAAGTTGCATCATGAAGCGATGCTTTAAGCCATGGATTTCTAATTGAGATCAGATTGATCAAAATGATGCTTAATGACCACACATCACCTGAACTGGTTGGAAATTTGACATTTTCATGAAGTCCTTCATGACTTGGGGCCATAAGACGTTCTAGATGAATAGAATGTGTATCTTTGGAGTCGTATCCCTGACAGAAATTTTGTATTCTTTCTGGAGACATATAGTAGCTAGAACCACAGCAAATATTTGATTCAATCTGTTGATCTTGCATTGCAAGACCGAAGTCAGCGAGGATCAACTTTCTTCCATTATCGGCCACTAAGATGTTCTCTGGTTTAATATCACAATGATACACGTTCTTGGAATGACAATATGTGATAGCATCGACGAGTTGTAAGAAGACATTCTTGATTAGGAATGGATCATTTTTATAAATTTGTTTCTCCACAATGGCATTGAATAAGTCTCCATCAGGATAATAGTCCATTACCACAAACAAAGCTGGTTTCGAATCATAGACTTTGTAAAGAGACAGGATATTGGGATGTTTGTGAACTTTCAATTGTAGACTGATTTCTTTAAGGATTTTGTTGTCCGATCCACTTTTTTCAATCAAATCGAGATTGAGCAAGTTTGCTACCAGTCTATGGTTATTCAATAACGCCATATGTAGAAGATCTAACTCCATTTGTTCTAAACGTTGTTTATTCCCACGTTCAGATTGATCTTTAAGTATGATTTTGATCGCATAGGTCTTGTCGGTGTATAAATGCTTGGCCGAATAGACCACCCCATATGACCCAGATCCTATACGTTTCTGGAGTTGATATTTATCATTAAGTAGAATGTTGGACAGGCCCTTCATTATTGCCAATATACGACAGAACAAATCTTATTTATGACGGTCAGGTTCCCCACCAACAATAGCTTTCAAAACACGCGCACACATGACCGAAAGTCAGGCAGAATAGATTAAAGAGCTGATTTTTGTCAGGCAATTTCCAAATTCGGCCCACGCTAATGTGTCATGTCGCATGAGGAGCCGCATATTTTAGAATTTTTCCGAATCATCTCTCCACCTGTACGCGAAAAGTCGGGTGATTATTAACATAAACAGATAATCTATTGACCATGGATGCTTTCAGATTGGTAGATCTCACTAAAACTAATCACCGGACCCTGAAATCATTCCAGCCGTCCTCCGAAATAAAACAGCCGTATGTATCCGCTATGAATCATGACATATTATTTCAAATTGTTGGGATACGAGACATGACTAAATCCGCAATCACCTATATTGAGAATTTGATTGAATTGATAGATGAGAACGAGGGATATTATGATCGTCAGAACAAACGAAAACAGAAAGTCATTCGATCTGCAAACGTGGATGGTGATGCCCAAGAACATTTTCCTGTCACTGTAAATTCCTCCACTTATCGTCTAACACTTCAAGACACAAGCGGGAACTTGTGTTACGCGTACGAAGTAGAGCCCCTTCCATTTCTCAGAACAAACCAGGATTTATATCCTGTTAAACTGGGCTCAAAATTGTTGGTTCTCAAAGGAGCCACTTTATTATTTAGTTCAACAATCCAGTTGAACTCAACTAATTGTCGATTTCTGGGCGGCGAATTAGCCCATATGAACCATAAACTCTACCAAAGAGAATTGGAGAACTTTAAGAAAGACTTCAATTACATCATCGCATGATATATACTAATTATTTAATAACAACTCCCATAGAGCTTGCTCATTTGGAAAGTCATGATGAACAATACTCACAATCAAGTATTCGTCCAAAACCTTATTTATCAAAGAATGGGAAACCGTTCCGCGTGGATACAATAACTGCCATTCTTTCCAAATACTGAAGGCCTCCTCACTCCAAGCACGGAACGATTCCTCTTCAATTATAGTAGTTTGAACAATCTCTCTATCAGGGAAAACACCCCAGGTAACACAATTGCTCTGTTGAGCTGTTAAATTCGAGTTATAATGTCCTTGACTGTCACTCACATAATAGCTGATATATTTATTGTCCTTCAATCTGGCCACCAATTTGTTCCAGTCGTTCTTAGAAATGAACATTTCAACAAACGCTTTCTGATAAACGTAACCATTTTTCGGACCCCAGCCAAAGATCTTGTCACTTGATCTGCTGCAATTGGTGGCAGGCTGTGATGAAATGGTGAACCAATTAAATTCGTTCAAACTGATCAATTCTTCCTGAATCAAGGCTGTTTCTGGATTCAATCCAATCTCAGACCACGGAAGAGCATCGATCTTTCCACTCAAATAGTTCTTGAAGATCTTAGAAACATCTTTCAATGTAGCGGGATAACCCCAAAGTTCATATGCTTTAGTAGAAGCAATCTTCAAAGATGGACCATAACCATCAATCTCACCATAAGCAGGCGATCTAGAGTCACCAAATCTTCCGTTCGGGAAATCATCCCAAGTGGCATCTTTTCCAAGAGTTCCATGTCCGGAAGAGATCGAAACAATAGTCTTCAATTGAGACATGGACTTTCTCTTATCAGATCTAACCATTGGGGCATCAACAATAACTTGATTGTTAACTTGTCTGAATCTGTTTGCATAGGCGGCTCGTTTGGCAGTGGTTGTAATATCATCAAAATCCTCATCAGAGCCAGAGCTCTCGTTTTGAAGCTCTTCCTGTTCTTTCTTGGTAAGAACTTGCGATAAGAGTTCATTTTTATTGATAATCTGAGCAATCGATTTCTCCAAGTTCAACGTGTAGAAATGGAATCCTCTGATCGTGCCATTGGTATCTTTATTGATTTTGGAAACCATCTCGGAAAGGATTTCCACACCTATTTCTTTGATCTTATCATCATCATTTTGGTACTCGCTAGGAAATTTATCCAAAACAGATGAAGGAATCGAAGCATGACTCAGTTTCGAAGCCCTTTGAAACATGTTGTACCCATTGATTGGCATCAATCCCGGGATAATAACGAAATCTTTGTTCTTGATCTGGTCATGTGACTTGACGGTCTTTTCGAACTCCACAAACTTGTCAGTGTTATAGAACAATTGAGTGATGAGGAAATCAGCACCAGCATCCACTTTTTCCACCAAGTATGGTAGATCGTTCTTCATATCTTGATTACTGTTATCGGCTCCTTCAACATGGCCCTCGGGATAGCCCGCCACACCTATACAAAAGTAATCATCGTATTGTTCCCGAATGTATTTGACAAGATCGACAGCGTATTTGAAATGACCATGGTATTCAGGGTCGACACCGTCTCTGGGAGGATCTCCTCTTAAAGCCAATATATTTCTAATACCAGCTTTCTTAGCCCGAGCTAAAGCGTCGTCAATCACCTCTTTGGAAGTGTTTGTACAAGTCAAATGCAAACAAGTAGTAAGACCTAATTCTTCCTGACATGTAATTGCTAAATCCAGAGTCTTTCGAGCTGTAGTTCCTCCAGCTCCCCATGTGATTGTGACGAAGAGCGGTCCTAGAAGAGACATTCTGCCCAAACGAGCATACAGATTGCGGAGACCGTTATCTGTTTTGGGAGGAAAGAATTCAAATGAGAAGTAAGGATCATTTGGCCCCAAGGAGGCTATTTTGTCAGTGATCTTTATCGACATGACTAAATGACCACTAATAGAATGAAAAAAATAGAAAATTATGGCGTCGATATTATTAAGTAGGTCGATCGGCCTAAAAATATTAATACCAATTGCTCATGTCTGATCCGTTGTTTGAGATTGACTCCGATGAACAACGTGTTGAAGATGAATTAACTGAGCTTTTGAAACAAGATCAAGATGAGGATGTGGAGGTGTCTATTCCTGTTGTACATAACGAAACTGATCAGGAACACCAGCAAACTCCGTCTCGTTCTATCATTTTGAATAGAGATGATAAGACCATCAATTTGTCTGTTAGTTTGAACTATCAACGTCAAATTATTCAGGAACTCGTTGAGAATGATGGATTGGTGATTATGGGTAAAGGATTAGGACTTGAAACCATAGTTGGCAATCTTCTTCATGTCCTGAGTCTATCAGTAATTGAAGATAAGAAGAGTTTGATCTTGTTGGTAAACGCCAATGAATTGGAATCTTATAAGATCTCTGAAGAATTAAGAGAACTTGCATGGTTAGATGGAGAAGATGAAATGGTTACATTCATATCTGTAAATAAGGATCCGACTACTCTTGACAAACGGCGCAAATTGTATGAGAAAGGCGGAATTTTATCGATTTCCAACAGGATTTTGGTGACTGATCTACTTGGTGACATTTTGGATCCTGAATTGGTTACGGGAATTGTGTTTTTACATGCTGAAAGAATCAAAGAGTATTCAAGTGAACGGTTCATTGCCAACCTGTATCGCAAGAAAAATAAATGGGGATTCCTCAAGGCATTTTCTGATGATCCTGAGAGTATTGGAACTGGATTCCAACCTCTCTATACTCGTCTGAAATATCTAAGATTGGAAAAAACCATGTTATGGCCTCGATTCCATGTGGATATTACCAGTTCTTTAAGATCACGAAAAGTTGAAAATAAGGTCACAGAAGTCAATGTGAAGATGACCAATAACATGATCAAAATCCAAACTGGATTGATGGCATGTATGGAAGCCTGTATTAATGAATTGAGACGTCATAATCCAGAAATCGCAACGGAATATTGGACTATTGAAAATGCTCTAGATGAAGAATTCGTAAGAAGTATTCGATCCTCTTTGGATCCATATTGGCATAGAGTCTCATATACTACTAAACAGGTGTTATATGATCTTTCTACTCTTCGTGAACTATTGGGAAAACTGTTTGTTTGGGATTCTGTCCAATTCTATCAGGAACTCTCCAGCATTGTGGAAGCCAATAAACCTTCGGTCACAAATAATAATAAACGGATGGCTCCTTGGTTACTTTTGGATGAAGCTTTGACGGTTATATCTTGCAGCAAAAGTCGTGTTTTTGAAAAGATACGAGACTCTAAAGATGAGGAAGCTACTTATTTCTTAGAAGAGCTTCCAAAATGGGAGCAATTAGCCATGATTCTTGATGATATAAATGAGCAAAAACAGCATGAGGATCATTCTGAAGATGGTCCGATATTAATTCTATGTTCTACTTCTCATGGTTGCTCTCAATTACGGAACTTTCTGGTTAGTTATAAAGAATACAAAAGTGGTAATGGTCGTGGGTTTAGTGCTAGAAAGTTGATGGTGAGACTATTAAAGCAGCATTTGATTTGGAAGAAGGGAACAGGAAGTCGAACAGTAAAGATTCAGAAAGAATTGAATAGAGCGACAAATCAGGCAACAGCTGAAACTCTACCGGAGACTGATGAAATGGCCATTTCGCGTACTTTCATACGACGTAAGGCACCACCTAACAAACGAAGACGTGCAAGAGGAGGAATGATTATCAATTCTTATAATAAGATGATAAGCAAGACTGAAGATGAGAATGTTGACGATGAAGTTCATGAGGCAATGGTTGAATTGTTGGAGACTCAAGTTGGTAGTGATGAAGAAGTAAAGAGAGAAGAATCTGTCGGTATCAATAATGATGAAGGTTACGATGATTTTATGACCCAATTGGAAGATGAACAGTTTCAAAATGGAATGATGTATGAATATGTGGATCGATCAGATCAAGTTATAATTGAAAAATTCGATCCCAAGTCGGGCAGTTTCTTGCTCGAGGAGATTATGCCATCGTATATCATATTATATGAGCCTAATCTGACATTCATTAGACGAGTTGAATTGTTTCAATCATTAAGACAAACCAATCCTGCCAAATGCTATTTCATGTATTATGGAGACTCTATTGAGGAACAAGGGTATTTGAACAGTATCAAAAGAGAGAAAGACGCATTTACCAAACTTATTCGAGAGAAATCAACGCTTCCAAAGACTTTCATTACTGATGAAGATGAAAGGGTGAAATTTCTTCCCGAGGTTGGCCAAAATACTCGGATTGCTGGTGGAAATCTACTTGATACCAAAAATAAAATAGTGATCGACGTTAGAGAGTTCAGGTCTCAATTACCATTTTTATGTCATTTGGCTGGTATGGAAGTTCTTCCCTGCATGCTTACAGTGGGAGATTATATTCTATCGCCGAAAATCTGTGTTGAAAGAAAGTCTATTCCGGATCTGGTTGGATCATTAAAAAGTGGACGATTATATCAACAATGTGAACAGATGTTTAGATACTATGAGATTCCTACCTTATTAATTGAGTTTGAAGAAGGGAAATCGTTTTCCTTGGAACCATTTTCGAGCTATAAAGATGGTCGAGGCTCTGGTACAGCTCCTGGAGGAGTTGCAACCACAGGATTCCAGCAAGATTTGCAACTAAAATTGGTAATGTTATTAATAGCATTCCCAAGTTTGAAGCTTGTCTGGACTTCTTCACCTTTTGAAACTGCACGAGTATTTCGAGAATTGAAAATGAATCATGAAGAACCTGATATTGACAAAGCAATTAGTGTTGGATTGAATCCGATGTTTGATAAGGACACTTATTTCAATGATATGGCTATTGATCTAATTCAGAACATTCCGGGGATTGATTCTGTGAACGTCCATTTGATTATCCAAAAGATTAAAAACATTCGTGAATTGAGTCAAATGACTCAAGAACAGTTAACACCTCTTGTTGGTCAGGAAGCATCAGCGAAAATAGTTCGATTTTTTGAGTACGTAATCTAAAGTTGGAAAAATATTTGTTATCTTATCAATGAAGACCAGACCACCAAGGAGAATTTCAAAAGCCTGTGAAGTGTGCCGACAGAGGAAGATCAAATGTTCTGGGGGTTCAATTTGTTCAGAATGTCGTAGGTTTGGAACAAAATGTGTTTATCGGGAGAAGTACAGAGAACATAAGCAAGATCATGTGATGATCCCGGCTTTGATCAAAGTGAAAAGATCAAATTCAACTTCATCAGTGGAATATTTTGGTCCTGCAAGTAATATATCACTTGTCAATCAATTGGACGATTATTTACATCGATTGGGTGGACATTATAAGTCCATAGATAAGAATCTAGATCTATGTCAATTTGGATTTGATCCAATGATTCCTGATAAAGATTTCGATTACTCTTTGGAGTCTATTTCTTATCAGACTATTACCTGTCTTCTGACATACTATTTGGAAACTTGGCATGTTACATATCCAATCTATACTGCTGAAGAATTATTCAATTTATCTGTCCAGACATGGAAAGTTAAAGATGCCTCCAATCATTCCAAAGCATTGTTGTACTTGATCTTATCAATTGGAGCATCTACAGCATATTTGAAGGCAAGAAAGTCAATTCAAGGTTCAATAGGTATGGCAAGAGGATTTTTCATGCTTTCAATACAAACAGTTCCTTATATTTTCACTGAACTGTCTCTTAATGCAGTTGAAATCCAGTTTCTGATGAGCTTAAGTGCTTGCAATCTTGGAGATACATCTCAATCGTATTTGTATAGTGGATATGCTGTTAGAACTGGGACTGCGATGGGATTACATCAGATAAACAGCCATGATAATTCACATCAGACCAGAGTTTGGACATGCGTATGGTTATGGGAGAAATATTGGGGATTCTCAATTGGCCGTCCAAGTTGTTGTAGAGATGAGATAAATCCTCCAATTCCTGAACCCGAAATCTTCACAGCTTCTGGATATGGTGAGAAAAATAGGTTTGCTATCAATCCAGATCATATGAAAATCAGGGTCAAGTTTGGAGCCAAGTGCAGCAGAATACACACTGAATTATACTATGCCAAAAATAACAGTCTGATGAGCGCGATCATTGCAGCAGCAAGAATATCAACAGAGATAGATGATGATTATTTGGGAACAGAAGATACATTGCTTACAAGCTCAACAGTCGAAGGTGTTAGTGCCGATCAAAATTCAATCAAAGAATGGTTTTGGATACGAATCCAATATTTATACATGAAGCTAATGATTTCTCGACCATTCCTAATCTCTGATGCTTATTTGAAGAAATCCAATCGGAAGCCAAACGAACAAATTTCACTCAAACTCGGTGAATTGTCCGAAAACTGTGTGGAGTATGCAATTCATTTAGCTCAATTCATAATTACCTGGGATACAAAATTTAATGCTAGACAACCAATATTGTTTTTATGCACTTACTTGGAATCTTCATGTATCATCTTGTTGTTTTATGTGATCAGCTACAGAGATGATATTCCAGAATCACTATCAAAAGAAATCCTGAAAATCTTGGAAGATATCTGTTTATTTGTGACCGATTATTCAATACCTATAATTGAGCGTATCCAGGTCCTTGCACGGGATGCTTTAAAGTCTCTTCACGATATATCAACTAACAACAAAACTACAGAAATAACAGACCTTGATAAGTATCTACACCCGGAGAACTTCGGTCTGGATATTGATAATTATTGGCAGCAGACTCTGGAATGGTTGAACATTAATTGATCAGCTTATCCACGATGGATGCTCCAAATAAAGCACACTCCTCCTCAGACCGTCTGCAAACAACCTGAACACAAACCGGCATTTTATCCCAATCGGGATCTCCATCGATGCTGGAATCAATAGTTCCAATAGGAATGACCACACTGGCACAGTTGGCAATATTGAATGGGCCCACATAGTTGAAATGATGATCTGATCCTGGTTTGAAAGCTGCAGTTGGCCAAACAGGAGAGATCAAAGCATCAATATCCCAGCTTTTCCATTCAGCTAGAAATTGTTGCTGTCTAGTTTGAACCTCCTTACTTAATTCCCACCATTGTTCCAAAGTCAAAGGTTCAGGTATTGCAGGATTGAGCACACATCTTTTGATATGAGGAATTGGTGGTTCTCCAGATTTGTTACTCATAGTTTCAATTTCCTGGTACGCATCTGCTCCAAAAACTTTATCCAAGGTTTTGAACAGCTCTGGTGTTAGATCAAACTTGATATTCTTGATAGAAACATTAGCGGCACCAATTTTTGACTCAAGGGTATCTAATGCACGCAAAATTCCCTTTTGAGGTATTTGAACACCATCATGTTTCCAAATTCCAAACTTGAACGTTTTTTCTGAAAATGTAGAGGCAGGTTTCCAAGGAATAGCTAATATCTTTGGATCAGTGTTCCACATCTCTGCCTTGATAAGTAGCTCAGATATAAATTTGATATCTTCAAGACTTTTACCCATTGGACCAACAACTGAGGGACAAAGTTCTTGCCCAGAGTACGAATTGGTAAGTCCCATGTATGAAAAACGACCTGTAGATGGCTTCAAAGCATACAATCCTTGGAAACAAGATGGAATACGAATACTTCCACCAATATCTGTTCCAAAACCCATAACAGCTCCTCCAGAAGCAATCAATGCTCCTTCTCCTCCACTGCTTCCACCACAGGACATATTAATATTGACACCATTGAAGGTGTAACCCATGAGATTGGACTCTGTCTCTGGCGACATCATTGCAACAGGAACCGTAGTTTTCACGTAGAAGACTGCTCCCTGATCCAACAAGAAATCTGCAAGGAGTGCATTCTTTGCAGCAGGCTTGTTGAATAAAGCACAGTATCCAATCGATGAATCTTTACCAGCTAAATCAACTTGATCTTTCAAAGAGAGTGGCACTCCATGTAATGGACCCACAACCTTTCCATTTTTGGCGAGATACTCGTCCAACTGTTTGGCTCTTTCGAAAGCCTCATCAAAAAAAATCTCCACACAACAGTTCAAGATCTGATGTGCTAGTGCCGCACGGTGACAGAACGCTTTGGTGGTCTCTAATGAGGTCAATTCTCCAGAAGCCAATTTTGCAGCCAATTCCAGCACAGTCAATCTGGTGATTTTAGTCTCATTTTCCGGAAGAATGGAGTCCAAATAGTCATGAGAATTAGAATAACCGGCATTCTTCATCTTAATTTTAAGTTCAGGGTCCTGCCATTCTGAAGGAATTGCAGCCTTCAATTGAAGCTGTTTCTCAGTTTTGATTTCAGTCCAACTCATTACGAATATAATTAATTGTGGCTCCTCAATCGATTATATCAATTTCAAACTGTCTTAGCGGCTACTGATCTCGGATCTCGGATGTCGACGATCTATGTTGAAATTTGATCAAATTTAAAGCTTTAAACGTGAAAAGTTCTCTCTCAAATACAAGGTGTAGAGTCCTTTAAGTAACCACCTATACGATGTTCTAGTTTGAATCAGTAATCGAATCTTATCAGATTATCTTAACCAAGAAGGAATGTCGTTTTTAAGTACTTAAGCCTAAAATTCACCTTTTGCATTCTGCATGAGCGCCCGACCTGCCTAAAAAGTATTATCTTATCAGCGAAAGATCTAAATCGCTGATCCCTCTCTATAAATATGTGGCATTGAGCTCGTACACCAGTAATGTCAGATTACATCTTAAGTCAGGGCTACGGGTATGGGTTCTCCCTAGGAATTGGAGCAGCCTTTGCTCTGCTTATGTTCTTCATAACTACTGTCTTATCTAAGTATCTTGGTCAGGTACAAAATTCTGAGCGGTTCACGACCGCGTCGAGAAATGTTAGCTCCGGTCTGATTGCCTCCTCGACAGTTTCCGCATGGACTTGGCCAGCCACTTTACTTTCTTCTGGAGCCTGGAGTTACTCTCATGGTATCAGTGGTGGTTTCCTTTATGGAATCTCTGGAGCCATTCAAGTTACCGTGTTTGTGTTTGTATGTCTTCAGCTCAAGTTGAAAGCTCCCGCAGCTCACACTGTTTCTGAATGTTTCTATGCCAGATTTGGCCCTGTGGGTCATTGTGTGTTTCTCTTCTATGTTTTTGCAACAAATATCTTGGTGGCATCCTTGTTACTCTTGGGAGGATCCCAGGGATTCGGTGCTACCACAGGAATGCATACAGTGGCAGCTAGTTTTTTGTTGCCTCTTGGAGTGATGATTTATACAGCTCTTGGAGGACTGAAGGCTACATTCATCTCGGACTGGATCCATACGGTTGTCATCTACGTCATTTTGATTGTTGCAAGTTATAGAATATATTGCACCTCGCCATTGATCGGATCACCATCAAAAATGTATGATCTGCTCCAAGAAGTGCAAGAAGTGTTTCCGTCAGCATCTGGTCAAAGCTATGTTAGTTTCTTTGATAAAGATATGATCTTGCTCACTTGGACTGTCTTCTTGGGTGGACTTGCTTCCGTCTTTGGTGACCCTGGCTACTCTCAACGTGCAATTGCAGCCAGCTCTACTGACGTTTTCCAGGGTTACATTATGGGAGCTCTTTGTTGGGCTGTGATTCCGGCTTGTATTGGTTCCTCTGCAGGTTTAGCTTGCAGAGCTTTGCTGACCAATCCTGTTTCTGTCACTTATCCAAATCCATTGGCTGACAAGGACGTTAATAATGGATTGCCAGTCATCTATGGTTTGTATGCAGTTATGGGAAAATCTGGAGCAGCAGCTGGTCTTGTGATGCTCTTCATGTCGGTCACAAGTGCAAGTAGTGCCGAATTGATTGCATTTTCGTCTGTTACCACATATGACGTCTATAGAACTTACATCAACAAACAAGCTACAGGAAAACAGCTTGTTCGTGCTGCTCATATTTCGGTCGTCGGATTCAGTTTGTTTATGGCTATCCTATCTGTTATATTCAACTATATCGGGGTTACTGTTGGTTGGTTGTTAGGTTTCATTGGAATTGTCATTACTCCAACAGTTTTCTCCGTCAGTCTGACACTCTTTTGGAAGAGAATGACAAAATGGAGTTTGGTGATCGGTGCTCCGCTGGGAACTATAACCGGAATCGTCTGTTGGATAGCTGGAGCTTACTCTTATGCAGACAAGGTTGTTGATAAGACAACTTTGACATTGAGCGAAGCAAGTTTCATTGGTAACATCACATCGTTACTTTCCACTCCAGTCTATATCATAATTATCAGCTTGATCAAGCCAGATCCTGTTGCATTCGATCTCAAAACCTTCCAGGAGAAAATCACTCTCGCAGATGACCTGGATAAAGAAGAACAAGAAGCATTGGAGTTACCGGCTGATGACAAAAAGAAGATGTATTATCAAGCTTGGGCAGCGTTTCTCATCAACGTTTTTCTGCTCGGAGGAGTTTATATCGTTCTGCCTGTCGGATTGTATGCCAGCAAACATGATCTTAGCAAGAGTTCATTCACTGGATTGATCATTGTGATTTTGATTTGGCTAGTGGTTGCAGCACTTTACATCATCCTCTTCCCATTGTGGCAGGGAAGACATTCCATCATTTTATTATTCAAGTATGCCTTTGGCAAAAAGGCAGCCGTAGAGGAAACTTCCAGTTCGGTGCAAGTCATTGAAGTCGAACCTAACTCTAAATTAAATTAACTAATTTGTTGATTCTTGTAATTTCGTCATCAATCTTGCAGACTCTACCACCTGTATTGAGATATCTTGTGGAAGGGATGGAGTCATCAAAGCACCAAGGATTGATTCCTCGGCTGGGAATAATTTTGAGATTGAATTCAAGTTGTCCAATTGCTCTTTAGAATTGAGGGATATTGCTCGGTCAATTGCACTTTTGAGCAGAAGATTCATTAACTCCATACATTTTCCAGAAATATGAATGTAGATGATTTTGTTTTCGTAGTTGGTTTTGGCATAAATGGCGGCGAATATGAAGGCCAGTTTAAACAAATTGACTCCAATAGACTCAGGAGAGTCCAACAAATCAAGGGCAATATTTGCATCACTTTTAGAGTCACCAAGAATCTCTGCAAGAAGAACCAAACTTAAAAGAGATTGAAAACAGGTTGGTAGCTTATCATTGAACGGCTCAATCCCTTCATGAAGAAGATGCAAAGGAACTGTAGAAAGAAGAAACCCAAATAGCTTCAATATCAAATCTTCATTCTTAGTAGAACAATAACATTGAATCAATGAATTAGTTTCCGAATCTGAGTCAGTTCCAGATAAAACACTCATCATCATCTTTTTGTTATTAATTGAACCACAAATAATCTTGGAAAACACATCAATAGCATGCAATTGATATTTACCTTTAGCTGAATCAAACTTTGGGATAAATAAACCAGCATTCTTTTCCTCCTCGTCAAGCTCGACACCAAACGATAGACATAAGGCAATAAGTAAAAACGCCTCTTTGGTGGATCTCAGCTCAATAATATGCGCAATATTAACCAATGTCATTAGTGTATCTTTCATCAGACCAAGTTTCTTTCTATGGAGAACAAATCCCTCCTCACAAGTACCAAGTGTATAGATCATATGGAATATGTAGTCCAAGGAGCAAGAATGAGCAGCCATGATATTGTTGTTGAATACGCGTTGTCTATCATTGACAAATGAAAGGTTCCTCAAAACCATCGACACAGTGTTTAACTCCTCGACCAGCATGAGACGGCGAACTGTGTGAGTGTTGGCATGTATTTTGGTGGACAATTCTTCAGAGTCCACTCGCGAAGCCTCTAATAGCTCTAAATATGATGATAAGTAAAAACGTTCTGGATTTTTGTCTTCCAGATCTGTCATTGGAGTATCAGCATGACGTAAAGATTCAAAGACCACTTCAGTAGATGAGTCAACCACTTCTAGATCTTCATCTTCATCGTCAAGAGCTTTGGAGGTAAAAGAATCAATAACAACCTCCATATCTTCTCCAGAATCCATTTGGTTCTTGTATTTGTCAAATATCTTATCGATCCTGTTCTGATTACCTTCTGTGCTATCGATAGTTTCAGCATTAGATCTCTGCAAATTTCCAGAGTTCAACATGTTCATAGTCTCAATTCCCAAAGAGCAAAGGGCATCTAATAGTCCCATACATTCGCTCAAAGGAATACTCAAGTTTGGATCCGAAGTCACAATCAACAGAACATTAAGGGCAAGATTGATCTCCGCGTCGATACGAGAAGCAAGAGACAGAGTCAATGCGTTCAAATCAATCTTTCCAAGCTCTGGAACATACAAGAACACAGGCTTCAAGTGATCAATTTGCTCACCAAATGAGTTCAAAGCTTTAAGGTCATAACCACCGACCTTGTCCAGCAATCTTTGGTGAGGAACATAATTACGAATGTAATCAGGAACGAATGATTTTCCTGGCTGTGGAGGGGTAGAATTGCGGAGTTCTTGGATCGAAGGAGGAGTCGGCTGAGCTAACGAAGGTATCTCACTTTGTCTCTCCTCCCCATGACTGGGAGTAGCTCTCGAGTCGGAAACCTGAGGAGTGTGTTGTGATGCTGGGGTGGAAGCGTTGAACATTGGCGGAGTCTGGTATGAAGGTCCTGTTGGCGGAGACTGATTGTTCTGTTGTTCAAGTTGATGTTTCCTAATTGAGAGTTCTTTCATTCCATCGGCAGTATTAGCATACATCTCAAACGGAAGTAAACATTTATGGTACATTTGAACAAATTCTCTAAGAAGCTGGTTGTTGTCGGGAGGAATGCCAAATTTGCTGGCAACAGGGATGATTTTCTTCGATCTCAAGACGTTATTAAAGCCTCCAAACTTCATCATCACTGCATAGATCAGAAAAAGGTTCATCTTCTTATCACCAACCACGGGATATCTACTTGCGAGAGGAGTGCCATTGCGGGCCATGAACTCCTCTAAAAGTCGCAAAAAGTTTTGTTGCTGTTGAAGTTGCATCTGCAAAGGACGTGGTTGCTGACTTGAAGTACTGGGGCTGTTATTTTGAGGGTGTACCTGACGTGGCTGTTGAAATTGATGATTAGAAGGTGTTGGAGCAGTGTAAGGACTCTGAGCAGGAGGAGATTGTTGAGGTATATTTTGTTGCTCCAATTGAACTCCAGAGTTGGATTCAAATACCTCTGGGGAAAATGAAGGAGCAGAACCTGAATTCACGGTATCCTCAGTGGATAGGAATGGGTCTGAAACTTGCTTTTGTTGCTGCTGTTGTTGCTGTTGAGGAGTGAATTGCGGCTGAGCTGGTGCTGCAGGAAAATTGGACTCGGGAAAAGTTAAAAAAGCCATGTCATCGTCGGCAGGCTGATTGTTCCAAAAGTCATTGTTCATGGCTTGTTTGTATACTAACTACAATAATATTTTGAACTACTTATTTTCCAAAACCGGGTAACCAACTTGATTTCTTTCGGAGATCTTTTTGCAGGTTCCTGTAGTATTCATACTCGTTCCAACAGGAACGGTCACCAAAGTTGCAACCAGCCATGTTGACCAGAAAGTCTCTATCATTCCGGTTGTAGAAGAATTGTGGATCATCTTTTTGGTCCGAACAGGCTCCTGGAGGAAAGCTATTGATAGCTCTCAATGGAACGAATCCAATTCTTTCTCTAACCCAAGGTTGTGTTTTATACAAGGTTTCCAAACAATCCTGTTCTTTATGTTCCCATGTCATATGCATTTGTTCGTAGAAAACTGGATCCCACCAAATATCTAACAGTAGGTCTGTCCAGTCTGATCTTCTCACCAAGAAGCTCCCCAGATTGAATCCTCCACAGTCCTGGGCTAAAACCAGATCCACAGGGGCAGTTTTTAGATCCACATAAGGAGAATCAATAGGAGCTTCCAAAGGATTGTGATATGAAAGGTCTCTGTATACGCGATTATTAAGCTCCTTCAACAAATATTCCTCCAAGGATATTTGAGGTTCCATAATGAATGTATGCAAATCGAGCCACCAGAACCATTCTGCATCTGGATACTGGCGCATTGTCTGTTTTAGTATATCTGCCTTTTCCCAGCCTTCTCTCCATTCATGGCTGTATCTTCTTTTCAATGCTGTGTCTTTGATGGAAAGCACGTATCCGTGTCTTTCAGCGTACTCTCGTTTGTTTGCAATTGATGATCGCTCAACGGACCATTCCTGAGGAGTTTTCCAACGTTGTACTCCACCTCCTTCATTTGCGGCGAGAATGATCACCACTTTAGGACTCTTATGATAATGGGGCACAAATAGTAATAATAAAAGCGGCAAAACCAATAAATAAGGTCGCCTTCGAATACAGGATAGCCACCATGTTAGAATCTTCCATGTTAACCTTGAAGCCGGCTTCATGGTCTTGGAGTATGGAGCTTGAGTGAATGACTCGGACATCAAACAAAAGCCTTAATATTATTTCTATTTAAAAATAGTGATTGTCGACGCGAAAGGTCGATCGTCCTCTTATAAACTGGAGAGAAGAACATCAAGGTTGGGAGCCGCAGGCTCTTTGGAGGGATAATCACGTTCCATAAAGATTGATAATGGTCCCCGTACAAGCTCAGGATCCGAGAACATCTCATTAAGGAAATCAAAGTTGACTAATGTTGGATATGTTACATCAGATGGAAACATTTTCAAAAAGTCAAGATCTCGCACCTCTGCCATCTCTGTGGGATCATTTACATGGGCTAGCCATTCATTAATTGTTCCATGTATGGATGGTGGTGCGGGATTTGAAGTCTTATCTGGGGCTTTCAAATCAGTGTACATCTCCCTGCTTTCAGGAACAAGATCCGAATAATTTTTGGTGAACTGCTGAAATGGAGGATAATTGGCAAGGTTACTACGATCCTTCTCAAGTTGATCATCTGGTTCAACAACATTTCGCGCTTTCAATCGATTCTCGATGTTTGTACCAATTTCATCAGAAATAGCTTGCTTCCGCACGGATACTGTAGGAACCTTGTCATCCAAATCAGATTTCAGGAACTTCAATTGCTTTTTCTTGTCGTTGTAGATATTGCTCACAACATAATGGGCCAGTTGACCGTTAACAGAGATACCCCTATGGCGATCCATTATCTTGAGATTCTGTTGAATACTCTCATTTGCCAGCCTGGAAATAAGAGGATCTTTGTTGTCCAATTGACAGAGCATGCAATATGAACTACTCACCAGACAATTCATGTATGATATAGAACATGGAGCAAAATCTTTGACAGAAAGCCATTCACTAGCAATTCGAGTAATCATAAAAGCGCAATGAAAGGTCAACCCCCACGAAGGGTTTTGTTGCAGGCTATGGTTATCACGGTCTTCGAGATTCGTGTGTTTGAATTCATACATTATCCCATTTCGATGTATATTAAGAAGCAAATGATAGTAATGCAAGGTGATAAGCGCAGCATATCTATTATGGGTTTGCGGTTTGTCAATTTTGAACACCAACGACGTAGGCAGGCTCTCAAACCATTTTGTCACCAACATATCGCATTGGTCCAGAGATTTTCCTGTCCACTTTTGAGATCTTGGCTGTATTAAGGTGAGATCGAAAAGTTCAGCGACCCGGATACTATGTCGGAAGTACTCATGGTAATCTGAATTAAATTCGTCATTTTCCAGGATCTTCTTGCAATCTTTGGATATTTCAATATCATTCTTATTGATCAACAGTGGAGTATCATCCCAATATGCAAAATGCCTGTCCATAATAAATATGTTCCACCATATTCTTTTGCGATGGTTTTGTACGTGGATGGGGGCGTCCGGACATTCTTTATGGAATCCATGGTCCACAGCAGTATGATATGCCTTCCTAACCCAATCGCGTGATCCTACTGCTCGGGTCTGATTCCCCAACTCTGCAGCATAGGACATTAGAATATATGATTGAGTTAAAGCAATTGGATCAGCCTCAATACCAGCAAATGCCAAAGCCCTTGCTCTTCTGTAGAGAACTGATGAATACAGGTCGAGCTTTGCACGATCTTCTGCGTTCTCTGTATTTTTCTTACCAAAGGCCACTCCAACAGATAACAGCGCCTGTAGTAATAACATTGAAGGTGCTTTCTGCAAATCTTGATAAGCTCTCAGAAATCTACCCACATCCATGAAGAAGGTCAGTTCATTGATTTCTCTAAACACGATGTTGATGTATTTCCAGCAAGCTTGACTATCAGGAAGGTTGAAACATCCCAACTGATTCAAATAATGAAGGTCTGATTCCTCGATCCTTTGTTCATGATCAACAACGTTTCTATAGAACTTGAGGGAGAGTTCATTGAAGCAAGTAAAATGGCCCGAGCGAGGACATGTGACAAACCCGCGCAAATCAGCTCGCAGATACTGTTTAGGATCCACATGAACGGCGCTCAAATGAGGGTCTTGAGTGGCAAAATAGGATACGCTTTCTGTCTTCTTTCGTCTCTTATGTACCACACATTGGGCATCAACATTCATCTCTCGACAGTTAGTACATGGTGGTCCATTTATCCCAATATCGCATTTGATTTTCCGTCGGTGACAAACTTGACATGCACAGCTCTTCTTCTTCGGAGCTGACATGGATTACAAATTATTTTACTGTGAAACTTTTTTAGTGCATAATATTTCATTATATATCGTAGGTCCGGCGGAACGAAGCAACATTGATACCTGGTTTCATTTTGTCGATCAGATCACGACGATCCATGGCCAAAAATGCTCGTTTAAGAGTCTCGATCAGACTGGTTGATTGATTGCTCCATTTCACATTGGATAATTCGCCATCCAATGATTCCACTTCATGCATACTCAGCCCCGTGAGAAGATGTTCAACTGCATCTCTGTACATTCCCATATTAATGAAGGAAACACCAAGGTTATAACGAGCACGAACAAAGTTTGGGTTTAATTGTAATGCACGAGAATAAGCCTCAGTAGCTTGTTCGGGCTTGTTGGAGTTGGCTAAAGAAGCTCCCAGACGATTCCATGCTAATGCATCATTAGGATTGTGCTCAATGGCTGCCTGGAAACAGTCCAGAGTCTTATCATACTCCTCCATGGAGTAAAACAAAACACCCAATCCAGTTTGCACATCTGCGTCCATGTTGGCTCCATCTGGTGAAATATGTGCAGCCCTAATATACAGATCCGTGACTCTTTTATTGAGTGAAAATCTATCGTCCGCTTGTATCTCAGGGTTAGATTTCCGTGCACGTTCAGCAACCTCAGGATACTTGGTCTCAATCCATCTCTCCAAGGTCGCAAATGCAGCATTATCGTAACCTTCGTTGATATAAGAGATAGCCAATGTCATTAGTGCAACGAGATTTTGTGGCGAGAGGTCTAGACATTTCTCTAGTGCAGCGATTCCGGCTAGTTCTTTCTCGTTCTGGGTCTGAACTTGTCCTAATCTAAGCCAAGCATCAACGTGTCCTGGATTTTGCTCCACTGCAGCTTCAAACGCAAGAGCAGCTTCGCTAAGCTTGGCTCCGCTCTCCATCAACTTAATTCCAATTTCGTAAGCATCGGGATTATTCTTAAATTGATTATTCTCTTCAAAACTGTACTCTCCGTAGCTCATTCTGGTCTGTGCATATTTTTCAAAATCTTTCTCCCACTGGGCTTGGAACTCATCATTACTCAACATGTTGTCTGCGTAGGAGTCTTGGATGTTGTCCCAAACTTGATCAAACGCACTCTCTTCGGCTGTTACAGTTTCTTCCTTGGTCTCCTGTGTCTCTTCAACAACTTCTTCGATCTGTTTGAATTGGGCCTCCCAATCAACTTGTTGATGCACATCTTGTTCAGCAATGTTGTTCATCCGCATCATTCCAGCCCCACCCATTGGTTGCAAATTGAGCCGGGGAACCATGCCTCGTGATCTCATAGGCATATTGGTCATCTGGGATGCTGAGTTGCCTACTTGCATAGGCTCTGCAGTCATGAATTCGGATGACCATGCGGATCCTTGACTTTGAGGTCTAACTTGCATAGGCTGAATAGAATGAACTGGCTGAATTGGTTGAAGGTTGGACATTTGTGGTGCATGTTGCATCATCTGCAGTTCCTCCACCATTGGGCGAAAATTGAAAGATCCATTAGAATTAATAAATTGCTCCATATGAGCCCGCTCTTGATCGTTCATCATAACAGTCTCCCTGATCTGTGAGCCTGTTTGAGCATCTTGAGCCCCGTTTCTGAATGACTGTTCAAGAGAGGTATCATGCTGAGAATGCTTCGTAAACTGTGCAAGTGGATTGGAATTTGCTGCGCACTCTGGTCCTCCCAAAAACGACATTATCAATACTTCTCCAAACGTGCCAGAGTTAGTCTTTTTATATTTTTCTTCCCACGGCTGCGGGTACACTTGCCGCAATTGGTGCGGAGAAAGTTCACACCCGTACACCACGAATTGAAAACCGGTGTAGATCAGGCATGATGTCACTGAAAAACAGAAAGATATGGCCCCAAACACATCCAAGACCTAACTGAATGATCATGCTTATTGGCATGATACGTAGATTCTTGTTGGGGTTGTCTTGAATGAGTAATGTATAACTCATGATAAGAAATGGTAGATAGACCGATTCGAATCGGAAGAGACCCATGATATGGAGTGTTTCATTTGGAATTCGTCTCGAATAGATGAACAGAATGGTGTCTATAAGATAATCGCCTATTCGAAATAGAGGATAGATGTATGTTGAAAAGAGAAATAGACCTGTGCTCAGAATGAATAATGTGGCGAGGAAGTCTCTTGTTCTTATGTAAGTCAATTCTAATACCTTGAAATATCGTATGGTCATGTATAGCCAGAATATAAGTTCCCATGATAATGGGCCGAAGTAAAATAAAGAGGAGAGTAATCTCCAATATTGGCCCTTGACAAATACGTCATCAAACGAGTACAGGAGCTCCGAACTTTGAACAAATCCACCGAAATCCAGCACAGATACTCCAATGATTCCCATAACATAAGTACGGGTAACTATTGGTGTTTCCATAAGCCATTGAATAGGGAGATGTTCCATGATATCAGGACTAAGTAATTAAATTTCTTCAATTTTTATTTTCCCATGGTTTTTGTTCCCTCCTTACCTTCCTGGACGGAACAAGATGAAAAGTTCTTGACAACACCGTACACCTATCTTTCAGATCAAACACAAGGCAAACATCTTAGAAGCTTATTGATCAAGACTTTCAATTTGGTCTTGAACGTACCAGAATCAGATCTTTCTAAGATCGAGGCTGTGATCGACACTCTACATCTCTCGTCTCTCCTCATTGATGATATTGAGGACAATTCTAAGTTACGGAGAAGTAAACCATGTTCTCATCTGATCTTTGGAGTTCCACAGACAATCAATTGTTCCAACTATATGTATTTTGTTGCCATGCAATTGTTACATAAGGCTATAGATCAAGAAGATAAGAGGCTGGAGGCACAAACGATTTTTGTTGAGGAAATGATCAATTTGCATCGTGGACAAGGATTAGATCTCTATTGGCGTGATAATGGGGAATGTCCTACGGAAACTCAATACATCGATATGGTGATGAACAAAACAGGAGGATTGTTCAGATTGAGTGTCAAACTAATGAATTTACTGGCCAACGAACCATGTTCCGATCTGGTGATCTTGAGTAACGTTTTGGGCATAATTTACCAAATCAAGGATGACTACTTGAACTTGAAATCCAATGCGTACAACAAAAACAAAGGCTTTTGTGAAGATATTACCGAAGGAAAATATTCATTTCCTATCATACATTCAATCAATACAAATCCAGAACAAAAGGAGCTTCGGAGTATCTTGAAATTGCGCACTAACGAGTTTGAACTCAAAAACCATGCCTTGAATATCATGGAAGAAACCAAAAGTTTCGAACATTGTCGGTTAACCATCGACAATCTGAAGCTTCAGGCTAAACATCTAATCGACAGGATCACAACTGATCCTGTTATCAACGAAAAACTATCGCAAACACTGGAAAAAATGGCCAACATCGAGACAGACCATTAATCAAGATCCATTTCCACATCCTCGTCCTCGTCTTCGCTATTCAGTTCTTCTATCTTGCCCTTTATCTCTGTGGAGTCAATATATCGCGAATATGTCAACAACTCAGGATTATAATACTTGACCAAGGCACCTCCGTTGCGAACATACCGATCATAAAGCTCTGAAAGCTCATTTGCGCGCCGGTCCGTATTCACATTGGGTATGATCAATTTTGTTACATCCACATTCGATAAGTCAACTTCATCTCCCAAAGTTTCGACCTCATCTTCAAGAAATTGATCTATATTGGGAATCACCACAGTATCACCCGCATATTGATCAGATACTGGCACAGAGTTCAAATATTCAGATTTAAATAATGATCTTCCTGATCCAGCAGATGTACTCAAACCAATTTGCAAACCAGTGAAGTTCTCTATGAGACGTCTTTTAGTATCATAGAAAGTCTCGCCCGAGTCTAACAGTCGCTTTCTATTGACACACTCCATATCCATATGCCATAGGAATTAAAGATTATTTATTTTACAACCCGCAGGTCGTGCGATAAGGAATATTTACCAGAATTTGCACGAACTTTCCATGGACTGCACAGCCATCAAATTGTAGATAGGCCCAGTTTTGGTGTGGTTCTATGGTGTATCTTGGCTAATAGGTTCTCGTAATCATCTCCTGAGCTTCAAAATGATAACTCAAACCTAGCTAAATAACAGACCTTGAATGTAGTAAAAACACGGCAGTGCTAAAACACACTCTTTTTTATTCCATCATGTCGACTCCGCTGGACAATTGGAGTGTGGATGAGATATTCGCCGAGCTGGGGTCCAAGGACCAAGAAAAACAGTATCGGGCGGCAAGAAGACTGCGAGACCAGTTTGTTTCCGTGTCGCGGGAGACTTTTTCGACGGAACAATTGTCTGCCTTCAATAACCATATCAACAAACACATTTTCGATCTCATCAACAGCTCCAGTGTTTATGGACAACTGGGAGGAATTGAGGCCATTGGAGCTCTAGTAGAGCTGATTAGCACCTCGTTATCTCAGATGAGCACTCCTTCCACCTCTGAGGAGAATTCCAATATGATTGCACGATACACCAACTATCTTCGTCGATTGATTACATCAAACGATCTACAGGTGATGAAGAAAGCTACTAAGACTTTGGGAAAGCTTGCTATTCCTGGCGGTTCATTGACTAGCGATTTTGTTGAGTTTGAGGTTAAACGGTCTATCGAATGGCTAGTGGCGGAAAAAGTGGAAAACAAGAAACATGCGGCCATTTTGATCATCAGCTCTCTTGCTGAGAACGCTTCTGCCATGCTCTATCAATATATCAAAGATGTTTTGTCAAATATTTGGATTGGACTGAGAGATTCCAAAGGTATGCTTCGGGAGGATTCTGCCATTTGTTTACGCAATTGTCTTAATATCGTGTATGAACGAGACTTGGAATTAAGAAGCTATTGGTTCTCCAAGTTATATACTGAAGCAACTTTGATGTTCCGCAATTCACAAGCCATCTACAACGGATCAGGTCCTGCTGTGAACAATAACCCATCTGAATTCATTCATGGGTCTTTATTATGCTACCGAGAGTTGGTTCTTCAAGGATCATCCCTATTACATTCGAAAATCGACGATATTTATGAAAATCTTATGAGTGTGAAGGATCACCGGTCTCTAGATGTTCGTCGTGAAGTCACCAAAATCATGCCAATTCTTGCCTGCTTCGACAAAGTCAAGTTTGTGGACAAATATATGCACCGTGTTCTGCTCTATTATATCTCTCAACTGAAAATTGGTAAAGACAGATCATTCATCCTCGTGAGTATTGGTGATTTGGCAGTGGAAGCAAAAAACAACATTATCAACTATTTGGATGGTGTGGTGCTGGAAAACATACGAGACGCTTTATCATCCAGAGTGCCCAAAGTCAAGAAAGAATTGGTTCCATATTGCTTTTACTGTCTGGCCAAGCTAGCCATTTCCTTGGGCTCTCCACTTAGTAAATTCATCAATAATTATCAGTTGATGAAACTGATCCTCAACTCTCCGATCAATGACAACATGTTGAGTCTGTTGAAGGTCTTTATCGATCATTTGCCATCTCTCGAGCCAATGATTAATGATAAACTTATTAATACCATCAGCTTTTCTCTATCTGGATTTGAGTTCAAACATCCAGGTTCTCCAGACTTCAAACGGCAGATGAACCCTAATCTAGCGTTTAGTTATCGCCAGTCAATGTATAGCAAGGATGGTGGCCAGTTCTATACTTCAGCAGTGGATATTTCTTCACTAACGGGACTACCTAAAGCAAACTACCAAGAAGAACCTGATGTGGTGGTCATATTACAGGCCTTGAAGACTTTGAGAAATTTTGACTTCAAAAACTATTCTCTAACTGAATTTGTTCGCTATTCCGTGATCCACTACATCGAACATGACAATCCTGAAGTTCGGCTGAAAGCTGCATTGACTTCCTCAAAGATATACTTAAGTGACCCAATTTGTATCCAAAAGAGTCTCAACTCTCTTAAAGCTGTGAGTGAGGTGCTTGACAAACTTTTGACTGTTTGCATCACCGATACCTGTGAAGAAATTAGACTACAGATTCTCAACAGTTTGGGCGAACAGTTCGATCCGCAATTATCACAAGCAGAGAACGTGAGACTTTTATTTATGGCCCTGAATGATGAGTCATTTGAAATCAGATTATCTGCCGTCAAACTTGTTGGAAGACTAGCAGAAATCAACCCGGCATATATTGTTCCCCCACTACGAAAACTGTTGATCCAACTGTTGACGACGTTGGAGTATGGCGGCCACAATTCAAGAAAGAAGGAAGATACTGCAATGCTTCTTTCCACTTTAATATCTCATACAGGTGATCTAACAAAGCCATATGTGAAACCGATGATGGAAGTCCTACTTCCTTCAAGTATGGACGCAAGTTCTTCTGTGGCTTCGGCAGCAATATCTGCCATAGGAGAGCTTGCAGTTGTTACAGGGGATGAGATGGTTCAGTTCATTCCAAAGCTGATGCCAATATTGATAGAGACATTCCAAGATCAAAGTATGAGTTTCAAAAGAGATGCAGCCCTGAAAGCACTCGGACAAATAGCGGGATCTTCAGGTTACGTGATACAGCCTTTATTGGATTATCCTCAATTGCTGGGATTGTTGGTTAACATACTCAAATCCGAGACGTCACTTACCGTCAGACGAGAAACTGTTAGATTAGTTGGTATTCTGGGAGCTTTAGATCCGTACAAACACAGGGAGGTTGAAAGATACGGTCAAGATTCACAAACCGTGGCAGAACAAAATGCACCATCAGTGGATATGGAACTATTGATGAAAGGTAAATCTCCATCAAATGAAGACTACTTCCCAACAGTGGTGATTCAAACGTTGTTGCGGATTCTCAAAGACACCTCATTAAGTGCTCATCATCCAGCAGTCATCCAAGCAATCATGCATATCTTTAAAACGTTGGGAACTAAGTGTGTGCCCTATCTGAATAAGGTGATACCTGGTTTTGTGACCGTGATTCATTCATGTCCTCCGTCATTACTCGAAACATATTTCCAACAGCTTGGTGATCTTATCAAAATAGTCAAGCTTCATATACGTCCGTACTTGTCGGATATTTTTGGCCTGATCGAAGAATTCTTCCCCAACATTAATCTGCAAGTGACCATCATTGGAGTGATTGAACAAGTGTCTAAAGCTCTAGATGACGAGTTCAAAATTTACATGTTTAAGGTTATCACGATTTTCCTTAACGTTTTGGATAAAGATAGCTCCTCGGGGAAAATTGCGTCCCTTCGTGCTCTGAAAGCATTTGTGGTGTTTGGTAATAACATCGAGCCTTATACACACTTGGTGATTCCCCAGACTGTGAAGATGTTTGAATCTTCAAGTGGACCAGTTGGTCTTGAGGCCATCCAGACAGTTGGAAAGATCTCCAAATTGATTAACTTGAACGACTTTGCAAGCAGAATTGTTCAGCCCTTGATTAGAATCTTATCAAGCTCTACTACCTCTGAGGAGTTGAAAAATGCGTCCGTCAATACTATTTGTCTGTTGTTGGTGCAGATGGGTCACGAATTCTCGGTCTTCATTCCTGTTATTACCTCTGCTATGATTAAACATAGACTTCAATATCCGATATATGACCAGTTGGTGGATAAGCTGATGCATGGTGAACCACTTCCCTCAATACTTCTATCAGAGAAGAATCAGGACGCTTCAGTTAACGAGAATTTTGACATTGAAGCTACTCCAAGAAAACTTCCAGTCAACGCTCAAGCATTGCGCTATGTTTGGGATTGTAACACTAAAAGAACAAAAGAGGATTGGCAAGAATGGATTAGACGATTGAGTATTGAACTATTGAAGGAGTCTCCATCTCCAGCTTTAAGGGCTTGTTCTTCATTAGCAATGGTCTATCCACCATTGGCTAGAGACTTGTTCAATTGTGCATTTGCCAGCTGCTGGAATGAACTTCATATTCAATATCAAGGTGAGCTGGCTCAAGCATTATGCATTGCTTTGTCATCTCCGAACAACTTACCAGAAATTCACCAAACATTGCTCAATCTTGCTGAATTCCTAGAACACGATGATAAATCTTTACCCATCCGGATCCAGACATTATCCCAGTACGCTCAAAGAAGTCATGTCTATGCTAAGGCTCTTCATTATAAAGAGTTAGAGTTTATTCAAGAGCCATCCACTTCCACCATTGAGTCCTTGATTAGTATCAACAACCAGTTGCAACAGTCAGATGCAGCCATTGGAATATTGAAGTATGCTCAAGACCATCATGGATTGCAACTCAAGGAGACCTGGTACGAAAAATTGCAACGGTGGGATGACGCATTGCGTGCTTATAACGAGAGAGAGAAAGAGGAACCAAAGTCTATGGATATTACCATGGGTAAAATGAGATGTCTTCATGCTCTTGGAGAATGGGAACTTTTGAGTGAGTTGGCTCAAGAAAAATGGAACAATTCCTCAAGCGACATCAAACGGGCAATTGCTCCGTTGGCAGCAGCTGCTGCATGGGGTCTTGGACAATGGGAGAGAATGGATAATTATATCAGTGTGATGAAGTCCGAGTCTCCAGATAAAGCATTCTTTAATGCTATCTTATGTTTGCATAGAAACAACTTCGAAGAGACTTCTGAGCATATCCTAAAGGCCCGAGACTTGCTTGTTACTGAGATAACTGCACTAGTGAGTGAATCATATAATAGAGCCTATGGAGTGGTGGTTAGAGTTCAAATGTTGGCCGAATTGGAGGAGATTATTAAATACAAATGTCTTCCCCAAGGTTCTGACAAAAGAGTCCACATTCGAGAAACTTGGAATAAGAGATTACTGGGGTGTCAAAGAAATGTGGATATTTGGCAGAGAATGCTCAAAGTTCGTGCTTTGGTCGTTAAACCAAAACAGGACATGGAAATGTGGATTAAGTTTGCTAATCTTTGCAGAAAGAGTGGAAGATTAGGATTAGCAGAGAAATCCCTGAATGCATTGCTTGATGAAGGAGCATCTGATAATCAAACATCCAGGGCACCTCCTCATGTTGTGTATGCTCAACTCAAATACATGTGGGCCAGAGGCCAGCAAAGAGAAGCTCTCACCCATCTTGTTGATTTTGCTTCAAAATTATCTCGTGATCTTGGAGTGAATGAGAATGAAGCCATTACTGAGCCACTTCCAACTGCAATCCCTGGAGCTTCAGACAACATTGAGAAATACACCAAGCTTTTGGCCAGATGTTATTTGAAGCAGGGTGAATGGAAGATCGCATTGAACAACAACTGGACAGAGAAAGAATCCACTGGTATACTTGGATCTTTCCTTTTAGCAACTCATTTCGACTCAACTTGGTATAAAGCTTGGCACAACTGGGCTCTAGCCAACTTTGAGGTCATCTCACCTCAATCAAGTCAATTAACAGAGGATGGTCAGGAAACCGATAACGAAAAACTGAATGCTATTTTGCATTATGTTGTTCCAGCAGTTAAAGGATTCTTCCATTCGATCTCGTTATCCTTCTCAAATCCTCTTCAGGATACCTTAAGATTGCTCACATTATGGATCAAATATGGTGGCATAGAGGAAGTTGCTAGTGCCATGCAGGAAGGATTCCAAATGGTGAAGGTGGATACATGGTTGGATGTGATACCACAATTGATTTCTCGTATTCACCAACCTGATCCTGTTGTTAGTCGGTCCTTGCTTGGTCTCTTATCTGATCTCGGTAGGGCACATCCTCAAGCACTTGTTTATCCGTTGACAGTTGCTATAAAGTCTGACAGTGTGTCACGTCAACGAGCAGCTTTGACTATTATTGACAAAATGAGAGCACATTCTTCAGTTCTTGTTGACCAAGCTGACCTGGTGAGTAATGAGCTTATTAGAGTTGCGGTGCTGTGGCACGAGATGTGGTACGAAGGGTTGGAAGATGCTTCGAGGTCATATTTTGGTGAACAGAATGTGGAGAAGATGTTTTCCATCTTGAAGCCTTTGCATCAAATGTTGGAGATAGGACCTCAGACGATTCGAGAAGCCTCATTTGTCAATGCATTTGGAAAAGAGTTAAATGATGCACATCAATGGCTGATGAATTTCAGAAGAACTAAGGATGTTGCATATTTGAACCAAGCTTGGGACTTATATTATGGCGTTTTTAGAAGGATCTCGAGACAGCTTCCTCAATTACAAAACCTGGATTTACAGCATGTTTCTCCAAAGCTCCTAAATGCCAAATCTCTCGATCTCGCTGTTCCCGGAACATATGTTCCAGGTAAGGGTGTGATTAAGATCATGAAGTTTGAGCCAGTTTTCTCAGTTATTACATCGAAGCAGAGACCAAGAAAATTCAATGTCTTGGGAAGTGATGGTAAGAATTACCAATACTTGTTGAAAGGTCATGAAGATATCAGACAAGACAGTTTGGTTATGCAATTGTTTGGACTTGTCAACACTCTTCTTGCCAATGACTCTGAGTGTTTCAAACGACACATGGATATTCAACAGTATGCTGCTATCCCATTATCACCAAACTCTGGTTTATTGGGATGGGTTCCTAACTCAGACACTTTCCATGTTTTGATCAAAGAATATAGAGAACCACGGAAAATATTGTTGGATGTGGAGCATAGAATCATGCTTCAAATGTCTCCTGACTATGACAATTTGACTTTGCTACAGAAAGTTGAGGTTTTCACCTACGCATTAGATATCACCAGAGGCCAGGATTTGTATAAGGTCTTATGGTTCAAGTCTAAATCCTCTGAGTCTTGGCTCGACAGAAGAACCACATATACCCGTTCGTTGGCAGTGATGTCCATGGTTGGATATATTCTGGGATTAGGAGATCGCCATCCTTCTAATTTGATGATGGATAGAATTACAGGTAAGGTTGTTCATATTGATTTTGGTGATTGTTTCGAGGCTGCTATTCTTAGAGAGAAGTATCCAGAAAAGGTTCCTTTCAGACTCACAAGAATGCTCAGTTATGCTATGGAAGTGAGTGGAATTGAAGGATCATTTAGAATCACTAGTGAAAACGTGATGAGAGTGTTGAGAGACAACAAGGAATCATTGATGGCCATCCTGGATGCCTTCGCTTACGATCCATTGATCAATTGGGGATTTGATTTCCCACTCAAACAGATTGTGGAGAACTCGAATCAACATTTCGCTAATGCCAACTATAATGAGTTACTGAGAAATGGTCAGATCACTGAAGAAGAGGCCGCACAAATGGCTACTCAATATAAAGCTGATATTTTAAATGCTCGTGCTGCGTATGTGTTGAAGAGAATTACAGACAAATTGACAGGAAACGATTTCAAGAGATACACTGAATTGGATGTTCCAAGTCAAGTGGACAAGCTGATTCAACAGGCCACTTCAGTCGAAAATCTATGTCAGCATTATATTGGATGGTGTTCATTCTGGTAAATATATAGTTCATAGTTATAATTTATTGAGAAGTATTGGATAGCTCCGAGATGTTTGCCAAGCTACCACCAGCAAGAGGTATTTTTGAAGCCGATTCTGTGCCAGTCGTCTCGACGACTTTAGGACGTTCATTAGGATCTCCAAATCCACCTCCACCTGGAGTTGAAATACTCAAAAGCATACCACTTTTTAAGGCGAGGTCAGAGAACGGATTTAGTCGGAAATATTCCCAGCTACCATCCTTATTCTTTCTTGCAATTCTGGTTTGTCCACGAGCACCCTCACAGCCTCCCATCATTCCGTATGGAGGAGTCACTCTTCTGTAGGAACCAGTGGAAATCTGCACATCAGTGGTAAACTCTATAGTTCTTTGCAATCCATCTCCTCCTTTCCATTTTCCAAGACCACCTGTTCCTTCTCTAATAGTCCATTCTCTTAAGACACAAGGATATCTCTTTTCAAGGATTTCTGGATCTGTGATCTTAGTGTTAGTCATACCGACTTGAGTTCCAGAGAAACCATCTGCTCCTTCAATAGCTCCACATCCAGAGCCAATGGTTTCCACCATACCAAATCCTTGAACCATTTTACCGTCAATAAGTCCTCCTTTACCGAAAGAGTAACCGTTCATTGAGCCAGGACCTCCTCCACAAACTTTATAGGCCTTGAATATAGTCTCGGTGACCATTTGTGAACCATGTCCATTACCAGCATTGACAGCAGCCTCGGAAGTAGGGTTAAGCAGACATCCTTGAGGAATGATGATTTTGATAGGAACCAAGCACCCCTCATTCAAAGGAATATCCGAGTTAATCATGGATCTCAAACAGAAAATCACACAGGCATACACCACAGCAATTGGAATGTTTTGAGGACTGTACACCTGTTCTGAGGTTCCGGTGAAATCGTAAACAGCACTTCCATCTTCTTCATTGATGTCGATTGTCACACATATTCTGGCTCCAATATCAGTAATTTCCACAGCTTTCAATGGTAATTGTCCTTTGTTTGCCTTAGCTAACTGTTTCAAGGCTTCTCTCACTGCCAACTCAGCAGATCTCTTAACGTTCTTCATATAGAAAAGAACGACTTCAGAACCATACTCTTTGAACAGATCTTGAATTAATGTGACACCCCTTTGATTGGCAGCAATCTGAGCTTTCAAATCTGAAATGTTATCATCAAGTTTTCTTGTTGGAGAACATCCTGGGTACTCAGCTGGCTCAACCATGAAATGCTGATTCAATCCTTCATAATCAAATGTACTCTTGGAAACGATCTTCCAAGCAACAAATTGGGCTCCTTCTTCTTTCAAACAAACAGCGTTGGAAGGAGACGAACCAGGAGTCATACCACCAATTTCAGCATGATGTGCTCTTGAAGCAGTAAAGAATCTAACTTTTCCTTCAATAAAGACTGGAGAAATCAAAGTGATATCTGGTAAATGAGTACCTCCTGCAACAGGATGATTGGTAGCCAGCACATCACCCTCGTGAATATCATCGCCCCAATAATCAATAGCGTATTTGATTGAAAAGCTCATTGATCCCAGATGAACAGGAACATGAGGAGCATTTGCAGTCAAATTACCTTCTTCATCGAAAAGAGCACACGAGAAATCCATTCTTTCCTTGATATTTGCGGAAACAGAGATCTTTTGCAACGTTCTTCCCATATCTTCAGCAATAAACATGAATCTATTGGAGAACACAGACAATAGAATTGGATCAACATACTCTGTAGAGATCTTCCCCTGATCTCTGTTGTTATCCACTTCCATAATTATGTGTCTAGGAAGATTGATAGCTTTCGAATTTGGAGTAACAAGAATAGTTTGAGTAGCATCTAGAATCAATGCTGGTCCTGAAATGACATCACCAACAGATAAATCGTTCATCAGGTAGACTTTTGATTCCTGCGAACCTGAATCAAATGCAACAATTTGAGATTTGATCTCCAGTCCCTCTTTCACTGGTTTCTGGACAATATTCTTCAGATCTTGATATGGTGATCTTTCTGAAACCTTAGACAAGGCACCCGATCCTCTGACTCTAACATCATGAACAAGAACATCCTTGGTGTCATCCACAAAGGTAAATTGTCTTGCATGTGCCTCGTTGAATTGAGACAAAAAGTCCACCTCCTCAGATTCACAAATCATCAATTTAGTCTCGGTTCCTCTGTATCCCATGTTCAAGAACACTTCGTACTTTATATCAAGATCAGTAAGTCCCTGAGCTAAAAGTTTCTGTCTCACATCCGCTTTTAGAACCTCAGCCTGGGACATCATGTCCTTCAAAACATCCTTCCCATAAACAGCACTAGCTGGAGCTTGTGCTTCCACAACAGTGTCAGCAAGAGCAATACCATAAGCAGAAAGAATGGATGAGTACTTATGGATAACAACCCTATCGATTCTTAATATTTCGGCCATCGGAGCAGCATGCTGACCACCAGCTCCTCCAAAGGAAGCAAGGTTATGCCGAGAGATATTGAATCCCTTGGATTCCGTCAAGGTTCTGATTAATTTAGCCATGTTAAAGTTTGCAACCGTTAGGAAACCAAGTGCAATTTCCTCCAATGACTTTGTAGAGTGTGGATTATCATCATTTATGATCTTTGCGAGTTCTTCAAATTTCAATCTCGAGCTTTCAATGTCCAAAGGTTCATCAGCATTTGGACCAAAGATCTTTGGAAATTGTTCCGGAACAATTCTTCCGGTAATCAAGTTGGCATCTGTCACTGTCAATGGACCTCCTTTACGATAACAAGCCGGACCAGGATGGGAACCAGCAGATTCAGGACCAACGACAAAAATACCGTTTTTGTAAGATAGAATAGATCCTCCACCAGCAGCCACAGTATTGATATCTAGTTGAGGAACACTAATGTTTATACCTGCAGTAGTTGTTTCAAAAATATGCTCGTACTGTCCAGCATATCTAGAAACATCCGTAGAAGTACCTCCCATATCAAATCCAATGATTGGTGTAGCATCTTCTGGATCATAACAGGTTTCAGCTTCTCCGACAACACCTCCAGCAGGTCCTGAAAGTAGAGCTTTTAGTCCAGTGAAATGGTCAGCAGTACACATACCTCCATCAGATTGCATGAACTCGACTCTGGTATGTTTTTCGAATCCAGGCTTAAACCCTTTCAACAATCCGTTAATGTATTCTTTAACGACCGGCGTTAAGTAAGCATCCAACACAGTCGACTGTGCTCTAGGCACAGCTTTGATCATAGGAATGATCTCGTGAGAAGTGGTGATGAACTCAAATCCAATTTCCTCAGCAATCTTCTTGACCTTCTTCTCATGCTCCTGGAAGTTGTAACCGTGGATCAAACAGATAGCAATGGATCTAAATCCTTCCTTCTTAAGTTTCAAAAGAGTCTCTCTGGCTGAATCAGTATTCAGAGGCTGCAGAATCTCTATGACCTCTTTGGTGGTACCTTGCACAATAGTTTTGCCATCAAGAAGATCCATACAATCCACTCGATCTGGATCTTCAGAGTATGCCTTCATTGTAACTCTTTCATCGATCTCAACAACTTCTTCGTACAAGACTCCAGGCTTGACCACCTTCAATGCAAACAAGTCAGGACGAGATTGTTCTCCAATCTTCAAGAGATCCTTGAAACCTTTGGTTGTGACAAACGCACATTTGGCACCTTTACGTTCTAGTAAAGCATTGGTAGCAACTGTAGTTCCCAAACGAATACTACTCACAATGGAAGTATCCAGAGGTGTTCCTTTTGGGATTGGTTTTTTCTGGACATATTCCAGAATTTTTCTGATACCTTCAATGTTGGCATCATCATAATTGGCGGGATCAACCGAAAGTAACTTGAAAACGTAGTCCTCTTCTCCTGGAATGATAGCAAGAAAATCGGTGAACGTTCCACCCCTATCGATAGCAATTTTGATTTGAGACATTTGAGAATGTATATGGAAATTAGAGCAGAGATCCGAGGATCTTATATGTGAACCAGAATCCTTATCAAAAATAGTGGAAAGCCGATGCGCGCGGAAATTTTCACCTGTTTTATTTAGATTGGGGGGGGAGGATAGACTATAACTGGTTTTCTGCTCTATATCAACAAGAAGAACTTTGACTGGTCATTGAGGGATTAAGATAGGACAAAATAGGATTGCCATTATCCATGAGAAATGTCCGCAATTATTGAAATGTCCGATTAGGTGTAGAGTTATATTGTATTTCAAAAGTGATTAAATAGTTATATGAGATCTGTAGTTCAAAGATGGTCACCAGCAAGGAGACCTGTGTGATGTAAAGATTCAAGATATATATGTGCCACTGTCTTCATATATGTTTCTGTAAATGAGCGCTCAGACTACAATCATGAATACGTAATAACTATCGTTCCATAGGCTGATTTATCAAATTAGAGCTGGTTCCCAAATCTGTCTACCGGATAGGACCCCTGAAATTCTAATTGACTAGAAATCCAGTCTTTGAAAGTTTGTGCTGAATCAAAACAATATCCCAACATAGTCACAAAAAGGAAAATACCGTTTTGTACCATCTGGGAAATTTTGCTGATAGCGATTTGGATAAGAAAAAGTCATTACTCTGAGGGTAGTCAATACTAAATATTTTTGTCTGTCAGTAAATCACCATACAAAATTGATGTACTTACAAACTCTTCAGTTCCAGTACATAAAGCTCACAAAATCTCACTGATTGATTGGGCAGCCTTGAGCACCGATTCACAGAACCACCTACGGCCAAGCAGCTGAACTGAGATTGGAGCACCAGTAAACACTGATGGATCTTTAATGTAAAGTCCTCTTTCATACTGCTCTATCTCATTACGACATTCATATTCTTTTGGAGCATCTAGTTTTGGATCTATCTTTAAACCTGTTGGGAAAACTACTCCTGGAGAATCCAAGAAGTTCCAGACAGAGGTATAGGCCCAATATTTCAGTGTTTCCACCTCGGGAGCAACATTGCAATATGCTGGAGTGAGAAGAAAGTCAATACCATTCATTTTCTCAAGGAACAAGTTCATATTCTCATCTCTCACCTTGCAAAGTTTCTCATATTCCATGTATGTAACACCGTTGTCACCACAACCAAATCTCATTGTATCTAAACTGGATTTGGTCAAGGGCTCACCGGACATTCCCAATAACTTCTTCAGACCTTCATTTTTGTTTGCACTATAGGCAGTAAATGAAGCCTTTGATAAAAGATCCATGTCTAATGGCTCCCAGTAAACCACTTTAGCCCCTGCTGCTTTAAGACGTTCCTCCACATATTTTAATCCTCTAATAATAGGTTCCATAGGCTTGACTACTCCATCATCATAACAGATGGCAATTGTCAAGTCAGATACTTTTGGCACTGGAAGGTCTTTCCAAGGAAGAGGAATCAAGGTAGCATCACGTTCCCATGCTCGATCAACGAGAACTTTAACAGCTAGTTCCAAGTCCTCAGGAGTACGAGCCAAAGGTCCATTAACAGTATGAAATAAGTCGTTGACTCCAGTAGCGGAAACGGTACTGTTACCCTTCAATGGAAGTCTTTTTTGGGTACACCTGATTCCCCAAACCCCACAAAATGCTGCTGGAGCACGAATTGACCCACCTCCATCAGAACCAATTCCAAAGGCAGATCCATTCATTGCCACAACAGCGGCCTCTCCAGAACTAGAACCACCACTTGTTAGGTGAGTGTTATATGGATTTCTGCACAGTCCGGTGATATTATTTGCGGAGCACAAATGCATCAATGTTTGTGGTTGGCAAGTGCGGATGAAAAACACTGCTCCTGCTTCCATCAATTTTTCAGGAATATAAGACCATCCGGTTGCCACTTTATCAATAGCACAAACAAATCCAGCATGCGTGACTCTTCCTTTGAAATCAAAACGTTCTTTTAGAGAGATTGGCAGTCCATGCAAGGGCCCAATAATCTTTCCAGTTTCTTGATAATAATCGTCCAGCTTCTGGGCTCTCTTTAAACCATCCTCAATGAATATCTCCATAGCGCAGTTAGTCAATTGGTGTGCCATTGTGGCTCTTTTGGCAAAAGCTTTCAATACCTCAACAGCAGTTAGCTCACCAGTTGACATTTTTTTGACCAGTGTTGTCGCAGAATATGAGGTAATAAGGAGTTCATTGTCTGATAAGAAAGAAGTTGGAATATCAATGACTGGCCCATAGGTGGTTGGAATTGAGTCTATTGGTAGCCTGTACTCATCAGGTATACTGGCTTCCAACTTTGCTTTATATGCCTCAATCTTTGGCTTGAAAGTTTCAAAGAGCTCAGCATTCTCAATATTGTTGACAAAAGGTCCATATAATGTTAAACTCATCTTAAAGAGTTCACGGGCGATCGAATAATATATATAGGTTGCATAAAAAGCCTCATCAATTTTTCGGATCTCGGATATTGATAAGAGTATCTAGAATATATACTAAATAAGACTGGAAGTCATATGATTTTTTTATTTGGACTATGAGTTGAAATGATGGTTATGGCATAACTATGATGTAGATATTGACTCTTCAAGGAGTTTCCAGGTACTGGATCTGAATGATATAATCCAATGTATATATATTTAGAGTAGCAGGTAGCACAGACTCAACGCAATCTCATATTTTACTATTCAAACCACAGCCAGGAAGAAATGTTTTTCTTTATAATACCAACGTCTATTTGAATCAAAGCTTAGAGTGTCTGACCAATAGACTACAGATTCTTCCAATGAGAGACCCCATTTCTTTCTGCTATTTTAGCATCTCTGACTGACAATCTCCAGACAATGAGGACCATGAAAATACCAAGAATACTAACAGCAGTGTTGAAGATAAATCCTATCTTGAATCTTGGTTGGTCTTTTGTATTCCAGACAAAAATAGGGACCCACGAGTTGATCACATATGGCATAGTATTGGTGCAGACCACCAAAAAGTTTCTCTTCATGTCCTGATGGAATAACGACCGGTTGACCCAAGAGAAGATCATAGGCTGACCGACAGAAGTGACAACACCAATGAAATAATATGAAGCCCAATGAAGTCCAATAGGGATATCCCAAGCCCACAAACATGCAGAACCGAATGTCATCAAGACGAAGTAGAACAGAAGAAACCAATGATTTTTCTTTCCTCCAAGATAGTCGTTGAGATAGCCAACAATCACAACCAGAGCAATTGACAGACCATATAGAATAGAAGGATATGTATTATATTTGGCCGAGCTTAATCCAAGATCCAACTTCATCCAGGTGGTGAAGGTTGGGTAGCTGATGGCACTTCCCGTCAAATTGTAACATGTGAAAAGGACTGGAAAAAGAAACAAATGCCATGTATCGAAAAATGACTTGATGGTTTTCAGGGTGTACTTTGTCTTGATCTTTGTTTCCGCACCAATGAGTCTTCTTCTTTCAAGTGCGATTAACTTATCTTTTTCAGAAAAGTACCATGCATCAGTGGTGCTTGGTGTATTTGGGTTAACGAACATGGTATAAAAAGCAATTGGAAAAGAGATAATAGCGTCAAACACAAACATCCATTTGAAAGGCTCCAGATGTGAATTCTTGAACCTCCGAATGATTCCTTCCTGCAACGGACCTGAAATCAGACTGGCAGCAGCAGATGATGCACAGAAGTAAGAAGAGCGTTTGGCAATTTCCTGTGGCGTATACCAAGAGCCGAGAAGATATTCAAGACCCGGGAAGAACCCAGATTCAACAAGACCAAGCAAGAAGCGAAGAGCATAAATTACGTTGATACGGTGAGGTCCACACACAATCATCAACACAGTTAAAACAGCCCAAGAGACTTCAAGACACCCAAGATAATAGCGAGCGGATATCTTGTGTAGGATCAATTGGGAAGGAATAGCACCAATCGTATATCCAACTGTCCACATGGTCTTCATGTATTGATACTGATTGTCTTCCATGTTATAATACTCTTCCATTCCGTTAACATAGGCGGTGGATATGTTCGATTGATTGAGATTCTTAATAAAATAACCAAGACAGGAACTCGTCAGCAAGAACCAATCCAGCTTGAACAGGAATCTTTGCTCTGCAGGAGATTTATCCAAGCCATCCCACAAGAAGAAGCCTATCTTCCATAATAGAGACTTTCTTTTGGCTTCCTCTTCTTTAGAGATTTCATGTGTCAGATCAATATAAGGAACATCTGTTTCCCCACTATTAAGAGAGTTGCTACCCAGCTCCAGTATGGCAGCAGAGGTTTGATCCTTATCAAGGCTGTCTCTTCTCTCAAGGCTTGGTTTGTTGTTCACAGACATTAGTATTCAAACCAAGAGGAATCAACTGAATATGTATAGGACCCAATTTATATCCTCCTATACCGTCGCATGTTAAATCATGATAGTACGTTTTTCTGAGCCATGGGCGGCTGAATTATTTTTTTTCAGGTGAGATTTGTAATCCAACCTGTCAAATGGTACACACACTTTTGTTGACGGCTTCCATCGATAAGCCTAACGACCACACTTGAACCAATTAATACGAGTCAATTACTTATCACAATGAAGATCATCGATATGGCTGCCAAAATTCCGTTCACCACATTTTTCTATTAAGTCAAAGTGTGGCTGTTGGACCCTGGACGCATAGTGATGGATTGCCACAAACTATGGTGGTGTATTTCTAATAATGATGTTTATTCAATGAGATCATTTTGTATGCATCTTCCACTGTGAATGAGGCAGTCTCTCTGTAAGTCTTTTCATCTGATCTTATTTCATCTACAATAGGATCGGAATTATAAGCATGCTTGTATCTAATCTACAAGACTTGGCAATTGTTTGGGTTCACAGGGATTTACTTGAGCCATAACTGGTAAAGAACCTCAATCCCTTTCAATGTCGTAATAATTAGGTTGACCTTGCTTTACTCGCGGCCACCCCCCTGATAGATCGAAATCTGCCAAAATAAGAACGGGTAAACGGTTTTCTGTTTTTTCTAGCCGCATGGGGTCCATTTTTGATTGATTTTAGAACAGTCGAGGTAGATATTGAAGTGGATGGATTGGAATGATGTATTCTTGGACATGGAAATGTTGCCACACAAGATCTTGGTTGTATAATCCCACTGTGCGAGCTTAACTTTGTAATCTGACATTCGATTGGAACTACAGTAAACCAACGATACATATCCGATGTATCATTAAGACCGTACAACCAACAAGCCTACGGTCGTGAAAGAGGGTAAGAGATCCCTTACGTTCAATATCTTGCCAAGTGTTTTAAAAACATATTGGTCACAATTTCAGCCCCAGTCCAGGTTTTACTAAGGCTCAAATTGATGCTAATGTCACGTGAAGTTAGAAAATATTTTTTTATTGTCTAATTTTTAGGTCCAGCTATGTCAATGTATCCGGTTTTCTCATTGTAAGTGAGGATTGTTTTCCATTCCGCACTAGCCTCAGTAAGATATTCAGCAATTTCATGGCCAACCTTATGCGGCACAAGGTAAGGAACACCTCTTTCCATCCTACGTGATCTTGTAAGATCCAAGTCGATTGGAAGCAGCTTGTATTCTGAGACTCCAGTATCTGGATCAATATCAAAGATAGCAAGACAATTTCTTGAGAACTTAGGATGACTATTGAAACCAGTAAATTCTCCCGTTTTTGGATCATTAGCACGAGCACGATGTAGATCAGAAGGTCTAGAATCTGCTGGCCAGTTATAGGCCTTGTACATTTCTGGAGAAATTAAGCTCTCACCAGTCTCGAACTCCATTAACACACTTCCAAGATTGTAGAATATTGGTTTACCTTTGTAAATTTCCACACCTCTCATGAAATGAGCACCATGCCCAATAAAAGCGTCTGCACCGCTATCAATAGCCTTTTTGGCGAACTCTGACACGAATTCAGCTGGTTGAGGGCTGTACCAATTATTGTTGATTCCCTCGTGAGTATGGATCGAAACGAAGTTGAAATCTGATCTATAAGAAGCATCCTTGATACTTCTCAACAAGGCAGCAGCATCAGCTTCATTGGCGTAGGTTCTAACATGTGGCTTTTCTCCACGTTCAATGTCAAGATTTCCTTCAAACAAGGATCCAAACTTGAAGTGATCAGGACCAAAAGGTGCCTTAATCTCGATACGATTACATTCTCTGAAAGCAGAAGCAGTTCCTAAGAGTTCATCAATGTCTTGAAGCTGTTTGAATTGCTCATCTGGCAAGACATACGCTCTACCCCATCTCAAAGGAGCCGCACCAGGTCTGGCAATAGTTTCGGCACCAGCATCAGATGCAAGCATCATTTCTGAACGTGTGGTAGTGGCTGCAACCACACCAATTCTACCATTTTTAGTGTCGATAAACCGTGGATGAGTAGCATCTCTTAGAGACCTCCCGATTCCACAGTGGATCAGATTTCTGGCTTCCGAAGCATGAATCGTATTAAGAACACTTTCAGGCCCAAAATCACCTGTATGGTTATTAGCGAACGAAACCAGGCGCACATTGAGGTCAACAAACTCGTCCAAGACAGACTCCTTTACAGCAGTCGAATATAGTCTTTGAGCAGCTGGTGGATGAATTTCAGGGTCAGGACAGGTGAACTCAGCATTGACGAAACATGCATCTGCACTCTGAAACGTTTCCACAAGTTTGGGATCAAGTCTGGTAGAAAGATTTCTACTGGAGAACAAGCAGTCTCCTCCGGCAACAAAACGCATTCAAAACTATATAGTAAGAAAATTGGCCGATTGAATTCCCCTTTAGGGCAAAACGCATATTAAAATTTTGGGCTATTTTTCTCCGATCTCCCCAACTGTGGCTCTTGGGTGAAAAGTTATGGTTCCTATAAAATGGTCTACAGGGCCTGCATGACTGGTAGTTTCTTATTTTCTTCACTATTCGAGGTGCAACATGAATAAGATAACCGCCGACTTACACAAAGAAAGCCAAGAAAGCCAACAATCTTTTGCTGGTAAAGCTTGGCATGCTACGAAATCTTTCATTTGGGATTGTACCGACTATCCACCCGAAGAGCGGAGAACGATCATCAAGCTGGATCTAACACTCACCCTCTTCGGTGCTTTATCTTCGTTCATCAAGTATTTGGATAAGAGTAATCTATCAAATGCCTATAACTCCGGCCTGAAAGAATATTTAGATGTCAAAGGAAACGAGCTTAATTATGCAAACACGGGTTACAATATCGCCTCAATTATTTGTGGATTACCCTGCGCTTACTTGATGCATAGGTTCAGTACGAGATGGTTCATTTTAGCGATTGAGATTCTTTGGACTGTTGTCACTCTTGCTTTTGTTTCGATTAAAACTCCTCTTCAGATGATTGTGGTTAGAACAGTCTTGGGTGTGATAGAATGTGGTCACTTCTCTGCTTTTGTTTTCCTTATTGGATCATTTTATACCAAGAGAGAAGCTGCAAGAAGACAAGTTATCCTTCAATCCTTCACTATCCTTGGTCCTATGTTTGCTACCTACATCCAAGCAGGTGCTTCTGACTCCCTCGATGGTTCGCACGGTTATGAAGGATGGCAATGGACATTCCTGATTGATGGAATTGTTTCATTTGCCGTGATCATCCCACAAGTTTTCTTAATGCCAGAAATACTTCCTAGACTTAAAAAGAGCATGATTTTCTCTGAATCAGAAATTCAATGGTTGAAAGACAGAAGACCCAAGATCGAAATGGATGAAGCACCATCTGGATTATGGGGAAACATTAAAGAGTATTTGGGATACCTCACTCAATGGCATGTGTGGGCATTCTGGGCATTTGGACTCACCCAAGATGTGGCTACATTATCCAACCAATCGACTCAGTTCTGGATCAAGGGATGGAACAAAATCCACCCCGGATCATATACCACTGCTCAGTACAACACATTAACGTCTCCAATGTACGCTGTTGGTTTCCTTGCTTCTATAGTGCTTGGATGGATCTCTGATACCGTTTTGAGAGGTAAAAGATGGCCAGGAATTATTGCTTCTGGAATTTATACCTTTGCTATAATGATCGCATTGGGAGCGATTCCCGTTTACGGACCAAAAGCAGTTCGATTCTTCCTTTATTACAGCACAGATGTTGCTCAAGGAGCATCGGGTCTGTACTGGTGCTACTCTCAAGAATGGTATGCGCATAATCCTCGTCAAGCCGCATTTGTTGCCGGAGGAATTAATGTCTGGGGTTACATTGCAAATTCCATTTTCAATAATATCTTCTTCAAGACTTCGGAACAGCCATATGTCCAAACTGGACACTACGTGAGTGCAGGATTTGCAATTGGATATTCACTGATTGCACTTCTCCTTGGACTTACAGAGAACAAATACGTGAGAAGAGAGAAATCGGCGATCCAAGACCCAGAACTGGATGATCATGAAGAAAAAGGACATAGTATTGATACTATCGTTCGGTCTACCGATTCTATCAGTGAGTAAGCGTAAAGCAAAAAGTTTAATGTCATTTATAAATCGTATTTATGAGTATTTGAAATCCAAACATTGCACGATCAAAGCCATTTAGTTATCGTACTTAATAACTGCCAAATTCTTCCACGAGATGTTTTCCTGGTCGTGCTTGTAGGCCGCTTCGAAATCTTCCAGTTTGAACTTCTCAATCTTGGCATCAAGCTTCAAGATTCCGTGCTCTGCCATTTTGATAAGATCTCTAACTTCTTGCTGTGTGTACATAATTCTTCCATGCAATTTGATATTTTTGATCACCATTTGGGGATATGGAATCGAGATTGATCCTCTTGCAAGTCCTGAAAGAACAATTCTTGCATTAAATCCAAGGGTCTTGAAAATAGTATTGAAGTAAGGTGATTCAGGGAGAGAAGCTGGAGTAAAGTCCATGAACACTTGGACTGGTCCGAATTTGGACAGAGCAGCTAAGTCCTTCTCTTCATCTCCAGTCACAGCCACAGCATGGGCATTTGGATAATCCTTAGTAATTTCCTTGAGAGACTCTTCGTTCCGTCCGACTGCAATGACATTAGCACCCATTGCAGCAGCAACGGCAATTGCAGAACTGCTGAACTTTCCGGTAGCTGGGGCAATAACCACAGTCTCACCAGCTTTGAGATCAACCTCCCTGAATCCACCATATGGAACTAACATCAATGCGAGAGAAAGAACAAGGTCTGGATCAAAATCAACGTTCAAAGGATGGACATTTGCATCATCAACCAAAGAATATTCTCCAGTATAACCAGCACGTAAGTGGTGGTGCTTGGAAAGAGAACCCGAGTTTGGACCCTCAAAAATACTCTTCACTATATAACGTGAAGGATCTGTATGAGAGACTGTAAATGCATCCAGATAGACCAGTTGATCGGTTTCATAGGAATCACTGCTGATAATACGACCAATTGCTGAAGTTCCCGGAGTAAAGGGCTCAGTAATACCAAAGTATGGATTTTTCGGTTGATCATAGGCGTGTTTGATTCCTCCACTGACAAACGTAGATTCGATTTTCACGATAGAGGTGCCGATTACACGTTCTGGATAAGGAACGGTTTCCACCGAGAGGGGTGATCCATACTTCTTGAGAACGAGAGCTTTGTAACTGGAAGGAGCCATAATTAACTATTGTTGATTGCTGGCTCCCATGAATTTCACGAAATATATATATTTTTTTATTACTAAGCAACCTTGGCATATACTCTCGGACTTATTCAATAT
The DNA here is from genome assembly GCA_030573155.1 of Ogataea xyloterini. Taxonomy (NCBI): domain Eukaryota; kingdom Fungi; phylum Ascomycota; class Pichiomycetes; order Pichiales; family Pichiaceae; genus Ogataea; species Ogataea xyloterini. Next base: position 2,270 of record JAJMCS010000005.1, on the reverse strand, counting down.
CTCAAATTCAAAATCTCAACACCGAGATGCTTATAACATGATTTTTTTTACTTTACTAAGAAAAGTCGATCATTAGTAGGAGAGATAGAATAAGATGCATGCGTTAGACCGAAAAAGCCGTCAAACAGTAAATGCAAGTCTCGATTAGTGTCTTGTGCTGTAATAATTAAAATAAAGTGACGTATATTTTAATATGCCCTTAAATTGTCATCCTGGAGATCTACTAAGGCGCGGGATTTTTGACTGGGAAGTATATACTAAACAAGGTTTTCATATGTAGGGATCTGTCTTCCATAGAAAATTAGACCATTACTAGTAGATGTTTAAATTTCAATAAAAAAACTAGTTCTGACTTAGTACATCCATCTATAACTTGGGTTTGATGGTCCTTCAGCCAAAAGATAAGTCGGAATATCTCTAAAGGTATGATTGACAGATTGATTCTTGTTTCGTCTCGCATTATCCCACTTCATGTAGATAGCAATACCCACAATAGTAACAAGGGCAGCGCCGCCAAACCCGGCCGTAATACCAAGAGCCGGAATATATTTTGGAGCATCCTCGGAACGGAATATGTTGCTTGAAATTAATCCGGCAGAGTTCGCTAAAGGAATACCAACTGCAGAAATCACCATGCGACGATTCTCATTTGGAGTATTATTATTGTACCAGGTTGAAGTCAAAACTGAAGATGCAGACACTCCAGTAGTCATTAAAAAGCAGGAAAAATACTTAACTCCCGTTGAATTGGTGACCCCAAACACTAGAAAACCTACCAAAGTTGATGCAACTGCAATACCAACAAAAATAGAACGAATAGCGGCATAATCGGACGCGAAACATAGAATGACTAATGATACTGCACCCCAGACATTAGGTGCAACTGTGTAAAGATTTGTCAGAACTGTACCTTTACCAAGAGATTGGACAATCTGTGGAAACCAATTGGAATACGAGTTCAAAGGGACTCCGATGCAAAGTTCTTGGAACAACCATGCAATTGCGATCGGATGTTTGAACACTTTCAAGGAATCTTTAATTGATAATGGGGTGTTTGTTTCAGAACTAGAGTCAGTCCTGATTCTCCAGATTGCACATTCCCGCTCTTCAGGAGTCAGGAAAGACACAGACTCCACGGACCTTGGAAGAAGCCAGAAAGCAACAAATGAAAACGTGACAGTAAGGCACCCTTCAATCAAGAACAGAATTTGCCAGCCATGCAATCGTGAACTCTCAATCTGAAACACTCCGTAGGAGAGAAGACCGGAAAATGCATTGGCAATATTGAAAGCACCATAAAATATAGAAAGTCTTCTTGCAAGTTCGGAACGCCGATAGAAAGTACTCAAGTAAAAAATGATACCTGGGAAAAATGCAGATTCACACATTCCCAGAAACCATCTACCAGCGACGAGAGAGCCGTAATCGAAAGCGGAGACTAGTAACAATGTGATACTTCCGAAACAGAACATCATAACCGGAATAATGTTTGCAGCATTATACTTTTTAATCAGTAAGGAGATAGGGAAAGCACAAAGAACAAAGGGAACGAAGAACAACGATAGCATAGTGTTCCATTCCTGACCTACAATACCCAGGTCTTTATCAATGCCATCAGTTTTCGCATTAGATATGTTCGACTTGTCGAGCGAATTGAAGAGGTACATTGTAGCGGTCAGGGGTAGAATACGGCAATCAAATTTGCGGCATATTCTTCTCTCAAGTTTGGAATCTAGCACTTTCACAGGCTCGATCTCCTCGACATCAATTACAAACTCACTTTTCTCAGTCATTTGGAAATTATGAATGTTGACAAGTTCTTATCTATCGCATGCAATCATCGCAGACGTGCTTACGTAAAATATGAACCCTGCTGCAAATCCTTTTTTGAAAGTGACAGATGGGCATTTTCAGGTGAGGTCCCAGGTCAGTCACCTCATAAGTGAGAATTTGCTTTAGTTTGGTTTTCATCTCTCGTTTAATCATATGCATTGAAGCTGGAAATAAACTGGATCACAGAGAACCTATTAGCTCTTTTAGTAGGAAACGTCGTCCATTAACTTTGATGAAACGACCGAAATTGGGGGGTGCTACTTCAGAAGCAAGGACGTTTTGAGCGTTGACCTGTGGAATAGAGCCTTTCTCTCCAAGGATACCTGGACATTCGGTCTGCAGTACTACCCATTAGAGCTTTCTCATCATTTTAGATTTTCAGGCCCAACACTTCGTGACATGCTTACGTCAGAGTGAGAACTAAATTTAGCACGAGG